>JAAKBH010000021.1:0-1200000 GCA_019776075.1 Amaranthus palmeri
GAATATATAAAAATCCCAAATGCATGTAATTTCGTACTTTTAACGATACGATCAGAGCCAGCTGATGAGTTTTGATATTGAAGCATTGTGTTTGGTGTTTTGGTAGATTTTTCTTCGGGAAATCGATATTCATTTTTCCTTATGATTGAATTTGCAAATGGCTGAATGTCAACTTTTCCCACTTTCTGCTAAATTTGTTCCACTTTCATTTTAGTCAATTTGTTTTATTTTTTTTTATATATATGATCAAGACTATTTCTTTTATTTTCATGTTTCTGTTTTAAGTTTTTTTTTATTTTTTTTTTTATTTCATTCCACATACTGCACTCTGAAATTTATTTATTTTTATCTCATTTTTCTTAGTTTTCCATCAAATGTCTATAGGATAAATTTGGTGAGACAAGGAGTTTTAGCTAAATTGTATTGCTAATAAAATAATAAATTATATATAAATTAGGAAAAGTTATACAGAAATAATCTAATATTTTACTGATTTTTCTAAATAATCTTAATTTTTGAATAAATTGAATAATATCAACTCTAAGATATATTTGCTAAGAACTCACAAGGGTAATTTTCAACCTATAAAACAAGTTGTTTTGCATAGAAAATGAAAAGGTATGAAAAAATATTAAATTATAAAAAAATTGAAAAAATAAAATAAAAAGAGAGATTAAGTAAGTTTTTTTTATTTAAGTTTAAATTTTTAATATAAAGTAAACAAGAAATAAATTATACCATTTCACAAAAAAAAATTAAATTATAAAATCGAATAATTTATAAAAAAAGAAAAGAGAAATTGAATAAGTTTATTTTTTAATTTTAACTTATAATTTTTAATATTTTTTATTTTTGATTTTTTTTGTGGTAATTAACCTATAAGAATCCGATCATTATTTGAATAATAATATTCTTAACTAAGTAACCTGAAAATTTTAAATTATACATAATTAATTAAAAATTAGAATTATTATAGAAAATTTAAGTAAATTTTTCGTATAATTTTTACAATTTTCCCCTAACATAATTTGCACTTTACTCTCCCTATTTCGAAATTTAAGGGCGGAAAAACTTTCTCCGGTAGCCATAATCATAAACCACTCTTTTAAGCCACCGAACCCCAACTACCCCGCCTCTTCTCTGTTCTCTCATGCCGATCAACCTTCCTATGGTTAGTATTTCTTCAATTTCACTTTTCCTTTTATTCAATTGGTTGGTACCCTAGTTTGGGGATTTCTGAGTTACTTTTTGCTGATAAATTCTTGGACTGTTTGCACATATCTGTTTAAAGTTTTCGATTTGTTGTTGTGTCCTCAAATTTGGTGTTTTATGGCCGTATGCTTACATTAATCAATTGTTTTCCTGAAATTTTTTATTTCATTTGAAGAAAATCGATGTTTGCTTTTGGTTTTAATTAGGGTAAGGATGTGCATTGTGTGACCAATTTGCTTTTTGACTTAGGGCTTGAAATATAATCTTTGTATTATTGGTTTTTTTTTTCAATATATGCTCTTCAAAATTCCCTTAGCTTCTGATGTTCTAATTTCGAGATTATAGAATTAATTCAAATATGGAGTTTGGAACTTGGCATATGTTAATTTTGAGGAGGAGAGGCTATGAAATTTGATACACCTATCAGATTTTGATTCAATCCAAACCAACAGAGGGGGTCATGATACGGGAATTTTGACCCATAACACGAAATCTACCTAATCAATTATATTCTTTAAACCTGCTTTGTAAGTCGAGCAAATTTATTTTCAGCCGATCAAGTAAAGGTCGGTTAATTATTGACAATTTCGTCTAAAATTAAATAAACTAGGTTATTTTCATTTTGAAAACTTTTAACGATACACAAAAGGAAAATTAGAACAATGGATCCATTGGTCAACCTGTTTCAATTAAATTGATAGTTGTGCAATTGACCCAACCTCAAAATGTCTCGAGTCGATTTGACTCAAAAAGCGACCCGTCTCAAAGATGACCCGCCTGGAAAAGGTCTTAATTTGATTGCTGTGCATCTGAAGGTGTTTGTTGGATAATAATTTTCTTCATTAGATCTTTGGTGTTTAGGTATGCTCTTTAGAACTAATATCAGTTTCCACCTTAGTTCATTTAGTTAGATTAAGCACACCTTAGTTGTAGGCCTAATTAAGCCCAAATTAACCCATACTGATGTTCAACTTATAACATCCCAAACCTAAAATAATAAACTTGTGATACATTGGCTGAAGATATCTCATTGTTCATTTGTTCCCTTAAACACACCATCAAAATATCAAGTGTTGGACGTGAAAGTTTAAGACCCAATCTGCAACTACTTTCAAAAAAACAATCAAGGGTTGAATATGGGATCCCTGTGGGTATATTTTACCAAGCAAGAGGCACCTGACCTTCATAAATCATATGTTTTGTGTAAGAAGATTTACATGTTCAATCCCTCGCAAAATCTTGGTCATCGTGAATATTTTTCTGGTGATATTAATTTAGACTAGTGGAGGGGAGGGAAGCAATTCAACATCTTAGATTGCGGTTTTCTTATGCTTATTTGATCTGGTGATGTTTATTGTGAAGTCCTGAGACATTCTTTTCTAATTGCAGATCTGGCCGTTCTGGAATTCACGGACATGATAGCTTGAACATTCTTTGTTCTGCTTGGATTATTGAGCGCAGCAGTTTTTCTCTTTAACAGCAAAGTGATGTACTCGTAGCCTTGTTGCGTTATTGGTTAACTGTGATGCCGTTTCTCCAGTCGAACAGAGAGGAGATGAATCAAATGTTTTCTGATGATGCTTTCACATCTGCTTCACTTGCAGAACTACTTGGATCCCACCTCTTCTCTAATCTCATCTGATGCCACTTCATTCTCAACCTCTTCCACCACCTCACTTTCCTCGCTTCTTAACTCCTCCTCTGCCGCCCCTTTCTTTTCTTCACAATTGCATCTGTCCTCTCCTTCGTTGCTGGATCTCGTCCGTCCTTATCATCTTCCTCTCCTTCCTCGTCACGATCTCCATCTCGTTCTCGCTCATCTCCCCATCCGACCATTCCCTCTCGGCCTTCCGAGCCCTCTCTACTGAGCTCATCTGGTCCATGGATGCCCCTGTCCGTGATGCGCAATGGCGTAGGTCCTATGGGCCTTTCCTATCCTGTCTTTACTACCGTTGTTGATAAGCTCAAGCCCACATAGCCCAGTCCAACCTCTCCCTCCCACCTGATTATGCTGTTGCCATGGTTCTCTCCCGTCTATGTCATGGCCTATCTTCGAAAACCCTTGCCAAACGCTACTCTTTAGACCCATATCTCGTTTCCAAGATTACTAACATGGTCACTCGTCTCCTGTCAACCAAGCTCTACCCTGAATTCATCAAGATCCCTGCTGGTCGCCGACGCCTTCATGAGACCACCCAGGCATTTGAAGAACTTACTTCTCTGCCTAATATGTGTGGTGCTATTGATTCTACTCCTATTCGGCTCTATCGCCTTCCTACTGATGTTGCCGACCCTTCATCTTATCAGTGTCAGAATGGTTTCCCTGCCATTCAGCTCCAGGTGGTAGCGGACCATAAGAAGATCTTCTGGGATGTTTGCGTCAAGGCCCCTGGGAGTGTTGATGACGCCACTCATTTCAGAGATAGTGCTCTCTACAATAAGCTCATGTCCGGTGACGTCGTCTGGGATCAAGTCGTCAATGTGAGGGGACATCCTGTCAGGCCTACATAGTTGGGGATTGGTGTTCCCACTGCTCTCCTTCCTTTTAACCCCATTCTCCGGTAATAACAGGGGTTCCCCGGCCCAGAACGCATTCGATGCTGCCTTAATGAAGGGTAGGTCAGCTGCGGTCGAAGCCATTGAACTCCTCAAAGGGAGGTGGAAAATTTGCAGAATCTGAACGTCGGTCTACATCATGCTCTCAAACCATTGTGGCTTGTTGTGTCTTACATAATCTGTGTCAGATTGCAAGGGAGCCTGAACCCGAATATTTCAAGGAGCCCGAGGAAAGTGGGTCTACCCCACGAGTGTTGGACATCGAGAGATCATTTTACTATTATGGTGAAAACTTGAGGCAAACGTTGGCTGACGATCTGCAGCGGCGATTGCCATCTAGATGAAACGTAGGCGTACGAAGTTTACAGCTTCTAAGAGGGTAGGCAGATTGTATTAGTAGTGAAAATTCTCATGAACTCATCTTTATATAAGTTTGCTTGTAATGCCTTAAAATTATTCTGTTAGTTTTAGCATTCCTTAAGCTGTAATGTCTAATTCTAACTAATAGTTTACTGAATGAATGAATTCTCATTTATCAGTAGACCCGTCAAATCTTAACCTGGATTCCACTAATTCTTTATTGAGGTCGTTTCATCGTGAGATAATTTCAATTGGGTCAGCTCAACTATTTGAAAAAACTACTTTTAGTATGAGTGTGAATTCAAATTTTATTGGTTTTTTTTATTAATGGACTGCTTATATGGGCCCGTCTTACGGTGAGATAGTGTCATACACGACTTGCTGCCTAGATATTAGAATGTTACTTTAGACAATGCTTAATTTATTCAAAATTCTGAAATATTGAAGCTGATAAGAAATAGTTCAGCCTAAACTTGATATTGTCATATCGTTCATGAATTATTACAAGCGAATGAGCGATTTTATCTTAAATAATACTCCTCCGTTTTTTTTTTGTTCCCTTTAAGTTTATTCACTTTTAGATGGAGAAATTTAATTTAGATTTTTGAAGTATATATTAATGATAAAATATGTTCATGTGAAATCTTGTTAGATTTGTCTAGATGTAAAGTTTTTTAATATGTAATTTTATAATTTTTTATGGAGCATACTTAGCGATATTAAGGCTTAAAATTTGTTAAAAAAATGCGTGTAAAAGATAAAATGGACAAATAAAAAGAAACGAGAAAGTATTTGAATTAACTAACTTTTAAAAATGATGGATGCATTCAGACACTCTCAAATCTCAATCAAGAAGATCCAAAACTATTCTTACGCGTTTTAGGTCCTCCTCAAGCGTGTCACCCCATTTGTGGCCTTTTTTTGGAAGAGGTACTGATTTGGATTGTCGGTTGTCCTTTCTCATCTGAACTCTATTTTCAAACGAAATATTAAATTGATAATGAAGTGTGTAACCAAATATGCCAACACACATCAATGAGGGTAAGTTGCAAAAAGAGTACAATGAATTTCTATGTGATCGTGTTACTCTCAGATACATTCATATAAAAAGTCAAGATTTGAAAAATGAGTGTTCCACAAATTATTGTATATGAAGTGATCTCATAGTGAGAGACGCCTTTTTTTTTAGATTAAATAGTTCAACTAACATGAATTATGAAAATACGACTCCCTAATTTGAGGACGTCTTGTTTTGGGAATTATGTTTAGAAGATGCTTTCTTTGTGATATTTATATTATTTGCTTATTCTTTTCAAATTTTCGCATTAAGCTTTAATATGCTAGGCCTAAGAGCTCAGGAGACCGACTGTTCTTGATTTATGGTAATCCTTATGTTGAGTATCTTGAGTTCCATGCGTAAGTCGTGGAAATCCTTTTCTTTTACTTCCAGTTATAGTATGTTCAAGTCTTGAACTTCTATACGATTTATGATGGCATCTTCTTTTTCTTTTTAAGAAGTTTTTGTCTAGTTAAGTATAATATGTTGAATTGTCTTTGCAATCTCTAACTGTACATAATTAGAAAATTAAAAGAAAGTTGATATAAATAATCTTTGTATTGAGACGAAACAAACAAGATCCCACTTAACTATATTTTAACTTATAGATTAATGATAAAATACAAATTAAGAGTAAGAGATGATAGTGTCCAAAAAGCAAATGAGACATTAGTTTGCTGAATTGAAGGGAGTATATAAAAGATTAAAGCTTTTACTCGATTATGAGTTCTTACTACATAAACTTGCATATTTATAAGTAAACTAGTATAAAACCCATGCAATTGCATATTTGAAATTTTTAGAATGAAATGTAAACTTTTAAAATTATATTGTATTTAGTATAACGGGAAATCATTGTGATCCTGTGATGTTTTATTATAGGAAATTAATTGTTTTTTGACTGTTTTATTTGTGATGTACATTATTTTCTTACAGCTATTTGAATTGCCTGTAGATGCAAGTAATAAAGGAAAATAGTAATATTTTCTTCCTAAAATAATTTGGAAGGTTTATTATTTTCTCATTCCATTATTTTAATATGTGATGTTATACTATTGTATTAATGTAAAATAATTTTTGAAAGCTATGTATTTTTTAAAATTAATGTATTAGAAAAAATTGTTTTACTATTGAAGGATCAATAATCCTGCTGCATTTGACAGATGGTTGTGAGAATGACATTTGTTATTTAATAGTAAAATTATAAAACTGTATGATGTATGATTCTACTTACAATACATTAAAAGCATTCACATTGGTGTTAAAACATTAATTGCATTTCACACCATTTTTAACAATTGTTATTAGTAAGTCTCATGGGAGACAGTCTATTCTATAGACGAATCCATGAAACCCAGCCCAAATATAACATAGTATATTTGAGGTTACAATAAATTATTTGGGGTTATAATAACTTATTTGGGGTTATAGAATAGTACATTCGAGGTTATAATACCTTACATTTACTTTAGGATTATAACATATAATTGATATGATAATAAAAAAATCAGTTAAGGGAATGGGCTGGCCCAATTTTGTGGTCTATCCTATAGACCGTCTCTTGTGAGATTTTGTGCATTGTTATATCTTTTGAATCATGGGTTCATGACAAACAATTTTATACCCTAAATCTAAATGAACTCCAACTATGATGGATGCATTCATACACTTCCAATCTCAATCAATAAATTTGGAGAACTAGTCTTACGCGTTTTAGGTCCCCCCAAGTTGGCCCATTAGACTAACCCCAAGTGTGTCACCTTATCCAAACACTCAGTCTCTTGAGAGACCGTCGTTCCGAGAAACGTATTTCAGGCCCAATTCATTAAAGCTTATTGCCTACATTTACTCTATATTTTTCTGATGGACCATCCCTTAGAGATAGTCTTTTAAAAAGATCGTCTCTCAAAAATTTGTGTTCTCCAAATATGCCAAGTTGCCAACACATCAATGTGGCATGTGGGTAAGTCACATAAAATCGGCAAATTCTTGTATGAGTTCGTCTTATGGTGAGATAATTATATGATAAGTTGATTTCACTAATTGTTACTTCATAAGACAATCTCATCGTGAGATGTACATTAAGTTGATTAAATAGCTCAACAAATTATCATTACGTGCTCCCTGTTTTGAGAAAGTCTCAATAGTAGACTATCTCTCAATTTTTAATTGATTTATTAGAGCTATTTAACCAATAATTTAGGACCGTCTTACAAAAAAACCGTTTTAAATAGCATTGAATTTTCAACCATCAAAAGGATTAATCAAAAAGCTTGAATTTCTAATCATTAGTAAATTTAAAATATATTTTTTTGCACTATTATGATATATAAATAAATAACACTTAACGACTCTTTTCCTCATCATGAATTAATCACAAAAGCTTGCTAAATATGACGAAACTATTTCCTCAACCATAACAGGCCCGCTATCTTTAAAAGACGTATTCAAAATAGATCTGATTAATAGATAATTAACTTATGAAAATTTGAAATAGATAAGCGCCTAATACCCCAAAGCACAGGTTCGGTTGTTTAAGTGCGAACAGACTGAAAACCTAAAACAAGTTGTTCGCTGTTACTTAACAGTGAACAGTCAGTTTCAGTTTTTCAGTCTGTTCGCACTTACTAAGTGCGAACAACCCGAACCCAGGATTTGCGGATTACACGCTTAGTTTTAAAATAAGTTGATTATAATCTTATTGTATATTTTTTATAATAAATAATCTTATTTATTTTCAAATTTTCTCAAGTTATCAAGTATAACCCGATCCGATCCGGGCCGACCAAACAAAAAATAGCCCATATATAAAAATTAAAATAAATTGTTAAAATATTTAATATACATTATACCACCTCTAAAATTAATCCCATTTAATAAACACGTATAATTTAATGATAACGTTGACATGAAGTTGACATCATTGGTCACCTCATTATATCAAATTGGTATAAATTCAAAACTCCTAAAGATATTCATTCAAAAAAAAAAAAAACTCTTAAACATAAAAGTTCACATTCATATTTTATTTTCTTCTAATCTTAGTTGCAAAATTGCCTAATGGATTCAAACCAAAATTCAGATTCAAATTCAAATTCAAATTCAGGTGCTATATAGGTCAGCTTCTATCTTCTTAGCTTGAAATTTCTTTATTTACGCATTTAAATCTAATATACTTCATTCATCATATATAACTAGATAGATTCTCGTACCAAGCACGGTTTATGAATTATTTAAATAAAAAATTACTAATTTTATTTATGTAATTAAGTTATTATATAACTCTTAGATTATATTAAATTATAAATTGATTAATTTTAAAAGATGTAAAAATATTACTAATTAGATTGAGATATATATTAACTAATATAATATAAAACATAAATCATAAAATAATCATGATAGATTATAAGTAATTAACATAAAAATAGTAGAAAATTTCAATCACATACAAATTTAAATGTTAAGCTATTTTTAAAACCTTAAAATAAGGTTTTCAGCCTAACAAACACTCCCTCCATTCCTTAAAGAAATTCTCATTTGTCATTTGGGAGTGGTTCCATTTGTTGTTCCCATCAAAAAAAAATTTTGTTTATGTCATAAATTTTGAACATCCACTACTTTACAAAAATATTTTTATTAGTTGTGATCCTTAATAGTTTTTCACCTAACTTTATTTAAAAGTTTTTTTTAGTGTTTATAGTCCTCTACTATATTCTAAATTTCTTATTTTAGTAAAATAATATGTCTTATTATTTAAAGGATTCTAATTTTGTGATTCTTGTGTACATGTTTTGTGGAAACTTCATTAAGGAACAGAGGGAGAATCAACTTTTAACACCAATTAATTTATTTATGTATTAACTTTGTCAAACCAGGTGATAGAATTACCATTTGAAATTTATTTCCTTTTTCTTATTATTTACTTAAATAATTAATGTATAATCTATTTAATTTGTGTAGTTCTCTTAATGTAGCCATGTAAGTAGTATATGATTATATATAAAAAATATTTTAAATTGTTTTCTTTTCTTAATTTATTACAAAATATTTTAATGAAAATATTTTTTACATAAATAATTAATATGTTATCCGATTTATCCATTGTAATTAAAAAATACTACATATCTTAATTGATTGGTAAAATAGTAAATGAGATATAGTTTGAATTAATCTTTTGTTACTAATCTATTAACAAATTTAATCAGAAAGATATTACATGATATGCTAATTTTTCCTAATATATGAAAAAGCGCGGAAAATTTTTTATTATGAAGTCGACATGTCCTAATTGTTTCTTCATTAGTATATTTATAGAAATCATATAGAATAGATATTAGATTCACTTATCTAATTTCTTTCCTTAATTACTTAAATCAAATGGATATGTTATACTCCTTCCGTTTCATTTTGTTTGTCCACATTACTAAAACAAGTGTTTCTATAAGTTTGTACCCTTAACAATCATTTCCTTTTTGGACATAATTTTTCCAAAATTGTTCTCATACTCATTGTACTCTATATTTAAGTAATCTATGTTAGCATTCAATTAATCAATAGAAATTGAGATTATTGTAAAATATGGATTATTATATTTATGATAAGTAATGATTATTAGTATATCTTATTAATTTTCATTTTCTTTTCCAAAACATGGATGAATTTATTTTATATCAAGTAAAGATTCACCTCTAAATTTTTACCAAAATTCAATAGTGGACAATCATAAAGAAACAGAAGGAGTAACTCATGGGCGAAGCCACACTGGGGGCAGTCGGAGGCCCGACCTCCTTGCCGAAAATGCGTTCCTTTGTAATTTTGGCTTCGGCCCCCTTTATTCATATATTATATAATTGAAAAGTGCATAATTGTAACAAAAATTATTATAGGTCAATGGTTAGGATAACATATTTATATTTTAAAGGTAATGGACCAAACCCCAAATTTAAACTATTATTAGTTAGTAAATAAATAAATTTAATTTATACTATAATATCATTACTATCTATCTTTTATAACTCACATTCATCGTTTTTGGTGTGTATTTATATTGTTGCTATCTTAACATACCCAACTACCCCCACTTTTATTACTCCCAATACCCAACTACCCACTTTTACAATTAATTTAATCAATTAAAATACCTCACCATTCCACTCTTAAAAACCGTGTCCAACCCAAATGGGACAACTTGGTTGAGTTGGACGGAGTAGTATTTTTTTTGGAGATTTATAAGGCAAATATATGGAGTCAAAAACACTTAGGTTTTTTTTTCAAAAGGGTAATTATAGGAAAGCTTCAACTCTAACTCAAGTAATATTTGCTATGATTCAAGTAAATTTCAGTCTATCTGATTTTATATAGTTTAACTAGTTTTTATATATAAATAACTTGCTAGGTATATCGACAATTTGCCCCCCTAATCGAAAATTCTGGCTTCACCCCCAAGTATACTCCAATAATCCACACTAATAATTCAACCAAAATTTAAGCTAATGGTTAAGTCGCCAGAATATGAAATATATACTCTAATTAGAAGTGTTCATTCGGGTCATGGGGTTGATTTAGGTCAGTGTTTCAGGTCGGTTCAAAATCGGGTTTTGTGTTCACATGGTTTTTACATAATTGTAGATCCATTTTTAAGTCGGGTTCAAATCAGATTCGGTTATAAAATCAGGTGTCTATCAAATCATCGAGTCTGTTTTGAAGACCTCGTCTCTAATGATGTGCACTTAATATGCAGCGTTTGTGTTGATTGCATTGGGTGTAATTGGTGTAAAAGTAATAATAATCTACTCTTGCCTTTCAAAAGGGCAGTAAGAGAAGCACATAACACCCAATTTAAATGGTATACACCCAAATTATGCACAAGACCATATGGCTATCCAACTGGATGCTGCAACATTGGAAAGATTTCTTAGTAATATCGCACGAGAAAAGCCCCTTCGCTGTTCTCCTCATCAGATTGCCGGGTTTACTCTCAATTTTTCTAAGGTATATCCTTTCTACATTTTAATCTTATTCTTCCTCATTTTAATTTTTTCCTCGTGGTAGCACATATTTTCCATTAACTTCGTTTTAAATATTTATAGGAATATTGTGTATGGTCCTCACATGTTTCTCACTAACTTCATTTAACTATTTTTTATGTAACACCCCGACCCCTCGGACGACCGGTGCGTGACTACTCATGGAGACTATAGACTAGCCCTACAGACCAACACAAGTTTTTCCAACGCACTTTGTCCTCACTCGTGCGCACCTAGGAAAACTTCCCAGGAGGTCACCCATCCTAAGAATAAGATTGCTCCCCACCAAGCACGTTTAACTATGGAGTTTCTTAGCAAATATGCTCCTATGAAAAGAATATGCATCTTGTTGATATGAGTAGTCTATCACATGTTTAATAGTTTGTGTTCTCCACTTTTTTTCCAATAACTTTATTTTAATATGTTTCTAATGCTTAAGGTTTCCACTTTTCTCTATTAAATTTATTATTCAATAAAATAATATATTCACCGTCTAAAATATTCTATTTTTCTTACTTTATACTTCCTCCGTTCCATAATACTTGCTACTGATAGTGACATTTTCCCACACAACATGTCACACTCAGTAGCAAGTATTATGAAACAGAAGAAGTATGAACATTCCTCGTATTTTTTGTCTAAAGTTGTTAGGCTCCGGAGGCTTTGGAATGGTGTACAAAGGAGAATTTCCCAATGGAGTACAAATTGCAGTGAAAGTCTTAAACAACAATTCAAGTAAAACAGCTTCAGAGCAATTCATGGCAGAAGTAGGCACCATTGGCTTAACCTACCATAGAAATCTAGTCCGTCTCTACGGCTTCTGTTCGCATACGACTATGAGAGCTCTTATTTACGAGTTTATGGAGTTCGGATCACTCGATAAGCTTCTCTTCTATGGCGACCACAATACGGCTTTTGAATGGCACAAGTTATATGACATTGCAATAGGGACTGCTAAGGGTATTGCCTATTTACATGAAGAATGTGTCAAGAGGATTATTCACTATGACATTAAGCCGGCTAATGTGCTTCTTGATATGAAGTTGAATCCCAAGGTTGCCGATTTTGGACTTGCGACATTGTGTAATCGTGATGTCACACATGTTGTGTTATCGGGCTATAAAGGGACGCCAGGTTATGCAGCTCCCGAGATGTGGAGTCCTTATCCGGTTACGTATAAGTGTGATGTTTATAGTTTTGGAATGTTACTGTTTGAGATTGTTGGGAGGAGAAAAAATCATGATATTAAATATAGTGGGCAAACCCAAGAGTGGCTTCCAAGATGGACGTATGAGAAGTTTAACAAAGATGAGTTATCGGATTTTCTATCTACCTGTAACGTTGAAGAAAAGGATAGAGAAAAGGCTGAACGTATGGTGAAAGTTGCCTTGTGGTGTGTACAATACTTGCCTAAGGATAGGCCAATGATGAGCCTTGTTGTAAAAATGTTGGAAGGTGGGATGGAAATTGATACACCTCCAAACCCTTTTGAGCATCTTCAAGACTTACCATTGGAATGTGGAAGTAAAGATTATTCACAAGGATCAACATCTATTGAAAATAGTTATGGATCTATGCCTCCTCTTATTGCTTTGAATCATTCTATGGAACCAACAAATCATGAATTGTGGGTGCCACTAGAAGATCTTAAGGGAGCTAGCACGTTATGATCAGTTATGAATCTTATACGGGGAAAAATAAATGATGATAGTAAATTAAGGATAAAAGGTTGAACTATTATAAAGTAAATAGTTTTGCTGATAGCAAACGAAGAACATAGGTTGTATAATATATTATTAAAATGTAATTCAAACGTGAAATTATTATTCCCAATCAACAGATGGGTAAAAAATTAATTATTAATATTAATATTTTGTTTTTATATAAATTCCGAAGAAATTCTACCATAAAATAAATATTCAATTTTACAAGTCTATTATTTACTCTTAAGTTTTTATAGTTGAGGTTTTATATCGTCATAATTCATATTCAATAAAGAAATGTTCATATAAGTGTCATACTTCATCCATTTCATAATACTCGCTACATTTTTATAGTAGCACTATTCATCTTCGTTCTTATTTTGGTAATTATGACTCATGCATAAGAAATAATATATTCATACGGGATTTTGTTTTATTCGCGTTAGAATGTCGTTTTTTAATATGTAATTTTTAAAATAACATTAATTTACGTAAAAAATATAGCAAGTATTATGGAACGCAGGAGGATGTATATTCGAAAAGTTTTACATAGTTTTATGTGTGTGATGTATCTTTGCTTTACAATAGGAGTATTATTCAACATAATTAACTCATGAGTGACTAATATAGCCTAATTTTCGATAAACTATTCATCTCTATGTAAAATGAATTATTTGAAATATAAAGTAATTTCCATTTTTGTTTATTTTTTGTTGCAATACACTATTATCACTATGAATTTAATAAAAATCCTTCAAGTTAGGTAAAAAAAATTTATATGGTTTGAGCAAATGAAAGATACAATATAGATAATGATAAATAGTTTCACTTGAAATGAGACGTGGATGAGAATTAATTCGGAATTTGGACTTTTAATATACCATATTAAGAAATCAAATTGATCACCTAAACTTACGTTGATGCTTAAGACCCCAATGTACGTACTATATACTCTATTCTCTTTCATTTACCAGTGCGTATAGATGAATTTAGGTAACTAGTATAGAATAAGGCGAATACTCATCGTTAACTTCCTCCGTTATTATTTACTTGCACCCTAATGGTTTTTGTGCATTTCAATAAATTTGTCGAATCATTTGTATTTAGAGTTATATACAACTAAAAATTTTTAAAATTTGATATTATAAAAAAATGCGATGAGATGAATAAAACAAAATCCCACGTAGTTAAATTTTTTCTCATATTATAGTTACTTCAAATGATAAAAAACTAACAAAAACATTTATGGAACATGAAGAGATTATTATAGATTTATTGTTCACCTTTTGTTATTAATAGGAATAGGATAGGACTAGAATAACCTCTTTGGCCAAACGATTTAAATAATGATAAATAATTTTTTTTTAATTTTATTTGACATCAACCCTTATCATATTTTAATCGCTTACTCTAATGACCCGTTTGGTAGTAATAAATAGTGGAAATGTCAATGAAATATTAGTATAATTTCAGTAAGAATATCTCTTGATAAATTTAATGATGATACTTATTCTCCTTCAACAAGCTCATTTTGTTCACAAAATTTATTTCAATTCATTACCACTTAAACATGTGGCTGGTATTAGATGGTAATGAAAAATTGTGAACAAATAAACTTTTTTATGATCAAACGTTCATTACCATGGTAATGACACCATATCATGAAAATTTACACTAAAAATCATTTTTATTACCACCACTTAGTACATTAACCAAACGGACTGTAAGTACCCATTAGTTGTTATACCCACTTTTTCCTTTTTATTTCTCTTCGTTGGTCTACTCCTGCATCTCTTTGGTAGTACGTTGCTATAGTAGTCGTTTAAATTACATAAAGGGCTAATATCAACAAAAAAAAAATATAAACCTCGACAGATAATATGTCAACCTATAGATTAATAATTGTATGAAGATTAAGTGACATTTATAAATAGTGCTAAAATGCATTTGAGTGCACATAAAAAAACAGATGAAGATAATGTGTTTAGCAAAATAGTTTATTGAACAAGTTCAGCTTATTTTGATACAAATAGAAGGTTGAGTTGTCAAACTAGTCATATCTAGTATGTGGTAAACTAGCTAGTCGAAACAACTTATTCATATGATTAAGTTTATTTGAACAAGCTGCTTATAGCTGCAGATTCAAAATCAGCTAGTCAAACCAATTAATAAAATCAACTGATCAAATCAATTATTATAATCAGCTATCATCCGTTTGCCAAATACCCGATAAATTCATACAATAACAAGTCATCATTTATTTTGCTCCATACATTGTAAAAATATTAGGCAATAAAATTGTGATTGAGAAAATTCGTTAATATTAATTTTCACAATTTATTAGCCAACTTGACATGTGCACTTCTATTAACCCTAGTTAAAATTTAACCCGGGTTAAAGTTAAACTTTTTTCCTAAAAAACAGTTATGTTATCCCAACAAAATACGTATTAAATATAAATACTGGAAAAATAATGATCATTTTCTCCTAAATAATTCATAGATATTTCTGTAATTAATTTTACTTTAGGGTTTGTGTATTTTCTCAAGAATCGTAATTTTCGGGGAAAAATCATCATCCGTATAGCAGCGACATTGAAGAAACAAGGGTGTTTCGATTTCCTAAAAGGATCTTTCGATGATCAATAGTCCTGAATATGAGTAAGGTTTGATTCTTTTGGTATTAATTTTTCTGATTGGTTACTGTTTTATCACATTTTAATGTGCCAGCATTTTGATTCTAGAGTGAACTTGAATGTCGATAACATTTTTCTCACTGATTTTGATTTGATTACTGAATATTTGTTTGAAATTAGTACAATTTCTACTGAAATCCAATCTCAATAGATCTGTACAAATGATTAAGTTGAAAATTGTGTGTTTTTTAAGTCTAACACAGTCCAGAAGATGAAGAATTTGTTCGTGCACGTAATTTGAATTGAAGCTAAAGTTTATGCAATTTGTTTTGTGAAATTTAGCAGATTTAGGACTAAGATTACGTTATATGAAGGTCGGAATGCTGGACCCTTACACAAGATTTGATTGAGATCATTTGGCTTGGATTCTGGATATATTTTTTTCTACCTTCGTTTTCCTAGTGTGATTTGACTGACTAATTTGTTTATTGTATTGGGCAATTTGTTACCTTAATTGATCTGTTATGTATAGTATAATGCTGAAGAAATTGATGGAAAGAAGTACATAGATTAAATGTTTGACATTTTTGTTTATTTTTTCTACATTAAGTTGAATATTCTAATAAATATGTATGCATCATGCATGTTATTGATGTGTTAGAAACTTAAAATCTGTTTTTCTTCATTAACTTTGAGTTTGACGGATTTTGATGCTAGTAATAACAATGGAAGGGGAGGAAGATGAAGGGATTGCATTTCTCTCATTCGGAGATTAATAGGGGATGGGTGGGTAATGGAGGGAAGGGATTTGGAAGGCGGAGCTACTTCACTATTTTTGACAAAATAAATCCATTCAACACAGGAAAGGTTTGGAAGCGAAATACACCCATATGGCCCTATCCCTTCCCCTCTGCTCCCCTCCCCTTCATTCTAAAAATGTTATCCGAGCATAGTGTAAGGGTGTGCTAGTTTTATGCAATGTTAATGATTTTGATGTCAATACAGTCTTTTCTTGTTATTGTGCTTTATATGTGTTAGCTGGATGCTTTTGGTTGATTCTATTCCTTTTGACTTCGAGAACCCTTTAAAAATCCAATAATGTGTTTTTGTGTGTGACTCTTGAAATAATCAATGTTGGTGAAAATTGTTTATTTGATTGCAGTTTCTGAACTTCAACTTGATGTTGATGTAGGTGCTTATCAGTGATGGCAAACCCTTTGTGATTTTTAATCGAATTTTGACGGCAGAAATCATTTGACTCTGTGGTTCTCCTCAGCAAAGAGCTTGAAACTAATACTTTATACAGGGAGTCATATAGAAATGGAATGCAACAAAGATGAGGCTTTAAAGGCTAAGGAACTTGCTGAGAAGAAGTTTGTGGAGAAGGATATAATTGGAGCAAGGAAGTTTGCTTTGAAAGCTCAAAACTTGTTTCCTGAGCTAGATGGTCTGCAATCTTTGTTGGTAACGCTCAACGTTTACCTCTCTGCTGAGCGAAAAATAAATGGGGAAGTTGATTGGTATGGAGTACTTGGCGTTGAGCCATCTAGTGATGATAAGACTGTGAAGAAGCAGTATAGGAAACTTGCCCTTTCTCTCCACCCTGATAAAAACAAATCAGTTGGTGCAGATGGAGCATTTAAAATCCTTTCAGAAGCTTGGAGTTTATTGTCTGACAAAGCCAGGAGAAAAGCGTATGATCAAAAGAGAATTTCAAGGAATATGTTTGATAAAGTTGTACCCATGAAACCTTCAGGACCCGCTAGCAGGGACAGTCACCATGGATCTGTCAATAATGGTAATTTTAGCATAAGGAGTCAGAATTCCCCAAATCCCCATTTAAATTTAGTTCCTCCAATCAAACGTAATACATTTTGGACTATGTGTACTAGTTGCAAAATGCAATTTGAGTACGTTGTTCAATACCTCAACAAGAAGCTTCAATGCTACAGCTGCAAGGAGCCCTTTCTGGCAATACAGATCCCACCTCCAGAAACACATTCTCATCAGCCACTGACTGGTCACTTGCCCCAAGATACTTTTAGCTACTCCTTTGCCTCTGTGACTTCATCAGCAGGGAGAAATACAGGTGCGTCTATGACTTCTTAGTTTTAAATCTTAGAAATGCATAAGTGGCTAGGACCATATGTATATACTTCAATAATGAGGGAAAGCGTAGGATATAATGAAGGGCCCCTTGTTTGCGTAGAAGGGAAGGGTAAGGAAGAAAATAAGACATTGAAAATTTCAGATGTATCCCTTTTCTTCTTTTGTTTCCCTTTTTCTTTCCTTTCTTCCTTTTTCCACAAATTCTACCACCCTTGTTTTGATTATTTATTTATTCTTACGATAAAACTAATAGCAAAATTATCATCGTCTCGTTTACTTTTTCCCAATCCTCATGTTAAATATTATTAATTTAACCTCTCTTTGTTGCATGAAAATTCCAAATAATTGTTATATTTATTTGCTTGTTTTGTTATACATTTATTGATTGGAGAATTGTCTTGTAAAGCAACTAGTGCCTCTTGAGCATTGCCAATTCATGGGAAACATGGGTATTAAGAAAACCAAAACCATAGATTTCTGATTTGGTGGCTTAGCACAAAGAGTGGAGAGAGAAACAGCAAGGAAACATGGGCACATAAAGAATATAAAGAAAGCAAGAAGCTAACTCTTTATTGTTGGGATCAAGATTTTAACATTGTTGTTGCATTATTATATGTGGGACTCGGTAGGAGGTTATTGTGCTTGAGTTTTCAATGAAAATAATGAAGGGTAGACTAGTCTCTTTACAAACTTTGATTTTTAACATACCATTTTCATTTCAATTCTTTTTATTCTTGGAGAGATATGGACATATGGTTATTACGAAAATTGTGGGACTTGCTTTCCCTCCAATTCCCTTAATCCAAACATGGTGCAAGGGAAATATGATTACTCGATGGTATAAGATGAATGCCATTTTTAGACTCAACCCATACAATTGTGAATTGCCTGGAGGTTGCTGTCATTTGCAAATAGTTATTTGACTTATTTCAGTAAGAGAATTTAATTTGAGTTTCTTAGTTTTTCTGATAGAATTTGAGTCTGTTTTTTTGAACAGTGTCAAATTAAGAAAATGCAAACTTTTCTAAACTAGTTTCTAGATTTTCTTTGAATTGAGCAAAAAATAACTTCGCGTATGAAAACGTACTTCAGGACCACCAGCACCTTCTTCAGCTGCCCAAGCTATGAATGGGATCCAGTTGCCACATGGGAATGTGAAGAGAAAGCATGAAGTTTCACAAATGAGTAAAACAAGTGCCT
The DNA here is from genome assembly GCA_019776075.1 of Amaranthus palmeri. Taxonomy (NCBI): domain Eukaryota; kingdom Viridiplantae; phylum Streptophyta; class Magnoliopsida; order Caryophyllales; family Amaranthaceae; genus Amaranthus; species Amaranthus palmeri. The sequence continues at coordinate 18,862 of JAAKBH010000021.1, forward strand.
CTAATAAGCCTATTGCTGATGAAGCTAATGGAGCATGCTCTGCCTGGAAGGGTGAAAAGCTTAAAAAAAGAAGACGGGCGAGTGAACACAAGGTCTATGACAGTGGAATTGAAAACACTGATCCATTGTTAAGGGGAAATGGATTTCAGAGTGGCATCCCTGAAACAGAGAAGGCAACTACAGTTGGGACTAGATTACCCGCGTCTTCAAGAGAGTTGTCACTACTTGAGACTCGAAATATGTTGATGGCAAAGGCGAAGAATGAAATTTGCAAGCAGATGAACAAATGGAGGAACACAGATTCCAAGCTTGTGGCTTTAAGAAAATTTACATATTCCAAAGTAAAAGAGAAGACTAAAGAGGAAATATCTACTCTCAAAGCTCAGTCTAACGCTGAAATAAATGGCAGAAAGCAGGGCTCATATGCAGGATTCAAGCATCCAGATTGTGATTTGAAGACTTTTTCCCCCTCTTCTAAAAATGATACAGATGCTACCCAAAACGTGCCTTTGTCTATAACTGTCCCAGATCCAGATTTCCATGATTTTGACAAAAAACGGACTGAGAACTCTTTCGGTGACAGTCAAGTTTGGGCAGCTTATGACGATGATGATGGTATGCCCCGGTACTATGCGATGATTCATAATGTCATTTCGAGGAAGCCATTTAAGATGCGCATCAGTTGGCTTAACTCTAAAACCACCTCTGAATTTGGGACAATCAATTGGGTTGGCTGTGGCTTCTACAAAACCAGTGGTGATTTCAGAGTAGGTAGGTATGAAATCAACAAAAGTGTAAATTCCTTTTCACACAGAGTGAAATGGACAAAAGGAACAAGAGGGGTGATCCAAATATACCCAAGTAAAGGGGATGTTTGGGCTCTGTACAGGAATTGGTCCCCCGAGTGGAATGAGCACACCCCAGATGACGTAATACATCAATATGAGATGGTGGAGGTCCTTGAAGATTACAACGAAGAGAAAGGAGCAACCGTCATTCCGCTGGTGAAAGTTGCTGGTTTCAAGACTGTGTTTCGCCAACACTTCGATAAGGAACATATTAAGGTAATTCCACGCGGAGAAATGTTCAGATTTTCACATCAAGTTCCTTCCTTCTTGCTGACTGGCCAAGAATCCCGTACTGCCCCAAAAGGATGCTGGGAGCTTGACCCTGCTGCTACACCATTGGAACTACTTCAGGTGATGACGGAAGCCACAGAGGAGCTGAAGAAGGAAAATACATGGAAAGATGCAAGAAATGGCATATCTGATCTCAAAGAAGCAAAGCCGAATGACCCTGTAATAAGTGAAATGAGGAAATTGGGAGATGAGGTAACTGTTCAGGTGGGTGCTACTATCGGATAAAGACCCACGCTGATCAATCACCCTTGAATAAAAGAATAGTCATATAGAAATATTATTTGATCATGAAATTAGTTTGAGGAATCGTTTTTTCGAGTACTGAAGACTAGAAAGGAACTTGAGACATCAGTTTGGGAATTCGATGGAGTAGCGGATCGTTCTTCACTTTTTGCTCGGCAGGTATCAATGGCGTAAATTTTTTTTGGAGACTGACTCAAATGGGATTCTTTGTGTAGTGTACAGCTTCACTTACCACAGGAACACAGGTCTTTTTTGCTATATAGGTACAGAAACTCGAAAAAGTCCACATTTACTCTATAACTTCATTTACGGTCTAAAAGTAGTTGAGAAGGTAAAATTTAGGATGCAATTTTTTGAAAGCTTTCTATGATAGCAAATTCTTACTTTTGTTTACTTCTACTGGTAATTGTCATTTTGTCAATGTCCTTTGCAAAGACTAATTTTACAGACTTGTTATTTTCGTTTAAAATGTTTCGTATGATACCGAACCAGAAAGAGAAACAAGAAATTCGGGGCGAATTTTTCTCGTCATATGTTAGATCGAAACCGTATGATCAGCTTGATCTTGGTTGTACTGGTGTATTGATTTTCATGGTAAATGATTCAATATTTTCATGGTAAACAACTTGGGTGCCAATTTTGTTAGGGTTAGATTTGGTGCTGCTTTTGAATCAGAGATGAAATCAGCCGAGAAATGAAGATAAATTGGGGTGATTTTGCAAAATAGTTTGTCGGTTAATTTTAACTTATATTTGTTACGTTCTTTGTTACTTGCACCATTGTTGACTTTGGTACTATTCATCAAGCGAATTGACTTTCATGTTGTCGGTAATTTATAAAATAAAATATAGTCTTCTGAGATCTTGTTGAATCGTCTCGATTCAACGATTATTAATTTCTAGTTTTCATGATTTTTAAATATGTATAATAATGGAGTAGATATTAACAATTGATATCATATATTTGGGGTATGAAAAAGCAAATGGTGCAAGTAAAAAAGAACAGAGGAAGTACATGTACAATTATCACTCAACTCTTAGATTAATTAGTTGGTTGAGATAAATTGTTATAACTTAGGAATCACCTAATCTATAATAAGCTTTTCGCATTAGCGTGTTTAATATCAGCTGCTTAGTTGATGAAATTAGATGGTTAAATCACTCGCTTGAAGCTATCACTTATCGACCGTTTGTCAAAGACCCTTGCGTTTTACTTCATTGTGACTTGTGAGATAGATCTATATAAAGAATTTAAATTTAAAAAATAAGCGTTTTAATATTCAAAGCTGGTGTTTTGATAAATTTAATTAAACTAGTAGATAAGTTCGAACTGCCTCATTACGAGACTGTATCAATCAGCTAATTTATAATCATCTAAATATCTCCTCATCATCATAATACATCCACCTCATAAAATCTATAATCAGAATCTAAAAGAGAAATGGAAGACGACAAGTTAACCCGTCACCTAATCATGTCTTTGATGTTAATAGCATAAAGCACATGAGTGATGAGAACAAACACATCAACCCTAATCTTATCCAAGAAAATACCCCATTAGGCATTAAGGTCCTTTTCTTTTGTTTTCTTTTGCCCTAAAAAGCAAAAGTGGAAAGAAACCCAAAAAAATCAATTTCACGTTGCAAATTGTCAAATTTTTTTATAAAAAAAATGAAAAATCTTTATACCACAAAAACAAAAAGCAACAATGAAAATTTAGAATCATACGTCCGTTCCAATTTACTCGCAATATTTATCTTTTTACGCAGTTCAATGTATTAATTCAATCCTTAATATATTTAATTATAAATAATAAAAAATTATAAAAATTTAATATTAATAATCTTTGCTATGAGACGAATCAAACCAGATTTCACCTGACTATATTTTAACTTATAAATTAAAAAGAGTGATAAATAAATGGTGTCATTTTTTCATATGTTGCAACTAATATAGAACGGAAAAAAGTATCCATCTTGATATTCAAGGCTATTTAGTCATTAAAGAACAACCATTGTTATTTGTTAAGCGCCTCCACTCATTTCTTCTTCCTTCTCAGTTATTCCATTTCTCCATTCTCGCTTAGCTTTCCTCTCTCACAAATTACCTCCATTTCCAAGCTTCCAAGCTTTCAACAATGGCGTCCAGTTCTTCAAACCCACCATTATTCTATTTTACTAAACTTAACAAAATCCCTAATCGGCAATCATCCATTTACGCTATCCCGTTTTCTAATTCTCTTAAACCCACTTCTTCTTCTTCAATCCTCCGCCGCCCTCTTCAAATCTCATCATCTTCTTCTCAATCACCTAAACCTAAACCTCCTTCCGCTACTATAACTCAATCACCTTCATCTCTCACCGATGATAAACCCTCTTCTTTTGTTTCCCGATTTAGCCCTGAAGAACCCAGAAAAGGTTGCGATGTTCTCGTTGAAGCTCTTGAACGTGAAGGTGTTACCGATGTTTTTGCTTACCCTGGTGGAGCATCCATGGAAATCCATCAAGCTCTTACTCGTTCTAATATCATTAGAAATGTTCTTCCTCGACATGAACAAGGTGGGGTTTTCGCTGCTGAAGGCTACGCTCGTGCTACTGGACGCGTTGGAGTTTGTATTGCCACTTCTGGTCCAGGTGCTACTAATCTTGTCTCTGGTCTTGCTGATGCACTTCTTGACTCAGTCCCGCTTGTCGCCATTACTGGGCAAGTTCCCCGGCGTATGATTGGTACTGATGCTTTCCAAGAGACTCCAATTGTTGAGGTAACTCGATCTATTACTAAGCATAATTATTTGGTGTTAGATGTTGAGGATATTCCTAGAATTGTTAAGGAAGCTTTCTTTTTAGCTAATTCTGGTAGACCTGGACCTGTTTTGATAGATATTCCTAAAGATATTCAGCAACAATTAGTTGTTCCTAATTGGGAACAGCCCATTAAATTGGGTGGGTATCTTTCTAGGTTGCCTAAACCCACTTATTCTGATAATGAAGAGGGACTTCTTGATCAAATTGTAAGGTTGGTGGGTGAGTCTAAGAGACCTGTTCTGTATACTGGAGGTGGGTGTTTGAATTCTAGTGAAGAATTGAGGAAATTTGTCGAATTGACAGGGATTCCGGTGGCTAGTACTTTAATGGGGTTGGGGGCTTTCCCTTGTACTGATGATTTATCACTTCATATGTTGGGAATGCACGGGACTGTGTATGCGAATTACGCGGTTGATAAGGCCGATTTGTTGCTTGCTTTCGGGGTTAGGTTTGATGATCGAGTGACTGGTAAGCTTGAGGCGTTTGCTAGCCGGGCTAAGATTGTGCACATTGATATCGATTCTGCTGAAATCGGGAAGAATAAGCAACCTCATGTGTCGATTTGTGGTGATGTTAAAGTGGCATTACAGGGGCTGAATAAGATTTTGGAATCTAGAAAAGGAAAGGTGAAATTGGATTTCTCTAATTGGAGGGAGGAGTTGAATGAGCAGAAAAAGAAGTTTCCTTTGAGTTTTAAGACTTTCGGGGATGCAATTCCTCCGCAATACGCCATTCAGGTTCTTGACGAGTTGACGAAGGGTGATGCGGTTGTAAGTACCGGTGTTGGGCAGCACCAAATGTGGGCTGCCCAATTCTATAAGTACCGAAATCCTCGCCAATGGCTGACCTCGGGTGGTTTGGGGGCTATGGGGTTTGGTCTACCAGCTGCTATTGGAGCTGCTGTTGCTCGACCAGATGCGGTGGTTGTAGACATTGATGGGGATGGGAGTTTTATCATGAATGTTCAAGAGTTGGCTACGATTAGGGTGGAGAATCTCCCGGTTAAAATCATGCTCTTGAACAATCAACATTTAGGTATGGTTGTTCAATGGGAAGATCGATTTTACAAAGCTAACCGGGCACATACATACCTCGGGAATCCTTCCAATTCTTCCGAAATCTTCCCGGATATGCTCAAATTCGCTGAGGCATGTGATATACCAGCAGCTCGTGTTACCAAGGTGAGCGATTTAAGGGCTGCAATTCAAACAATGTTGGATACTCCAGGACCGTATCTGCTGGATGTAATCGTACCACATCAGGAGCATGTGCTGCCTATGATCCCTAGCGGTGCCGCCTTCAAGGACACCATCACAGAGGGTGATGGAAGAAGGGCTTATTAGTTGGTTGGAGATCTTTATAGAGGAGAAGCTTTTTTGTATGTATGTTAGTAGTTCCATAAACTTCTATATTCTCTGGCCGGCCTCTCGTTTAGCTGTTTTTATGTTAGTTTGTTGTTTTCATGTTGCTTGCTACTTTGAAAAACCCTTTTGTGTTTTAGACCCATTAGCATGAATAATCATCCTATATTATTGTATGGTTCGCTACACGCTAGTTGTTTCTTTTTATTATCGAGTTAAAGACAACTACTAATCGGTGTAACCATGTTTGTCTCACATTGCTCGACGTTTTGTTCTCCTTTGATGAATTTGACATTAGGAAGTTTGTTTGATACTAGTGAATCCTCATGTCCTATCCTGTTTTCTCGTCTTAGCGAACATTGGTATTGTATCTCTTGGTGGGTATAGGAGTATTCGATTCGTTGTTATGTTCGACTTCTTCAACGCGTTTGTGGGTTTTTCAAAGAAGGAAAAGGAAGCAGAAATGGCCTTAGAATGTAAAGTGGTCTCTTTTTGTAAGTGGGTGTTGCCTTTCATCAGCCATGTTTTTATCTTTATATTTTGTGGTCTTTGAGGCTTTATGTTTAGTGTTGGTGTATTTTCGTCGTATTCTGTGATCAGTTCTGAAATGTGGATCGTAAAGACATAGATGATGAGGAAGAGGGTCGGGATGAGAGCTGCGTTTTACTCGAAAAGCGAGCCTAGTAAGGACCGAACCGAGTCAATATTTCGAGATGATATGTGTTCAATTAAGACATGAAAATCTATCTGCCTGCTCAGTGCTCACAATGGTAAATTGTACTGTAAATGATTGTTATGTCATGTTGGTTTTTCATCTGGAAATGTGTATCTGTAATGGTTCTTGTCAGTCGATTGTATCGGTGTTCATTCGGGTTGATTAAGGGTTAGGTTTTTCAAGACTGTTTGAAATCAAGTTATGTCAATGTGTCTATATTGTTTGTTACATAACTGCAAATCATTTTTGAAGTCGTATCAAATCGGATTCAATTATAAGGTTAGGTGAATTTTGAGTCATTGGGTCTGAATTGAACACCTGTCCCAAGGATTATACATTTGTTGCAATTTTGCTCTTTTCATTCTTAAATTTGGCTTCATCACGGTGTTTTGTTTTATAAGATTCTATTCGAATCTAAAGCCGAACACACTTGATCATTAACATATGACTAATTTAACATAATTGGCCGGCTAATTAGCCATATAAATTCAAGGTTGCTTAAAATTGTTGAAGAATAGCCCTAAAGACGTGTAATCAATTTTAATATTTTTTAATTTTTTACGTGATTTGATTTGATATCTTTTAATATACTATTAGGCTCGTTGTATGCTACAAATTTGAGGGGAAAACTATGAACAACAATTCATATTAATATGTTTTTTGACAAACAAGAAAAATAGAAAGTTAAAAAGACAATGATTCATCAATAAATCATATGTACTTTTTATTCGTTTGTAGTTGCATATGACGTTACAACGAATTGATTGTGTTCGATGGTTGTAACGTCAAATGCAACCACAGATGAATAAAAAGTGACTCAATTTTCTAGAGGCTAAATCAATTGGGTTGCCTAACAAGTGTTGATTTAATATTAGGTTGTTTGTGCTTACTTAATAAATCTCTACATTAGTCTTAAAATTGTAATCTAAATTGTGCTACAAAAATAGGTAATTAATTAGAAAAGTCGATTAAATCAATCTTTTAGGGTATATTAGCAATTATTACTAATTGATTATAAGTAACCGAGAGGTCTTGTCATTTAGGATTAATTGATATTAGTCTTTTTTGAGAGCCGTCTTTACAAAATACGGTCTCAAGTAAGAATTTATGATTTTGTTTTTATTCTTACATAACTCATGGAAAGATTCCTAATTGTTCCAAAGCCCAATCATCTATTCACAATTTATTTAAATTCGGCCCAAAGTAATTTATTCAACTCAACCCAAAATAATTCTCGTTCTAATACTTATTTTAAATTTTCTATATTGATTTCTCAAATGTTACACTTAGGGTCCGAATTCGGGTCTAAATCTATAAAAAAATAAAAGGGTTCAGGTTTGGGTCCGGATTTGACCAGTCCCACTCCAGACCCACCTCATGATCATCCCCAATATCAAATATATATATAGAGGCCATTATTTTCCCTTATACTTGAAGACCTAAACTTCCTACTAATAAAGAATATAGCGGCTTTGTGAGCTACGGTTCACTCATTTAGCATTATTAGCTATTTTTATTTGTCATATTCAATTTGTATTAAATTTAATTTTCAATAATCTTATTTATATATTTAAATTTTTTAAATTTTATTTATACAAGTTAATCAATCTCCTTATTTACCATCCAATATTGTTAGTTCTTTTACAAAAATATTATATTATATTTTTTTTTGATGCTAATTTAATTATGTGTTCTTTAAAACCATGGTCTACGTTGTTCAAAAGATGAATATTCTTATTTCTTAGTTTTACAAACACGTGTCATGCTATGATAACTTGATAAGCAATAACCTAGAGAGTTACTCCATGATTTATTACCGTTGTTTGTATCAATATGTATATCATATGTGTTCTATGGCCCGTTCCTTATTATAGGTAAGGTAAACATTTACTTACATCCTAAAATTAGAAAAGGTTATATTATCTAATAATTTTACTTAATAAAGTAGACAATTAACAATTTGTAATTTATGTGTCAATTTAAAACTATGAAACACTATGCACATGTAGAGTGGGACAAAGAAACTCTTCATAGAAGATGATTTTCGTTTCCACACTGATGCAAATAAGAAAGGTTGAGTTTTCCCTGCTCTGATGTATTTTAGTTTTTTTGGTGAAAGAAAAAAAATTTTATTTGCCTAAAAAAAATATATAACACGTCTACATTTATTATTATATTTATAATATATATGTTCTATCTCTGTTATTTATCCAAGTACACGTTAAAGTCAGAATCAACCCTGTACAGAATGCTCATTCCTTTTAGTTTTCTTAACACTCATAAAATACCAACAATGTCAATTGTGCCCTTTATCTTTAGTTATTGATTGTGTTACGCTCCACAAGAAAATGTTTAACTTGATAGTTTGATTCCTAATTTATTTTAGATATACTTTGCGGCTATGATTTTCATACGTGATTTTGTACGATAAAGTGTGTAAGCAATATAAATGTTGTTCATAAATGATTAAAAATAATTTTGGTCAAGATTAGGTATCAACCATCATCTTAAGCTTTTGGTTGAGTTGGTTTCTTAACATGGTATCAGAAGCTAACGTGACAAGAGGTCACGGGTTCGAATCTCAACCACCCCTTATTTAAGTGGAATATTTAGCACCAGGTATAAGGAGAGCCTGTGTTGCATCCATACTTCTAGCCTAAAAGACTTTCGTGTGAGGGGGCGTGTTAGAGTATATAACATATTTTGGGACTTCAACCATCAGCTTAAGCTTTTGGTTGAGTTAGTTCCTTAACATAATCTCGCTCACGACTAACCCTAATTCTTTATAGAAACTTATGCCTTATGCTGAGTTAAGCATAGACCGAGATATTGCGTACTAGTCTCGATCGAGACTTCATAACCGAGACTATGATCCTCTTCAAACCAACCATCGATCTTGTTTTAACCCGCATGTTAGTCAAGTCATCGAAGATTAACCAAAAAAGTGTAGCTATTAAAAAGAAACGAAAGATAGTATTATCAATTATATGTATGCATTATTGGAAGATAGCAATAGTACTAATTACTTTACTAGTTTACAACCAACAAGTGTTCATATTTCGCGAAGATTCAAATGGGCCGTGGATACCCTACCCGCTGGAAGCGGGTCCAATCTGCAACCTATGTGAAAAGACAGTTTATGTCAAAGACAATCCTTCCATATACTTTCTCCGTTCTGAAGTAGTTGCTACATAAGTATTTTTAGTATTGTTTATTATTCAAGCGCTTGTGACTCAATGGATAGAGCATCTGCATGTGAGCAGAAGGTATGGGGTTCGACCCCTATTGGGTGTAGCCGTGCAGGTATCAATTGAGGGGTTTCTTGGCTGTGTGCATCTCTCTTTGGGGGTACGGGTATAATTTGTCCGCATTTTTTAAGAAAAAAACTCCTATTTGGACCCTGCCTTGTGCTGGATACCGGGAAGGTCCTTTATTATTCAAGCTTATTTTAAGTGCAGCGGTGAATAAGTAAGTAAAATATAGTCAAATGGGATCTTGTTTGAATCGTCTAATCGCGTATTTTTCCAATATTAAGTTTTTAAGATTTTTAATTATGTGTAACTCAAGATATAAGTGATCAAAACAATACATTAAATTACGTAATAAAGTGAAATGTAGCAAATATAATAGATCGTGAAAGTATGTCATGCAGTCTTCTTAATTGTCTATGCATTTTAATTGCTTTTTGTAACAATCTATAAGGAGGGATCAAAAGTTGTTAGAGAATGAGCCACATTTTAGGACCCCCTTTTTTTGATATGTATAATTATTTTTTATATATATTAAAAAGTGTAATATTTTTACATAGAAGAAAAAGTGATCATATAATTAATAACAATAATTTTACATAGAAGAAAAAGTGATCATATAGTTAATAAGTTATTGTTTAATTTTGGGTTACCAGTTGATGGATATAGTTTGGTATTTTTTTCTTCGATATTTAAGTAATTAAGTATTGATATTTTAAATTTGTCGTATTTAAATTTCTAGGTTAGTAGGTTAATTGAGTATATTAGTGTTTTGTCTATAATGAGTAAATTAGTACATAGAGTATTTATTTGTATTTTAAAACTCATTGTTTAACTCTCGCTCAAGGCGAAAAAAAGTCTGAAACGCCCTAGTTGATAAATGCGGAATGCCTCAAGCACTAACTTATGAAACAAATGTGACAAAAGGTGGCAAATTTAAATTTCATCTACCTTTAATATTCAAGTGAAATATTTAGCGTCATTCATCATCATTCATCATTATTTCAGAAAGTAAAGTTTGAACTCTAAATCTAGCTTTAATATAAGAGGATATAATTTTAAACTTTAAATTCATAATTGAGTATATATATATATCCAAATATATATGAGTATATATATTCAGTAATTGAGTATATCTATATATATATATATAATATATATATAGATATATATATATATATAGATATATATATATATATATATATATATATATATATATATATATATATATATATAGATATATATATATATATATATATATATATATATATATATACATCATATATATCTATATATATATATATATATATATATATATATATATATATATATATATATCTATATATATATATAATATATATATATATATATATATATATATATATATATATATATATATATATATATATATATCTATATATATATATATATATATATATATATATATATATATATATATATATATATCTAATATATATATATACTCCCTCCGTTTTCTAATGTTCTTCCCATTTAGAATATTCTATTTTGGAAAGAGAAATTTGATTAAGATTTTTGAGACCTATATAGAAGACAAAATATATCCATGTGAGATCTCGTTAGATTCGTCTTAATGTATACTTTTTTATTATATATTTTTTATAACTATTTATGATGCGTATTTAGAGATATTTAGGCTTGAAATTTACTTTGAAAACTGTGCAAAAAGTATGGGAAGAACATTTGAAAACGGAGGGAATATATATTATTCTAACCCTTATTTGGATATTCCCTATATATTTATATATGTTGTCTGGTTTGACAATATATTTGAATTTAAAATAGGACAAAAAAAGTTTATTCATTTCCTTATAAACATATTTTTTCTAAAAATTATATATGTCATATTTTCTCTACTCTCCTATTTTTAAAATCTTTATTCGGCTCCTCTTTTTATATCTAACCAAATAAAACAAAATAAAAGAGCATTTCATTTTTAATAAAAAGTAATTTTAAGAGAAAACTATTTTTTGGAAAAAAAAATACTCCATTATGCTTGCGACCAAACACGCACTTAGTTTCTACTCCTTGTATAATGGATATTGATTCAATATTTGACGATCATTAATTTTAAAGTATACACAACAGTTTGTTTTTATTGTCATTCAAAATTAGTGATGATCTATCCCCGCTTAAAGAAAACTGTGATCAGAATCTGAAAAGGGAAGAAAGACGGCAACTTATATCCATAGAAGAGAGTGTGGTCAAAGAATTTCTCGGCTCGAGAAAGGTCTTTAAAGAGAGAGAAACAATATTTATTAGACATTGGTGTTCATAATCCTATGTTTAACAATCATGTAATCGTATTAGAAAATTAGATGTAAATGATTAATTAAAGGTTAATAGACTTTTTGTAATGATATTTTGAAAACTATAATTAATTTACAAACAAATCTTTGTAAAAGTGATAAACTCCTATATTGCCATCACAAATGCTCCAATCCATCCCAAAAATTAAGTATCTTTTGAAAATAATTAAACAATAAAATATTTATACATCAAAATTAAATTCGTACATTTACTCCCTCTGTCCCTATAACGAATCACCATGTAGCTCAATAAAGTTTTATATATTCATCACAGAAATTAAATTCGATTCATTCTCTCTCTTTATTTATTACCATTATCTACTTTTTTCTTAAAAAATAATAACTTTCTTTTTGCTTCAAATTATATGTAACGGAGATCTGGAGACGACTGGAGTAATATACTAAAAACTAAAGATTATTAATTAAATAAATAAAATGATAATTGTATTATTGTAGCATCTCAAATAATTCATTCATACATACCTCTATAAGGAGTCATCAAAGAAGTAAATATTGGCATCACCAAACTAAAATTCTAGTTAATTTAGGAAATACTACAAGATTGCACCAACCAATCTTTAAAACAATGATCAGCTGGATGCTTAATGCTCTAAAACCCCCACCAAATTAAAGAAAATTAATCAAATTTTCTACAAAAATACATAAATTAAAATTTTGGATATATATATTTTTTCTTTCACCCTCTAACTAGTTTGATTCTCATCACATACAGAATTAATTAATTTTCATGTAGGTGATTCTCCGGCCAACCTTATAACTTAGCTTACCCCAATACAAAACAAAAATTAAATATTTATTAATTAGGAAAAATTATTCTGAATAATCTCAGCTCTTGCGCCTATATGTTGTGAATAATCTCTATTATTAAAAATGTCTAAATAATCTTACATTTTATATATATTTTGCTAACAACACCCTTTATAACATTTTAATCAGATAAAAGATGAGTAGGATGAGTAGGGTAAGACCAATGAAAAAATATAAAGAGAAAGAAGTGAGTGTAATGGCTAATAGATACCTATAATAGCCGGTTAAAATGTAGCAATGGGGACTGTCAGCAAAAGAATATACAAAAATTTGATTATTTAAAAATAATCAATAGTAATTTATTGCTCACGGCAGATCAAATGAGCTATAAGTATTCATGATAATTTTTCCGCTTCATCATCCATATCATACCCAATATATCCCTCTATTATTATACGAGCTACTCTTATGAGAGAACGTCTCTAACTCAGTGAGAAGATCTCAAACAAGCAACCTATATTCTCATAATATGTACTCCCTCCATCCCTATGAGAATGCACCCATTTTGGTAGAAATTGAAATTTGGTCGGTGAATAAAACAAAAAACAAGTGAATGATACAAACGAATGGTTATAATGGAGAGAAAAAAAAGGTTTGTGGATGAGATTTAAAGAAATAATAAAGTGGGGTCATTGCCATAAACGTAAGGGTGCAAAATGAGTGCGACAACCTAAAATAAAAAGAGGTGCAAATTGAGAGAAACAGAAAAAGTATATGATCTAAACAATTTAACCCATATAAGCTATATCTCTCGGTGAGACCGTTCTCATAAAACAATTTCTATTATTATATATAGATATAATAATAAGAAATTAATATAAAAATAAAAAAAAATGAGAATATAAAGTATTAATTAGGTCGAAATTTTTGCCTGCAAGAATGACAAGTGATTTCTCCCATGCAAGAAGTAGCACTATCCCTAAGTCTTTCAGCCTTTACAACTTCTTCTCTAGCTTTATCCCACATAGCACGAGCTCGAGCAAACTCGGACTGAGCCAACTCTATTTCTCTCCGAGTCAACTCTCTAACTCGCTCTGCATATGCTTTTTCAATGGCTGCCACTCTTAGTTGCTCCTTCGCTTGCCATTTCAGCGCTTCGATGCACCTGAAATCCGACGGCTCAGATGGGTTTAAACTTATGGACAGCTTCAAATCAAGAGATGGCCCAGGCCCAGGCCCAGACCCACCATTTGTATGATGATGATGATGATGATCTCCGCCGTTAGATGGGTGGTAAGATCGACGGTGGTGATTGAACCAAGGAAGAGCACGTGAGGAGGAGGTGGGAGTAGGAGGTGGGGGTGGCAGAAGTTGGAGTTCTTTTTGATGATCCAACTCTTTTTCCATGTGGGGAAGAATAATAGAGAAGATTATATTTTTTTTAAATTTTTTTTGATTTTTTTAATTTTTTTTCTTTTTGGGTTTTAACTTTTAGGAAGAAAAAGGAAAAGGGTTGTATGTATTATGTGTTATTGTGACCCTATTTAGAAGAAAGTGAGAAAAAAAGGTGGGATTTAGGAATAGAAGAGAAAGATGAGATTTTTTAGTTGAATTTGTAGTTAAGGGATGATAATAATAGTACACACTACTACATCTCAAGTGTTTATATATAAAAACTAAGGGTAGTTTCATTTACCAACATACCCTCAAGTTCCTTTGTAACAATGATAGCTTAATAAGGTACTAAACCAACTCATCAATGTGGTGCTATAGATAGGAATCTAGGCAACTTCATCAATTGGATAATATTTGATGGTGAAGAGTACTAGAAGGTCTCCTGAGAGATCGTTTATGGCATAGACAGCTCTCTCAATAGTCCAGTCCAATGGCTGACATGACTATTCAGTTACTCATTTAACAAATGGTTTATCCATATTTATCCGTCTATGTTATAGACGGTCTATAGCAAAAATTTGTGGAAGAGTATTTGGGTTGTTAGAGCTATAAAATATTTTCCTTTGTAAGCTTTTGTAATTATTTGGTTTATATGCCCTAGTGAAAAAATACACATATGATGCGGTGTTTTTTGCTATTATGGGTTGCGGTTTTGACCCCAAACATTAGTGATGACAACAGATGACATATTTTAAATGCAAAAAAATTGTCTGCTGCTGTTTTTGGGGTGAACCGCAGCATATATTGTATCTTTTGATTTTTCAAGAAATATACTATATGTTGCGGTTCACCCCAAAACCGCAGCATATATATAGTCTAGATTTTTTCCATTAGTGATGTCTAGATTTTCTTTAGTAATGAGAAAATTATAACATTATGGTTTTTAAATGCAGGGTTTTTTTATAGATATTAATATATCATCACAATGGGTTTTTAAATTTCTATCACAACTAAACCATCTATAATTTCATTTAATTTTTATCTTGGGTGTTTTATTTTTATTGTTGGTATTTAATCTGGATAAAGAAAAAGGGTGAGTGGCAGATTTGTGACAATCAGTTTAGTAGGATTTACTCAAATCGTGATCATGAACTAAAAACAAAAATTCATGGAGGTTTAGCATCACAACTCAACCAACTTGTTAATTCCTAGCTAGGCATGGGTGTAGTGGAAAGTATGCAAAGGTTGATAGGTTGAGACCCAGAAATCATACACCTAACTTTTGCGTATGGTGTCAAAATGTGCGAGGGGTATGTTATATACAACTAAGTTGTCACTCTAAAGCAATGTGTCATATTGCTCGAGTGTGGTGACAAATAAGTTAAGACACATAGGTTTTTTGTGTTATAAATAATAAGTCAAACCTTTGTATATGGCAATGGACTCCTTGATTTGAATAACCACGAAATGGACACCGTAATGAAGATTAGTTTGCGACGATAAACATCGCTCGGAAATCTTGATATAGATTGAAGGCGACATCGATACTTTCCTTTTGTGATATTTCCCCCACAAAGGTACTTGGGTTATGAGACCGGAAATTCACAAAGAGATACAATCAATCACATCAACCGATTAGTACATACCAATTGAACTAAACGACTTTGTGTTTTTGTAGAGATCGAAATCAGAAAAACTATAACGGAGTTGATCACTCTCCTTTACGTTTCAAGAGAATAAGAGAAAGATGGCAGAATTTTTGATTCTAACAAGTGATTTGATATCCATGCACTTACTCTTATTTATAGAGTTGAAGTGTCACATGGTTTCATCCAATCCATACATCGATTGACGATGTAACACATTGATACATAACAACACATTAGTTCATGAAACATAACTTTGTTTCATGAACAATCACTTTGTTTCACAAAACAATGCAACTTCTAGAAACTTTCTGACTCGAAAATCTCTAAATGTTCGAACGAGCAACCATAGTGCTCGAACGAGCAAACCACCAAAACATCAAACAGAATGTTCAGAAGCATTCTGACCTGCTCAGAGCCACATGCTCGAACGAGCAACCCACATGCTCGAACGAGCACTTGCTCGTGATGCCTCGTTTTGGTTCCGTTGTTACGTACTTGCTTAGTTTATGTAATACATGTTCTAAGCCTTGGATAATGTCCTACATGCTCTAAATATCCAACATTTTGAACATGTATGGTACGGTTAAGGAATGTCGAACCGGGGGACTTTTTTTAGTCGCGCTTTCCTTTATGGCCTTATGGGTATGAGTTGCCGCCGTTCTTTCCTCCCCATACCCTGTCTATAGCCTTTTATGTGCGGGATACACTGGGTAGGTTGATGACGATGATACGGTTAAGGAAAATTTAATAGAATGATTTAGAGCAAGTTCGGACTCAGGACATTCCTTATGGAGTACTATATATATTGTGGGACTAAACTAGCATCACGCTAAGTACACAAGGGCAGGCTTAACGTATAATGAACGAAAAAAGAAGCAAGGGCCTAACCAAAGTTGTATTCTTTCGAGCACTAAGGCACTCCATAAATTACTTTACGGCCCGTTTGATAGGTGGTAATAAACGGTGGTTATAATAAGAATGATAAACAAGTGTAATTTTGGTTGAAAAATATATATGTTGGTTACCTTGATGGGCATGATGGCTATGCTTGTCAAACTTCAATCATCTCATAATCTTTACAAAATTCATTCCAATGCATTACCATTGGAAGAGGTGGTATTAGATAATAATGAAAATTTGTAAACAAAAAACTTTTTTGTGATCAAAGTATCATTACCATCAGAATGATAAAGAACTTTTAATGAAATTTTATACTATAAATCATTGTTTCGTACCATGTGTTCTATCCCTTTAATTAGGCTTCTGATCAGTTAATAGGCACAAAAACAAAGGGATAAAATTTCTGAATTCATGCTACATATGTGTCTCTGTACCTTTTATTATAAAAATATCATACGACATCTACAATAGAGTAACATTCAATCAAATACGTAACAGTTTTAATCAAACAAGATTTTAATAGAAAAAATCACGATCATTATACAGAAAATCTGACATTAAAGCATTTTCTCTATCACATGTTGTTTAATACAACCTCCTCTACAATTGATAATCTTCTAAATTTTAATAATATTTTTTCTCTTTGTGCTAATCATACAAAGTACATAGAAATTTTTTATGTTTTTTCTAGATTTTATAATCTTTTTTAGACACATTAATTTATTTAAAATTCTCACTTTTTACTCAAACTACAATGTGATTAATTATATCTCATTGTTAATATTCACAAGTAACAGATTACGGGAAAAATATCACAAAAGAAAATTTTGCATACAAGTTACAATTCGTTTATCAGATTTTCTAGCGATTTAAGCATTGCAAATAAATCTTTAAATTCTATCAGTTATGTGTGTTCCTCACGTAAGAAGTTCATAGTCATAGATACAACTGAATACAAATAATTACTTGTAATGTGTCTTTGTTATTTGCATTATTTGTTAACAATTTTTTGTGATATTGTTTTCTGAATAATGGGAATTGGTAAGCATTAATAGTAATAGTAAGAAAATATATATATATATATATATATATATATATATATATATATATATATATATATATATATATATATATATATATATATATATATATATATATATATATATATATATATATATATATATATATATATATATATATATATATATATATATATATATATATATATATATATATATATATATATATATATATATATATATATATATATATATATATATATATATATATATATATATATATATATATAATCATCATCATCATACCCAGTGTTCCCGCTCATAGATACTCTATGGTCAGGGTCCGGGGAAGGAAGGTCGACGGCGTCTCATACCCAGAAAGAGAGGGCGGTCATAAGAGTCATTTGGCTCTATAGTAGTCTTCAAGGATAGGACCTGCAAATATCTGAAACCTGCATCTTACACCCACGTTAGCCAAGCATAGGGATCATTTAAAAATGTATAAACGATACAGGTAGAAGACACAGTGAATGCGATGACGAAAGACACAGAACAGTAACAAACAAATCTAGTAATCTAGGACGAGAATAAGGCGCCGCCATGTGGCTCTATCCCTGGTCAGGTCCTTAGAGAGGTGTAATTCGAGCAGGTCGCTGTTAAATTGCTCCTCCCACGTCCTCTTAGGTCTTCCCCGGTTTCTCTTGCCCTCCACTATGATGCGTTCAACCCTTCTCACTGGGGCGTCATGGGTGCTTCTCTGCACATGCCCAAACCATCTGAGTCTGTTCTCCCGCATCTTTGTAGATAGAGGTGCAACCCCTAACTTCTCCCTAAACTCCTGATTTCTAATCCTGTCCATCCTTGTCTTACCGCACATCCATCTCAGCATACGCATCTCTGTTACATCCATTCTCTGCTCCGTACAACAAAGCCGGCCTAATCGCAACGCGGTAGAATTTTCCTTTTAGTCTACTGGGAAATCTTTTATCACAAAGCACCCTAGTCGCTGCTCTCCACTTGAGCCAACCTGTCTGTATACGGTTAGTAACGTTACCCTCAATCTCCCCATTGTTCTGAATTACTGAACCCATATATTTGAACTTGGACGTGCATGCAACAGCTTCTCTCCTGATGGACACCTCTGGCTCCCCTACCGATTCTGTCCCACTAAAGTTACATCGCATGTATTCAGTCTTCGAGCGACTTATGCGCATATTCTTACCCTCCAAGGCTTCCCTCCATTCTTCCAAATTACATCGCATATATATATATATATATATATATATATATATATATATATATATATATATATATATATATATATATATATATATATATATATATATATATATATATATATATATATATATATATATATATATATATTACTTTCATGAAATATATGTGATGGTTGGTGATGGATTAATTAGCAAATTAATGGAGATTTTATCCAAGCAAAATTTTAAATTTCATTTGTTTTAAAATACTTGCTACATTATGATTATTGATACTATTCATTATTTAAATTTTATTTTATAGAAACAACTCAACCAAAAGTTTAAGATAATTAAGGCGTTAGAATCAGTTATATACTCTAACACTAATTGTATTTTATATATATATGTTATAAATATGTGAATGAAAATTAGAGAAATGATGCAGCGATCGATAATAAAGAGTAAAAATATTGTAGGAAAAAAATATAATGTGTAAAACATACCCAATTACCTTCATATATACTCTTTTCGAATTAGTTTAGATGTCCCATTTTCTTATTTGGCAAAACCATACCAATTGTCCCATTTTCTTTTCTGTCTATCCTTTTTTTACCTAAATACCCCCACTTTTCCAATTCTCAGTACCTAACTAACATCTTTACAATTAATTTAATCAATTAAAATATCCAACTACCACATTTTTAATGGACCCCATTCAACCCTTAAAATCCGTGAAATCTCAAATGGGACATCTAAACTGATTTGGAGGGAGTATAATAATAGAAAAACTTTTATACAAATATGTAATTAAATCAAAAATATTTTCTAAAATTTTTGTGCAATGCATGGATATCTATATAATACTATACAAATAGCGTTGGTTTGATAAAATCCACGATTTCACAATATTCTAGTTGAAACTCTTCAATTCCACTGGACATTATGATTTTAAAATATAATTATGTAAGATATAGATTTCTACTTTGTATCATAGTCATATATTAATAATGATATGCTTTATTTATTTCTAAATTAGTTGAGTATATTTTTTGATATCTTCTTATCTTAGTATAGAAGAGTATGTTTGGCCTAACTTTTGGAAATTAATTTTTGTTTCCTAAAAGTAATTTTGTAGAAACTGTTTCTAGAGAAACACTTTTTAGAAACAGATATGTTTAGCCTTATATTTTTAAAGAGTTTTTTGGGAAACAAATACAATTTGTGTGTTTGGCTTTTTTTAAGGAAGATTTTTGTTGTTATGAGAAAGGTTTAACAAACATATACATTATATTACGCTAGTGTCATTAATTAAGTGCTTCTCGCAAAATAGGGTTTGGGGAGTTGAATATAGACAACTTTACTATTATTAGTGATTATTATTATAAGCGTTCATTTGGATCGTCGGATTGATTTCTAATTAGGTGTTTAAGGTCGATTAAAAATCGAGCTTTTATGTCAATATTGACTTTACATAACTGTAAAATCATTTTTAAAGTTAGGTCAAATCTGATTAAGCTACAAAGTCGGGTGTATATCAATTCCTCTAGTAATAACAATAACAAAATGAAGATAATTACTAGTATCTTTTTAGTTAGGAAGATACAATGAACTTAATATTCACTTGCAACCTAAATTAAAGTATACCAAAAATGAAGATAATGATTTTCATGATTCAATAATAGGAAATAAATTATGCTTATGAAATACTCCCTCCGGTCCAGTTTACTTGTCCCATTTGACCAAACACGGATATTAAGGTAGTAGTGGGGTCCATTGGAAAAGGTGATAGTTGGGTATTTTAATTGATTAAATTAATTGTAAAGGTGGTAGTGGAGTATTGGGAATTGGAAAAGTGGGGGTATTTAGGTAAAAAAAGGATAGCCAAAAAAGGAAATGGGACAAGTAATGAGGAATTGCCAAAAAAGGAAATGAGACAAGTAAACTGGAACAGAGGGAGTATCAAATAAAAATATTAAATTATTTGTTGTAGAGGATAATATTCATGATAAACTATGATTTTTTTTTTTTGAAAATCTTCATTATATATATACCTATCTTTAGTGGTTTTTCTCATGCAATTGGCATTTGTTCAAGTCTTCAAAAACAAAGTAATCTTCTTCTCTTTAATTATTTATTCTTTTATTTCTTTCACTAATCTTTTTATTGTTATTTTATAATTATATTATTATAATTTCCTAATGTCTCAATCTAGAATCTTAAAAATAGCTAATTGTTAATTATAAACCTAGTAAAAAATTTTGATGGATTTAATGTTTTATAGTTGATTAATATTAATATTATATGTTAATTCTTTTCTAAAAAAATATTATATGTTAATTTATATTTTTTTCGTTATATAAGAATTTTGCATAAGAATTAAGAAATTGATAATCTTTGTGTTGAAAGAACTATTATAACCTCTAAAAAATGTGTGTAAAAGTTAATGAAGTATGTATAAGATAAAAAGCAAAGATGAAATAGACATTTACGTAGTTATTTTTTGGTCTAAAATGCTTTAAATTAGTGTTAGGATGTATTTTTTTATATAATCAAGTTTTGTAATTCAAACTTAATTTTTCGCATTTAATAGATTCGTTGGATTATGGAATGAATTTTGTAATTCAAACTACATTTTATGTTAAATATTTTTATAATTGATGTAACATTTCAAAAGAAATCGCAAAAAAATAGAACCCATCTTTGATTTACCGTTGGGTGTAATTTGTATGAATGTTTTTAAACCATATGATAATATTTTTTAGTTGTCTTATAATTACTAGTCTATTTCTCTAATCGATAACTTTAAATTTTAAAATGACCACTTTAATATAATAAATATATATTCACCATAAAACTGTTTCATTTAGAAATTTGTGTATATTTTTTTATTTGCATGTCTATACTCAAATTTTTAATTTGTTTCACAAGTATATTAACATTGTTAATTTGTCTATACTCACTATAAAACCGTCTCAATTAAAATTTACGCATATTTATTTATTTCCATATCTATACTCACATATTTAATTTGTTATTAAAAGTATTAATTAAAAATTTTTGAAATAACTTTCATAGGAAATATTTGATCTATCAAAGTGAAAAATGGGTCCCACTCATTACAATTTAGTCATTCTTTTCTCATAATCCTTATGGGAGTACTCAGCATTATGTCTATACTCCCTCCGTCCCTATGATTTTGCACCTATGAGATATTAGGTGATATTTAGTGGAAAGTGAAATTTGGTTGGAGAATAAGACAAAAAAAAAATGGATGATAGGAATGAGTGGTTAAGATGGAGAGAGAAAATGAGTTTATGGATGAGATTTAAAGAAAGAAAGTGGGGCCATTGTCAAAAAAAAAGGTGCAAAATGAGTGGGACAACCTAAAATGAAAAGAGGTGCTAATTGAGAGGGACAGAGGGAGTATATTACAAGTATTTATTAACATTTTTGAAATAAAATTTCATAGGAAATACTCTATCTGTCTCATTAAATTTGCAACATTTGTCATTCTGGTCCGTCCCACTTAATTTGCATCATTTCTATTTTTAGACAATAGATCCCATTAAATACTACTTCCTTTAATCCAATCCATACATTATACTTCCTCTGAATCATTGTAGTTGTCTCATTTTCTTATTTGGCATAATCATATCAATTGTCTCATTTCCTTTTTTGTCTATCTTTTTTTACTTAAATAACCCTACTTTTTCAATTCCCAATACCCAACTACCACCTTTACAATTAATTTAATCAATTAAAATACCCAACCACCACCTTTTTAATGGACCCCACACCACCCTTAATAACCGTGAAAACCCAAATGGGACATCTAAAATGATTCAGAGGGAATAACTATCTTTTAACGTCATCCGCACAATTCATTCTCTCTCTTCATTTATTACTATTATACACCTTTCACTAAAAAACCACTATCTTTCTCTCTGATGCAATCTATACAGGACGAAGCGAGTATTCAACAAATGGGTCCCACTCCCACTCATTACAACTTGGTCATTCTCATAATCCTCATGGGAATGGTAAATGTTGTATCAGCACATTTTGGGTACAACGTAACAATTACAAATGGACTTCCACAAGGTGAACAACTCATATTTAGATGCCAATCAAAGGATACTGATTTAGGTTATCATCATTTTTCAGAATTTGGTACAAGTTTTAGTTGGGTTTTTAAGCTTAATTTCTTTGAAACTACACTTTACTTTTGTCATTTTTACTGGAGGGATAAAACTGTAAGTTTTCCTGTTTTTACCGTTAAAAGTGAAGGTGATTGTGGGTATTTAGTTTATTGGGAGGTTAGGTCCGATGGTTTTTACTATCATTGTGATGGGGATGAACCCTATTATAAGCACTCTTGGGTTAATTAGAATTAATTATGATTTGCATTTTGCAAATTTTAACTATTTTTTGTTGTCAAAAAAAATATTAAAATAATCTTTAATATGAAGAATTATGTTATGTACTTGTGTTAATGTGTACAACATTGATTTGACTTGGGGCGTCTGTCTCAAGTTGAGGGACTTTTTGGCTGAATTATCATTTATGAGTATGAGTTGTAGTTTTTATGAATGAGATACACTAGGTATGATGATGATGATATTCAAACGATTCAAATTAAATGATGATGATAATCAAGCTAATGACAAGTTTAGTGAAAGGTCAAACATAAAGACAACATATACGTCATCCGTTTTATATTAGTTGCAACATTTAAAAAAATAGAACTATTTATTCACCACTTTTAATTTGTGATTAATTTTTAATCTATAAGATAAAACATATTTTTGTGAGATCTTGTTTGATTCGTCTTAGCAAAAATTGTTAATTATCAAATTTTATAATCTTTTTATTATATATAATATAATTAGAGATATGACATAAACACAATATATGTTTTCATCATTCTCTTAAGAAGGATAACTAATCTATAGATTTTCATCACTCTCTTAAGAGATCAAAAGAGGTTAACATCACTCTAATAATTTATCCTTTTATTATACTTGCTTTATTTTTTTATTTAATTATTTTAAATTACTTGCTACTGGTTACAACAAAACATAATTATATGAATGTCTATTATGATTATGGTCATGTTCATCAATCACAATAACTTTTATACTTATAATGTTTTTAGAGGTTATAATAGTCTTTTAACGTAAAAAGCTCAATTCTAGTGCAAATTCTTATGTAGCGAGTAAAACAAATAAATAAATTATACATTTATATACCATTTATATATAGTTTAATGTTATAAAATTACAAAGCCAAAAGAAATGGGACCCAGGAATAAGTAGTTAGGATGCATTTGTCTATAAGACAATCCCATTGATCAAAAACACATACACATACAAATACACCTAAAAAAACAACTTTTAGAAAGGGAATTAAAAGGGGTTGCTACTTGCTACAAATGAGCTGTATTAATTATGTGGATGGAGGTGGCGGTGTGCAAAGTGATTGACTGTACATAATTCTTTCTTTCTTCCGTATATAAAAAAGTTAATTAAAAAAAATATGTTAATTAAGTTTCTTAATAAAATAAATATCATCATCGTCATTCTACCCAGTGTATATATCTCGTTCATAGAAAACTATGGACAGGGTTTGGGGAGGGAACGAAGGACGTCAACAACTTATACCCATAAAGGAGAGCGCAGCCAAAAGGAGACCCACAGCTCGAGAAAGATTAAGAAAAGTTTCTGCGTCGTGGTTAGAGGTGTTCAAAACAGACCCAATCACCCGATAGACACCTGACTTTATAACCGAACCCGATTTGACCCGACTTAAAAATGGATCTACAAATATGTAAAAACCAATGTGAACACAAAATCCGATTTAAAACCGACCTGAAACACCTGACCCAAAATCAACCCGATGACCCTAATGAACACCTCCAGTCGTGGTGATAAATAAGGTATAAAATAAATATATGTACTATAAATAAGATATAAAATAAAAATTTTACATAGGATCCTAAATTTTTCAAAACAGCTCTGTATATATGAAAATAAAGATTTATAAACTTTGAACCCTTTAAAGGGGCACGTGAGGCTTTTAGACATACAACACTTTTTATCTTTTCTCATGGATGATGGATGATGGTTTAGGTTGGTAGGTCAATGTCCAAAAATGATTTATATATCATGGTTTTCCATTGATTGGAGGGAACATAATTATATAATATTATGATTTATTTATTGTTTATAATAAATTAATAATAATCCTTTATAGTTATGGGGTCCCTAATCCCTATAAAATTAAGTAAGGTTTATGGGATGGAAGAGATAAAGATTGATTCTCTAAGATTTTTGTCATCATCATGCTCATTTTACCATACTAGTGGCAGTGATCACTTCAACTAAATTAAGGACTAACATGCACTCATGCATGGACCTTCTACATTTGTCAGAACTTCCTTAATTTTTATTCACAAATTATTATTACTGACAGACGATGGTCTGTTCGAGAGACGCATTAGATATATGGGTTAATTAATACAAATGAGAAAATAAGAATATGAGTTCTTATTTTGAGGTTGTCTCTTTTGAGAGACGTTCATCACGATCATCATCATTATGATACCCAGTGTATCCCGCCTATAGAAAACTATGGCCAGGGTCTGAGGATGGAAGGACGGAGGCAGCTCATACCCATAAAGGAGAGCACGGTCAAAAAGTTCCTCAGCTCGAGTATAGAGTCGTCTTGGAAAATTTGGGGTTGTGTTAAATTTTTTGTATGTCTTATTTATAGTAAATATAATATATTTTATCAATAAATTTAACATATTTCTTTTTTTATTAACTTTTTCATATACGGGAGAGGGAGGGCCCTGTGCGGTCGATCACCTCGCACACCCTCAAAGATCCCTCTGAGCTCGAGAAAGAATAAGGTAAAATTTCTGATTCTGCAACTGGTGGGACCGAGTATGGCCGATTTTTATTACTTGTTGTTACTTTCACATGTTGTGTGGGAAAATGTTACCATATGTTGCACGTATTACGTACTCCCTCTACTTATGAGTTTGTTAATATTTTTATTTTGTTTGGTCTTTTTTAGTTTGTTAATATATACTATCTTGGCAGTTATGAACGAATGTATTTGGTTCATTCATAATAAACCCTAATTTTTTGGGATTAAGATTCTGACATTATTGTTATTGTTACTGTATTATTTTATCTTGCAACAATTTTTATCAAGCGTAACATTCTCATCGCTTTCTTTAA
Organism: Amaranthus palmeri; assembly: GCA_019776075.1. Lineage (NCBI taxonomy): Eukaryota > Viridiplantae > Streptophyta > Magnoliopsida > Caryophyllales > Amaranthaceae > Amaranthus > Amaranthus palmeri. The sequence goes on from JAAKBH010000021.1 coordinate 44,911, forward strand.
TTCTTATTCATTTTATCCTTATTTATTTTCTATTACTTTTACCTACAAAATTTAATTGTCTCATAGTTTTTTTTATAAGCGTGTGATCGTGATAGTGTGTTGTTATAACTTTTGGATATAAAGGAATATTAAATAAGGGTTTGATTGGTGTTTATTTTTATTCATTAGGGAGGTTTGTTTGATGCTAGTTTATAATATAATATAATAAAAAAATAATAATAATATTAATAATATATTAATATAATAAAAGTAAAAAGAAAATAAAGCCGAAAAGGTGTTTAGAGCTTGCACTCCCACTCCTAAGTCCTACTTGATCACTTTACTAAAGAGTAGTACAATACCCATCTCACTTAATTATTTTATTAAGGACTTCAATTTTGTAAAGATGGTAACCATGGTACTTTTAAATTATTATTTAATGTGAACGAGTCAACTTAACCAGAAGTTTAGACTCGTGGTTGTAGTTTTGGTTAACGTCATTTTTAGCTGTAGCTGTGAATGCAATAGAGGCTCTTCTTGTAAAATAGTAATAATGATTATGTTAAAGTCTTTAAGGTATGTTACATTAATCAATAGATCAGGTATTCAGTGGTCATCCACATGGATTGTTCTCTATTTTTTGCAATTTTAGCACGTCGATCAGTAAAAAATGTTATTTATCGTCTCCTTTATATTTGCTACTTCTAACCCCTTTCTTATAACTTAATTCGTTTAAATTTTATACAAGCTAAAGGGCAGATGAGAATTAAATGTATGATTTATTTTAGATAATACAAGGATTGTAGTCAAGGTACAATCTAAGGGAGTGTTTGGTATGATGGATGAAAATGTTAGGAAAAGGAAACAATTAAAAGGGGGAAGAGGTAATATTAAGCATTATTGTTAAAATTTAGGAAAAATTACTTAAAATATCCAACATTTTCATGATTTTTTCACAATAATCTCACTTATTGATTAACAATTAATAATCTAATTTTAAAAGGTATTTTCCTATAGTAAACCCGGTAATCAGATGACTTGATATTCAATCCCAAACAATCAAAATGGTTACTACACATAGAAAATGACAAATTAATAATGAAGTTGAGTGTGAGAATAGACTCCAAAATGCAACTTTGATAGAAGTAATTTCTTAAAGAGAATGTTGAATCCAAACAATCAAGAAAGAGTGATTTTGATGTTCAATCTTTTTTGTCCCACACTCACGCAGATCAGAGCTGTAAAGCTAGTGCTACAAAGCTAAATTATCTCAAAAAAAAAAAAAACTAAATAATACTCCTTCTGTCCCATATAGTTTGATGCAGAGAAAAAGTTGATATTTTTTTAAAATAAATGTGGACAATTATACTACCTGATCTGTTTCAAAATACTTGCAACATTTGTCTTTTTCACGCAGTTCAATACACTAATTCAATCCAATATCTATAATTATGTATAATATAAAATTATAAAAATTTGATATTAATAACTTTACGTTGAGATGAATGAAACAAGATCTCACTTGACTATGTTTTAACTTATAGATTACTTATTAATCACAAGTTAAGGGATATAAGTGAATAGTGTTTATTTTTCGTATGTTGCGACTATATTGGAACGGAGGAAGTAATAAATAAAGAGAGAGAATAAATTGTAGATGAAATTAAAAGAGAGTTAAAATGTGTGATGAGATTAAAAGAAAGTGATGAGTCATTGTGCAAAAATAGAAATGATGCAAATTAAGTGGGGCGAACCAAAATGACAAATGTTGCTAATTAAACGGAGGGAGTATCTCTTTTATTTAAACGGGCCATGATTCTATTTTATTTTTTTAAATTAATAACAAGTGAAATTATCGATAATATCCTTTATATTCTCTTTTCTTATTTTAATTCAAGCACAAATAATATAATCATTGTTTTATTAAAAAATATAATATAATCATTGTTAAAAATTACCTTTCTATTTCTATTAGTAAACTTTGTAATGCAAAAAAATTGCATCCTCTAACCCTACGTTTTCTTTAAAAATTATTATCATCTTTCTTTGCTTTTTTTTTTTACCCCTTGTTTTGGCATGATCGTTTCGGTCTTTTAGAAAATAAAATCTCATCGGTTGACGTATATATAGATAAGCTCTATGAGCCTTAGAAAAATGTTATAAAAAGAAAGGTTGAAACTTATACTCTGGTGACGGTGACAATTAGAGAATGATGATAAGATTTTGAGGGTAGTACTTAGAAAGTGTTGTAAGATCATCTCTACACTGTGTAATGAGTTATTTCTCGATTCATTAACAGAATTACAATAGGTTAATTATAGTTACTCACATGTACATGTCTGTTTTTTTTGACTATTGTTCTTTCTCTGATGGTCCTACTACGGTGCATTTGGCATTCAGTCTGTTGAGTAGCAGATGAATCATAGATTGAACTAGAGGTGTTCAAAACAGACCCCATAACCCGATAGGTACCCGACTTTATAACCGAATCCGATTTGACCCGACTTAAAAATGAATCTACAATTATATAAAAATCAATGTGAACACAAAACCCGATTTTGAACCGATCCAAAACACCTGATCCGAAATCAATCCGATGACCCGAATAAACACCTCCATATTGAACTAACATGTGTTGGAGTACTCTCAATTACTTCCTTGGTATTGGTGTCACACATCATTCTATAGATATCTTCTTCTATATATTGCCCTAATTTAGAGGACACCAAAGCCAAACTTAGTGCATCATTTACTCTTCATTTGAAGATCTTGGTATCTTTTAATATTTAATATTTATAATTATGTAAAATTCAAAATGGATATAAGATCTGTTTTTATAGCGACTCAAAACAAATAATCTGAAATTGACCGAATAATTCGAATGAAACCTCTCTACACAACATAACAATCCCCTCATATATAGTTCATCTTCTCTAATTCATTGTTTTAGTTTTTTCTCTCATAAGTTCAAGTAACACTAATTTTTGCTTTGATTTCTAGTTCTTCATCATTAACTCATAAAACTAGTAGTTTAATTTATAAATCTTACTTTAACTCCTAAGTCTAGAATAAATTTTCGGAAAAATCAGCTGGAATAATCCAACCTATTCGTGATTTTCGTACAATAATCCCACCTATTGATTAACAATGAATAATCCCAACTTTAAAGGGTATTTGCCTAGATCAAACATGGGTAATTCGATGACCTGCTATAGTATGTAATTCACCAAAAAAGTAAACTGAAAAGTAATTCAAAATTAAAGAAAAATTTTGAAATCATGCATAAAAAATTCTAAATAATAAAAAATCATCAATTTTTTTTGAAAATTATTTGAACATTTTTTTCTACATTTTATCTTAATTTATTTTTTTAAAATATAACTTGCTATAGCAAGTCATCCAGTCACCGAGTTTACTCTAAGAAAATACCCCTTAAAGTTGGAATTATTCATAGTTATCAATATATTGGATTATTGTAGAAAAATCACGAATAAATTGAATTATTCTAGGTAATTTATCATAAATTTTCTATGTTTTTGCTTGGTAAATAATGATTACATTATAGAATATGTTAAGTTTACAAAACATATACCTTTTTCATTTCTCCTTTTATTTTTAACAAAAAGTATGTCATTTTTTCCTTTCTCAAGTCAAAAAAATACCATTTTATTCGCAGATATCTTATTATGAGTTTATGATACTTTGTTGTCCAAATTCTTATCATCATGTCAAAATTATAGGTCGTTATTTTACTCTTTATAATAAGCGATTTGATTTTCACCATCTATAAAAATAGTTAATTTTTTTTCTCCCAAATTTCAACAGGCTTACTCTGATAAAAAGATTCTCAATTTTCAATCTCCTCAAATAAAAACGTAATTTTCTGATGTGTTATTAAACAAAACAAGACTTAATAACACCAGTTCAAAAAAAGTCTATTTTTTTAAAAATCAAGTCTTATTCCAATTGAATAGTAAATAACATTTATCTAGCATCCCTTTTCCTCTTCCTAACTCCTAACCTTAATTTAAAGGAAAACGTTCGTGATTAATATAATTTTTTGATAGTTTCCCTACAATAATACGGACTTTTGATTAACTATAAATAACACCAATTTAGGAGGATTTTTTTCATATAATATATCAACTTTAGTTTATTAACCAATTTATGAATTTTCTTTTGTCATATAATCTCCTATAGTTTAATTTTTAACATCTTAGAGTATGAATTTTCTTTTGTCATATAATCTCCTATAGTTTAATTTGATTTTCACCATCTATAAAAATAATTAATTTTTTTTCTCCCAAATTTCAACAGGCTTACTCTGATAAAAAGATTCTCAATTTTCAATCTCCTCAAATAAAAACGTAATTTTCTGATGTGTTATTAAACAAAACAAGACTTAATAACACCAGTTCAAAAAAAGTCTATTTTTTTAAAAATCAAGTCTTATTCCAATTGAATAGTAAATAACATTTATCTAGCATCCCTTTTCCTCTTCCTAACTCCTAACCTTAATTTAAAGGAAAACGTTCGTGATTAATATAATTTTTTGATAGTTTCCCTACAATAATACGGACTTTTGATTAACTATAAATAACACCAATTTAGGAGGATTTTTTTCATATAATATATCAACTTTAGTTTATTAACCAATTTATGAATTTTCTTTTGTCATATAATCTCCTATAGTTTAATTTTTAACATCTTAGAGTATGAATTTTCTTTTGTCATATAATCTCCTATAGTTTAATTTGATTTTCACCATCTATAAAAATAATTAATTTTTTTTCTCCCAAATTTCAACAGGCTTACTCTGATAAAAAGATTCTCAATTTTCAATCTCCTCAAATAAAAACGTAATTTTCTGATGTGTTATTAAACAAAACAAGACTTAATAACACCAGTTCAAAAAAAGTCTATTTTTTTAAAAATCAAGTCTTATTCCAATTGAATAGTAAATAACATTTATCTAGCATCCCTTTTCCTCTTCCTAACTCCTAACCTTAATTTAAAGGAAAACGTTCGTGATTAATATAATTTTTTGATAGTTTCCCTACAATAATACGGACTTTTGATTAACTATAAATAACACCAATTTAGGAGGATTTTTTTCATATAATATATCAACTTTAGTTTATTAACCAATTTATGAATTTTCTTTTGTCATATAATCTCCTATAGTTTAATTTTTAACATCTTAGAGATATTCTAGGAAAATATCCCCTAAACTGGTATTATTTATAATTTGTAAAAAATTGATATTAATGTACAAAAATAAGTAAAAAATTGTATTATCCCTGATAATTTTTCTTAATTAAAAAAGGAAAAATTGTTTTGAATAATCCAACCTGTTACCCATCTGTTGTGAATAATCTCAACTATTGATTATTTCTAAATAATCCAACCTTTGTATACTTTTTGCTGACAGCACCCCTTGCCACATTTTAACCAACTATTATAGGTACCTACTAGCTGTTACGCTCACTTCTTCTTCCTCCTCATGCTTCTTTGTTGGTCACCCCAACTCCTCTTCGGTGGTAAGTAACTATAGTAGTCGGTTAAAAAGTGTAAAGGTACTGTGAGCAAAAAAAATTCAAAAATCAAATTATTTAAAAATAATCAATAATAAGAATTATTTACAGCAAATAATCAATAATCAAGACGCTTTAGAGCCGGGAGACTCTCTGACCACACTCTCCTGTATGAGTATGAGTTGTCGTCTATCTTCTCTCTCCAGACGCTGACCATAGTTTATCTATGAGCGGAACACACTGAGAATAATGATGATAATTTACAGCAAATTAACAATAAGTCAAATTATTCACGATAATTTTTCCACTCAGAAAGTCCATTGAATTTCAAAGTGGCAAAAAATAAGCAAGGAGCAATAGAAAAGCTAAAACGATAAGAAAGATATTTTGAATCCTTATAATAATATCCATCCTGTCTTCCCTCCCTGTGTCTGTCTCAACCCTCCTTTTTGCTTACACATTTCCGCCATTTTTCCGCCATTGAAGATTCAACTTCTTATCTCTCTTATACCCACTTCTATTCAAGCTTCAAAATACTTAAAAATGGCAGCTTTTACTGCTCTATCTATCTGTCCTTGCATTCGTCCTAGTCTTGTTAAACACTACATTTCCTGCTCTGTTGCTCCTGTTTGTTCCTTAGGTATCTTTCTTTCTTTCTTTTTTTCACCCAATTTTTGTATGATTCTTTGTTTTTCTAGTTTAGTTGGATGTTTTCTTATGAGATTTGGTTAATTTTGTGTTTATTTGATTGAATTTGGTTTTTGTTTTGCTGGGTTTTTAGTGTTTTGCATTTTCTTTTGAAGTAAGTTTCTGGGTGTTTTTGATTTTTAATTAGGAGATATGAAATAGGGAGTTGTTTGGCTGACAATTACATGGAGTTTTACTGCCCACAAATTGGGGAAACTTGCTTATATAGTTATTGATTTTTAATTAGGAGATAGGAAATAGGGAGACATATTAGATATTGGCATGGGTGTAACTTTGTATGGGCTATTAGAGGATTTTTAGTAGTTGGTCTTATGAGCTTGAAAGTTTTTTGAATTTGTGTTATTGAAGTTGGAAATAATTCTCTTGGATAATTATGGGGTAAACCCTATGAGGCTATGACTATGTTACTCGGACTTTTCATTTTGCTTCACGTACCTGTGTCCGATTCTTGATGTTCGGACATTGGTATTGGCACTTAGACACTTCATTTTAGACGTAAAAATGAATACTTAGACGTATTCGACACTTGGACACGTACCAGTATCTAACATAGTACCCGTACAAGTAACATAGCCCTATGATAAGATAGTATACTACAAGTAACATAGCCCTATGATAAGATAGTGTATACTATCGATTTGGATCTCTGAGCTGAACCTCAGGACTAGAATGTTGAAGGAGCGCTGTCTATTTTCTTCTCCCAAGATTTTTGGAATGGTTTATCAAGTTATGTCGGATGGGTTCCTTACTGCATTTTTGTTTTCGTTTCCTTGTTGAAAACGATATAAAATATGGAAAAAGTGAACGTTAAACTTGTGGGAACTTTGTGCACTACTTCTAAGTTCCAACCTCCAGGCTTCTAGTTGTATTTTAGGTATTTGGTTTATTGAGTTACATACAAAAGGAGATGGATAGTTCGTATGACGAGATTAACTAACTAATTTCACATTTTAGGTATGAGACTTGGTTGCTTCTCAATAACCGATGGAATGAGATTGGGTTAAAAGCCTCTACGCAGTCTTAGTTTGCAATATGCTTTGCTACTTGGAAGTAGGAATCGGTACACGATTGAAATTATCTACCCCTTTTTCAAAACTAGTCGAAAGTGTGCCTATTTGCAAGTTTTGGATTTGGGTATGAAATGTAAAATCTATTTGGATACTCTTAATTTAAAGAGATATGTAGGCTCATAAGCTGAACTTTTTCCTCAAGTGATGTATTGTCTTAACATATTTATTTGATTCGAATCATATTAATGGTCATTGATCTCTAACTATTCCTAAATCCTAATTAGAAACAAGAACTACTGTTATATCAGTGATGAATGGATATTCTCATTCAACACTCTAAGAAGCTAACCCTTAGACAATCATTTTGAATTTATGAAAGAACAACATCAAGCTAAGTAATTTCAACGAGGTAACAATTCAACAATGGGAACACTCTTAAACCAAATATAAGTAATCCTTCCGAATAAGTTCGCTTGCTAATTGCACTGCTCACACATCATTGTCACTTTAATGTAAAAGAAAAGTGAGTAACCTTACACTTTATGTAAACTAGCACTAGCTTAGAAGTACTAGTTTTTAGTGATCAATTTGACAATTACAAGATTAAATCATAGAAATTATATAAGGATTAACACAAAAATACAAAACAATTGTGAAAGAGAGTTTCCTTACATTATTATTTGGACAGTGGATGAGCTACTAATCAATCAAGAAGTGAGTGTTTTAGTTACACATAAACTTGGTTACACAACAAATAAGAAAAAGAAAATGTTGAACTTTGTTTAGAAGTGTTTGTAAAAAATAAATACAAATGAATAGTCTCTAAGTCCAACTTACAAGACTTGTTTATTAGTTTCCTTTTTATACTCAAGGGATGGGGAAGAGCACAAATCAGAATATTTGATAGTAAAAGGAATACAGGCTGGAATTTGCAAACCCTACGATTTACAAGAGTTTGATCTTCGTTAATCGCCTAAACTTCATTAATCTCGTTTGTGGGATTAATGGCCTTCAACGATCATATTCTCTCTTCAACTACTTTGAGTAATGGAGGGCATCTAAGTATTTATTAATGGGCAATGTCCTCTAATTACTCTTTTCAGTAGTTACGGAGAGTTATTAGTGCGGTAGAAATGGGTTTAAATCGGATAGATTTAAATTACATGAAGCTGATTCCGCACATTCTATTCTTCTATAAATACACAAGCCTTGTTTTGGAATGTATTTATATTCCTCATATGTTTTCTCAGACGGAATTACATTATAGTTTATTATATTTCTTAGACATGATTAAATTCTAGTTGTCATCAATAAATATTTCTCATGTTTTCTATACTTCTATAAATACGCATCCTTGTTTTTGAATGTCAATAAGTTTCTTGTTGATCATGTGGTTTATGACTGTTTCCTATACTAAAAATGCTGGCCATTTTTGTTAGAGTTCTGTGAATAGTGTTTTTACTTTTCATTCTAAATTCAGGTACTAATGCGACGAAAGTACCAAGGAAAAGATATGGAAGACTCGAAGGTGCTAGCAAAAGCATGGAAGATTCTGTAAAGCGAAAAATGGAGCAGTTCTATGAAGGTTCCACTGGTCCGCCTCTACGTGTTCTACCGATTGGTGGTTTGGGTGAAATTGGGATGAACTGCATGCTTGTCGGTAATTATGATCGTTATATTCTGATAGATGCTGGTATTATGTTTCCAGAGTAAGTCTTTAAAACAGTTTTTTAAGGTTATCCCCTACTCTTGTGAAAAAGGGTATTAGTTGTAGTACTGATGAATTCTCCTTGATTTATGCTTTGTCAGCTTTGATGAATTTGGTGCTCAAAAGATTGTACCTGATACGACTTTCATTAAACGATGGAGTCACAAAATAGAAGCAGTTATAATTACACATGGACACGAAGATCACATTGGTGCGTTGCCTTGGGTAAAGTTTCTCTTTGTTTCTTAATAGCTCTTCATATAATAATAAACTTTCTCATATTTACCAATCAAGGAAAAATTTCATGTAAATTAGCATTGTCTAATCTTTTATCAAAGAAGTGCTACCTGTGCCTGCGGTCTTCTCATGTTAGAGCTAGATAATTTGATCCTTGCGGTTATCGACGTCTTATAATTGTGTAATGCTAGTTCCACTAAAATTTTCAGCTTTGACCCTTTCTAAGAAAAACTTTTGGCATATTACATTAGAATTATTTTACACTAAAATCTTGTACTCCCTCTGTATAGTATTTTTCTTTACCTTTCTCCTTGCACAAATTTCAAAACATTAGGGGAGGGACCACAATGAAAGAGTCACTTAAGCGGTTATGCTTGAGCAAGGGAGAAAGTTTTCCGAAATATGGAAAATAGAAAGAACAGAAAACACTGTTATTTAGTTTGTTGAAAGAGCCCTTACGACCACCCTCTCCATTGCCTCCCTCCTCACCGCTTGTCACCGCTTCCTCTGCCCCCTACCCCAATGCAGGAGTTTGAGATACAATGTTGGCTGTTTAATATAACGATAATAATAAAACTGAAAAGAAAATTTTAGAAAACCCGACCTTGAACTATCCCCTTTGCTGCCTTGCCTACCTCCCCTACCGTGCTCGTTCTTTGCTTGGCGAAATTAATAGCCCACCCACCTGCTATTGTTCGTCCTTTTTCTTTTCTCAAAGCATTGCCATTGAATAAAAAAAAATTGTTCTGCCTGACATTGCTGCATCCTTTTCTTTAACTAAATCTTTGTTGTGTGCTACCTCTTGCCATTGCTAGTTTTCCTCTACCCCCTTCCTTTCGACTTTTGTGCTCTACCATTGCTGCAATTCGTTGTGCTATACGCTGTGCTATCTACCATGTCAGAGGCGAAGAGATGGGTTGCTTCGCTATTGGTTCTCAAACCATAGACTGTCATGGCTAATAGGAATGACAATAGGAAGGGGAAGATTTACGGGAAGAACTATAGTCGGCAACAGTGGGGATGGGGATTTTAATTCACTAGCAGACAGTGTGGAAGGGGTAGGGTCCTTCTGCACTCAGCAGGAACGGGAGGGTACTTACAATTTCATTTAGTATCAATAACTGTCACAGATTTCTGATGAAAAATGAAAGTTGAATTCAACCTTAGAATGGAATAATCGAAATATACTCATGTGTATCAAATAACCCATAGTGGGACCTGTTAAAAGGATTTTTTTTTAGTTAAGAAGGCCAAACTTTACAATGCCACTGTTATCGAGTGTATTGTAATATAAACTGACCTGATATTTTCTTGTTCACAGGTTATTCCTGCCTTGGATCCAAGCACACCAATATTTGCATCCTCTTTCACCATGGAGGTATATGATTCGATTCCCCGTCAAAGAATAATTTTTTTTTTTTACCATCACTTTAATTCTCCTAGCTCCACTTGTTATTGTCCCTAGATCTATAAGTCTCTACCCTTCTGGACTTCCTCTCAAACTTACATGTTTTTATGGAAATATCTTGTCTTTGATGAAAATGCATGTGAAGAGGAGATCGTTTAGCTTGTTTCGTATACTCTTACATTTTAATTCAAACTAAATATAAAATTACTGCATTTCTGTGTTTGAACAGCTCATAAAAAAGCGTTTGAAAGAATTTGGAATCTTTGTCCCATCTAGACTAAAGATGTTTAAAACAAGAAGGAAATTCAAGGCAGGGCCATTTGAAATAGAACCCATCAGGGTTACCCACTCAATACCTGATTGCTGTGGACTAGTTATGCGCTGTAGTGATGGTACAATTTTCCACACTGGTGATTGGAAGGTCGGTATCCTGTTCTATTTGCACCAGTTTCTTATATTGATTGCTTCGGAGGGCGCTCATATTTACCGTAACCTGTATAAGAATTGTTTATTGTGCAGATTGATGAGACACCAGTGGATGGCAAAGTTTTTGATCGCGTTGCTTTGGAGGAACTCGCCAAGGAAGGAGTTACATTAGTAAGCTTCTTCAATACATTCTTACTAAACTGAGGGAGCCAAGATTTTGTATGCTGCTTCTAATGTGGGAGCAAATAGGCTTTCATTTGCCTAGTTGCTTGTGAATGAGTTTTGAGTCGTTCATTCTAGCTTGACTACAGAAATTGCACATTTATACTTGCAAAGTGCAAATTGCAACCAGAGGTGTTTAATGGGGCAGGTCGACCAAACGAGTCAAGGGTTGGGTCACATTTTAACGGGTCATTTTCGGGTCGGATCATTTTTGAGTGATATTCATTCTAGCTTGAATACATAAGTTGCAACTGTCAAGTGTGGAGCCCTGTTTAAATAAGACGTACAAAGTCTAATTCAGCTTTTAATTTACATGGGATTTGTGGAATATCACTCATCAGAATGAAATTATTGGTCTCAACCTCTTAATGATGTTTATTAATTATGCTGTTATGATCTGTAAGTTTATCTAATGTTCTAACTATAGTGAACATTAGTAATTCTTTTATTTTACATTTTTTTTCAACTGTTTGTCTGTGTCATATAGTCACTGTTGTACTTCCTCAGCTCATGTACTATCTGTAGAAGTTTGCTGTCTATCTGAAGTGTGCTAATACATTTTAGGAGTATAAACCGATTTTTACCGACCACATTTTCATTGTAGATGATGAGTGATTCAACAAACATCATGTCTCCTGGGAGGACTATTAGTGAAAGTGTGGTGGCAGATTCACTGCTGAGGCATATTTCAGAAGCCAAAGGAAGAGTGATTACTACCCAGTTTGCATCAAATATACACCGCCTTGGAAGTGTCAAAGCAGCCGCAGACGCCACTGGTCGGAAGCTGGTATGCATCTTTCATAGGTCTTAGGGTACTGTTGATGTATACTTATTGTATAAATAACAACAATGCCAACGACTTAATCTCAATAGATTTGGTTGGCTACATGAACCAGTAAATCTCGCCCACAGTGCCAATAGCGTTTACATGAATTCACCTTCTCCGTTTATTTCGATTGTTTGCCATCTCAACTTGTTAATGTTGATACTTCCCTTTTTAATCCTACCCTCCATGTCATTGGTCTTCCTCGCTCTTTTTCAAAATCCCCTATACTCCAACTTTCAATCCTCATTATTGATTCTACCCCACTCCATCGTCGCACAAGCCCAAACCACCTTAATGATTCTTATGTCTTCTTTTCGGATTTTATAAATAAATGTAAAATTTCCGTGGCACACATGTCATGTAGGTTTTTGTTGGAATGTCCTTACGAACGTATTTGGATGCTGCGTGGAAGGACGGGACGGCACCTATTGATCCATCTACTTTGGTAAAGTTTAATAGTTTATTATTATTCTATCTTTTATATCATTTGATTCGAAGGGTTTCACGAAGTATTTTTCAAATGCGAAATATACTGACAAGTTAAATGCTCTAATCAAAATTCACACCAAGAAGACAAGTCTGGCTTGATGCATCTTTATTTCATTATCATCTACGAGATACTTTCTGCATTTATTAATACCTTTTTCTCTGGTTGTTATCAGGTTAAGGTGGAAGATATTGATGCCTATGCTCCGAAAGATTTGTTGATTGTAACTACAGGCTCTCAAGTAAGTAATAAGATGATTGACAAATTCTTTTGGCACTGCATTCAGACTTTTGGCTATGCTATTGCATTTCATTATTCAATTCTCTGACTTGTTTCTGGCATATAACTATACGGTTGTGTCAGGCAGAACCCCGTGCTGCTCTTAACCTTGCATCTTACGGGAGCAGTCATTCACTCAAATTGAGCAAAGATGACGTTATATTATATTCTGCAAAGGTATTTTCTTCAAAATATAGTTTAGATTATATTGTCAAGTTTATCCGTAAAATCTTGAATTGGTCTTCATTGTAGTCATTGTTGAGTCTCTTTTCTACTTCCTTCATTTGCCAAATATAGTTGGAACTTGGAAGACATATCATTTCTTGAAATTATGCTCACCATTTGACAAGTCGTTTTTCGGTGAAGATCTTACTCGAGGTCATAAGGAAGAGTTCAAATATGATTTCATTGTGAAAGTGGGCTAGTATTTTGGGGTTATATAAATTTAAAATTATTTGGTTGACGATAATATTTGATTAAAAATTCTTTTGATGTTAGTGGTACAATGGTTTACTCTTTCTTGTACGGTAATACAGGTCATTCCTGGAAATGAAACTCGGTGTATGAAAATGTTCAATCGCATAGCTGAACTTGGATCGTCATTAGTTATGGGAAGAAATGAGTTGTTGCACACTTCTGGTCATGGGCATCGCGAGGAATTGGTAATATTCTATGGAGTCTAATATTCTTTTTTTCTTTTGGGTTTCCAATTTTAATTTTTCAACCTCCATGAAACTCTTAAAATGACTACAAATAACTTGAGACTTAGACTATTCCAGTTGGTTAACAAGAGCAAACAAATTTGGTTCTTTTAGCTATGTAAGCTCAAGGTCTTAAATTGTATTTAGGTGTGTTAGAGTATATAACATATCCAGGGTCCTGAATCATCAGCTTTAGCTTTTGGTTGAGTTGGTTCCTTGACATGTTATCAAAGCTAGCGTGACAACGGGTTCGAATCTCAACCAAGCACCCCTCATTTAAAGTGGAATATTCAGCACTGGGTATAAGGATGGTCTGTGTTGCGTCCACACTTCTAGCCCAAAGGGCTCGCATGTGAGGAGACATGTTAGAGTGTATAACATATCTTGGGGCCTCAACCATCAGCTTAAGCTTTTGGTTGAGCTGGTTCCTTGACAAGGTGCTCGTTATTTGGGTTGTCATATTGTAATGTTATTGATGCAAATCTGTGTCCTACTCTTTCATTTTCATGATGTTTAATGAAGTTGATCATTATTTGTATCAAGGCGGAAGCACTGAAGATTGTCAAGCCACAACATTTTCTCCCGATTCATGGTGAGCTGTTATTCCTGAAAGAACATGAACTCCTCGGAAAATCTACCGGTGTTCGGCATACTACTGTGAGTTTTAAATCTCTCATTGACATACTTGTACAACAGAGCATTCGTGTGTGAAATAACTACTTATGTCCATTGATACTATTGTATCTGACGGTTACTTCATCATCTGTCTAGATCTCTTATTATTACATTACTCTGTACACCGTAGGCAAAAGTAGGAAGTATTGCCGTTCCAAGTAAGCTTTTCTAACTTTTGACTGATAATCTTCTTTTAGGTGATAAAAAACGGAGAAATGCTTGGAGTGTCTCATCTGAGGAATAGACGGGTCTTATCGAATGGGTTCATTTCTCTGGGCAAAGAAAATTTACAGGTGCGCTATATGCAATAATCATACCTAATTAGATTCATGTGGTGGACCAACCTTTTGATCCAAGTTGCCTTCGTTACTGTAATAGCTTATTCAAATATATTCTTCTCACAACTTACAAGGTGTTCATAAATACAGTTAATGTATAACGACGGTGACAAAGCGTTTGGCACGTCAGCGGAACTTTGTATTGATGAACGGATGAAAATTGCTACAGATGGAATAATAGTGATCAGGTAGGATGGGAAACGAGAAATAAAGACACCAACATTATGTTTAGGCTTATATGTACCGCTAACACTGGCTAACGGCTAACGCCACTTTTCCTGTCGTGTAGCATGGAAATTTTACGGCCCCACGAGGTTGAGGGTTCCACCGAGAATTGCTTGAAAGGGAAGATAAGAATAACAACACGGTGTTTATGGCTTGATCAAGGAAAGCTGTTAGATGCACTGTACAAAGCTGCACGTGCTGCATTGTCGAGCTGCCCTGTAAACAGTCCTCTTTCACATATGGAGAGGACAGTTTCTGAGGTTTTAAGAAAAGTTGTGAGGAAGTACAGTGGAAAAAGACCTGAAGTAATTGCTATTGCTACAGAAAATCCTGCAGCAGTTATTTCTGAAGAAGTCAACGGAAGGCTATCTGGAAAATTGAATACTGGCTTTGGTATATCAGGATTGCGAAAGGGATTTGATGGACATCTTCAGAGGAAAAAGGCTAGAAAAGTACAAGATGAGGAAGACGATGCTCAACTGTCTATAAATAACACACCAGAGCCCCTGTCAGAAGGTTTTACACTTATACTCTTCCCTTGTGTTTCATTTTCTACATGTGTACACCTGCTTAACTGTTTTCGAAATGAAAGCTTCTGCGTGACCGCCATAGTGCAAAAACAAAGTTGCATCACATCGCGTCAACTGCGTTTTAAAGGTTTCAAGAAATGGCTGATATTATTCGAGTTTAAATGTATAAAAAAGCCGTGTTTTAGGTTGTATCAAGGTATATCTCATGCTTTCAGCCAGAATTTAAGCGTTTCAATAACCACGTAACTTCCTTCACTGCATAACCGTTCCGTTACCTAATTGCGACCATTACCACACTTTTGCACTATGGTGATCACAAATAGTTGAGCTAGTTGTCCTTATAAAAAGGGGTAATTTTTTCTAATCTTTGACTTCCCCAAGTGTTTAAGTTGACATTCTCTTGTCAAAAACATCATTCAATTGCCCCCAATGCCAAATTGTTCTTGGCATTAAAGAAAATTATGTGTTTGGGTAAGATGGAATCTCCATGCCTATGCAGTGAGGTGCCTGCTCCAGTGCAAAAAATATCTATGTTCGACTTTAGTGGCTGATTTTCACCGGACTTGCCAATAATTTTATCACACCATAAATTGAACTACAATGTGAAAATACGCTTCAAATTCATAATAGATTGTAAAAGTAGTTCAAATTCATTTGTGTATGACAAAGCTTCAAACTGGTCTAAGTTGTTTTTATCAAAGAAGTGAGTGTTGCTTTACCAAAATGCTCTATTATATCTTTCCCTTTCTAATTCTTATTGTATACAGATGATACTGAAATTGATCGACTACTCGTAGAGAATGATGCGTCTGCTTCAGCTTCAGCTTCAGACATTGAAGCAAGCTCTGATTTAGAATCTGGGGATTCAGAGGATCTTTTGAAACTGTTTGCAAATTTTTCAACCCTGCCAACGGGCAAGCTAGACAAAGCTGGAATGGGTGAAGATATTAGTCAAGAGGAATTTGCTAGCACGACAAATCGTTCCTCTAAGTCTTCAAAGTCAACCAAACGGAATAAATGGAAGCCTGAAGAGGTTAAAAAGTTGATAATGTTGCGTGGAGAGTTGCATGAAAGATTCCAAGTCGCAAGAGGACGTATGGCACTATGGGAAGAGATATCATCGAGCCTTTTGGCTGATGGCTACACACGAACACCTGGACAATGCAAATCTTTGTGGGCTTCTTTAGTCCAAAAATACGAGGTCAGTTCGCTATCACGTGCTGTTTACCAGGTGCATAACTCGCTCACTGATTAAATCTAGAGACGTACACCAACTTGATAGTATAGTTGTAACAAATATGCAAGCTAATTCACTTTTTGAATCCGTAATTCGCTCAAAATGGTCCAAATATAGTCCAAAACCGACCATAATTTGCTTTTTTGATTCGCCATTCGCGGGGAGATTAACGAATCATGTGAAACGGGTTTACCTTCCCTCTTTTCTTTTTGAGTGGTTGCTTGTGACCGCATATACATGTCAATTCGTAACAAGGGTTATTATGCAAGTAATAATCTTTCCTATTCGTAGCCACAGCGACATACTCCTAGGTGTTAAGGTGTCCTTTCAAATCACCTCCTTTATAAAGATTCCCATTCATTGGTATGTTTTGCACCATATCATCTAAATTCTCCCAGATATTCCTCCTACATGTTTCTCCTATCCCCACTTGTAGCGCATAAGAACTTATGACGCCCAAAATTAGTACCAATGAGGGGTGAAATACAATGAAGATAACTTGGAGGGCAGAAGTGGAAAAAAATACGAGGAATATGAATCTACTGGTTGAAATAGTTGATAATCGAAATGAATGGATGAGAGTTCAAATGGACGACTATTGGGGACTAATTTACATCGGTTTATGTAGCTGACCTTAAATCTTTTTGTTGCATGATTTAGATACGTTTTTTTTTTCTTAAACATCCCCTTTATGTTAGCAATTTGAAGTCTTCATTGGTATCATCCACAATTCCTATAGGTATCAATTCCTTAGTTTCATGTTTATTGCTCGGGACTTGGAAAGCCCTTGGTTAGGTTAGAAACCAACAATAGTGCATCGTTTAAGTAACATCTCTATGTAAAAATCAAGGCTATTCCTTTATTGTTTAAGTAACATCTCTATCACTCTACGTATAGTATCATAAGATACTTCACTTCGATTATATCCTCATCAATGCTTTCTTTATTCCTCTTATTTCGATGGGGTAAAATCATGTGCACTGTTATTTCATCTTAGTGAAGTTGCAGATGATGATTGCTACCAAAGGTCAAATAGAAACATCCTCTTTGTTATCGCTAACTAAGTAAAGTTGTTTATATTCGACCCCTTCAGACCCGCCTAGGCGGAAGCCATTTAATGGCGTTAGGGTGACCGAATCAATGCTTTCTTATGAACAATATCGTTAGAACACTGGTAGTTTATTGAGTGAGTGTCTTCTGTTGCAGGAAAGCAAGAGTGACGAGAGGAACAAGAAAAGCTGGCCTTACTTTCAAGAGATGAACGCAATACTATCTAGTTTGGGGGAAATCGTTAACTCGTGAATTCAGGATTCAACCATTTCCCATACACAAGATTGATTTCCGATTGTTCTCCAAATTTCAGCTGTGAAGATTTGACCCTCTAACAGGGATAGTTTTTGATGACGAATGTGCTGAAAAACACGATAGCTGATGTTGACGGACGGAGCAGCTGGGTATCTTAGATATGTTATCAATGGCTCAAATTTGTACAGAAAATAGGAACAATATAGATATTGTTCAATTTTGACAGTGTATTACCATTTTTCAATGGGTTATTTCCTGAATTTCTACTCTTAATTTTGTCCAGCCCAAAAAAAATGAGGAAGTCATGCATTGCCCTATAATAGAGGGCTATATTGTTTCATAGTCATGTCGTCATAACCAACTCAATGGGTTACAGAACGGCGATTTATTTGGAAATCTTAAATTGACTTATATATAGTGTTTGACAAATCAAAAGCATTTAAATTTGAATTTTGGTTAATTTTACAATTGTTTCAAAAAATTATAATTGAGAATTTGAATGATTTTCCAAATATTGCCATTCTCAAATTTCTTATTTATGAATTCATAATAAAAATTCACAATTTAAAATAACTTACTTGTTAGATTTTACTTGGATGGTTTTTTCAGCACAATGTAGTGCTTGTTCACTTAGCTAGTACAATATGACAACATTTATAAATTCCACTTTAACTAGGTATTGATAGAGATAAATTAATTTTTGAAAGTATAATTTGGGGTTCGAATTCGAGTTGAGGAATACAAACCACGACTGAAGTTCATCGAGGTTTGAGTTAAAGCCAAACTTGAAAGTTTTTATGTCGAACCAAGCCAACACAAGCTCGATCCCTATTCAACTCGTTAACACCCCTAGTACGGTATTTCATTGGTTTTGACTCGTGTCAAGCTTTGCCGTTTGTCTAGCAAAATTACCTCATGCGCAAGACTGCAAGTGTTGCACATACTTGTTGGGGTGTAGCGTCACTCTTGGAATGATAGTTCTCCCACACTAACACATGATGCAGAAGTATCGAATCTGTCAACCTCAAATTCATGGACTACGAACACATGATCCCGCAAAATGAAGTAACTTATAACCAGCACTATACATTATACAACAATCTATTACCTCGAAATAACTTTCAACGAGCACTACTATACTATGAACAAAATTTTGAAGGTACGCGAATAAATCCTGGTTTTGAAAAAATTACAGGGGAATATGAACCACAAGACATTTCTATATTCACTACTCAGGTTGAGGAACAATATTTTCTCGAATCTCAGCATAACTAAATAGGATGCTAAAAGACTATTGTGCTTTGCTTATCCGCCGGAGCCACACACTCCCACAACAATTTGTATTCTTGAAATTCAGTAGCGTCAACTCCGAGCGATGCTAGATTACGCCCGTACTCCTGACAAGGGAAAATTTTGAGGGAAAAATTGACTGAGTTAATAAAATTGGATATCAACTTTTAACTTGGATGCCAAATAGAAACAGTATCGGTGTAAGAGAACTGGCACCTGTATATCAAGGAACAACTGCATGCAAATTTTGTCAGTATTAGATACATTATGGTCCGACACATCAGAGCTTGCTCCAGCTCGCCTCTGTGCGCCTTGACGGATTCTCAACAGTGAACTTTCAGTTTTCCTTGCCTGTGAATAAGCAAGAATCAAGTCATAACTTTTTCAATATTAGGGATCTGAAAACAAGAAATTGGATGTTTCATGGCAATTGACACACGTACCACATTAACTAGATCAGAGGCCATCTCATAATAACTTTTGGTGATCTCTAATGCAGTACCTCGCAGGATTGCTTTTGTTGTTGAATTGTCCAGATATGTGGTAGCTCTGTCACCCTCCAAGAAAGCCTACAAGAAATGCCCATTTTAATTTACCAAACAAGAGACCTCGTGTTTTCCTTGAGCCATTTTTGGGCAGAGGGGGATATCTTGCTTGAGAGATAGAAACTCCAGCAAGGAGAGTATTAAGTTCCAAAGGCACATAAGATGATATATCTCATTGAACTTGAAAATGCAGAATAGCTAATGAAGGATTCAAACACCAACTCAAATAGCAAGAGTAGAATTAGGGCCACAATTGAATCAAAACTCAACATGTACACAAACTGCTCAAGAACAAACTTACAGGCTCGGTCAAAGCACGTCCATTAAGATATACACAAACATGAACAGAATTTGCATTACAATATCGAGCCAACTCGAGCCCCTCATGTTTGACTCGTTGATGCTCGCAAACATAGGCCCTCTCATCACCCAAAGAGATCTTGACAATATTAAAAGAGAATAAAATAAAAGATTCGTGCATCCCACGAAAAAAGAGTTTAAACCCACCATAAAAAATTTTCCTAAATGGCCAAAAAAAAACTCAGATTAGGATGTCCTGTATCAAAATATGTCTTATACTCCGTTCCTATTGATGTTCTCACAAAAAATATTCTATTTAAGGAGAGAGAAACTTGTAATGATTTTTCAACGACATTTATGTGAGATCTTGTAGATTCGTCTTGACATAGAATTTTATATATACTTCTACTTTTTATAATTTTATATGAATCATGTATTTATAGATATTGAGCCTCAAACACATCATTGAAAACCATGCAAAAAGAAAATTGGAGCACTAAATGGAAACGAAGGGAGTAGAATTTTCCTTTCTTTAATTTAACAGCATTGCAACTTTTAAATGCCACTTGCAATTTGATAACATAAATTGGGCTTATGTGATGTTGACACACAAATCCTTTGGAAAAAAAAAAGGTTGACACACAAATGAGAAAGCTCAAGCTGAGCTCAAACTACTCAAAAGTCTCAAACGCATAATGAGCCAAGCTTGAACTAGAAGTTTAAAAGCTTGTTCCATGTTCAAGCACTCAAAGTTCTGACAACAAGCAGCCACTACCCTATGTCAGTGGGCTTCCAACTTCCAAGTCCCACCTAAGCAAGGTTTAGGCGGTCGAATGTACGCAACCTTACCGATTTTGTAATAATTAATTACAAAGAGGTTGTTTCCGATTGACCATTAATTGCAAACATATGCACCAAAATTCTTATCAAGAAGAATTCCAACACACCAAAATTACGCGGGATTGACTTGTTTGTAGTCCCAAGTAGAAAAAGAATGCCAACGGATTCAATTTTCATTTAAATGAAGATAAATTTACTTCTATGGTGCAAAACTTCACGACATTCTGTAAGATTTTGAAAAACCTTTTCTTTTGGTAAAATGAAACGAAGATTTTATTTAACACAAGGAGAAGTAAAGATATATAACCAAACACAGATTCAACAAAGCCAGCAAGCCCAGTAGAGTCAAGGGAGCCAAATATAAAAGGTATTAACAAAGACAAGAAAGGCAACACAGCAGTCCCAAGCCAGAAGACAGAACACACAACAAAGACAACAAGACTACATTAGAAGCAAATTTGCTTGAGGTTTTTTATCAGCGATGAAGTTTCATTGACATGTGATGGATCAGAGAAGGCTGGATTTTGAGTTGTATCTTGATAGGATGATGCTTCAAGAATGCTTACCTTGAGAGGATGAAGTATTGCCGTGACATAAGGAGAATGACGGACTGGTAGAGGTTTGTTAGTCATCCTGTATGTCGCTGAAATTCCCTTTAGCTGTTTTAGGTCCTGAATTTGTAAGATCAATATCATCAGCGAAATTCAACTTGGTAAATTTATAGCTATTGAAAGAGATTAGAACTTATGCAATGTCCTCAACCCACTAAAAGTAAAAAATAAAAATAAAATTAAAAAAAAAAACTATTATTAAGTATGCCCATGTCTAGACATTGAAGCATTTTGAATGCCAGGGTACCAGGAGCTAAATATGAGAGTAATTCCATATCAAATAGCAAATCACTCACCTACTGGTTACCACTAATGCCATTCAAAAGGAATAAAAAAAAAAAGCTGATAGCAAGGAGCGCTCAGCAACGTAATTGTCATGATCCACTATAATTCACCATTATTGTTTGAAAAGCTAATTACTCTGGTAATAGACACAAGTAAAGAATCATTCTATATTTTTCTTTATTTACTGTTACCTATATCCAGATAGCTTTCTTATTTATATCACTAGTAGATAAGCTCAATGAAAAATCAATTAACTTGCAACAGGAAAGTAAAAGCAAAAACACAATACAACATCTAGTCTTACTCAGTCCAAACCACTTTCAAGTTTCAACCAAATCACTCTTTTTGAAGTCTAAGAAACTATTCCATCAAGAAATGATGCCTCACCTCAACAGACTTCTCAACCAACGCATCTATGATAGATATTGTCAATGGTGTAATCATAGATTCCAATGATTTTCCACTTTGTAATATGCTCTGTTTCACAGGATCCAGCACTTCTGTGGGACAAGAAGAAAGAACATCTAGAACATGTCCCACATAGTCGCCACAAACCTCGTCCACAATGAGCTTTACGTCATGCACAACCTGAAAACCAATTTGACACACTTAATCATACAACTAAGTTAAAATCTTGAAATACAATATCTTGCAAAGTTAGAAAGTACAAAGTACATCAACATTAACACAGATAAGTGGGAGTGTGATATATATCATGAAAATTAAAAGCTATATATGTTTTTATAATGCTGACACATTTAAAGAAGGCATCAGAAAAACAGACATAGCCTTTGGACTCTTAGACAATTCGCATGCTAAAAAGCCATGACCACTCTTAGGAGTGTTTGGTGAAGAAGGAATCGGAACAGCTTATTCATTCAACCCTCCAAATCCCAAAACCAAGATACATGGTGAGCTTACAGCAGAATATCAACCTTTATTGAGTGATAAGTTTTTTTTCTTTTATGGGGCTTTCCTGCTTTACTCAAGTCTTTCGGTTGTTATTTTCCCAAGTTGGAGTCCACAATAGCAAATTGGCAACTCAAGATTAAAACTGGGAATATTGGTAAGCACATAGCAGTTATGCCTCAAGCTGCAAGCTAGCACGCATGCTAGTAGAAGTTGAGCTTGATGCTACTTTCAGATTAGCAACATGGCTACCAATATAATCAACCAAACCATATGGAAAAATGTTAAAATAACAGAAAGAGAGTTCATACATAAACAAAATCCTCAGGTCCAGCAGAGATCGCCCACTCAGATCCAGGGTTCGGGTTGGTATGACCAGGTTTCCGAGCATTGAGTCCATATGACAACCAATTGGAATATCTGTTTAATGCAATTGTCAATTCAAATTATCATGAATCACAGACTGAAAGTCAAAGGAGATATACATAAAATACTAATCCTTCTAGCACGACCTTGAGATAAGCTGCAACGACAGACGAAGAAACTTGTCAGAACAAGGTAGGAGAAGTACATTTTCACTCCAACAAGCCCTCAAACTCTCCAAGAGAGTAACACTTTGTTTCAAAGTCAAAGCTGGAAATTTGCCATCCTCATGATGTGCAGTTTGTTCCACCATTAGGCTGGGAGAGATAAGAGCAGAATCCAAAGCCCCTGCTATTTCCTGGAACCTGAAAGTATTGGATCTCATAACTTACTTCCATTATCATGAAATATCCATTTTTCTAACTTTACTAGCATCTAAGTTGCATAATACCTCAATGAAAAGTAAGCCCCAAGATTCCATTGCTTTATGAAGTCAACATATGCAGGCTCAGCTCTGAATTTAGTAACAGCATATCTAGATGTACAATATCCTTAACAACAGAAATTCTACAATTAGACTTGAATATACACAATCTCTGAACTAAGGTAAGTTTCAGCAGACTTTTCCAATGCACATATAAGTAACAAATTGATAATCGAAGTTTTATAAAAATCTTACCTTCCAAATGGGTCAAAAAATCTATACTTGATCTGTAATTTTTCAAAAATTCTGTAGGCCTTCCGGGTGAGAAAGCTCCAGGCTTTCCTTTCTGAATTGCTGAAAGAACCTCTTTGAGGATTGAATTAGCCAAAAAGTCAAAAACATGAAAGCCAGCATTCTCTGCATAAGACCAAAAGAACGAGATGAATTTTTTTAAATGGTTAAAAAACTTTTTTTGTTTAAAAAAATACTTTGATAAATTCCAGATATATGTAACAGAATTATTAAAAATCTTCAAGCAACTGTATCAAACAATTGAGGAATACTGTAACATGCAGAATATCTAACAATGTTAAGCAAAATTGTCCACCTACATCATACCCAAATATGCGAAAAAAGGGGACAACAACTTCTGCACAACTTGAACTCTGACTGGCTGAGTTCACATTCGTGACCCATATAAATACTATCACATCATAAAATACTACAAGATGTAACATCAGCTGAAAGGAAAATTTAACGCAACAGAAACTCAGATGTCTATCAGAATGCTGAAAACAATGGGACGATATTATACACCACCATACCTCTTGAAGAAATTTTAAGCAAGAATGTACATTCTCTCACTATACATCGTTTCATTTCTTTGTAATCAGCTTCCAGTTCATCCCCAGAAGCCACACCAATCAACCCTGAAGAACCATGTGGAATAATCTTCTCTATAAGAGGGGCAACAATGGTAGTACGGAAAATTTCTTCGGCATTTCTAGTATTATCGATTGCAGCATAAGCCCGTAAGCAATTGTATATGGCATTCTCATCTTGGTGCTCTAGACCATCTACAAAACAATGTCCCAAGCTCGCATCTAACAAGAGGCTAGCACTTTGAAATCTCTTCTCAATGTTCTGAATAAAAGGTAGGTCCTGTACTGCCATAATGGACAAACAAAATGAGCAACAAGATAGAATACATACAAATGAGAATAATTGTAACGTTTCCTCCAAAACTGAAAACAAGTAGATCAAGTCCAACTATACATTATTATGTACCAATTGAAGATACGCCTCCAGCCTTAGTCATTGAAAAACATCTCCAGTTTCCATCTCCCTTTTAATCACATCCCTAATTAGTCTTGTCAATGCTAGAGAAGCAATTGGACTTCTTGGATGTTTGGCTACTCAAATGGGCCATCTTTTCTAATTCTAGGCTTATTGCTGTTTGTCCTTTGGGTTATCAACCACTATTCCAAGTGCTGATCTATATCACATGTCGAAACCAATGTTGAAAAAAGTGTGTCCAAGGCACACCTCGAGACCAAAGCCCAAGGCTCACTATCCCAAGCACTTAAATGGCCAAAGGAGGCATTTTCTTTGCAGCACAAATAAGGCAAAAACAAGGCAATAAACACACTCTACATAGTTTTTTGTGTTTGTTTTCGTACAATGGGTCTTTAATTTTAGAGAATGCGCCTCATTTAAGGAGACACACTGTCATGTCGTGTCCTTTGCCTCCAAGCTCTAAGACCCCAGTTACGGTAGTCATACGATAAGCTCAGCAATCTAGTGCCTTCCAAAGGATTTGGTAGAAAATATGCTTATAGGTTTAGCAACTTTTTATTGTTGACTTTCATGTGCTAGTCATGCGTGCTGATAAGATGAATGCTCCTAGTTTGTTGGAGACTGTTAACAACACTAAGATTGAAAAGGGAAGTGAGACTTTTTCCCTAGGATTTTAGGGTGATAAAATATAATATATAATCTAAGGATTGTAAATATATTGTCAGGTAACACTCTCATTATGTTATTGATAGGAGTGAACCTAAGATACATAACAGAATTGTAACTAACTACTTGTCTTATTCTACTAACGAGCACCAAATGCATTGCGCTCTTGGAAAAATACCTTTGCATTGTAGGTCTTTAAAGGAGGTATTCTCAGTGAGAAAGCCTAGTGAAAGTAAACTCCAATTAATGGTCCATGGTCCACAAACCAAGACAAGGCAGCGAGCATGCGACTAAAAAGGCTACCATAGATACTCATGAAAAAAAGCTCAGTATGCTAAGGAAAACTCAACAAGGATTTTGAACTCCTCAAATAATTCCACAAATGTCTTTAAAGGGATAAGCCCATAAATCAAATCGAACCAACAACATTAAATAATAGCACTTCCCAGAAAGAAACCTGAAATTTTAAAATACTAATATTTTCCCTTGTTTACTAAAGTCCAATAGATGAAGAGCACAGGTTTCTGGTTGTGGATAAGCATGTGCCAATACCATAGTCAAATTATGTAAGCTCATGCCACAGTGTGCATACACAGAGACATAGAAAATCCAGAGCTTTAACAAATCTAAATGCTATAATGAGCGAGCTCAACGAAAGACCTTCACGTTTTAAAGCAGTAAACCCCTCTTTATATGTGGCGTACCTAATATCAACCACCATACCACCTACCCAGATGATCAACCGCCACAACATAGTTCCGATAATGTTGGTTACTTTTCTAGACATTAGTCTACGTTAGGTTTTCCCTCATTTTGTTACTTTGTCTTATTTATGCATAAAGAACAGTGTTGAACAGTGTTGAACATTGATGTTTAAGATGCTGGTGGTAGATGACTTGACAGCGGAAGTTGTAGTTGTGAAGGGAGTGACGATTGGAGTGGTGGTAGCTTAGAGCCTTAGATAATTAATTATTTCCTTCAACCATCTTTAGTACGTAATGAAGCGCTAGACAAAAGCATGAGGACTTCATCAATGGTATTAAGAGATAAAATGCAATTGACAGGAAAAAAAAAAAAGAAACAGGTTAATAATTGAAACTTGATTAGGATCTCAAGAGCCATCCGATTTTACTTCTGCCCAATCAAACAACACATTGTAAAAGCCCAAGAATGACATAGATACTATCAAAGTTTTCCCTTTGGGGGAAAAACCCTATTGTCATTGAATGTCAGTAAATCATTCCAAAATTAGGCAATACTAGGATTAGTATTTATAAGATTTATAATTTTCTTTTAGATTATAATATAATATGGTAATGGAATGACAAATTATGTGCTCTCCTTATTTATGTGATGTTTGCAATCAAAATTAAAAAGCAACCCTTTGTTAGCACAAGCCCCGAGAATAAAGTTGTATACATTCAACTCTCCCAAACAAGCATACATGGGATCACTTATTAACATTAATGGGACGTTGTTGCTTTGTTAGTCTTTGAGTTAATATGCAAACCAAAAAAATAGAAATTGGGGATTCATTCAACTTTACGATGATGATAGTCTCAATTGGTTTTTTATCACTATTCATCCGTCAACCTTATATTGTATTTATTCTTAATCCATAATTGAATACATAGTCGAGTGAAATTTGTTTGATTTCTCATAATTTAAATTATATTAACATTAACTTTTTATGATCTTTAATTATGCACAACTAGAAATATTATGGAATGCATTAGTGCATTAGATGTGTAGAACCAATTAGGACATTTACACTTATAATTCTATAACAATAATAGATTTTGGGTAGAACAAATTACCATGATTGCTTAAAATTGTTGATTGTAGAGATGTTGTCTCAGCCCTAAACAACCCCAATTAAGTCTTGGGAAATAATATTTTCAGTTAAGCCAAGACCATTTCCTAAAAATGTTATATAGAAGAAAAAAGGAACCCTACACCACAATCTACAGAGTGCAAAAAATGTGGTTTACGGAATATTTAAGAACCTTTAGCACTTGATCAATATGATACGATGTGATGTTGTTTTTCCTTTATGATTTGGAGCTAAATGAACATTCCTAAACACTAATTGTATACATATTGTTATCTAAGATAGAATTACATGCAACACATAGGCCAAAGTGCCATAGGTCGATTGTAATTTATGCATTCTACCCTCAATCGCAAATCAATAACAAATATTAACTATAAGATCAAACATTGGTCGTGATAGTGGGCATAATCCAAAACAAATATTTACTATTTATTTCATATAAGGTTGAAATAAGCATGAAAAGAGATAGATAGGCATAATCCAAAACAAACACAACATGACAGTGAAAGCAACAATGAGAGTAAGGAGGAAAAGAGACCTTTGCGTGAGCCATGTAAAACTTCAATCTGTTCATTTCACTGGCAATTCTCTCCAAAAGCATGCTCCGAGTCTCCCTCACATTTGATTCATTCTCTGATTGTTGAACAGCTATACCATTACTTATATGACTCCTCTCTGACGCATTCAAGTCTCCATTCGACCAATCAGCAGCAACACTCGGCAACTCCTTTATTAACTTCTCAACCTACACCACAATTTGATCATACACACCATTAATTCTTTCCCAACAAAGTAAACTAAACCATAAATATACAAACTAAATATGAATTATACCTTAGAGACAACATGAAAAGTATCGAGAAGCAATTCCAAAACCTCCCTAGCATTAGCAGCATCGGCTCTTTGATTCAAGCCATTTTGAAGTGAAACAAGAGATTGTTTAACAGATTCCCTAAATGCAGAAATCTTATCCCTGAGATCAGACAATGGCGCACGCATTCGAGCAACGGAAGAATCAACATCGACGAGATTAGTAGTAAGATTAACAAAATCATTGTAATCCCTATTGATAAGATCAACGAGCTGGTGTTTAAGAGAAGCCAGATGAGATTGAAGCTGAGATCGGAGAGTGTCGAAAGGAACAAAAGTTCGGAGGTCCGAGATGTAGGATTCGGAGTCGAAATCAGGGGAGAGAAAGAGATCTTTCTTGAACCACAATGGACTTGAATCTTCAATCGGGTCGCCGAATAGGTCGGTGTGTGTTCGTTGTGTTATTGGTGTTGGTGTTGGTGGCGCCATTGATAGATCTGCCGACGCCATTGTTGTTGATTTGATAAATCTTCAAGCTTTCTCCTTAACTACTGAATGTTTATTAGACTTCAGTTTATGTATTGTAATTTGTACACCAAGATTCAAGTGCAGGACTGCAAGGATTACAATGAATTAACAAAAACAACAAATTTGTGATATTTTATATAAATAAAAAAAATAAAAAAAATTTCACGGGTAGTTTTGGGTTTTCCAAGTAGTAAGTAGTAACCAAAACTTTAAAAAAATCCACATGTAAGGTTTACCAAATTATTCCACCATAACCCTTTTGCGCATAAAACGTTAGCAAAACGTTAACAAGCATTAATTTCGAAGCTTTAGGACTGTTGTACACCTATCCATGCAAATCACCATTTCAAATGCCGTCAGTTTCAACATTTTCCCTCAAAATATAAGCTCAAACTCTACCATCTTTGTATTTTGGAGAAAAGATATGATTTTAATGAAAGATAGTAGAGTTTGGGTTTATATTTTGGAAAAAAAATGTTGAAATTGATGACATTTAAAATGGTGAGTCGCATAAATTAGCGTACAATAGCCATAAAGCTTCAAAATTAACGTTTGCTAATGTTTTTATGTGCAAAAAGGTCACGGTATAACAATTACATAAACCATAGGGTTACCACGTGGATTTTAAAAAAGTTTTGGTTACCACGTGGAAAACCCAAATCTCAGAGTTACCACGTGGAATTTCCCCAAAAAAAATTACCTCGAAAAATCCAACTTATTTATTGTGATTTCCTACAATAATCTCAATTCTCATTATCTCGATTCTCATCTATTGATCAATCATGAATAATCTCAACTTTGGGGTATTTTTCTAGAGTAAACCCGATAACCGGAATATCAAGTTTTATTTATTAAAAAAAAAAGAAAAATTAAATAAAATGTCAAAAAAATGTTAAAAAAATATTTTAAAAATTATATATGATTTTTTTTATTATTTAGAAATTTTTATGTAAATTTTAATTAATTTTCAATTTACCGTTTAGGTGAATTACCTACTATAGCAGGTCATCAGGTTACCCAAGTTTACTCTTGGTAAATATCCCTAGAGTTGGGATTATTCATGGTTAATCAATAAGTGGAATTATTGTAGATAATTTTTCCTTAAAAATTGAATTATTTTGATGAGTACAATGGTAAAAGGTGATTTAAAGTAAACTCACGTGATAGGCACGTGACAGCCAAAAAATTGTCAAACGTTAAAAATCACAGTCAACTAACAAATTAGAGTATTAGGTTGTCTTTTGCAAAAAAATGTATTATGTAAGGTGGTTTTTTGCAACAAAATTTATATAAGGTGGTTTTTTAAAAAAAGAGTTGTATACATTAGGTGGTTTAATATAATTTTTCCTATATAATATTGTCTCATTTACGAGAATATAAACTCCTCATTTGATGTTGTCTCATAGTTTTTCTATCAACACAGCTCATAGTTTTTCTATTAACACTCATAGTTTTTCTATGGGCAGGATACACCGGGTATGATATAATAATTTAATAACGTCTCATCAAAAAATAGTCTCTTTGTGTAAGTTGCAGGTTTCTCTCGCTTGAAAGACCTTCCTCGAGCCGGGAAACTCTTTGACCGCACTCTCCTTTATGGGTATAAATTGTCATCACTCTTTTCTCCCTATACCCTGATCACAGTTTTCTATGAGCGGGATACATTAAGTATGATGATGATGATTTTGCACAAAGGATGTGTAAAATGGAAATGGATATATTCACCAAGAAAAGAATATAGTGACAACCAGAAGACATGTGCATTCATCATAAATTTATGCAATTAAAAAAAGGTGGTGGGGCCATGTAAGAATGAAAAATGTGGTGTGATGCTATTAGAACCATAAACTCAATTTCTAATTTGAACTTCCTCAGTTTGTCAAGCTCAGTAAGTTACAGTCCTAAAAAATTCTAAACATCACAGGAAACCATTCAATGAAACAAAGGGAAACAATGTGCAGACTTAAATACACACTGTCCCTCTTTATACAATCATCCTATGAATAACTTATACGAAGCTACGCCTCACAAAACAACACGAAATGGCTCCACTGTGACTCGCAAGACGACACCAAATGTCTCCCACATTGCATTAGCTTTGTATACACAAAAATCCTTCACATGAAGTAACTAAGTGCCTTTTTCCTCCTTGAACCACCCTCGCCGTAAAGTTCGTTCCATTGCTGAAGCTCGGTCATATTAACACTTTCAGACGATACACTAGCACAAACCTGTTTTCATTTCGAAACAATCCATGTCAAAATGATACAAGGTAGAGTAAGAATGAACTCAAAACAAGGAATTTGCCAGGAAGTTTGATTCTTACCTGCTCGTGTGCACGTTTAAAATCATCCAAGTTCAGAGGACGTATGTCTGCACTACCACTCAAAGGTGGAAGAGGTCTGCTTTCTGCTACTGCGGATATACGCTCCTGGAGTGTATGAAACATTAAAACTTGAGTGATAATAATATGCAGAACAGATTTCTCTTCACCTTTTCAATTTTATTTTCGGAAGATGACAAAATTGCATGAAAAGCCATAACAAAGTTGATGCCTATATATTGGACTCAATACCATTCGCATAGCTCACATATTTGGCCGTATATAACAGAGTTTGTGCCTATGATGAGCTTAATAATGCGCCAGCCCAGTAATTTACAACCTACTTCTCATTTCTCATAGAACCTTCAGTTATTTTAAACTTTGTCAACTAACATCTAAACTTTTTTTCTTTGCTGTCTTGTCGTATTTAATATAAACCAAAGATATGTATGAAACAACAATCAAGTTCAGTGTTATCACTGTTGTCTAAAATACTTGTCCCCTTACAAGATTGAAATAACAAAATATTGTCCATTTTGGGATAATTTAGGGCTATATTAGGCAAATTACGAATTCATATAGCAAATTATGTAGCACTGGTCAGTTAAGACATCGAAATCCATAAAGAATCACTACGAACATGTATGTGGCACATGGGTAAAAATAGCAAGTCAAATCTTTCAAGAATGAGAAAATCTTTTAAGAATGAGAGAAAAGCAAACCTGTTTTTCCTTCTCCAGTATTTCTCTGATTGGACGATGTGCAGCAGCCACACAAAGGTTCTGCAAAATAATTCTCAAAATTTTTTAGATTCTTATATTACAAAGAGCAATTAGACAATAAATGATAACTGATTATCATATTAACCTTAAGATCGCTCCCAGAATATCCATCAGTCATGCTGGCAATTGCATCAAAGTCGAAATCGGCGGACAATTCCTCTTTCGCCAATATTACTTTTAATATCTTTGCTCGATTTGGAGCATCGGGCAAGTTAACCATAAGCCTGATAAAACACCAATAACCAGGACTCAGTTGAGTATACAAGTATACAACCAAATCAGATTTTAACACGTCACAACTAAGGACCAGGCCAATGTCAATGCTTGAATCAAAAAGCGCACTATAAGAGCTTACCTACGAGGCAGCCGCCTTATGACAGCTTCATCAAGGTCAAAAGGTCTGTTTGTTGCTGCAAGCACCAGAACTCGTTCTGTATCTTTGGTCCTCAAGCCATCCCAATTCACCATGAATTCATTTTTCATTTTACGCATAGCCTCGTGTTCTCCAGGATTTTCTCTACGGCCTAACATGCTATCAACCTATATTCAAGTAGCACAATTAAGAAATCTTTTTCCATTACAATACCCCATGTCATTATATGACTCCAACCTAAGCGGGGTTTGGGAGGTCGAATGTTTGCAACCTAACCCTTGTAGAAACATGGATATTGTTTTCAATTTAAAAGACAAAATAGTTTAAGAAAAAACAGCTTGAGAAGTACATGGAAAACATCATTTGATGAGCAGGTGAGAAGGAGCTTACTTCATCAACAAATACAACACTTGGAGCAATTTTACTAGCAAGTGAAAAAACAGCCTTCACATACTTTTCACCTTCACCAAACCACTGAATAGAAGCAAATTAACATCAAATCAGAGTCTCATACGAAGATATAATAGAGAATACAGTTGTGTGTTCATTGCAAACCTTAGAAGTGATGCTTGACATTGATATATTTATGAAGTTTGCACCAGCTTCAGTGGCAACAGCTTTAGCAAGCATTGTCTTTCCGGTACCAGGAGGGCCAAACAAAAGTATACCCTTACAAGGCTGAACACAAAAAAAAACTAATTAAAATTTCATTCAGCCACAAAGTCTAAAATAAACAGATCTCAGATAATAATATGGGAAAAGCTCAAGAGCTTTTTGGCATTTCTATTTGGGGAAAATGAGAACAAACAAGAACAGATGGCGCTGTCCCAAATTAGTTGCTATGTAAGGTTCTATGGAACTTCTGCTTGGATTGAAGGAGTTAAAAGAGAAATTTAGGACTGGATGTTTTAAAAGCACTAAATTAAAGATAATTGCATTGAATGTATAGTAAAAATAATACATAAAATTAGGATTGGATGAATTATAATAGATTAGATTTGAGATTTAATAAGTTCAAAAATATTGTAAAAGGAAATATTGCAACTAATTTGGGACGACTCAAAATGGAAGGTGTAACAACTAATTTGGGACAAGTGAGCCTATACCCACAAGATACTCGAAACAACAAAGTCATTACCAATGTTACATGAAACGAAATTTGATCCAATAAAAGAATGGAAAACAAAAACGCGAAGCGTCAATTTGAATTATCAAAAGCTTAGGAAATGGAACTGAATATGAAATGAAAGCTATTTTTATTTGCAACAAGTAATATATGCCTAAAACTAAACACAAAAAAATATGAGAAAGTACAATTAAAAATTTAAAATCTAAAATAAAATGACAATCGATTGCTCATACTCCTATGTCCTATCTTATAAAGCAGTAATGTTAGAACTAAGTCTCTAAACTCAAACAAGGAGAAGAAAAGAGAACATGAAATTAATAAAAAAAAAATACAAATAATAATAATGGTTAATTGAAAAAAAGAAAAGAAAACAAACTCTAAAGTCACAACTCACAAGTCTTTTCCACTTCCTTCTCTCTCATCTCACTTACCCTTTCTTTCGTCTCTATTTGTTCTTTCTTTCATTCCCGGTAAAGGAGAATGGTAAATTGGTAAAGTAATTCCAAATCTTTTGAAGCTTGCATACAGATCAAGTTGCAACGAAAAATTCTATGTGTTATTGAGTTCTCCGAAGGCTCCAAGTACCCTTCCTCCCTTCTCCTGCTTTCTCTTTCTTCTTTATTCTTGCTCTTCAAGACATTGTCTTATACTTAGTAAGACGGCAACTGGAACCTTACAGCTATCGTCCTAGATTGTGTTTCAGTCTATGGATCGTTCGCAACATAATTTGGCACTACATTTGGCATTTCGTGCATCAGTAGTCATTACGACAATTTAATACTTATAATACTATGTGATGTCCAAATAATACACATAAAAAGTGGGTTCAATGCAATAGCCTCATTTTCTTTTTCTCTTATATATAATGACATACTTACCAATTCAAAAGAATATAATGGGGTCAAGTGACGCTATTATCAGAAAGGTGATTTCGCTCATGACAAGAGCGATGAACATAAATTGGGATTTGCATGAGCATATGAAAAATAAGTAGACGAGAATATATGTTAAAGGATCACTGGAATTAATTTTCTTAGCTATTAAATACAATAGAATATAATTTTGTTAGCAACGACTTCCAATTTGATTTGTTTTGGTTCATTAGTTGACCCATTTATTCAATGATCACAAGACACAACCTAATGAAAGCTACTCTTAGGTACTCCTAACAGTGGTGCAAACATTATATAGTCTCAAATCCAGCCCGCACATCCATCCCCTCTCTCCCACATCTACTAACAAAATAAAAGAAAAAATCCCAAACAAGAGAATTTATGAGAAGAAACAAAAAAAATGGTATGTGCTTCTACCAAGGGTCAAGTTCAGCACAAGCAAGTTAGCCGTACCATAGCTTCTCATAAATTGCAAGTGTTGGCCAACACACAAAGCATCATGAATAGAGAAGATACTAGTCGCATAAGCTTCAATGAATTTCACGGTCAGAATAAATAGAATAGATGTAGTACTTCTAGACCCTTAAGCAACTTTTAAGTTTGATTATCAACTCCAACTGCCTAGACACACATTAATAAATAGAATAGATGTAGTACTTCTACTTTCTTGGTGTTAAACAAAGTGCAACTAAGGTCAATAATCACAGTGCAGAATAAGGTTGCATTTTAAAGTTTAAGGGATATCTCAAAGTTTACAACAACCTCTTTACTACAAGACTGTGACTGTTACAGTTGCCACTATTGAAACTACACTTTTACAAAAGGGTCCATTCCCTTTTAACTACTAACAATTCAAAAACCTTAAGAACACGTGCCTAAAAAGTCAAAACAGACAATATTGATCCAATGACAGGACAACACCTTAAAGCATTCATCAATATCAGCAGCTAGCAGGCAAACAGGCGCGGAAAATGATATAGAAACAAAGCAAATAAAACAAACCTTAGTTAATTGGCCCTTGCAAAAAAGTTCAGGCCTTTGTAGAGGCAGCATTACTAATTCCTTCAGTGTGTCTTTAACATTTTCAAGGGCTCCAATATCATCAAATGTTACTCCAATGTCACTGGGAGGAATGACATCTGCCAGCAGCCGCTTCTCAAATTCATTTTCTGTCACTACATCCTGATATTTTCCCAAAACACACAGAGCCTTAAATACTATACTTGAATACGATTTCTTTATGTTATGGATGCATACATTATTATTACTTTACAGAAAAACAATAAAAAAGAGGACACATGTCAGCTTATAAAAATTATCCTGCCTAAGAAAATTTCCTTTCAATTTTCCTCTTATTAATGATATTCCAAAGTGATGTTTGCAATCAAGATTCTAAAAAACCAATTTGTTATTACAAGGGTAGGGTGTGTACATCCGATCTCCATTGCCTGTGGGAGCCACTTGGCATTGGGATAAAGGCATGTTGTATTAGTCCCCAAGTTACATAAACTATGCATCTGAATGGATCCAAATATTTATATTTCTTTGGTTTCGGATCATATTAGACTATAATAAAATGGCTTAAATCATGTACACGTCTAATTCATGTAAAGTCGCTGATTATTTTTGTTATCAAGGATCAATTGGAAAAAAAACCTCTGTGTTAAAACAAGGGCAAGATTGCGTACATGTACTTTTCGAACACTACCTATAAGGGAGACACATAATGACAACATGACACCGTGGTAATGGAATGTTATACACTAATTACTACAAGGAAACTTCTACCTAAAGTATTTTATATCCTTAACATACTAATATATCCTTGTAAAATTATATTTTCTGAACTCAGGAAAATAATTGATGATATATAGGAGGATCAACCTTCTTTGGCATTTACTAACAATTCTTGCAAAATCTGTATATTTGCACAGTTGGTAAGCTTGTGTAATGTAAACCTATTGCAAAAGATATTACATACCTTTAGAGACTTTTTTAAGCTTTTGGATTCATTCTGGATAGACTGTAGTACACCAATCCCGTACTTGAGGCTGTCAAGAACCATTATGGTCAACAAACAATAGCCAGTCTAATGTAACAAATCAGAAAGTTGCTATAATCAAATACCTCTCAGCAGACAAAACAAGCCTTGCATCAGACTCAGATTGGGGACTCTGCATCAAAAAATAGCTTAGAGCCCATCCAACCACCTTCTCCGCAGCTGCAAACCATAAATGACTCAGTAACCATCTAAATATAGGCTAAACATATCCAATTGCTCATCAAATAGGGGTAACATACTATCATTGGAAAGTGTGAGATCCTTGACACACAGTGTCTCCAGTCCATCACATTCCAAGCCACTACGACTCAAAACCTACAGATCATCAAAAACAAAAGAGTTGTAACTAAATGCTTTTTAGTAAATACATTTATAAATAGCAAATAGCATAGCAAGCTAATAAAATAAACAAAAGTCCTAAAACAACAATCAAATGGAGAGATCTTATAAGAAATGGAGACGAAGTCAAAACAAAAAGATTTTCCATGCTACGAACCCAAGGGGCCATGTCCAAAAATCCTCATAAGTAGGATCATTAATATCGCAACACAAGTCTTGCACTCTTACTTGATAAACAGTCAAAATACAGTAGGTTTATGCAAATATAAGATGATGTTACCAAAGACCCTAAACCATATCAGGTAAAGAGGATTTAAAGCATCAGTAATTCCCACCCCAAAAATAATGAGAAAACAATCTTGTAAAAATGCAATGGTTTGCTTCATGCTTGCATAACTCAAACTTAAGGTGACCAAGATCACTAACTGGAACAAACAATGATCATGATTTTCTTTTACAAAAACAGAAATTATGGATTAAGTTCTCACAGTGCGCAGGTGACCCAAATTACTCTTCATTTTAAGAGTTTCAGAATCCCGTTCTAATTGATTTTTCCAGCTAGCAAGAAGATCCTCATCCTGCAAGGATAATGCAAGCAGCGAGTAAAGCAAATATGGTCCATAGAGAAGAGAGTAGAGATCAAGACATAAGTAAATGAAGGATAATATGATTCAAGGTGCAAACAAACCTGAGGCATGTGAATTGTAACCTTATTCGGGAAAAGCTTTGTTAGAGCCTTTGTTGCTCGCGAAACATCTTTCCCTTTATCATGCAATCTTCCAAAACTATCCTGAGGGATAAAAAAAGTAGAGACATCAGTCCATGTACATCATCTAACAGAGTGCTTCATCAATCTCACTCTACAATCAAGATAATTATAAATGATTGCAAGAAGAGCCAAGACTGTAAAAAAATTATTCACAAAAAATGTGCATGCAACGAACACTTCATTAACGATCACAAAGTTGCTAATGTGGCATATGAGTTCCATTTATAACTATCTTTATCTCACTCGTGTTCTAAACTATATCTTCAAGAAGATTATTCATGCAAAAGAAAGGTCTTGAAATTTGTAATAAGTGGAAGCAAACATGCCACTTTTTTATCCAACATGAAACTAACCCAAACCTTTTCAAAAAAAATACTAGTTTGTCATAATCCAAAATTTTTTACTAGTCACCCAAAACTAAACCAACCCAAAAAAACAAAAAAGTGGGTCAAACCCAACTGTAACCCGTACCAAATAAATTTTGACCTGTTTTCCCAAATGTCAAATCTAAAATTCCACATTATCATTTGTTGGTCGAAGCCAACATTATTTCTGGCCATGTCAGTAGTTGAGTTACTATTCTAGTGTCGAAGTCTTAAAACCAGTATGTTGGTCCAGTTTTTACTAATAAAAAATTTAGAACAAGTTTACATGTTTTGATAAATATCATTGAAGAGAAAAATATAAAAAAATTGTGTCAGGTCATTTCTATTCTTTCTTTGTAAGTTTTAATATTGAAAACCATTGGCTGTCACTACTTCTCTTATTCATCTTCCTTGCTCAACTTCCTTTTTTTCTCTCTTTCTAGAAAAACCCTTACATTTTCATATCACCAAAACAAATAAGGGCAATTTGATCAGCTCCAATTGGGGATTATCAAACCCATTTGTCATAAAAGCCTCAATGTGACACTAATCCGACCAAAGAGGACTCAACCCGAAACTTCCCCCCTACCATTGGAGTAAGTGAAAATATTGGTCAATAATTTTTAATTAAAAAAACAATATCCATTCAAGATAAAGAATGTGAAAGGTGGAGCATTGAAAACATGCTTTTTGATATTATACAAGCAATATCAATTTACAAATGCTTTAAGATATGGCCATGATAATAGAGAATATTAAAATGTTCTGAGCTCCCACTATTGGTTTTGTAACTATGTCCTACTCCTACCCTTGTCATTTCATAATACTTTTATTATAACCTTAAATGATACTATTTCCATTTCTCTACATGTGTTCCATTTGGATTTTGTCTAATCATCAATCAACCACATTAATCATAATAAGAATTTTTTAATTAATCTATAAGTTAAAACATAGTCAAGTGGAACTTTGTTTAATTTGTTTGAACATATACTCATTGATATCAATTTTTTATAATTTTGAATTATGTACAATTAAAGATAATATGAATAAATGCATTGATTAGTGTGCAAAACCAAATTGGAAATTAAAGTGAAATGGAAGGAGTATAGTAACATAGATTTACAAGCAGTTTAATAGCAAAATAAGTGTGTCCTGCATTATGAAATAAAAAGGAGTAGCATTATGTGAGTGGCCCCATGATTCTATCTCAACACTTATTAGTGATCCAAGAAGACAAAAGCTCTTGCTATTAGCAGCCCTTTTAAAACTTATAAGGCTATAAGAGAGTATGATAATCAAACTATAAAGGTGAACAGAACACAGTCCTCACAATCTCCCCCTTTCCTTCATCAACAGGCTAATATATTTCTAATGCTATGTTTGGGAAAGATGATTTCATTTGGAAATCTAGAATTGACTAAAATTTAATGTTTGGGAAATCAATGAAATCCAATTTTAGATTTGAGTCAGTTCCACCATTGTTTTAAAAGTAGGTAAATTGGAGAATTGAGAATGACATCCCAAACCTTGTCATTCTCACCTTCCTCCTTTATGATTTCATGATTAAAATATACAATTTGAATTGAGTTACGTATTTTCAAACACAACCCTACAGGATATTCAAAATATAATAAACTAACACAATGCTATTATTTGCAAGTTGCAACGCCAAAGCCTAACATGCTTTCCAACCCAACCAAACTGATCAGAGTTTCTTTCAAAGTTCATCTAAAACTAAGAATTCATAGTACTATATGCTAATAAAACTCCCTATTGCAGGCCATCATTCAAATTCTCAAAGAGATCAAACTCCAATAGCAGGTTATCCCTTCCTGAACATGATCTGCCAAAATTTCAATTCTTTTATTTATGAACCATGATACTAATAGCAGTGGCAAAAGATTATGAGCTGAAAGCCAGCTTCCTAACAAGACTCAAGGTAAGACTCCAATAAAAATGGAAGTTATACTTATATCAATTAGTTGCAATACTTCCCATTTCAGGATATGTCATATTGGTTGCAATTCCCATTTAAGGTATTCGTACCCCCTACTTTCTCATTTTATTTCTCTCTCCTCCCAACAACCCACTTTTTACCTCTATTTCTCTCTACCTTTCTTGATCTTAACGAAAAATAAACACAGGAAATTTAAAGTTATAAACTATATGGAAAATAAAAGAAGAAACTTTACTGGGAAAGCCAGGTCCAACAGAGCAGTTTGATTGCTGCCAAACTTTGTGAAAAATAAACCACCGGGATGTGCCTACAAAAAAAAGATCTTAGAAACTTAACACTTCTAAGCAAGAGTCCTGGAACGCGGTAAAAGGTAAGAAACATAAATGAATCAACAGTACCTTCTCTTTACGATTATCATTTTGAACTTGTGACCCAATTACAACAACATTATCAGGAAGCTTCTCCAGCCTACTTTTGAAGGTTGAATAAGATTCTGAGTTACCAACAAGAGACTTCTCCGCATCTTTGATGAATAAAATGAAAGGGGAGCTTCTGCTCTCATTTGTTATGACCTAAAGACAAGGCAATGACATACCGAATCACAAATGTAATAAAAATGAATTATTTTATGTAAAAAAATGGGGGGGAATAAAAAAGCTAACACTCAAATGCCAAATCTGGCACCTTGCATTATGTTTCTTTCCAATGAGTGTTTGGCCTGCCATACTTGATATAATAAGGCAGAAAACAAGACAAAGTCAAAAAGCTTACATTATCTTTTCCACAACTGAAGCATACTCCTAAACCACGAGAGAACCATCTTACTCAAGACTCTTTAACAAAGCAAGAAATGCTTCTTTTACTGTAATCTGTCATCTACACAGCAATCCGAAATTTCCGAATTCCCAATGAACATAGCATCAGGAATATAAAGTTACGACTAGTGCTTCACCCTAGCTAATAGAAACTATAACCCGTCAACTGATTCTTGCGAGTACATGTCAAATTTTCAGCAAACAAGACCTACACAAACTTGTATGCATATGTTCACCCAAGCTGGCATTTTATCCTGTGTTCTTAACTCCACCTGCACCCTATATAATGCTTCTTAATAGAATTAAAATAGGTGGTTGGATTCTTTCTGCCTAACTCTGCTACAGCCTATGTTACTTCGACACGGGTACGGGTATCAAATACGGGTGTGGATCCTAGGATCTGCTACGACAATCTTAAAATTTTAGGATACGCAGACACCGTCCTAATATTGGATACGGGTACGAGGACACAGCAAAACAATTTAAAGAAAATCTCATATAGCATAAATATATTTACAATTGCCTAAAATATAAATATCAATATTATTATTATTATTATTATTATTATTATTATTATTATTATTATTATTATTATTATTATTATTATTATAATAATAATAATAATAATAATAATAATTATTATTATTATTATTATTATTATTATTATTATTATTATTATTATTATTATTATTATTAAAATTTTGAACATATTAATATTATTAATATTATTATTGGACAAATAGAAGAAAACAAAGAGATTGTCATTAGTAGTAGGAAAGCAATACTATTTCTAACCATTTCAAAAATAATAAAAAAGTAAAGAAGAAAATAACTAAAAAGTAACAAGTGAAAAGGTAAAAAGTAAAGAAGTAAAAAAAAGTAAAAATAAAACTAAGCTTCTTGAGAAGCTAAAAGAAGTCTGGCTACTTCATCTTCACTTAGTAAAACCCTTCATTTTCCCTGAGTCATTAAATTCCATGTCCTCCAGGCTCCACAAAACGGTACTCCCTCCTTTCATCTTTTTTTCTCTCTCTTTATTTTTTATCTTTAATTATTCAAATTTCAACCCCTTTCTTCATATCTAAAAGAGAAGGGAAAAAAAAAAAAAAAAAAAAAAAAAAAAAAAAAAAAAAAACATGTTCTTCATCTCTAAAATAGAGGAAAAACAAGGGTTGATAATTGAAGCTTCAATGGCGATAAAGAATGACAACATGCTGGGTCGTACCCAAGTGCAATCCGGCGTACCGGGCACATATCCAGCACCGGTATCCGTACCGGACACCGGTGAGCCGGCAAAAATGTCGGGTTCAAGTAACATAGGCTATAGCCATCTACAAATCAACAAGGTATGTTGTCAATTGTCATAGCTAACTCTCAATTCACAAAAACGTGCATAAAAAATTAAGCAGCTGACTGATTCCAAAATAAAAATAAACTCTAACGATGGTAAAATACATCTTGCACATCTTGCAAGGAGTGTGATTATTCAAAGACTTCTAAAGTAGGAAACAATTTTAAATACAAGTTAATGTCTTTGGCAAATAAGACTTATCTATCGAGTAGTTTCTTTCTAATTCTGATGAAATTTCTTTCTTGGAGGAAAAACACTACACTATCAAATGTATCAATCAATATAGAGTATAATATAAGGTACATCAAAAATAAAAAAAAATAAAAAAAGAAGCCTTCACCAACCATACTCACGGCAGTCAAAGAAAGTAAAATACAGTAATGGAACAGTATATAGCATTGAGATGGTACCTCAAATAGTGTATTGATCAGTAATTTGTCCAAGTCTTCCACACCAGGGTTCTCCAGGCGGAGATCATGGACTAAAGAAGAGGAAAACAAAGAGCTTTCAATAATATGCATAAGGAAGACTGAAAGAAAGAATATAATAATCACAAGGTGTCAAATGTCACCCTGTTGAGCATTTATAGAAAAGACAAGACTATTACCATTGCAAAAGAATCCATGATCGAATTCACACATGCCACCAAGGTCAACACCTGAAGGCACTGATTTGTCAAATCTCACACCAATTTTTGAAAGTGGATTATCTTCAAAAGGTAAAACAACCCTGCCACGCATTCCAAAAGTTGGACCCCTGCAAGAATTTTACAGACAAAAAAAACAAAAACCATCAAAAGTTGAAGAGAAGTCAGAAAAATCACTTTGTGACTTCCTGGAGATAAAAATTCCAGCACGAGTTAGTTAAGCACTTAAAACTTTCTATTAAACTAATACGAATTTGTCCAGGAACATAAAAGTAGCTTCTTTAGTTAATTAAAAAACATCTTTCCTTTCTTCTTTCTCTTGGGTGATCCATTCCTAATCGGCATACATAAATCATAAGATGGATAAAAACATATTTGATTTTCCTCAATTTCACATTTAATTTCCAACCCTACAACTTGAAAACCAATTTTCCAGCTGACATGAAAGGACACATGTGACAAAACCATACATTCCAGAGCACCTTATTGATAACCACAAGCAATAATGAAGAGTAAAAAATGTGTTTCAGTTTTAAGCTACTGTGTTTCAACTGTTAATATACCATGATTTCAAATTTCCCGTTTACACCTGAATCTTAATTGCATTGTAAGTATCCATAACCCAAAAAAATCCTGCAGCTCTGACATGCC
The DNA here is from genome assembly GCA_019776075.1 of Amaranthus palmeri. Lineage (NCBI taxonomy): Eukaryota > Viridiplantae > Streptophyta > Magnoliopsida > Caryophyllales > Amaranthaceae > Amaranthus > Amaranthus palmeri. The sequence goes on from JAAKBH010000021.1 coordinate 87,905, forward strand.
AAGAGATTGATGTCCGTGCAACAAAAAAAAAGGTAAAAAAAATCAACATGAAAATGCAAAACATAAAAGCTCAAAGCTTATCATCATAAGTAACAGCATATACCAGCATAAATATGTCCATAACAAGAGAATTGAAATCTCTACATTGATTGGATAAGACTAATGATATAAATTATGGTATAGATCGTGTAACCCTGTCCCATTGACATCTGAATTTTAAGTACCAGGGATATATTTGAGGAGATTGGAAAAACCTAACAGAAATCACATTTTATTTTAGATAGTTTTGTTCATTTCATAACCTAAAGGCACACATACCTAAAACTCAAAAATTCAGTAAAAAATTTTTTTTAAAAACTGTCAGAACTATCTACATTGTTGAGACTTGCAATGCTCAAGATTGCAATCAAAAGAATCTCAGTCAAGATATAACCTATAAACATAAAGGCCATTAAAACACTCTTACGGAGCTTCCATGAAACTTATTTTACGAAAGATTAGTTTAAAGATGTAGTGAACAATAATCTAGTACATGTCAATGTCAAATATACATTTATGTGAATCAGTCTTTAAACTGGAATCTAATGAAAATAAGTATACAATCCTTTTTGGGTCATTTGTAAATAGCATTTCTAAAACCAGCAATGTTTTTAAAAGCAGCCAAGACAGCGAAAAAAACATATATACAATATGAAAAAATTGCAAACATATCAACAGCATAAAAACTCGTCCACCTGACAACAATGTTTTCTTATTTTCAGATGCCATACCGTGAAGATGTTGCGGTATATATACCGGTGGAACCCGAACCTATGTATCTCACTCTGTCACCTGGATATTAAATAGCCAAAATTAAATTGTTTCTTGTATTAGGTGTTATAATAACTATAGGAAGCTTACACAAAATCTCCCAAGAACACTTGCCAGATTTAAATGTGTAATTTTTAGATGAGAAAGAAACAAATGGTGTGAGTTCCAGCTTGGGCTGAGCATCAATCTGTGAAGAAGGTAAATTAGAAGAATTGGGTGCATCTACTTCACCAGCAGGATCTGGAGTACACTTATCCAGTTCCACTGAACTTGGGGTTTTCTTCAAGGAGTTAGGTGTTTTCTCAGTATTATGACCATCCTTTAGAAGCTCTGCATCCTTTATTGACAAAGCCTAAAGAGATATATAGGTACATTAGTTTGTTACTTTTTTGCCAACAAGAATCTAATACTTGAATGTGAGCGACGTTAGTTGATAAAAGTCTTAAGCTCTTACACCCAATAAGGCGTGGCTGTCAAATACAAGGAGTTTAGCCCCAAAGTGTTTAGCTAATGCCTTTGCCAGCATCTCTTGATAAATCTCCGAACCTTTTTCATCAGTACAATAACTTCAGTAAAGAGTTTTCATGAAGAACAATAAACAATATACAATGCACAATTATAATAGACATGAAAATGAAATGCACCAGCTGGGCCTGAGAGTAAAATTCTTGGATTAACAGTAGGCAGCTCAGATGTATATTTTGCATGCTCTTTGTGCTTCAAATGTATGTAGGACGCAGAAATCAACACATTTTTTGTGTTTTCACTGCAAAACTCAAACAAAAACGACATAATTCATCAGAATCATCACAAGTAGAAAATCAATTTTTACTTCTCTCTTTTTTTTGATATTCAAAGGAAAATAGTCATATGTCATCCACTTAAAAAAAAGAAAACTTAAAAAGGTTTCAAGAAACAAGAAATATAGCCCACAAAATAATCAATTATCAAAGGTAAAAAAATAAGCATCCAATCCCAACCTCAAATAATAAGGAAAGTCATCAAATGATACGTTAACCCCATTGCCATCAATAATTCCTGCCAAAACATCTTCTTTGAAGGCCGAACATCTGGGAGATATACCAGATGTCGATGCCGGCTGTGAACTCCTTGTGCAATCATTTTTTTCTTCTAATACCTATAACCAAAATAATAAGAAAGCTCAATTACTAGATACCACCTAAAAAAGGTTCTGGCTTAGGACCTCAAAAACTATGAACTTTGTAAACCTACATTGCCTCTCTCTAAGCCATCTGTTTTACTGTCAATAGAAAGGTTCTTGCTAGTCCCACCAATGTTTATGGCATTATCACAGTCCATATTCTGAGTGGAATTTCCTTCCATACTATCAAACTCGGCCTCTGATCCATCCTGTATAACTGCATGAGTAGAAAGTTCACTTTCTTGGGGTGGCTTAGGAGTGCTCAGACCAGAAGGCTTCCATGTCAGATTAGGTCTCAGATTTGAGAGAGATGCCAATATAGAAGCCCCAGCCACTGCAGAAGGGTCTCCTGATCTTTTCTCTACTGGAAAATACTTTCCTACAGCACCTTGAACCTCCACATTTCCCATTGACAAAGGTGCCTTCACAGCAACATCCATCACAAGTTGCTGGAAAATCTACACAATATGCAAGTTAAGGATGGAACTGACTACAGCAAAATGCAAGGTGAGCAAGTAAAATGTCCCTTGCGTGACGAGCAAATTACCAATAAAGATAATCACTATGATATGCATTCAAGAGTTATGAATTCTAAATTAGACTAGTAGTCGAGGGATTTATCTTTCAACCTTGTGACAAGGGCTCGGTTCTCACCACATACATGAAGGATTAATTCTCTTTCCCCTTGCTTGTAGGGATTCTCTGTTTTGACCCAACTAAAAAAAGGAATATAGTCAAAAACTAATGAGTGCATAGACAATAGAAGCAACATAAAGAGAGGATACATAAGCATGACTTCCAGCAACTCCAAAAACGACTTCGTCCCCAGAATGCAAAAGACGGCTGGTATTCTTCTTAACATTAATCCCATTTACAAAAACGGCTCCTTTGCTCCCTGTGCTTTCAAGAACAGCAATCATGCAGCCTTCACGCTGATAATACCAGCAAAAAATGAGTATTCATACTGCAAATACATCACCAAGACTTGATTTCCAAAACAATCACAAACACAAACATACTTTTTGATGGGCAAATGAATATCTTGGCAGCCAGTAATATGGTATAAACTTCAACTCAAAACTAATCATGATAAATTATACTCACTTACATTAAAAACATAAGTACCTGAGTATGTTTTATCTTGCATATAATCCCACTAGCCGATTGATCTTTCAGAGGTAAATTGCATTGTCTGCTTGAACCAATAGTGAAAACAGAAGCTGATATATTTACGGTCGGAGTCTGCATATCAATCAAAAACCCAATTCAAGAACAGACATGTTTCTCCTTTTTTCAATAAAAACTCGAAAATACAATAAAATAACCTGTTGATACTCTGACAATAGTCTACACCAAGGAGTAGCAGAAGTTTCATAACCCAAGATTTGTTTTTGAAAGTTTCTGGCTGGTGAAAAAGAGTTCTTGGCGTGTTCCACCACAACTGGCGAATTCCCTTCAATCAATCAAAATTCAAAACCTATTTTCCATCCAAACAAAAAAAAAAAAGCAAAAAGAAGCAAAGAAAATTCTAGAAAAAAGCTCAAGAACCTTCTGGAACTATCGGGGAAGACGAAATAGGAGCAGTAGCACCCTCGGGTTTAACGTTATTAACATCCTCAGCACCACCGCTATGACTCACAGCTTCACATTCAACGGGATCTACACCCCCCAAACCACACATTTCCTTCGAATTCCCCGGAATTCCAGTAGATTTCTCCGATGCAACCTCATTTTCAACCTAATCAAACCAAAACATCCGATCAATTAAAACATCCCCATTTCAATTCCCATACAAAAAATCAAAATTAAAAGAAACTCAAAGAAAAACCTTAAGCCGTTTAGGCGAAGGAGGTTTAAGATGACTATCATCTGCAGAAGCAGAAGACTTCTTGGAATTAGAAGCACCGCCATTAATCTTTGCACCATCATTATTGCTAGTACTACTTGTACTATTATTGTTTGTATTGTTGTTAGAAGACATAGATCCACTACTTCGTCTAGTGGAAACCATGGCTATGAATTTGAGCTTGAATTTCTGGGTTTGAGTGAGGTTTGGTCTTTCCTGTTTGTTCTACTCTCTGTATATAATCTGGTTTAGAGAGAGAATTAAACGGAAGAAGAATGAACGAAACAAATGAGGGAGATAGAGAGACGGAAAATTATGACTCTTGAGTCCAAGGAGCAAATTCTAGTACAAGCACTTTCTATCATTTTAGTTTGAACTAACACCGTCTTACCGTGAGACAGTTTCATACAAATTCAAATTCTTTGTTTTGGGATATCATTTCGGTAGCAACTCGAAATATGCTTATTGGACTCTTTATACTTCATCCGGATTTTATTAGTTGCTACAGTTTCTGTAGCAACTACTGTTTACTAATTGATCTTATTTGATATATAATTCTCTATGTATGATGTAAAACATAGTCATGAGGAATCTTGTTTGATTCGTCTTAATGTGTATTTTCTTAATATTAACTTTTTAGAATTTTTTATCACATGAAATTAGAGATATTAAAGATTAAAATCGTGTATTGGATAGCGTGAAAAAACAGAATTGTAGCAACTATTAAAAACCAGATGAAGTATTAATGAGTGGGACTCGTTGAGTGTTTGTGCAAGAGTTATGTTTGTGAAAGACTGTCTCTCGGTGAGACGATCTCATAACAAGAATTTATATGTTATTGTCTACTCTTAATCTATAGTTGCATTCTTGATACAACGTTGTCAATTATATTTTCCTTTTGAAGGGCTCTTACTGTTTGGGGTAAAGTAAAACCAATTGCTTTCTTCTAGTCCTCTCTATGAGATAGGTTCATACAAATTTAAATTCTTTGTCTTCAGCTACTGGGGGTTTCATTTCGGTAGCAACTAAAAATATGCTTATTGTACCCTATATTAACGAGTGAACCTCGTTGAGGTATTTGTGCAAGAGTTATGTTTGCGAAAGACCGTCTCTCGATGAGATAATCTCAAAACAAGAGCACATATGCTGATAATTTGTATTAGTTGGGTTATTCAACTCGTACATGGAGTGTGTTTCACAAAGAGACCATTTCATACAAAAGTTTGTGTTGGTGCAAAGGTGTAATCTAGGGACTAAAAAGTATATTAAAATGATAAAATGATGAAATTGACTATCATAATTATAAGTATATGAAATAACTTTATTTTTGTGAAATCTATGATGTAATTAGAGCTTTTCGTCCAAAAAAGTCAATTTAAATAGTTATTTGTGGCTCAGGTGACTGTTAGATCTAGAGGTGTTCATTCGGGTGATCGAGTCGGTTTCGGACGGGTGTCATTCGGTTCGGTTGTATTTCAGATCGGTTATGTTTCGGCTGTTTGTTACGAATCGAGTCGGTTTCGGACGGGTGTCATTCGGTTCGGTTGTATTTCAGATCGGTTATGTTTCGGCTGTTTGTTACGACGGGTCACACTCGGGTCGGGTCGGTTAGTCACGGTTCAGTTAAAGATCGGTTATTCGAGCTATAGGGTTAGCATCAGTTCGGTGCCGGCTGAAGTTCGGGTCGAGTGTTTATCGATGTCAGGTTGTCATCGGTTAATAATTAGTTCGGTTTTGTCGGGTACAGATCGGGTTCGGTTTTTTAGAAAACAGAATTCGGCTACATATTACTAATTACTATCAATCATAAACAAAATAGTTAAAATGCAAATCAATTAGTGATCATTATTACTTTGTTACTTTTACATGTTTGATCGAAAATTAAAAATGTAAAGTTCTATAAATTTTCCTCTAGTACGATTAAAAGTAGTTTAATAAACATTGACCATTGATTATTAGCTCTAAATATATGAAATCATGTCTTTATTAGATTGGCTAATAAAATGATTGAATATAAGTATTTCATACTTCTATCTTGAAAATTGGTTCAGATTTAAAGCAATTCGATCTAAAATTCGTTCGGGTTAAGTCGGTTTTAACCGGATCGAGTTCGGTTTCGAGCATGATTCGGGTCGGATATGACTCGGGTCGATCATTTTTAGGTTCGGATAATCTCGGTTAATGTTTATGTGTCGGTTACAGTTCGGGTTCAGCTTTCCCATTTTCGATTGTCAACCGGTTCGGGTGCAACATCGGTTCGAGTATTGTCGGTTCGATAAACCTGAAAACGGAAGATATTTTCGAGTCGATTTACATTCGGTTTCGGTTCGGGTTTTCGGGTCGGGTCACTTTTGAACAGCTCAAGTTAGATCAATGCATTTTTGCTTTAAGAGAAACTCAAATTGGAGTTTTTATTTCACAAGTAAATCAATAAATATGTAAGTAAATGTAATTTTATTGAAAAAGAAAATAAATAAAATAGTAATTTTTATAAAAATAAGAGTTTATCAATATAAAACACCAGCAAGTTTCACTGTTGCTATAAAATAGGCAATTAAAAAGGACAATTACAAATTTAAAAGCTTGGGCTTGAGGGTGCGTCTATATCATTGCAACAACTTTGGAGATTTGACTCTGCGTGCAAACTAACTTGTTGGATTTTTTATGTTATTAGCGTAGCATCTAAAAACCTCCTTTTATATACATTTGCTGTTTTGTGGTTTGTATGTTTTAAATTGTTTTTTTCGTTTTTAAAAGCGTTTACCTTGCAATCACGATCCATGCTTAGCACGCTGACAAAAAAATCGGCCAAGATCATTCCCTCGTGATAGTTATTTAAGACCGATGTGCCATTTTCTTATAAGTACCTTCATATTTATAAGCATGTTTGAGTTATGCCATCTTACTATAGCGTGTGCAAAAGTTGCGTACACGTTCACATACTCGAGAAAAGAACCATCTCATAAACTCGTGTAATTATTTTTTTTATAGTGCAATGTGTATGTGCCAATGCATCTAATATATATATCTCATTGATCGCATGTTATTTACTTTTTATATGTAAGCCGATTGAACCCTCTATCATTCGAATCCAACGAGAACATTGGGATTATGCTTGCACACTTCATTCATCGAGTACATCATACTTTAATATCGTTGAGCCACATATGTCCGAGGAAACCGTTAGACAACTAGGTAAGGTGTTCGTCCGACTATATGACGACCTACTAGAGCCTATCAACAAAGAGAATCGGATCTTATACTCCCTCCAAATCATTTTAGTTGTCCCATATCATTATTTGGTAAAATTATATCAATTGTCTCATTTCGTTTTTTGTCTATATTTTTTTTTATCTAAATACCTCCACTTTTACTACTTCCAATACCCAACTACCACCTTTACAATTAATTTAATCAATTAAAATATCCAACTACCACTTTTACAATTAATTTAATCAATTAAAATACCCAACTATCACATTTTTAATGGACCTCACACCACCCTTAATAATCGTGAAAATCCAAATGGGACATCTAAAATGATTCGGAGGAAGTATAAATCAAAAAACATAGGAAAATTTGATTTTAAAGGTTCGAACTTTGCCTCATTTGCTTCTAAAGATTCGAACTTTCGTTTATCCTAGAAAGGTTCGAACTTTGGGGGTCATCTTCATTTAAAGGTTTTTATGGGTTTTTTTGGGTTGATTATGAGTTTTTATGGGTTAAAAACCCATAATCAACCAAGAATCAACCCAAAAAAACCCATAATCAATCCAAAATCAACCCAAAAAAACCCATAAAAACCTTTAAATGAAGATGACCCCAAAGTTCGAATCTTTCTTGGATAAACGAAAGTTTGAACATTTAGAAGCAAATAAGGTAAAGTTCAAACCTTTAAAATCAAATTTTCCAAAAACATACTTTTTGTTTTAAAATCGATAGTTTTTTTTTTTTTTTCTTGGCCTACCTTATGATTGAATTGAACATATAAAGAGGGAGAAAAATTGGGAGGGAGGGTTAGTACTTAGTAGTAGTGTGACTGTCTGAGTGGAGTGGGCGGAGCAAAGTAGGGAGATGCCGAAGAGGACGACGCACACATACTCGAGCGAAGATGCAGTTCCAGATGGTCCTGATTCCGAACTCTTTGTCTATTACTGCAAGCATTGTAGTTCTCACGTCCTAATTACTGGTTCTTTCTCTCATCTCTCTTTTTAGGGTTTTTGATTTGATTCATAACTTTCTTACTTTCGATCAATGGAACTATTTGATCTAATGTGTAATAATATTGATTGTTCATAGTATTGGCTCATTGAGATCTTTTTTTGATTGGACTACTTGTTCCCTTAAACACTGCAATGAAACTCTTTGATCTAATGTGGTTGAGGCATTCTTAGGGGTAGGGATGACCACTTAATCATCTGGATTATGTATGTAGGGGAAATGACCGAGTTTACAGAGTTTAAGCAAAAAATGGAAGCAATAGGTACATTGCGTTTGGAATCGTCCATTGTGTAGAGCTCTTGAGGGCATGCCTGGGTTGGATGATTAAAATGGGATGAAGTAGTGTCAGTGTGGTGAATAAATACATTGATAGGGGAATTGTTAACGCAGGGAATGGAGGGAAACTATGATTTTCATCATATATATTTTCGGTGGTAATTGATTCCTCCAGAACTTGCGCCTCATTGCACCATCCCTTTCTCATTTGATAACCACCACCTATATATTGACAATGAAAAAGTATGTGGGAACTGGTAAATGGAACTACATTAAAGGGAAGCATCAGTGGATGAGGCTAGTTGGGAAATTTGGAGGATTGGAGCCACACAACTTATATTTTCTGCAATTATGTTGTGTTGGTTATAAGAGTTATACTCATAACTAGTGTGATATTCCAGATTTATCTTTAAAAAGGATTGATAAACTACTCGGTGCATCTTTTTGGGAGCTCATTTGTCAAGAACTTTGTTGTTAAACGCGTTTGGTGGTGAGCAATCTTAAGATGAGTGATATCGTGGGAAGTTGCGCATGAGTGACACCAAAGTGCGCTGAAAAGACTTGTGTTGGTTTTGTGGGGCCAATCTACAGTCTTCATGGGTAGATACTAGCGGTCTGACGAGCCAGCGTGTTACAACTAGACTTGGTAATTGGATGAGCTGTGGAAATTCAAATCTAGGTCTTATGATCTTTGTGGTTGGTAGAGTAAATGGTGTCTAAACATGTTATTGTGTTGGCGATAGTCATACTCATAAGTCATAGGAACACTTTCTAGGTTCTAATTATGAAATTATGTAATCAAAGCCACACTCTCCAAGCTGTAAGATCGATTTTTTGAGTGGATGAAGAATATCAATATCACTTCAAAGCTCATCATTCCTTTTAAGTGATTGATTGTGCCAGTTGCAGCTCTTAATTTGTTATGAAGCATGAAAGAGAAAGTGTTTTGGTTAAAATAGTAAATATGAATTGGGAAGGAATGAGTTGGGTTTCTTGAGACAATAGTGCAAATCTCATATTGCTAACAGCTGTGAAACCACTTTTTTGCTCAATGGTTTTGTGGTTATCGGGCTCTGTATTGTGGTCATAGTAACCTAAAATATTTACTACGAGGTCTCATTGCGGTGATAGGGTCAATATTTACCTCTATGCTTGGGATTGGGAATGTTGTCTGGATTTTAAGTCGGTGTTGTGAACGTGTGGGTTGTAACACACTAGAGTTTATATGTTCATAAAAGATGAATGACTGTTGTAGTGCATATCAGGTTATTAAGTTTTCATTCCTTTATGGGGTTGTCAATAAACTATTGTTCAATTCCATTAAAACAAGTGTGATCTCAATTGCTACTAGATTTCCTTAACCATTTGTGAGTTGTGATGTTGAGACCAGTGGAACTAAGATAAAATTTGTGTCATGTACTTTTTGAATTGGTTCCATGATATATTGGTGGCAAGGGAAGCTGAGATTCTGAGTTATTTTATGCTCTATTTTTAGTGGCAGATTTAGGATTTTAACAATGGGGGGATTCTTGAAAATCTTTATTTAATAATTAGAAAAAAACAAAAGAAAATTGGAGGAGCAATAACATATTAACTTAAGATATTAAGCCCCTTTTGTGTTTGTCAATGGATGGAATATCATTTGAAGCTTTATCCACAGTTGTATCTTAGGTTGCCTTTGGTGCTGAAGCAAATGAGAGGTCATTTGAATTTTTAGTGAATGGTGGAATTGAGAATGGGAACTGATGGTGAAAATTCACAATATAAAAGGAATGTCTCTTGCCCTTGTTTGGCATAATAGTGGAAATAATTTGGGAATATATGGTGGTGACGGTAATATGAACAAAACATTCTGAATTCATTAATTTTGCATTCTTTCTAAGCTTTCATGGGTGTGGCTTGGGCACAAAGAATGCCTTCCTGTCTCTCTAATTTCATCTCCTCTGAATATACTTAGCTTTATTCAAAAGCTATCATTGGATCTCATTTTCTCTCTTCTCCAACTCTTTCCATCTCTTTTTCTTCACATTTTCTCCAAATCAAAATCTTAACTTTTCACCAAATTAAAATAGAACCATCTTCAAAAAAGATTGAAATGGTGAACACAAAAAGGTAGAAGATGATGAGATGAATTGAAGAAGATGAAGGGAGCTTTGATGAAGGGTAGGATGGTATTGTTCAAGCAAGTTCTAATCCCTAACTTGACATTCTATTCGCCTTGCTCAAATAAAGTCCATGGAATGATGGAACTTGGATGGTGAGGCTTCAAGTCACACCCCCCTTACGATTAAAGATGACCCTTTTATTTGATATTATTTTTTTTTCATTTAAGTAATGGTAACTAAATTCTTATCAAGCAACTTTAAAGCTTGTCACGTAAATGCGTGCTGAGGTATATTATTCAGTCTTTTCAATAGGATATGTTGGTATTCAGTTTCAATAGTTTAAAAGAAAGCCAATACACTGATGAACCACACTTTGTATAGTGTTGAGTGACATAATTGCAATTTGAATTTCATTACTTAACTGTCTTATGCTAAACGGCAAATATTGATGTAGTGATTTGTGAATATTTAATTGGGCTTGGTGTTGGAATCGTGAAGCTTGTATTATGTGAGTGAAGTAACATGTAACTGTGTAAGTACTTTTTAGAAGCTTTATGGAGATGTATTGGCTTGGACTCTCAGCGTGTAGTTGGAGTAATAGTGCCACTGGTCAAATTCACATTATCTTCTGTAAAGATAGGCTCTAGGAATTCTCAAATAATTTTATGCTGTAGAATTTTTCTATGTGTGATTTTTAGTCTGTTACTGAGATATGTTTTTTTAAGATACCCAGTTGCAAAAGTTGCCAAAGAGGAAAACAGACAAGGCATATGTAATTGACAAAACAAAACATCTCGCAAGGCTTAACATCAATGAGGCAGGGAAGATTTTGCTAAAGCGGTATGGCTAATATATTCAGAAGCTACGTAGATTTTCCATTGTGTCCTTGCATTTGGTGATAATCTCAAAGTAGAAGTTCTGTGTAATAGTGAATGTTGACTCATTTTTTCACAAATTGTTCAAACCTAATAAATATTTGGAAACCTTGATCTGGATGTATGTGTTATACGATGATGCATCTATTCTCATAAATTTGCTTATTCCTACGTTCACTTTCTTTGTGTCATTGGTTACATGCAAATTGCAAGTCTCACATTCATTCTTATCCAATTTGAGTAGATCTTGTGGTTGGTGGGCATACTTCCATTATGTGACTGTCTAAAGCCTATCCTTCTGAAATCTTGTAAATTCAACAATTTTCTTATTGAAATGATAAGTTTTACTTTATGCTTAGAACATATTTTTTGTTAAGCATAATAATGGAGCTAGAATTGCTGACTGAACTCGGGAATATTGCCTTCAGCAGTTTTGCTGCAAATTTTGACGTTCTGATATGGTCGGAAAATATAATAATTGACCAATATATTGCATCAGATGCTCCCTTGATTTATCATAAAATTTATTCTGAGAACAACTATTGGATATGGAATTTGAGTGACTTGTGCCGTGATTCCCACACATTTGACATGGTCCTAAACACATTACCAAATTTATCTTCTGCAAAAATCCGTTAACACTGTATATTTGTGAAATTTCAATTTTTTCAATAAATTGACATGATAATCAAAGAAAATAAAGAGAAAAAATCTTGGAGAGAGAGTTAAGGCGTTGACTAATTGACTCTAAGGGAAGAGCAGAGTGTAGCAATTTGTAGCTCAGGGTAGAATGAGAAAGAGTTATGGCACCCTAACTCCCTATTATTAGGTTGATAAATGAGTTTTGAGGGGGAGCTCATTCCTTATCAACCAATCTCATAGGGAACAAGTGTGTTTAGACTTAAAAGTGTTGAGTTATGACAAGGCCCATGTAGTTGGGTTGGGGTTATTCTTTGTTAAACTTAGTTAGGATTATCTTGATGGGTAGCTGTGATTATTTGTATCTGTTTTTTCCAATTACTTTTACTATGATGTCATTGCGACCATGTTTTTCAAGGTTTGACTTCCACATTCAAATATAACTTGTTAATATTAAAGAATTTTAAATTCTCTTTTTTGGGGGAGTATATGTTTTTAAAATGACGTGTCCTGATGTTGGGATCCTAATTTTTTTTGCTTACTCTCAATTGTGTCCTTGTTTGTTTTTTTTAGTAATTTCCAAATCTCTCATGAATCCATACCTAAGTGTTACTTCCATATCTGAGTCTGAGCTTCTTAGGATACAAGAAGGAAACAAGGACATAAGGTATACTTGAAACTGGTTGTAAGAAGTAATTATTGATGAAAAATTCTTGCTCTAGGTTGTTAGCGTACTCTTGTTTTACTAATTTTACTTACATTTCTATTTTTTGGCTTTGAAGCACAAGTGTGCAACAGACTGAACAAAAGTGACTGACTAAAATTATTGTACTTAATTATTATTTAGTTAATTACTAAGCTGTAGTTGCTCATGTCCCTTACGATCGAGGATTTGACTAGAGTAACTTCTCTCCTATTTATATGTGAATGTAATTTGTAGATGTAAGATTGAATACATCCACCCGTCTTATTTGATCCTAGAAGCCTCTTAAATGTCATTGAGGTGATGTTGACGTTGATACTGTGTACTAAGACTGATATTCTAAGCCACACTGTATTATTTTCCGGAAGTTTGTATACAAACTTCTTGCTTCAATCTCGGTAGTTTTGAGAATTGCATTTGGGTCATGCACCTAGCCTTTCTTTGAGACTTTCATATTAGAATACAAATGCTGCCAATTATTATGCTGGATTGTTTTCTCAACCTGTGTCACTACAGCTAAACTGTTATGTTATAAACATGTCTATGAACAGTTTTTTTTTTTTTTTTTTCCTGTTGATTCTATTGCCAGAGGAGAAGGGAAGCTGGAAAAACAGTACAGAATGAATTGTTTAGGCTGTGGCCTTTTTGTTTGCTACAGATCTGAAGAAGAACTGGAACATGCATCTTTCATATACATAATTAATGATGCACTTAGCACTGTTGCTGCTGAAACAAACCCACAGGTAATGATGTTTATATCAAGGAAACTAGAGATTTCTAGAGCATGTTCCTATAAAATTAAGCTTGATACATTTTAGTACCTATAAAATGTTTTGATAATGTATAAACCCTTTTTTCAGTCAGCATGAATATGGAACTGCAATTTGAAACCATGTTATTATAGAGCATGGACCAATTGTTGGGGATTGCATTTTAATTTTCTTTTGTTGAAAACTTATCATGCCAGTTTGATGTTTATTAGACCGATTTATACATTTCCATATTTTCTCAATTTGGTTGAATGTTATATAAGTGTGGATTAATTATTGGGAATCAGACGTATATTTTTCTTTCTTAAATAACTTATCATGCCAGTTTATGTTTTATCTTATTGATTTATAGTGTGGACTAAATTTTTGGAACCAGACATGTAGATTTTTCATGTGTTGAATAACTTATCATGTCAGTTTGATCTTTTATCTGGTGAATTTATATATTTTTAAAATTAATTTCTCGACTTGCTCAATTATTTGCATATTGTGAAAAATATGTTAGCTTGCATCTAGTGATATAGTTTTCCATTTAACTGAACTTGGGGCTTATATTTCTTTTTGCAATATAGGATGCTCCTGTGCCACCATGCATATCACAGTTAGAAGGTGGACTTGTTCAAGTTGCAATTGAAGTTGAAGACCGCGCACCACGCTCAGCAATTACAAGTAATACATATTCTTTTACCTGTCATTTTATTTTTCACCATCTCAGCACAATAGGCCCTTTTGTTACCTTGTTTTTGACTGTTCCATCTTAGCTTGGTCTGTTGTTATTTAGCAGGCTATTATCTAAATTGACTTTCTCCTGAGAGAGATTATGGCTGAAGATTACTAAGCAGAGGATGCTTTAGGACTGATTTTTAGTATTAGCATGTTGTTTCATTTTATAGCCATAGAATGTAAATTTTTCCCTAGGTCTCCTTTGGCTGTCTGTAGAAGCCTCCCTTGTACTGCTATTGGTGAGAGACTAACATAGGAGAAGTATTTGAGTTGGCATGAGCCGCATGACCCTATATACCATTCTCTCCCCTTCCCTAAACCTATTCTTTATTCCTTAGAAGTCCTAACCTTGTAGTATTTGGCTAGCTGTTGGTGGTGAACTGGCGGTTCATACCTTTTTGACATGTTTGTCTCTTAAACTAGTTATGGTGTTTTTAGGTGATTATTGGAGGAATCATATTTTATTTCACATTGCATGCATTTGAACTCTGAAGTATACTTTGTGGTTTCCATTATGGCCATTTTACAATTCAGTGTTTTTTTTTTCATTTGTCATTCCTTTTGTTGGAGGGGGGAGAGGAAGAGGTAACTTCTAGGTTCTAACAATCATAATATGTGACATTCAAAAGTATTCCATTAACCCTATGCCATTAAGTGGCACCTACCCAGGCGAGGTTTGTGAGAATATTTGTGACAGATTACTAGATTGTGTTCGCTTTCTTTTCACATCCTGGAAGCTTGGTGGATTCCATGTATTATGTATATTTGCTATTTGCTGCTTTGTCAACATGAAGCACTAATGCTACCAAATCAATTATAAAAAAGTTATGTCCTCTAATTTGTTTTTTATTTATGAATTTACTTATTAATTTTGTTATCTGCATGTTCTGTTACTCATTTACATAAATGAGTCTTTAATGGAGTTATTTACTTATCTGAATTCTATTAACTAATCAAATATCTCCTCCATCGCACATAATTTGTTACATTTTACCTACTCCATTAATGTTTATTATCTGCATGTTCTATTACTCATTTACATAAATGAATTTAATGAAATTATTTTCTTATCTAAATTCTATTAACTAATCACATATCTATCTCCTCCGTCCCACGGAATTTTTTACATTTACTTATGGATGCCGCTTAAATTGCTACATTTTGATTTTATGTAAAAATCCCATTACTTTCACAAAATATCGTCTTCCCTATATTTTCTCTTTTAATCACATCCACATTTCAAATTTATCTTATCCTCCCAACACAACCAACAGAAATAAATTGCGTACTACATATTAAATGTGGCATTCTCCATAGAGAAGTCGATATATCATGTTAACCTATCTAATATATATGAATCAGTAGGCCTTACCAGCTATTTTTGTGTCCGCTTTGCATCAGATTAACATGTTAGGTTATCTTTTATTAACTTTGGAGAATCCTTCAAAGTTGGATTGGACTAGGACAAGGTGGAAAAGGAAAAGAAAGGTTTTAATTATGCAACAGAGATAGTTCAAAAATGTTTGTGACAGCCCTCGAGATCTACATGATTTCTATCTTTCTTTTTTATCAAACTAAGAAAAGGACATCAAGCCTTTTTTAAAATGCCTTTCTGGACACTTGTTTGCCTATCATCATAAATGATTTATTGCCTTAATCCTTGTCTTGTAATTTCATGTCATGATACCGACTAGTGTAGATGTGTCATGCAGTCCTTACTAGTCTAATTGCTTTTACATATACATATGATATTATTTTATTTTTTCCCTTATAATGCTCCAAAAAAAATAAATTTTAACTAAATGTGATATATGCTTGCATTATTTAGGTCATGTCAATATGTGCTTATTTTTTCTCATTATAGCTTGCTTTATCACATTATTGGACATTGATTGGCCAAATTTGTTGAATGATGATCAGGGGTTAATGCTGACGATGTAAGAATAGCGGTAGCTGCACCTGCTGCGCGCGGGGAAGCAAATAATGAGCTCTTGGAATTCATGGGAAAGGTCTTAACATTTTTTATACTTAGTTTTACTGCAAGTGGTATTTAACGATAAGCCTCATTAAAGATTCTCTTTTAACAGGTTTTGGGGCTTAGGTTAAGCCAAATGACTCTTCAAAGAGGATGGAACAATAAATCAAAGCTCCTTGTGGTTAGTCATTTTTGCCCTTGCACTCTATTTTGGTTGGAAATTATTTTTAGTATAAATTTTTTTTGGAATATTGTGTTGAATGAGTACTTCACAAGAGGCTGCTTGTTATTTTGGGTGTCCAAGAACACATTTCAGTTTTTGATTTATATGCTGAATTTAGTGGCCATGGAAATTTGAGATATGGGTTTATAATAAGAAGTTCAAATAAGCCTTATATAATGGGGTCATAGTTTAGATAAACATCGTTTATAAGTGAAAGAAACTGCAATCATTTTGGATTTTTGGTTATTAACATTGTTGAGGTCATCGTAACTGAAATTCTTAGTTGAGATTTTGAGTATTAAAGACTCATGAGGAAATTTGAATATAAGAAGTCTAATTGTGGGTTTTTGTAGAAGGCAGTGATTTGGAACATGCAAGTTTTTGATAACACAGGATTGGGTTTTGTACTTTTGTTCTATGAAGTAATTTATGTTGCAAAAGGCTTTGTTTAGATAGTATGAACGCCGATTCTTTGTAAACTAACACAAGAAACTCTGCTTGAATAGGTGGAAGATCTCACCGCGAGACAAGTATATGAAAAGCTTCTAGAAGCTGTTCAGCCCTGATGGGCCTCATCGAAGTTGTAACGACATATGCTATTGGCAATTGTACAATATCAAGACTAGATATAAACAAACACAATGTTCTTATTTATCTCATGTTAAAATGCTAGTATTCTACAATTTGCTTCTTGGAGTATTCTTTTTTTCACCTTATCTTTGACATGAGAAAAGAGAAAGTTACGGATGGACCACCGAGGTGAATGGTGATGATTGATGACCATGTAAACTGTTTGAAAGAGGGAGTGTGAATGAGAGGTGAAAATGATATTACAAAAGTAATTTTCGTTTTCTATAGATACGTCTTTAACTCTCCGTTGTTAGAGTTTAGCGTATTCCTCGCAATTGTGATTACTTACTAATCATTTGTAACAAAATCATTTCCTCTTTAATGAACCCTAGTGAGGACGAAGATAACTTTACTTTGTTATCTCCAATCGTCATATGTGAAGCTATCTTTCCTTATTTTGTGTTTCACATAGCGTTGGTAACAAGTCAGGCTTTAATTATACTGCAAAAATACCGTTGTAATAGCAGCCACGAAATGGATATTGTAGTCAATACGGATAGTTATATGGTTAATGTGGTCTATATTTCAGCAATAAACTCGAGAATCTATACAATACAGACACAATATGATGTATTGCGGATTGTATACACCAAGGCTCTAAGCGAAAAGTGAATTTCCAACATGGGTGTTTGTTTCAAGAGACTAATGGTGTTAAGATGTAAGAATCTTGAGATAGAGCAAGCCATAATATTTTTATTACGAGGGAAAATAATACTAAGGTAGTATCTAAAATTTGTTAAACGCATAATGAATTTTCTTAAAAAAAAAATTATTAAAGTTGAATAAACACCGTTATCAAGATAGCCAAGAGATTTTTCAACTAGAATTACCCTAATTTTCATTCTCATTACCACCCTGTATTACTACCTAATTTTCATTCTCATTACCACCCTGTATTACGACCTCCAGGAACAACTAAAGCATGATCCTCAAACGTTTCTCCATCTCTATGAAATTACTACTTTGAAATGAGGAGTTTAAAAAGCTCGCATAAACGACCACAATGTGGCAATACAGGCTTTGAAAACACTTTTTAATCCATGCTAGATACCTTCTGGCTTCAAGCATTGCATAACAAAGTTTTGTAATGTGACAAAAATGATCAAATAGTTATCTTGTACTCGGCATGAAATAGCCAAAACTGGCCATAGGATCAGCACATCATGTATAACATTAAAGTCGCCCAAGGACAATGAAACAAAAAAGAAGATAGTCACCATTACAACGAAAGTCATGATCCAAGTATACTAATGCTTTGAATACTCTAGTACACATGTAACAAAAATGCGGCTCCCAAAGATCAAGCAAAACTCGCAGGAAGGCACTTAGAAAATACGGTAAGGCTTGCCCATGGTACTCTTCAGGTACAGGCAACGAACCTGCACAACGTTGATGATAGTAAGTTGCTTAAGGTACAATGCACAATAGAATATTTGTTTTCACAAAATAAATGTTATCACAAGAGTGAAAGTGAAGCTCACATTTTGCCAGTTCTTCTTCAATAGCGAAACAAGGAAGTTGACGCTCATTTGCACGTTCTGGAAGATCTGTTTCTCCTCCATGCTGCAGTTACCAACAGCAACACCCATGCAGAGAACCTTCTTCAGCTGGAACTTCACTGTTGCTTTGGTCTCATTCACCTTGTTCTCTAAGGGCTCCTGGTGAGTGACAAGAGTAGGGAATTTTCCTGAACAAGCAACAAAAGGAAGAAACAGAGTTAGACAAAGGATGAATAAGTCACCGCTAAGTCATAGTCTGATAGATTCAAGTTATGTGAAATCGTTGAACTACAGCTTAAACTTGTCAATTGTCACTTTAAATGTTCTTCAAAGTAATATGGTAAACAAATTTAAGCAACCAGCCAAATCCACTTGCCTGCTTTGTTAAGACCAGGGCCGAGCAAACGAGGGATCTGCTTGATGACTGCTTCAGAAGCAAGGAAAGCATGGTACTTCTTTGCAAGCTTCTTCACCAGCTTCTTGTTCTTGTTCAACTTTTTCAATGCTTCCACATCCATCCACTCCAAACCAATCCTCTCAGCCTGCCATAATATACATCAGTAATGAAGTAAACAATACACATGCTTAAATAATACAAAAAATGCACTAGCAACATTCAAATACAGCACTCATAACTAGAAAAGATGCAACAAGAAATTCAAAAGCAACCCAATGCTATTTATAAAATATATACCTCTTCAACATGTTGTGCATCTCCAAGCATGCAAACCTTCATCTTGGGACGAGGGATGTGTGGCAACTTAACTGAACCACTAAAACGCTTGTCCTTTTGGGGATCATAGTTCTTCAACCCAATCTGAAGTTCAATTGTTTCAGTAAATTTGCGGCCTTTTTCAGTAGCATCATTTTTAATCCCAGAAATTGCCTCCCTCAGAGCATCACTCTGAAGCTTACTGCATCACGTAACAATAAACTTAATAATCCTTCCTTTGACACATCATAAAAAACAAGATACAAGATTAACAATAGGACACCAGCATAAGCAAACCAAAATAGAGTCAAGAACATAGGAATGTATTACCTATGTCATGCAATATGAATAAACAAACTTTTAGGGCCAAGCTTTATAAACTGGTACATATGATTCTCAAATTTTCGTTATTTGAATAATGTTTTAAACAATTCATCTTAGAATAACTTTAATTAGATTATATCATCATCATCCCACATTCATAAAAACTATAATCAGGATCCAAGGGGGATGAAAAAGCATCTTATAATTTTTTTCACAGGAGATTAGAGCCATTCAGACCCAAGGCTCAAGTTTAATTAGATATTTATGATTTTACAATAAAAACGAATTAATGAGGGCTGCCCGGAAAGCGTCCAAGGAAGGTCACACCAGAGAGGTTTAAGGTAGACAAATCTTATGTATTTTTGCTATTGACTAATATAAAACTACATTGGCAAATTACCTGATTAACAGACAAGCAAATAAGATCAACTAATACACTATTCTAGTCTCAAAAATTCTCGTTTAACACGTAGCAAATCCAGGCACATTTGAAAGCCATAACCCACAAACTATTTCACTTCGTGGGATCTCTTAACACATACACATCGATTCACCAATGAATTCCCATTTGAACAATGAATTTACAATTAAAAATAGATTCCCGATTCAACAATGAACTCCATTTTCAGAATTTCAATATATATAAAAAGACACGAACACAAACACCTAAATATAAGCCATATAAGTTACTTATAACACACAATGAACACAATACAAAAACAGACGATTAAACAAAATTCAGAAATGAAAATCTGAGCTAAGTATTACCTCATGATTAAATCTTTTACAGGAGAAACGACGCAAACCTGAGGAAACAGCAACACAAAATCGAACAATCAGAGTTAATCGAAATCAAAACATTCAACTAAATCGATAAAACGGAAGAAAGGAAGATCGAGGGAGAGTACCGGAGAGAAATAGCTAGGGTTTTGCAACTGGAGTAGTGTAGATCAGGATTGGCATTAAATAGAAAGGGCTTTGACTGTTTTTTGGGCTTACGTTTATGTTGTCAAGATTTGGCCCGTCCAGACTTTAGTCCAAAAAAAAAAGAAAAAAAAAAGCTTTCGCTAAATTTAATTTCAAAAATAAGCGTCTTTATGTATGAGTCTAAGGTCAGATATGTTGGTAACAACTAACAACGAACAAAAACATTAGTCCAAAAAAGTCAAAAATGGTTTGTTCGCAGTTATTTAGAGACAATGTCATAATGTTTGAAAGGACAAACAAATAGAAATCATGGTTTTTCGCCACTAACTGCGAACAAACAATTTTTCTTGTCTCTTCTAAGATTATAACATTGTCTCCCTTTTGTTCGTGGTTACTAACTGCGAACAACCAATTTTGACTTTTTTGGACCAATTTTTTTGTTCGTTGTTAATTACTGTGAACATATTTGACTAACACTTGGTCTTAGACATGAAGACACTTATTTTTAGAATTAAGTTTTGACTCGCTTGAATAAGTTTGCTAAGCTAAGGTGATTTTGAATCGCTTGAATAAGTTTTGACAAAAAAATAGTTATTTTTAGAATTAATTCACGTCTTCATAAGCTTTAAACATAATTCTTATGTCATCGTACATTAACTATTTATGTTGACATTAAGTGGTTTGCTCATATTCTTTTGGACTAATTTTTCAATGCGACAACTGACAAGGATAGTGAAATATGTCATCGTACTGAAAATGTAGTGTATAAAAAAGCATTTCAAAACCTATAACTCTTTATTAACAAAATATTTTATTAATCTAAAATTTTATTAAAATATTAACGTATTTAAAAATCCGTGCATGCACGGAGTTCTATACTAGTTTGCTATAATTGAAGGAACTAAAAATATTTTCTTTGCATAAAGTCTCTTGTAAAAGATAGGAATTGGTAGCATTTTTTATATTTTGTCTTTAACTTAAACCTTGTATAGGTTGGTCGTATTATTTCTTTCATCCCGAGAGTTTGGGTGAGGGTCCATATTCATATTTAGGGCTTCTACCAGGGCCGACCCTAAGGGTGGACAAAAGGGGTCGTCGCTTAGAGTTCCATGTCAAAAAAAGCAAAATTAATAGTTATAAAAAGTCTATATAGATTATTAAAAACAAAAGAAAAAGATCCCAATATACCATTTCGCCCTGGGCCCTAATAAAAATTGTCTCACCTTTACTATATCATTTGAATTTTTTTTTCAGTAAGTCTCATGGTAGACGGTCTATTCTATAGACGGAATCCATGAAGCGCAGCCCAAAATATAACATAGTATATTCGGGGTTATAATAAATTATTTGAGGTTATAATAACTTATATTTGGGGTTATAGAATAGTATATTCGAAGTTATAATACCTTACATTTAGAATTATAACATAATATAATTGATATTATAATAAAAAAAATCAGTTAAGAGAAATGGACTGGCCCAATTTTGTGGTCTATCCTATAGACCGTCTCTTGTGAGATTGTGTTTTTTTTTTTTTAAAAATTTTTCATTTTTTAGCATGGGCTAAATGAAGTATGGAAAACTTGGGCCATAATATAATAGACCCAATGAAAACCTTAACTCAATCAAATCTTCATCTCTCCGTTTTCGACATTAGAGGCAAAAACCCTTTTTCTCTCTCTCTCTCTCACTCTCTAAATTTCTTATTCAATTGTTTTGTCTTTTGATTTGATTATAATCGGTTAGGGTTAATTCAAACCAATTTCTTTGGGATAATTCAATCAAATCTTCATCTCTAAATTTCTTATTCTATGCTTTTGTCTTTAATTTGATTCTAATCGGTTAATTGAAACCAATTTCTGACCCTCAATTCAAACTCAAGCTCGGTTAATGGCGCAATCCCAAGGCCAGTCTCATGGCCGTCTAGGGCTGAATTCAGCCAATGTTTCTTCTCCTGTTGCTGCTACGCCTGCTCCTTCAAGTACCAAGAAGAGTCATGGTAAACAGTCTAGTAAGACTCAAAGCTCTTCTGGAACTGGTGGAGGTGTTCCGTTTAAGACGATGGAGCTTGCTCCGGCTGCTCGTAGGAAGAAAAGGAAAGCATCGGAGAAGAAATTGCCTGAAAAAGTTGCAGTCCTTTTGCCAGAAAGCACTCTTTACACACAATTGGTTGAGTTGGAAGCCAAGCTTGATGCTGCCCTTGCTCGAAAGAAAATGGACATTCAGGAATCGGTTATGAAACCTCCTTGTGCTCAGAAAACACTGCGTATATATGTGTTCAATACTTTTGCCAATCAACCGCTTAATTCTGATACTAAGTGTTCGGAAGCACCTACTTGGACGCTTAAGATTACTGGAAAGATATTAGAAGACGCGGATGATTCAAGTTCAAGTTCATACCCAAAGTTCTCTTGTTTTTTCAAGAAAATTACAATTTACCTTGATCAGAATCTTTATCCTGATGATCATGTAATCTTATGGGATAGTTCTCGCTCTTCTGTGCTTCATGAAGGTTTTGAAGTTAAAAGAAAGGGGGATAAGGAATTTACGGCCATTATAAGGCTTGAAATGAATAATATAGTTGAGAAGTTTAAACTATCACCTGCTCTTTCTCAAGTTCTTGGACTTGAAGTAGAAACTCGTTCGAGGATAATGACTGCATTGTGGCACTATGTGAAGGTTAAGAAGTTGCAAGACCCTAATGATCCTGCTATATTTTCCTGTGATTCACCTTTGCGGAAAGTTTTTGGAGAGGAAAAGATTAAGTTTTCCGCGGCTTCCCAGAAGCTTGCTCAACATTTATCTCCTCTGCAACCTATACAGTTGGAGCATAGGATTAAACTTTCTGGAAATAATCCAAGCGGAAATATGTGTTATGATGTTCTGGTTGATGTTCCCTTTCCTTTAGAGGAAGACATGTCTGCTTTTCTGGAAAGGATGGCGAAGTACAGAGAAATAGATGATTATGACAATGCCATTGTTGGTGCTATAAAGAAGATCAAAGAACATCATCGAAGAAGAACCTTTTTCCTGGGATTTAGTCAATCACCTGCAGATTTTATTAACACATTAATTGCTTCTCAAGACAGAGATTTGAAGGTAGTTGCTGGTGATGCTATTCGTGATGCTCAGCAGGAGCGTCGGAGTGTCTTTTTCAACCAACCATGGTAAGTTCCTTTTCTATATCTCTCTTGTGCTTGTAGCTACGAGATGTGCTTGATGCTTTTTTGTTATTTAACCGAGTTTAGTGTGCAGATTGTAGAATAATGTTTCCATTTTTGTTCTCTAATAAAATTAGTCTATTATGGTTATGAAATTTAAAGAAACTCCTGAGTTCCCCATAAAAAATACAAATAGAAGTATCAAACTTTCGATGCAAAGTGAACAAAACAAGGAGTACCAATCTTTGAGAAGGGCAAATTATGGATTTTTCCAAATGGCTTACATATATCTTGGGCACCAAGCATGCTTCTTCAATCACTCCTTGCAAAACACCCATCTATAATTTGCAATGCATTTATCTTCGGGAGAGTTGGATAGGAGTGAAGGTAGTCCCTAATATCACCCTCATGGGTTAAAAAAAAGAAGGCAAAGTGGGATTTTTAGTTAACATTCTAGGATTTTGTTTGTATTGTGGGCTCGAGTTGCTTTTATTACCATTTAGGAATGCGCTTTGGAAATTAATTCTCCACCTACAAGTATTATTGAAAATTGTTGTGATACTATGCAAATGAAAAAGAATTGGTAGTAATTCATTTTATGCATTACCAAAACTAATTTTTGCGGTGTTGCAAATCAGAGGATAATGGTGAAGAGAAATATTACGAAAGAAGAATTGTCATTCTTGATTCAAAGATGTAGTTCAATACTAATTGAAGTGTGTGAGAACTCTTCATAGATAGCTGCAAATTCTTTTAGATGCTCTTTTAAAGGATGCCAAAAGTTTCAATTCTTCATAGTCGACAACCCTTAAATCTTTGATGTGACCTCGAATTTGAGCCTATGGGATTCAAGTCTTTCTTTGTTAAGGCTTTGATACCCATCAACACTATACTTATTTATGAATTTGGTAACTTAAGATAAAAATCACTTTACAGATCATATATAAATGATTAAATGATTTTGACCATAGGGATAGGAAACATCATGAGATGGTAAGGAGTGTGAAACTCCCTTTTTATTGCCCAAGATGGCGGGTACAATTTCTAATTCCTCGTATGGCCCATGTTTGAACAATTATAATTTTAAACCTACTAGGTAGCCACCTCCGCACACCTTTGTCATGGAATGGATTTGAAGCCATTATAAGGTTATGGGAGTTTGTCCCACATTGGTTGTATGGGCAATTAGTATGGGGTTTATAGAGTAAATGGGCTCTCTTATCTACTAGGCTAGTCTTTTGGGTGAGTAAAGGAGAATGGAGGGTGCTTGTTTGGACTCTGTTGATCTAGGCATCGTGCTCTCTACGAAGCTTCCATTAGATTCTACACACACTACTGAATAGCTCCAGTTTTAAGCAAGAATTGTTCTAGAAGAGTTATTTGGTAATTGGTTGTCCTTAAAAAGGGGCTATTTGTGGTATGGACTACGTGGTAATTGAGATTTTTAGATTCATCTCCTTTTTATATTTCGTGAGATCTTGCTTTGAATGTACTTGCTATAAGCTGGTTCATCTATTGGCACTTGCAGCCCATATGGTAGAATGACTATGACAATGAATTTTTGTAAATTTGCAAGGAAACATGCATTGATATAAACTCGAGAATTTTCTTACAAAATAACATGTTCATAATCAATTATGCTAATTATGTCAAACGGATATTAGCATCATATGAGTGATGGTTGACGGTTCCAACATCTAAAAAATCTGCTGGTGGAGCGCATGTTATAATCAGAAATCGCTTATATTCACGCAAGTTGAGATGTTTTCGTTGTGTCTAATGAAACGTTTGTTTGATCAATTCTCTAAAATTCGTTTGTTCTTATGGGTTGTTTGCGTTTATTTTAGGGTTGAGGATGCTGTGTTGCGTTATCTGAATCGTAAATCTTCTAGTGGAAGTGATGCTGCTGGAGCTACATAATTGTGTTGCCAGAAGCCATTGATAACCAAATAGGTACACAGCTTTTGCCTGTAGTTCCCTTATAGTTGGACTTTTTTCCCCTTACGACTTGTGCATCATTTAGCTTAAGATGATTTTCGTTGAAACTTACAATCACCGTATTTGAGCAGATGACATATATTATCACGCGCACAGACGATGTAGGACTTTGAATGCTGTGTGTCATTGTAATCTGTAAAGAGTTGTAGGCTTAATCATACTTCAAGCATGTTTAATGCTCTAATCTCTTGTTAGTTGTTACTATTTCTGGTTTTGGTGGAGGTATAAAGTTCTATGTGATATATTCTTGTCTAGGAACTTAGTTTTTCTAGTTTCTCATCTTGTAATATTATCTATTTTTGTTATTTTCATTTTGGGTTTCATGTATAATCTCCTTTTCTTTATTTATTTTTATCACTATA
Source organism: Amaranthus palmeri (assembly GCA_019776075.1). NCBI lineage: Eukaryota > Viridiplantae > Streptophyta > Magnoliopsida > Caryophyllales > Amaranthaceae > Amaranthus > Amaranthus palmeri. The sequence continues at coordinate 113,846 of JAAKBH010000021.1, forward strand.
TTTGCTGTTATTACTGAACATTATTCTCATGTCTGAACCTTCTAATGTGACTTACATGAAAATCGAAACAAATTTTGTTACAACTGCTTAGAGGTTTGTAAGCATTGTTACATGAAACGACATTCTATTTGAAACGCGGAATGGGAATGAGAACGGGGCAAGGAACGCAACCTAAATTGACTAGGGATCAATTGGGTACGAGAGACATTATATATAAACATGTATTCGAAGACAAAATTAAATTAAAATGATTCTTTTGCTTTAAAAATTGTTTGTAAGTGGAATGCTTTTGGTTTTCTAGAATCCATCTTGTTTTTTCCTCCCTTTCTTCTTTTGTAAATGAAGGTCAAAATACCTTTTGAAAAAAGTCTTCTATACCAGAACATCTCCTTGAACGATTTGGGTCGCGTTTCTTGGTGATTGGGAAGTGACGTTCTCAGAATGTGGCTATGTTCTACGTTCCATGTAACTTTGTTTTAAGAGTGAATTCTAGGCCTTCTTGATACCATATCTGTCCACTCTATCTGTAGTGTAGATTTGGCGCAGGAAGGGAATTTTCTTTTCTTTTTCTTTTTTTTTTTGCATACTCTCAAAGGAGCTTTAAACTGAACTATGAATCTTTTGCGTCATTGCAAATGCCTATATAAAACTCTTGGAGGAGCTTTTAGCCTTGGTGGATTGTGATTAATGAAATGCCATCAGGATTTAACCTCAAAAAAAAAAAAAATATAAAACTCTTGGAGCAAGTAGGACTTTTTTCGGGTGAGGTCCTTGGTTTGATTTTCACCTAACGTTCTCCTTTCTTTTGCCTACTGTGTAATAAAAAATAAAAATAATGGTGAAGGTTGTTAGAATCGGGATTTTACGTAGGATCGTTGAAGGGGTAGGATCGAAATCGGTAGAATCAGATCGTAGGATCGTATGATCCTACAAATATGCATTAATATGCTTTAGATAACTAATTTTCAATTGTATTTGTTCTTTTTTTTTGTTTTAAGGTATAAATTTATACTTATTTGACTTCAAGTATTAAGTTTTGTAGAAGAATACCTTTAAAAAATCAATTTTAAAATGCGAATTAAGAAAAACTTGAATTTTAGTCATATTAATATAATTGTTTATATACATATATATATACATAAGAAAAATCTGGATTATTATATTAAATATTTTTACGAATAAAACTACCCTTATAGGATCGGATCGTAGGATCGTAGAATCGTGTTATGATCCTACCATTTAAATCCTTGAGTTATGTAGGATCGTACGATCCTACCAACTTTAAGATCCTACCTACGATCCAGATCGGTCGCCTAATTTTGGATCGTAGGATCGTAGAATCGTTGATCAGAATCGAGATTCTGATAACCATTATGGTGCTATGGTTTAAAAAATAATATGTGCAATTTCAAAAGCTTTTGTGGGTGTTTGGTAGTTAGTTTTTGTGTTTTGACTTTTTAGTTGACTTTTATCTTTTACATTGTTGGTTGATCAGACAATTGTTTTTAAATCATTTCAGCCGTCGCCTAAGTCAAAATGAAAAGACGGCTTTGGTTGATTATAACCTTTTGCTTGTTAACTCATTTATTTTTTCTAATATCTTCGCAAATAATTTCTTATCCAACTAGCTTTAAAACTAATAAAAAATATCTAATAATTTCAGCTAGTCAAACCAACTCGGTAGGAGGTGAATTTATGGGTAGATTGTGACCAATACCTAAATTGTAGCATACATGTGAATGACCCTCCTTTTTTGGGAACGTGACCAATAAGGCAACAAGTGGGGCCTACATATGTGAGCATGTCTATTCATAAAACACCATCAAAGCCAAAATTGTGACCAAAAGATAATAATATTCCAATATAGAGATAATCATATGCTTCCAAATGCTATTAACTAAGCTTTCACTACATTACAAAGCAACATAATCATGGCCAAAAAGTCCCCCTTCTATTCAACTATAGACAAGGTTTATAGGAAGGGGTCAAAAGCCATGTTTTTAATAGACTTAAAGGTCCTCCTTGCTAAGGGGTACCCTTAAGAACCCCCCTCTCCCCCAAACTTAAGGACCACAAGGTAACGCCTTGCGGTGATCTTAAGTCGTAACACCTTCACCTTCAAAACATCATGTTTCCGATTGTACTATAGTTTTTAGTTATGAACTTGACGTTTTGTTTTATTTTTTTGTGATTTCCTTCACCTTTACTTTCAGTCCTCCTGCCATATGAGCAGTCAAAAGTGGCACAAATACTGGAGTTTCTTTACTGACTGGCTCAAAATCGAACCGATTTAGGATTGAGGCCATGACATATTTCATTTGAATGAATGCCATTTCTTTCCCGAGACATACCCTAGGTCCGGCTTGAAAAATTGGGTACTCGTAAGGATTTACCATCTTCAATTTTCTTGTACCGTAGTTGTCATTTTCGGTTTTTGAAAAAGCTTGTTCATCATCCTGAGTTTCAAACCATCGGTCCGGGTTGAACTCATACCGATTCTCCCCCCAAATAGCCTTCATCCTCCCCATTCCATATGGAAAGTATGTCACCCGATCCCCTTTCCCGACTCTAGTCCCATCAGGTAAAACATCATCCTTTACAGCGTGTTTCGAGTCCCAGGCTACTGGAGGATACAACCTCATGGCCTCACATAAACAAGCATGCAAATATCTCATATTCTTCACATCCTCATAGCCTAAAGGGCCAGATTCCGACTCTAGTCCACTTTCCAACTCTGACCTGATATTCTCTCGAGCAGTAGGGTCCACCGAGGATAACAACCAAAATAACCATGTCATCGCAGCTGCAGTAGTATCCCGTCCAGCCATAATAAAACTGATCACCATATCTCTAGCCAACTCCCCTTCGTACCCTGCACGAAGAAACCGAGATAGCAAGTCTTGATTTTGTCCGTCTTTTGATTCATTGAGCGACTCTTGTTTAGTCAAGATGATGTTTTGGACAAGGCGGTGGAGTACATTGATCGACTGCTTGAGTTTGTGCTCCGAGCCAATATTAAGGGCTCGTTTGAGCTTCCAAATGAGGTATATTGGGCTAGTGGCTCGCATGGCGGAGATTGCAGCAGCATTCTCGAACGCAACGATGAGAGGCGGGATCGGAACCGACAGGTCTAGGCAGTTGGGATCTATCCCTAAAGAGAGCTTGCAGATTGTGTCATATGTGAATCTTTTTAGTACTTCCTGTTCACACAAAAAGTAGACAAATTAGTTACTGTAAACAGACATAGACAACAGTTGAAGCTACTAAGAGAAGATATTTTAGAGAATGTTGTATATGTGTTGGCCCTCTTGGGTTCACATCATGTCAATTATGTTTTCGGTTTCTGTCCTATCACCTCGTCTTGTATGAAACTATCTCATCATGAAATGAGCTCATATAATTTGTTTATTTCTGTAATTGATCACTTTAAAATTAGAAGTCATCATTTAACACGCTAAGTATAGATGAGTCGGTACATAAAGGTTATATCACCATGAAGCTGTCTCATTTAAGAATTAAGATAATGTTGGGGAAATATGAGAGATAATTAAACTGTGTAGATAAAATTTAAAGTAAGAGAAAATAAGAGAAGATGTGTGGATACAGAGTGGTGGAATTTGATCTAAAATAAAAATGTAACAATAAAAGAGACAAACGAAAATGTCAAGTGTTGCAATCTCTTAGAGATTTAAAAATCCTACTTCTTGCTCATTGTCTTTTAAAACTCCCACCTTTCGATTATTTTTTTAAAACTGACTTCTTTTATATTGCATTTTCTTTTAAAGTTAAGGTTGGATTTTTAAAAGAAAACACATTATAAATGACGGATTTTTCAAAAATAATCGATAAATGGAAAATTTAAAAGACAACGAGCAAAATATGAGGTTTCCAAAATTAAATTTTCCGATCTTTTATTATCAACACAAGTTTTGTTATCACTCAGAATTTAACTTCATTTAAAACGTGACTGAAATATTTGTTCCCTCTTTAGCTTTTGGGGTTGTCATTAAGAAAGAAAAACAAAATGGTCTATTGACATTTGACATATGATTAGATGGTAGTGTGTGGTGCATTGTTTCAATGGGTAATGGCCAAATGAGAGGGTCTAAAACAATTTGAGGCTGACTTTTTTTTTTTTTTTTTTTTTTTTAACAAATATAATTACAAATGATCAAGAGTTACTGTTGTGAAAGATTGCCTTATGGTGAGACGATATTGAAAAAAAAAATTTATTTTTTCGTAATATATATTAGATGAGCGATTTAACTCAGGTGTAAAGTGTATTTCTTGGTGAAATCGTTTCATATAACAATATGTGTTTGAAGGATGCCTAGGGGCCTTACATTTGACATTAATAAGACCCAACTCATTTACTTTTTTGGTGAATTACCTACTATAACAGATAATCGGGTTACTCAAAATTATTCTAGACAAATATCCCTTAAACTTGTGTAGGAAAATCACGAATATGTTGAATTATTAAATGTAAATTTTCAAAAACAAACGATAATAAAATTTGACAAGGTGTTAAATAGTGATTTACCAGGTGTTTTTAAGTTGTACCCACCTTTTTTCTTTTACGAATTAAAAAACAATTATTGGAGTCAAAAAAATTGAAAGTTTTATGTAATTAGATGAAGATAGGCAATACCATTTTTTGGGTATGAATTTCAAACAAAATATATTATAAAATATGAAGCAAATTCTATGAAGGTTACCGACTACTACTAAGCATTGAATTGAATTCATTATATTAACGTGTGGGCTACCAAATATTATTAATTATTAATTATTAATTATTAATTATTAATTACTTGCTTTGTCTCTTTTTGAAGAACTTTTAGGGTATTTATAAAAGTTGATTTTTTTTAGATGGGTTGATTTATTTTATTGAATAAGGTTAATTGAGAAAAAGTAAGTGTCATAAGCATTAAAAAAAATGTAAAGTAAAGCTATTGAAAAAAAAAATGAAAATCACAAACATTAAAATTATTAAAATAAAATTAATGAAAAATATTTAAAGATTATACGCATTAAACATGTTCAAATAAAGATACTGGAAAATATGTGACACTATAAACATTAATTAAAAATATTAATATAAAAGTGATTAAGGCTAATTATTTCAAAAAATGTGATATAAATAAAAAAAATTATTTGGTTGATCAATAAATAAGATTGCCTAAAATGAAAATGCGAACATCAAATCGTTTATTAATTAATTATTAATTATTAAAATATAATCGAAAAATTAGGTGTCTAGAATAGGAAAGAAGAAATATAGATTCTAATCTTTAGAAATCCCTAGTGAATACTAATTAAATTAAATATTATATCTTTATTAATTTATTAATTAAATCATCCACTTAATCATCTTTGAATGTATGATCGTTGACACTTGAAACAGTGGGCTAATCTAGAATCTAGATGCCAGCATTCCTTTCTTGACGATCTCATACAACTTTCTATATATAGTATGAATTTCAAACAACTTGCATCTTAAAGTAATTAAAATAAATAAATATACTTAAGTTAATGTTGAATATTAATTGATTAAAGAGTATTTAGTTCATCTTAAAAAATAATTTTTTATACTTAAACGTATGACTTCCGTCCATAGTTTATGGTCGATTTGGACTTTGAAAGATTATATATACGCAATTTTATCCTTGTTGACGGTAATAAAAGAGTCAATTAAAAAATTTAAGGGAAGGGTAGAGCTAGGAGAGGATTGAATTCAATACCCGAGAAAAATAGTTTTTTTTTTCAACTGATACAAAAACTATTTTAAAAAAATTTTAATTGACTCTTTATACCAAAAATCAAAGTAACATCTCATAACATAATTAGTTTTTTTAATGGAAAAGAATTTAGTAGAAATAAAAAACGTTATTAGAAATATTAATGAACATGAATGTTCGGTCTATCATAACACAAAGCCTAATTTATTTTTTGGTGATTTACCTATCATAGCAGATCATCGGGTTACCCCAATTTACTCCAGAAAAATACCCCTCAAAGTTGAAATTATTCATGGTTAATCAATAGATGGGATTATTGTAGGAAAATCATGAATAGTTTGAATTATTCTAGGTATTTTTCCTTATTTTTTCTCTTTTAATCACATTCACTCAATTTAAATATTTTCATTTTATTCCTCAACAAACCAACTATTTTAGAAAAGAAAATATACCATAATATATTACTATAGGCCTATAGCAAATTGACTAGAACACAATATTTAACAATAACTATAGAGACAAAATCAGAGTCAACAACCTAATATCTCGCACAAGTCAAAATCACAGTATTAACAATAACTCTAGAGACAAAATCTGAGTCAATAACCTAATATCCTGCACTAGTTAAAATTCAGAGAGGACGATAACGAACATATTATACTCATGCCCCTTTCAAAAAGTGAAAGAGAAATGTGCGCACTATAATAGTCATATGTTGCCAACTCCATTAGAACCTATTATCAATCTAATTATATGTTCTACTGACCTTGTGAGAGACCGTCTCTCGAAGAGACGACATCAAAATAAGAAGCCCACAGTATTATTTTTCTCTTTATTAATTTGTATTAATTGGACTATTTAGTCCACATATATAATGCGCCTCTTTAAGAGATTGTTTCTTACGCATTAATTTGTGTTATATTTTCTAGGCTTTTGTATATGGTCAAAGATTGACAATTTAAAATCATATTTCCCTATCAATCCTAATGAACATATTCCATTCATAATTCATAATTTTAATTATAAATGATCATATCCATAGAGTGCAAAGAAAATTAATGACATTTGATCTCATCTTCTCTATATAGTGAATAATATTTTTTTTAAGGATAATTATTAGCATTTTTGTTACAAGGTAGGTCATGACCAAAAATTTAAAAAGACTTGGCAAAAATTTTCAATTCTTTAAAAAGTAGATAATCCTTCGAGACAAAACTTAATTCTTATTAATATTATTAAAGTTATAAAAATGGAAAGTATTCTCAATGAACCAACTCAATCAAAAGTTTAAACTAATGATTGAAGCCCCATGATATGTTATATACTCTAACATGTTCCCTCACACGAGAGCCTATTGGACTAGAAGTGTGAATGCGACACAGACCCTCCTCATACCTGGCGCTAAATATTCCACTTTAAATGAGGGTTGGTTGAAATTCGAAATCGCGACTTCTTGTCACGTTGGCTCTGATACCATGTCAAGAAACCAACTCAACCAAAAGCTTAAGCTAATGATTAAAATCCCAGAATATGTTATATAGTCTAACAATTATATTATAAAACAAAGGTCGGCAATGGAAGACAATAAGTAGAGTGTTAGTTGAAGCATGTCACGCTAAATACTTTATCAAAAGAGGTTTTCCTTACTGACTAGATCGTAATCTGATATAATATCTTACATCTATTTGTTTATATAATAATTTAATTACATTTATTAATATATTTAATTAAATTTTCTGACAAGGCAAGGGCATTAATTAAGTAGCCATGATCTAATGACCAAGAAAATGTCAAAAACCATCCACATAAAATAATGATTTTATGTCAATATTATATTAACAAGATGACCAAGTAGTAACATGCAACCACACAAACCTTTATATTGTTTTCAGTCTTTTTATTTCCTCTCAAGGCAGTACGGGTATGTATTGTTGATTATATTCCCTTACCTAAACCCTGTTTTCGAGCGGGATATTGAGTTTGAAAACTGAAGATTAGTCCAAATTTGCGTTAACTAAACAATGATGCGTTTGTCAAGGAAACAACTCAACTAAAAGCTTGTTATAGTTAAGGTCCCTGAATATGCTGTATACGCTAATAGCAGTAACGAAAGTGATATAGTTATCCTAACGCCTAAATATCGGTTAAAACCATAATATATCCCTTGATGCAACCCAAAACACATTTTTGTACACCTTGACAATGTTGGAAATATCAGTTCATTTATTTTAAAAATCTTTACTATGCAGTAGATGCGATGCGATGCAGCCTTGTTTTTACAATATGTTCACAGATAATTAAAATATATATTAAAATAATATAGTAGGTTAGAATGAGGAGATTAAACAAACCTGTAAGTCAATAATATTGTTTTGTTTAGCAGCCAAATGAAGCAAAGGAATAAGTCTTCCATCAACTTCATCTTCCAAAGTCTTAACAACAAACTCTCTAAGAGATTTAGTTGTAAATTCATGACTTGCTAATTTTCTTTGAGAAGCCCATAATTCACCATCTACATTAAAAATACCATGTCCTAAAAGATCGCCTAAAATTTCCGCTAAAGGTCGTCCTTTAGGGTAGTTTGGGAAATTCGTTTTAAGGATATATTCGACATTTTCAGGATTAGCTGTTACAATAACTTTCCTCGCTCCCAATCGTCGTACGACAATTGTGAGCGTGGCAGATTTAGATAACAACTCGGTGTACCAGTCTAGGAGCCTTTTTCTATTTTTGTAGAAGGAAAATAAGCACCCTATTATAGGGTATGAATGTGGGCCATAGGTTAAAGATGAGGGTTTGGTGTGGAGAAAGGAGAAAAGAAAAGAGGAGAAGAAAATAAGGAAGGAAAAGAAAAAGAAGAGATCAAATAGGTAGAGAGACATAATGGTGTGTTTTTGTTTATGGGTATGAAATTTTAGGGAGGAATGAATGAAATATGAGATGGGTGTGTCTTTATATAGGAGGGTATCCTTTATATAGGAGGGTTAGGGAAAGGGAATAGGTGGAAGGAATGTGTGGGAATGGGACAAGTTGATTTTGATTGGTGGGTTATATGAAGATGGAATTACCTCGTGAAACACCAAATAAAAGTACAATCTAACCTTTAACTTCTTTCACCTTTTTGTTTAGAGACTAGGTCTAAGGTGAGGTTGTATTTTCATATGGTAACATGCAAGTTGTAAAATGTGTTTATAGTCTGTTTGAAGTCTTTTTCGAGCCGAGGGACTCTTTTGATTGCACTTGTTTTATGGGAATGAATTGTTGTTGTTCTTTCCTCCTTAGATTCTGACCATAGTTTTCTATGAGAGGGATATAATGGGTATGATGATAATGGTGACGTAGCAGTTTTCATATGGTAACAATTAACGTGCAAGTTTAAAATATGATTATAGTCTGTTTGACGTCTTTCTCGAGTTGAGGGACTCTTTGATCGCACTTGTTTTATGGGAATGGATTGTCGTCGTTCTTTCCTTCTCAGATCCTGACCATAGTTTTCTATAAGCGGAATACACTGAGTATGATGATGATGATGATGGTCTGTTTGACGTAGCAGTTTAAATAGTGGTTCACGAGTTAATGAGGCTGATGTTAGATTATATATATAACATATGTTGAAATATGTTAAGGGTATATAATGTATCAGTTTAAACTTTTGATCATGTTTGATTATTGGTTTGAATCTCAATTATCCCTCAAATTTAAGTGGAAGATTTTGCAAAAGGTATAATGAGGGCTGGTACTGTACAAAGGGCTCTCGTGTGAGGGCCGAAAGGGCATGTCGGAGTATATAACATATTATGGGGTCTCAACTATCAGCTTAAACATTTGGTTGAATTGATTTCTTAACAGCTAAATATGATGCTCAATATGATCTTTCAACCACAAAAGTTGTCATTTACTCATTTTGAAGGCGAAATACATTATTTTGGTACACTTAATGTAAATTTGCATTTTTATTGAATTTTCAATTAATATTTATGTCATACTTTTTAAAGAAATGTTTTGTCAAAATTTGCCAAAAGTAGATTACCATTTCAAATAAAATTCACATGCTTTATAATTGTTTTGAAATGGTCAAACTTCATAAACTTTAACATGTGACAAATGATGCTTAACAACCTCTTATCAAAATCATTAAAATATGAGTTTTGTGTCACTATTTGTATCTCAAACAAAATTTCAAAGATATCTCGACTTATCGGGCATCTAAAAAAGGCCAAAAAAAATATCATTTAGAAAAAAGAAAAATTATCATGAATAATATAGCTTTTTGCTTATTATTTTATAATAATTTTATTTTTATTAATCGTGAATAATACCATTAGGGAGGCGTAAAAATACCCTAATATGTTTCAAACTATAGAATATTATATGACAAAAAATTAGTAAATTAGTTGATCAACTAAAGTAATTAATACTATTATTCTAGGAAAAAAAACCCTTAAGTTGGTGCTATTCATGGTTAATCAAAAGCTGATATTATTGCAGGAAAATTAACAAAAGATTATATTATTTACGGATATTTTTCCTAGAAAAAAGTGTTCTCATTTTCAATGCGGTTACAATTTTCTAAATTTACATCAATAATATTCATATAATCTTATTTTTAGCTATTTTCTCAATTTACTTTTTAAACATTTATGTAATCTTTTTAGTAGTCATAATTTTAGTACATAAATTTATGTATTATTCGAAATTTTTAATTACAAACACAAAAGAGTAGATAAATTAGTCGTTATTAGCATCACCACACAGTGACAAAGCCAAAGATCGAGGGAGTTCCAACTTCGAAATACAAACGCGTAACTATTGTATTTTTAACTCGACTCTTTTTATTAAATTTTACGATAAGTATTAAAATATTTTAAAACTAGATTTTTTTTTCTTGCTAGTGGGAGATAGTAGAGATGAGAATATGCTTGAATATTGAAAACAATATAATGATATTCATGAAAAAAATTAAAGGCTATAAGCAATTATATGTACCCCATGTAGGGGGTCGAGGATAAGACTAATTTATTTTTATTTTTTTAATGTTTGTAGAAACATGTGCTAAAATCTAGCCTATATAATATAATAAAATAATGTTGATATTTCTTGATAAATTAACCCTTGATTTATTTTTATGTTTGCATAAGAAATATTTACGGAAATTAAGAAAAATTGAATTTTATAGATAAAAAAGATATTATTTTATTAATTAATATATTTAATGGAAAAAAATAGGCCCACTACAAGAATAGTGGAAAAATATGGAGAAAATAAACATAAAAAATGTTAAAATAATTTGTGTAAAACATGTGGGCATAGTTATATGGAACGTGAAATGTAGCCACATTTTGTGATCCAGGAACATTCGTCCCCAATCACTACGATACGCAACCCAAATCGCTCAAGGTGATATCCTTATTTAGATGACTTTTAAAAGGTATTTTGGCTTGATTTACAAATTAAAGAAAAATGAAGGTAGAAAAGATGAAATATCTAAATTTAAAAAAATTTCACTTGAAAATAATTTCTTAAAGCAAAAATAATCATTTTAATTTAATTTTGTTTTCAAATATATACTTTATACATAAAGTATCTCATACCCAATCGTCATTCTTGAGTCAATCTAGATTGCGTTCCGTATTCCTATCCCCCTTTCTCATTCCTAACTGCATGTCGTTTCAGGTAACAATGAATCATGCATGTGTGGACCAGGGACTTTAAGTATTATAAAACTGTAAAAATAAAGTTCATAAAAAAATATGTGAAAATTATAAGTATTAAAAAAATTAAAATTTGGGTGACAAAAGCTAATTATGCCAAAAAAAGTTAATATAAATAAGAAGATTATAAGACTAAATGAAATTGAAAAAAAATATATCAAAAAGAAATTTAGGAAGTAATTAGGAACGTCATTATAAAGTAATCTAATAATTATTTGATTTTTTTACAGTTTCTCATACTTGTAGATAACTTAATTATTCTTGCATGGTTTTAATATGTTCACTCCAATCTTAATTACCCAGAAGTATTCATTCACGTACTACTTGTGAAATTAAATTATATTGAAAATAAGTTGAATATAAGAATAATTTTGATTATGGATATAGAGATGCAAATTTAGGTCATGAGGTCGATTTTGAATAATATGTTTTGCATCGGTTTAAAATCAAATCTTGTGCACATCGGTTCTTACATCATTGTAAATCTATGTTTAAAGGCGGATCGATTATACAAGGTCGGGTAAATATCAGATCAGGTCTGTTTTTAACACCTTTACGCCTATAACACTGTTGTTGTTCTCGTCTTTATAACTAGTTTTAAAAAATAACTTATTTAAATGGGTAGTTTATCACTTGACAGTTAATAAATTTCTATTGATCGATCAAACCAACTAACAACTCAAACTTAACAACTTTAGATAACAATTTTTTGTCATATAAACAATTCATCAAATTGCTTGCAAGTATTACAACAAAATGCTACTCATATGAGAGAAAATCTCCAATAAGAAGTCCATATGCTTTTAATTTGTGTAATTAGACTATTTAATAAGTACCTTTTACAGTTAGACATCTAATAAAATTTGTACCAAAAGTACTTGTGGTTTAATGAATACAGCATCTGCATGTGGAATACTGGACGTAGGTATCAATTGGGGGGTTTCTTGACTGCGCGTATCTCTCTTTACTCCCTCATTAGGGGAACGAGTTTGATGTGTTACATCTTTCAGAAAAAAAAATCCCACCTGAACCCGACCTTGTGCGGGATACCGGAAACGTCGTTTAGCCTTTTACATCTTATAAAAATTTGTGTACAACAAATTGAGGCACATGCCTAAAACCCAAGTCCAAAAATAGGGTATAGAGAAGAGTCATAATGAGAAAGTTGAAAAATTAAGCAAAGGACAAAGACCCACCAAGTTAATATAAGAGTCATTGACATATAATTGCATACTTTTTTTTTTACAAATTTTTAAAACGTGCTTAAAATCTTTGGCAAACTCTAAGTTGATATGAGTGGTTTGTGTTGCTCAATAACTATATTTTGTTGCTGACTTTGGCTTTAGAACACGAGGAGTTTGTCTGCCAAAATCACTAAAACCTTGATATTTTAACGCCCTGGTGTGATATGTTTATTCGATACAGGGTCTTATTCGGAGTACGACAAGAGACGTTCAGTTTGAAAAGTTATTTAGGGTGTAATCGACTAATATGGTTGTATTTTCTTCTTTATATAAATTATCAGTGTTATTTTACTGCTTAAAATTTTTTAGTAAAAAACAAAAAGAGGGTAAGAGTAATTCATTTTGCTTGACAAAGATTAATTCAATATGAATAAGTGCTCCTAACCTCCTAATAGATATGGTGTTTGTTCAAAAGGGGCCAAGCTTAAAAGTAGAGTTGTTCATGAGCGAGCTATCCGCTAGGCTCGACTCACTCGGCTCGAAAAACAGGCGGGCATAGACAACATTTTTAGAAAAAATTTAAAATTTAGACGGGTAATACCAGCCCGCCAAGATAAATGGGTACAAAAAAATACCCGCGGGTATACCCACCCACTTATTTTACTATATTAATTATTGCATATAATTCTTTATTTTTTATGTTAGCTCTACATTAAATTTTAATTCTATTTTTATATATTTCTATTCAAATTTAAATTAAATTTAAGAATTCAAGTTCCGAAATATTTAAAAAATCAAGGTAGAATTTTAGGATTTTAGAATTTTAGAATTTTAGGATTTCATTATTTGATATTGTTTTGGCACAAAACAAAATAAAATCAAAATATTTCAGTTATTAATTTTCAATTCGAATCCAAATCATATTAAAATAAAATTCAAACTGTATTCTATATTTTGTTTGAATTTATTTTTTATCTGAATATCTGTCACCCCTATATTTTAGGTAGCTCAGAATTTTCAATAAAGTACATAAAATTGTACAAGTTCCACAGGTAAAGGTTCATCAATAACTGCAACATTTAGTACCATAATAACACAAGAGAACACAAAGGATAAACAATAATTATATAAACCTACTATTCAATATTGAGATTAACTTAATGTAGTAGAATTTTTCTAAAAATTAGAGAATTTGATTTCGGTATTCAACATTTGGAAATGAATTTCAAGTTGCAATAATGACTCTCAACTCCATCTATTAACAAGCAAGCATTTACAATCTGTTACTATAAACAATATGATCACGGGCGCAGGGCGCAGGCGTGCAATCGTCTCCTCAGAAAATGTCTGATCATGTTGAACGTTGAAGGCGTTCGATCAACTCGGCCTACAAAAATGTGATACAAACTCAGCATTATAAACAGAAGTATGATCTCAATTCTCAACACCCAAACCTTACCAAAAGACAGTAACTGGGGCTTGTTTGGTTAATAATAAGAAAACATATGACTTACCAAAAAAACCAAGGATAGTCGGGTCTATATAAGGCAGCTCAAAACTTAGGGATGTAAATCACAAACCAGGTTAAACCAAGCCGCAATGTAGCGAATTGGGGTATAGTATGTGACCTAAAAAATGTTTTTTGTGTTTTAATACTTTCTGTAATTAATACTTTAGTCAGGTTAGTGCAAATTTTACATCACTTCAAACCCAAACTACGTTTTAATTAACACCATTACAGTCAACCTTAAACACATGTGAGTCTAACGTGATTATTTTGAAATGTTATTCGCTAATACTTACATGTATCAAATAGCACGAGATTGGCAACATAAAAAACCTCAAATCCCAAAAAAAAAAAGAAAACTGATTAAAACGACTTCGATTTAGTTTGGTTTAGACACTAAAGGTTTGGTGTGGTGCAGAAAATTTCATAAACCACATGTGACTTGGTCTGATTTCGGTACTAAGCCTCACCACAATGAAATGTAAACTAGGGTCTAAGATTATTGTTTATACTGATAAGTGAAAGTAAACTAAGAAATAAGTGAAATAAAATTTGATGACTAAAACGATAAAAAAAGATCTAAAATCATTCCAAGGCCACTTCCTCTACAGCCACTGCGCAATCCGTCAACAACACTTGATCACCCAAAAATCACCCAAGGCAAGAAATCAAACCTACCAAATGCTAACCCCTCAACACAGAAACACCTCGCTCACTCGAAATACATCCTAACCCACTCAAAAATCCACCTAACACACTTGATATCCCCTAAGGCCGGAAAACACCGCCTACATTTCATTACAGCAAACCATTATCTTTCTTAAAGTGACTCCCACCTAACTAAAGGGTTAGGGCTTGCATCTATGTACCCTTGCCCTTATACAAAAATAAGGAGAATGTTTTCAGTTAACTCTTGATAATAAACATTATATGTCACTCATATTTTTAAATAAAGATGTAGGCGTTTTTCGCCCCAGGGAGCCAAGGAGATGCTTTTCAAGTGTGTATATGTGTGATTTGCTTTGAGTCATATAGTAATTCTATTATAAGAATGTGTTTAATGCCTATAGAAAGATCTTAACTCTTGATAATAAACATTATCAGTCACTCATATTTTTAAATATAATTGTGGGTGCTATATAGCCCAAGGGAACCAGGGAGATGCTTTTCAATAGTGTATATGTGTGATTTTCTTTGAATCATAAAGTAATTCTATTTTAAGAAACGTGTTTAATGCCTATAGAAAGATCTTAATACTAAATATAGCCCTAAGAGATATATTATTTAATATTATTCTTCTTTTTGTAATTCATTAAAAACTTCCCCTTTTCTTAAAAAAATTGGTTGGTAAAGCTTTTTTCTAACATTTTGGTAATAGAGAATAACACTCAAGGTCATCGAGTAGAATTTGACTAGTTTGTTAGAGTTCATTTGTTTTGGGTCCACCTTGTAGAAACAGAAATAATAGGGTCACCATGTAGAATACTCCTACAATGTATAACTTTTTTTCATTAAAGTAACAAATACAAGCTAAAAGCCTTGGAGGGATGGAATCAAAAGAGATATAACAGGGAGTAATAGGTCAAGCTTCAAGGCAAACAGCTAAAATAAAGATGAGTTTACAAAATAGTATTCTATAAACAATGTAATAAGTAATGGGGCACTTACCTTCTTTCCTCTGCGTGAAAGCCCTTTTTCCTTAAGAAGAGCTTGAAGCCTCTCCACTGTCAAACTATGAAAAATCTTATCTACATTCTGACTGTTCAATCCACCTGCAACAAATACATGAGAAGTTGAATAATTACTTTTGTATAAATATGACAATTTCAGAAAATTTCGTAAAACCTCCTTGTTGTCGTAAATAAGGGTAAGGTTGCATACATACAATCCCCTCAAACCTTGCATACATGGAAGGAACTTAATGACATTGGGGTAAAATTGTATAAATATGATAATTGCAAGCATAGATTGTAGAAAATTGAAGTCACATTCAGCAAGAAATGTCCCCTCTAGCACCACAAGAATAAGCTATTCTCGTTAAATCTTAGGGATAAGCAAAAATAAGGTTGAAGTCTGAGTCAACCAATAAATATACTACATGGGACGTTTGGCAATAAGATTCTTCGCCAAATGCTTCTCTCCTAGAAAAATGTATGAGCACCAATCAAAGTCAAAAAATATTCTAAAGCTTTGGAGAGGTTTAAACATCTCATACTCCAGTCTTTTACTCAGAGGAGCTACTAGAGCTCTTTGAGAATATAGCAACGAATTATTTTTCTTAGGTGAATATCAAAGAATTGACAGCTTAATCAGCTATGCAACAGGCGCAAAAAGTTTTGACAAAGCAAATGGCCTCCTGGCGAGTAAGTTCATCAAGATGAGCTCAAGTGCATTTTCAACTACGCATAATATTAGTGTTTACCAAGGTCAGATTTCAATACCCATCATCGGATAGTTCAACAATAGCAAGTAAATGGGATATTGTACGACATACCAGTGAAGAGATCCCTTACATATAGACTCCTCAACAATTACAACAATCCCAACCTACTTCAAAGCCCCCACAAAAAAGCACCTACTGAGAAGACAGATTAAACCTTTTATCTGATATTGACAAAAATCTTCTATATAATTATTTGTCTGAGTGGTTATTTGCCATAAGATTACATAAAATGTGGAGGTAAGTAAATGTTCATTTGCTCGAGGAGCATAGTGTAAAAATGCGGTAACGGTTGCAATCGCGGTAACGGAACGCTGATGCGGTAACGGGAGTGATGCGGTTATCATATCGCCTAAATATCGGTCAAAACTATAAGATATCCCTTAATGCGGCCCAAAACGCGGTTTTTTTACACCTTTACAACGCGGGAAATATCGGTTCGTTTGTTTTAAAAACCTTTACAACGCGGCCGATGCGATGCGATGCGGCCTTGTTTTTATTCTATGTGACGAGGAGCACAAAGCTAAGACCATTCATCATATAGCCAATTTTACGAACTACTTACTAAGATAGTGAATGATAAGGAATTGTGGTGTAACCAAGCTCAAATAAAAATATCTATGTAAGAAGCATCTTCGGACGAATTCTAAAATTTGGACTGCGAAAGGAAGTTTTACAAATAAGATAATCATGTAAGAGTTTCATTGATTTAAGATTCCAAAATTAGATTAAAAATACAAGTACACTTCGTCAGTAGTGTTAAGAATTTATATATTCGAGAGTTAACTTTTAAATCAGATTTTAGGTGATTAGAATTATGTTTGTATCAGGAGTATCAAAGTAGTTAGAAGCGTGCCTTGCTTAGGTTGTTGGTCTTATAAAATACCTATGCAATTAATAAACAAAAGGAGTAACCAAGTGATTGAAAACTAAAGACTATTGTGCGCGAGAGGAACTCAAGATACTTTCAAATCTTTGAGTGTAGACGAACATATCCCAAAATTCAGAGTGAGGTCAATATTTAGTGAGAATATTTGCCTTATCATCAGTTTTTGGCAATATTGCGAGTTAAAACTTGACTTAGTAAATTCATATCCCTGTTGTGGCTTGATTTATCTGTCACGAAATCAAGGACATCGTACCCATAATAGTGCATTTCTAGAATCAATTTTGATGCCATCCCTAATACTCCCTCTGTCCCTATAAGAGCGCACCATATTGTCATGCAAACAACTCTCACGTATTTGAGTCATATGGTGCTTTCTCATATGGTGCTTTCTCATGGGGAAAGAAGGAGTAATGTTTAATTTTTCTTAGTAAGTTAAAATTCCAAAAACACATTGGAGGCAGCACAACTAAATCAAACATACATCCTAACAATGACATAAATTCAAGCATGAAAAAGATTTGATAGCAGCCTCCTGTAAATCAAGGAGCAGAAAGCGAATAACAGCCACAAAACCACAACATCTCAAACTTGGATTAAAATTACAGCACACAAGAAATGCAGCTGATATGCATATGCTTATTATAAGATACACACACATACATAACTGAAATTCAACATTAATAGTAGAAGTCAGTGACTGCAAACTTCATCAGTCAAATCAGCTCCAAAATTTAGCTAGTACATCGACGTTCAAAATATGTCAAAAAAAGGAATAAAACAATCCATCCATTATTTCAGAATTATGAAGCATGCATATCTGATGTAAAGGCTATGCAGTAAAACGAACAGCACTTACTCTGTCTAGCATTATTTTGCCTATTAATTGTTGCCCTCTTGGCTGGAATTCTTCCACCAGCAACTCTATCAGATTTTCTACAAATTCAGTAGAAAGAAGTAAAAAAAATCTGATCACATAAAAAGAAACAAGGCTTTGAATTTAAAAGGTACATGTAAAGATTGATGGAGATATGCAAACAACACCCCAAAAGAAATTGCATAAAGTTGAGCAAAAGATAGAGCACCTTTTTCTTGAGCTACCAGTTGCATCACCAGATTGCTTCTTTAAAGTGAGTGCTCTGACCAATATATTTTGTTGATCTGTCTTTATTACTTGGTTCTCTGCATAAAAAATTTGTGAATGACTCAACTTAAAAAGAATTTAATTAAAGCAGAATTTAAGACCCATTATTTAAGTAACAAAGATTATGGTTCTATCTTTTGCACCAAATGTGGCAGCAACACCTTGAATGACTCAGAGGCAAAATCATGTGAAATACAAGGGCATAGATTGCTAAGAGGAGAGAACTGCTCCAGAGAATATGGTTTTAAAAAACGAGGGTTTGTTTGACCTTAGTAATGTGACTCTTCATTGCATCAATAGAATTTCAATTATTTCCTAAAGCGTCAAAAAATATGATTTGATTTCAACGTCAACAAGAAGGAAGATAATAAAGAATCATAAAAGTGTCACCCTGCGGTATACCGTTCCTAATCCTCTTCTTGAAGTTTATGACATTGTTATCCTTTGTGTTTACCTTTTTTTCGATGAACGTGAACTCTGTAAAAGGCAAAGACACCGGAAAAGACATTGAAGAAGACGATATAAGCATAAACCGAGAGTTCACATTCATTGAAGAGCAGGGTAAATCTGAAGGGTAACAATGTCATAAACTTCAAGAGGAGTACGAACAACATATTTCGTATAGCTACACTTTTCTAATTCTTTGATTATGTTTCTTCTTAGTACAACAAAATCATAACATATTCTTCGATACTTTATGAAATAGATCACAATACCATTGATGTGGTCACATTCCAAAGACCAAACAAACCCTCAATTTTATTTTATTTTTGGAGTTCATATATTCTTGAACACTTCTTCTATAACAGCAATCTATGCCTTTTTTCCACACAAAGTCACCTCTGAGTCACTCAAAATGTTGATGCCACATTTAGTTATCTTTGTTACTCTATTTATCATTCTTGAATTATGTGTTAATTAAATCCTTTTTTAACTGAGGAGTTTTTGTATCCAATTTCATGATTATTCTGTTAGATGATTATTGTCAAAATATTTGAAAATGATTTATATTGTAAAAGCAATTACTTTTAAGAATTAGTAGTATTAATTCTACAATTTATTAATTATTTTTGTTAGAATTTTATATGAATATTATCATGTAATGGGTCTTTAACTACTTACACTATCATATTTTCTAGCTTAATAAGAAGTGTTTGTATGCCTAATTAATGGTTTATTCAATATTTCAAATAATAGAAAAGATCAATGTAGATTTTTTCTTTCTTTTCTAGTCACTCTTTGGCTAGGAAGTTCTCCATCAAGTAGCGTTATTTAGTTGACAATGAGCATTGAACGACTTCCACACTCTTTGACATCTTCATTGTTTTTTCTTTGGTGGAAGAGTTTTTTTGTTGATTGAATCGCTTGTCATTCTTGTAAAACTTTAAGTGGAAGAGATATAAAAATTGAAGAATGATGTCTACCACAAATGGATCCTAGATTAGGTTTGTATTTCATCATCGTAATCCATCATTGTATTTCATCATCTTATTCTTTGTTTGAGATATAGGAATAGGAAAATAATAGTGAAGAGGAGTCTTGACGCACCAGTTCGCCTCTCGTAAAAATGCTAAGGTTTTCCTACGGTATGCCTCTTGGTGTGAACCTTTGCGGGATGCTTTGTACACTGTGATGCCCTTTGTTTAATGATTTGTAATAGCATTAATTCAATTTCAAACTTTTAATTATGTTGTAAAGGATTGTTTCTTTTCATAAATTAGTATAACTTAAACACAACCTAATTCCAAACTGAGTTTAACAAGAATAAGGTGAAATATGGGAACGTTCCCCAAACTAACTTTATGACAGTATCATGCAAGCTACGACACAATGCCAATACATACCTGGGGGAGTTGTCTCGTGATCACAGATGTATACTCGTATCCCACCCTACAAAGATTTTGCAACAAACAAATGGGAATTTTGCAAAATCACTTAAAATCAATATCAACATAATCGATCAATAAAATAAATACAAAGCGTTAACACAAAGATACTATGCCTCAATTGAAGATGTCCCTAGCAGTTTGGTTAAGAACTTAAAGTAGCAATCAACAAGTGGAGAATCATCACCAAAACATACAAGTGGAGAATCAATCATAACCAAAGCATTTCTAAATTTCTCAAATAAACACAACATAAAGGTAATGCATGCACATTCAAGAGACAAGAAAGACGAGAAAAAACGGAGAAGGAACGTAATTTGCATAATAAATTGATTCCTAAAAATTGATAACATTTGTAAAGACTATACAAATTGACAAATTGCTTTCATGTCACACATTGTTTTGTGTAATCAACATCGTTTTTATAGAGGCAATACAGAATTCATAACACTTGTAGAATCCTAACAATTGATACTATATTCCAAACTCAAACTTTGAATGAAGCAGAAGTTGATGATTCACATGCATCCTGATAATAAGGAATTAGGGCATAAAGATAGAAAAAATTACCACATTGGAAGAGGAAAAGGTGGAAGAGATTACACCACGAGAAGGAAGGTTAGTGAGGGAGTTTGAAGCAGTGCAATGGCTACTGGATTTCGTCAGATGAGAATCGGCAGAGGTACAACACCCTTCCATGGCAGCCTGAACCTTCGTGTTCTTGAGTCGCTAATATGCGAATTTTAAGATTTTATAAGTAAAAAAATTTATTATTATTTTTTTTTTTGAATATCAATTTATTAGTTAATTTAGTGAATAATTTGTGTTCTAACTTATTCGTGATTTATTTCAAAAAAAAAACTTATTCGTGATTTTTACTCAACAAAAAAAAAATTTATTCGTGTTTTTTCTGTAATATACTCACTTATTGATTAACTATGAATACGCCCAATTTTGAGGGGTATTTTCATATTTTATAAGTAAAAGAAATGTTAAAAAATGTTGAAAAAATATTTATGATTTTTTTTATTATTTAGAATTTTTTATGTAATATTTCAAAATTTTTTCTCTCCTATTTAAAATATATTTTCAGTTACTTTTTTGGTGAATTACCTACTATAACAGCTCATCAGGTTAGCCAAGTTTACTCTATGCAAAAACCCCTTAAAGTTGGGATTATTTAATGGTTAATCAATATTTGGGATTATTGTAGGAAAATCACGAATAAATTGAATAATTTTCAACGTAATTTTTCCTAATTGTATTAATTGGGATATTTGTGAAAATCGATTTGTGAAAATCGATTTTTTTGTAAGGGATCTCTCAAAGAAACCGTCTCTCACAATAATTTGTGAAAATCGATTTTTTTTGTTATGTGCTAAAATGGATTTGAAAGAAAGAGATACAATAAAAGTCTAACCAAAATTACCACGATCTTCTCAAGACTTTTTTAGGGATTTTATCTTTTTTTTCTCATTTACTATTTTCATTCCCTTAAAACAAAAAAAAAGTCTTAAATTTATTTTAGGACAAAGTCTCAATCTCTTCATGAAATCTCATGTGCCAAATGAGCCATAATAAATATTAAATGATGGGAATAAAAATTATTAAATTAATGTGATATGTATATGTCATTTTTATGGTAATTACAGTTTAATCATAAAAAAAGTGTTTCTAGTTTTTCATTGACACCTAATATTTCATTTTCAAATATTAATGCATTGGATTGAAATGAGATTGTTGAAAAAGAATAAGCATGATCGTTGAACTTCTGAAGAGATATTTTCTTCTAGAATTCATTAGTTCTTGATCACCACTTCCACAATTTAGTACCAATTGCCAAACAGATAAAGTTCTTTCTAATATTAGTTTGAATTTATAATTTTTATTGATAATAAATGAACAATGATTGTTAAATTATTCACTAATATTTTTTTATTCATTAAGTCCGTCTATTTTATTAGCTATAGTTTTCTTTTATGAAAATAGTCCCCCTCATTCTTTTATTTTTTCATCCACACATTTAACTTTTTTTTAATATCATCCATACAATTCAAATACTCTCTCTATTTATTTATTTTATGCAAAATCTCGTGGCAATATGAAAGAGATGAAGGGAATATAAAAATTTTGAAAGTTGGATAATTATTGATGACATAACATATCTTAGGAGTATTATTTATATATTTCAGTATTCTTGTACTAGACTCGGCTAAGTATAATTTGTTTTAAAATGCTTGCAACATTGCAATTATTTATACATAGAACATATATATCTTAGGAGTATTTTATTTTACTACTCCTAATTTAAAGGGATAAAATAGTATAATTTGTAATTATGTGTAACTAAAGGTATGAATGATCAAAATAACAACGCAAAGAAATTAAATGAAACAAGTAAAATAAACAAGGTAATATAAAGTATGAGTTTTACCATGTATTCAAACGCAGGGGCGGGGGCAGATATGTGACTATGGGATCATTTGACCGCACTTGATATCCGACAGCAGATATGTGACCTTGAGATCATTTGACCCCACTTGATATCCGGCTCTTAAAAATTTAACTATATTTGTTATGTATATTATAGAAAAAATATAATATAGTTATCGTTATAGTGACATCTATCAATCAATTTAAATAAATATAAATATATGATAGACTATAAATTTTTTTTATCGACCTATCAAATAGCTTATGGTCTATAAGCCACTACACATTGCTATTATTCAAAAACAAATTGGAATTTTCGGCCCATATTTAAATTTCTTATACAACAATAATCATTTAACATTTCTAAGCTTTATACATTCACCTTATTCGTTTACAATAATTGGATATAAATCGACAATTTATATAAATTAATTGCAAAAACTTTTAATTGTACGACATAACTTTGTTAGTGGCTTTAACTCTAACCTTTTAAACTCGTTTAATATAAACTCTGAATCCGCCGCTGTTTAAACTCATACCATCACCAATCGGTAGGTAAGGTTCCAAAAATGAAAAACATGTCCCATGGCGATGACGTAAAATTTCCAAAAGCCATATGTCCTTTCAAGGGTAGAAGGTCAAACATAACATCTTATCTCCCACTATGTACATTTCGTGCTCCCCCTATTCTAATCAAAATTTTCAATATACTAATTTAATTCGTAATAATACACTAATTTAATCCGTAATAAAAGTATACAAATATAAGTATACATAATTAAGATTTATAAAAAAAAATAATATATAATATTTTTACATTTATATGAATTAAAAAAAATCTCACTTAAATATGTTCTAATTTATAAAAAGAGAATAAAATACAAAATAAAAGTAATTGATAACTGATAATGTTGATTAAACAATTAGGTCATTCAATTAGAACATGAGGAGTATTAAGTTTTAAGTATATAGTCCTTCCTCGTCCCTCTCATTAAATTTAGTGAAAAAAGAAATTTGATTGGATAAATAAGACAAAAGAAGATAAAAAAAGCAAATGGTTAGAATGAAGGTGTAAATTTATAAATGAGATTAAAAGGAAAGTGAGAGTTAGACTATTGTAGAAAATAAAATAGTGCAAAATCAATGATAAATTAAAATAAAAATAACAAAAAATTAAAGAGACTATATACAATTTGTTTAAGTATATTGTTTCAAAAAAAATTTTTTGTTTTACATACTTCCTCCAACTCGCTACATTTCGATTTTGTGCACTATTCATCGTTCAAGCTTATTTTATACATTGCGACTAATTTATAAGTAATAATATAGTCAAGTGGAATCTTGTTTAAATTGTCTAATCTAATACTTTTACAATATCAACTTTTTATAATTTTTAGATTTGTATAATTCAAAATATAAATCAATAAAATAACACATTAAAATGCGTAAAAAGTAAAATGTAACAAGTATAATAAAACAAAGGAAGTATAACAAGATATTTATGGTAAACCCTCCTAAATTAATGCAACTAATGGATGCAATTTTACTGGATCAGAAAAGTCTACGTACGTAATAAGTTGCGACAGATGAAAGCAACTAATAATATTAACATAGTACAAATATCTAAGATAAGAATAATTACTAAAAAATATCTAACAGAAGCAATAATCAACACGTTTCCAGACACCAACATTCACAATTCAGAACAGTCTCTTATTTGCTTCTTGTTGTGAACAAGCAACAAGCAATAAGATTACATCATCATAATACTCAGTGTATCCCGCTCATAGAAAATTATGATCAGAATTTAGAAAGGAAAAAGCGACGGTAGTTTATATCTATAGAAGAGAGTGCGGTCAAAGAGTCCCTCGAGTTACATTATTAAAAAAATAAAAATATATATAAAAATTGCACTATAAACCATTTTTCTTACATGCCCCTTGCTCAATCCAACAGTACCAATCAGCAAAAGTCTCCATGATGCTAATTATACTTTAAAAGAGTAATATACGGGTACAAATATATCGATCGTGATACGGTAACGAGAGTGATGTGGTCCAAAAGCATGAGATATCCTATAAAACCGGCACAAAACGAAGTTTTCGAACAACTTCAAACATGGTAAATATGATTACGCGGCTGAGATACGATGCGATCTTATTTTGCACTATGGGAAGAATCATACCAGGCTTAACCAACAACTACTATAAGGCCTAAGCAATACCAAGGGATGCTAAAGCATTAATTAATCTCCAAGAATTATCTAAAAAACAAGACCGTCTCACGGTGAAACGAACTCAAAACAAGAAACCCATCAGCTAAAACTTCCTACTATTGGGTTATTTAGCCCAAGTACAAGGCATGTCTTTGGATGAGACAGTCTCATCAAAAAATTTATGTAATCACATTTGGGTACTAGGAGAGTATAAATATTTTCGCAATTGCTACAAAATTGTGCATAAAAGAGCCAATTCAATGATTTCACAAACTCATGATACAATGCTAAGCTAGTCATGAAAATTGTGATGCTGAAACACAATGATCGAAGCGTAAGGCATTGAATAACATATCAACATCCTAGAGTTTGGTGTGTTTCAATGGAAGAACATGAAGTATGTCAAACCAAACATGACAAATCTATACCAAATTTACAATATGATTACATTATGATTTATGAGGAGCAGCAACAGCCATATTCCACCGGGAAAAAACTGTGATCATAGTTTATGACATCAACTAAAGCAAAGAAGGTAAAAAGAAGCATGTTATCAAACCTGATCTAACAGGTACAAAGGGAATCCGACAGTCCACAGAACGATACCTACTATACAAATGAGAGCTCTACGAACTTTTGCGTTTCATATGGTGAAGAACACCCGGTGTTCCTTCAAACAAATCAGCCAAGTACCCATCTAAATCGTCGTGTGTGTATTTAATGTACTTCCCAGCATGTCTTGTGCTCTCTAATTGAGGACCAAACCTCCCCAAGAACGAACGATACGCAGGAATAACCTTCTCGGATATGGATATACGAAGCTCGGTCCTAAGTTGGGGATCTGGGACCTTCCAAGCAGTTTGAGTCCTATAAATTTCCTCAAAATAAGCATTGAAATTCTTAAACCTTTCTTTCAAAGCCATTTTAAAGGCACTACTTGATCCACCCGCAAGACCTTCATCCCTCAAACAAGCCAAGACCTTACTCCAAGAAGCTCTAAGGTAATTAGTAGCATATTTTCGAATGATCCCACGACGCCTCTTTACCCAATCATCTCCTAAAAGCTTTCTAAGTTCAGAGTCTTTCACCTTTTGCAATACATAAAGTTTATTGTTCATCAAGAAAATACACTGCATTGCACTATCCTCATATAATTTAGCCTTAGTTTCAAGGTTTGATTCTAAACAACTTATCAAGGACATCAATCGACGACCAAGGGCAGATATTTCCCTCACTTCTTCTCCATCAAACCTACCTTCTGATTGTTCTCCTTCATTTTCTTCTTTTACTTCATCAGTTTCTAACAGATTATTCAAAGTATCACTATAATCGACTAGCAATTTAACATAATTCATTACATACCGAGCAAGTGGGTGAATCTCCCCTCCATGAACAGGCTTCCTGGATGCTTCACCTTTAACAGCACTCTCGAACTCGAAAAAAGTTCCCTTGGCTGCTTCACCTAACCCATCCAAAACACCTCGAGCCTCAGCACAAACAAACTCCCCTGAATCATCACAGAATAAAGCCCTCAGATACCGCAAAGTATCATTCAAAGCTTCGTGCATATCTAGTATTCGAAACAATTTCTCAGGGGATCTCTTCCCAATAGCCACAGCTTCACCGAAATTCAACAGCTGCAGAACACAGCCTTTAGCAGTTTCTACGAAACAAACCTCCCTAATTAAACTAGATTCAGAACCATCAAAGATCAATTCACAAAGGTGCTTCTCCCCGGTAAGAAGAACCCTAACGAAGATCTTAACAGCTTGAACCCATTTCTTCATTTTCTCATCCAAAACACTCCACTCAATTTTCTGAACCTCTTCAATGCTCAATCTTTCAACCCCTAAATTAGCTAAACATTCTTCAAGTGCTTCTCTCCTTACACTGCTATAAACCTGACAACATTCTTTTTCATAGCCAGCTCGAATCATTCGATCAGAAATCTCACGAAGGTCAGAAATCACATCAGGATAAATTAAATCAACCGAAACATCACCAGCTAAACTCCCTCCTCTTTCATGAAAGGGATGATTAAAATTTCCAAATTCCTCATCGACTAAATCGCCGTCATGTGAAGCAAACGAGAGAGTTACCCGATGAATCGAACCATACAACCTGTCTGCATCAATCGGAACAGCACTCCTTGAAAGAACCCTACGAAGCTCATCCTCAAGTTTCGACATAGCAGATTGAACAGCAGATTCAGCACGATCCGATAAACCAGGATTTTCCTGGACCTTAAGATCGGAAATCAATTCAAGAATTTCATCAACAGCAGCAAGAAATTCACATGAATCATCAGGAGATTCATTAAAAGGATTTTCATGGCGGAGTATAATATTTTCAGCAGAATCAAGACGTGAAATCTCAATAGAAAGAGAATCAACGTTACTAGTAGAGGTACTAGGGTTTCCACCGCCGATAAGGTCAGAAATATTGGAGAGACGATTATCAAAGGTAGAAAGAATGAAAAGCATATCATCAGTTACATCTTTAGAGGTTCTAAGACTCTTGACTATCTGTTGAGCTGTAGCAAGCACCCTGTCTTCACCCTCTACGGTTGTCGCCATTGTTAGGGTTTCCAAGCTTTTTCCAATTAAGAGAGAAGATGAGAAGACGAAGGAAGAAGAAGAGAGAGAAAGGAAGGCGTTTAGAATTGTTGGAAATGTACACTTGCACAGCCAACTTGTTTTTTCTTATTACATTTATGTTTTTATTTATTTATTTTTAGTAGTTTAACAAGTCCAAAGTCTTTACGTATAATGTCGAGCTTTTGAGTTTTACACGTGGTAATTAAAATCAAAGGAATTTAAAAAGATGATTCACATAAATAGTCGTACAGCAGCTTAAGCTTCGAAATTGATGTTTGCTAACATTTTGTTTGCAAAAAAGTCACTATGAAACAATTTGGAAAACCTCGAGGTTACCGCGTGGATTTTTTATAATCTCGAGCTTTAATTTTTTTTTTCTTGTTAAAATGTGTCATTATTATTATTTACATAATTTAATATTATTAATTATATTATGCATAATTAAAAATTATAAAAAATTAATTGAGTAATTCCTCTGTTTTGAAATACTCACTACACTTCCGTTATTGACACTAGTCATCGTTCAAGCTTATTTTATATATTGTGCCTAATTTTTAAGAAAAGATAGTCAAATGAGATCTTGTGTGAATCGTCTAATAGCATAATTTCTTAGAATTAATTTTGTATAATTTTTAGACGTGTATAAATAATTAAAATAACACATTAGATTGCGTAAAAAGTCAAATATAGCAAGTATAATGAAAATAATTAAACGATTCAAATAAAAATGTACATGACTTTATTATTTCTTAAACAACCAACCGTAATATTATAAAAGTATATAATGAAACGATCTAAATAAAATTTTATATGACTTTTTTATTTCTTAAACAACTGCAATATGTATTATAAAATAAATTTTATTAAATAAGAAATAATTTTAATAGGAGTAATTATAACGTAGCAAATGTGGACTAATACCCCTAATTTAGGTTAGACAAATCAGCCTACTACTAGTAATAGTATTGGGTGTGTATAATCCGCGTAGTATATTCCTACTATTACATTGCTTTTATTATTTTCCACAAAAATAATTTTGTTATGAGCTATTTTTGTAAGGTATTTTTTTTCGGTAAAATGACTTTAAATACAGAGTTATATTCTCATAAATTATTTAGTTGCAGAATAAGAATCTTATCTTATACTTTCTCGTGTTGGGGATTATTGTGCTCTCCTTTAGGGTATGAGTTGCCGTCGTCTTTCACTCTTCGGACCCTGGCCATAGTTTTCTGTGGGAGGAATATACTTGGTATGGTGATGATGATTCTCATAAATCACAATTAATATGTATGAAATGCACTATTTAATCTGTAAATGGGGTGCGTCTCTCGGTATGATAGTCTTATAGTCAGTCTCATAACAAATTGTGTTTATTTATACATTTCAGTTTAATTGATTATTCGCTATCCTCATTTTATAAATTTGAAGAGTAATTCTATTACGACCAATTGGATTTAGTAGTTAATCTTATGAGTGGATTGTCTCTCTTTTTTCTTATTTAGATTGTTCATACTCATTTCTTAAATTCTGTTTATAATATCAAAATTCGATTTAAAATATGACTTTTATAATTGAGCATTTGAATGAAATTTATTGGGTGGGAAAGTGCCAAACTACCATTTTCTGAATCCATTTACAAAGTACTTGCACACGTTACTTAATTATTGCCTCAATTTAATTTTGAATGTTTTTAATATATTTTTTTTGAAGATGTTTTTAATAATATATTGATAAAGCGATTGATAGTAAAAAAAAATTAAGAATAATTTAAAAATATTTTAAATTGGCATTATTAAGCATTTATTATATTTCTATTACTTAAAATAGGATTGAATTTGAAATTTATTACCAACTCAGGCATCAATCATTATGAGTAAATTTTATATTTTAATTTCTTATACATAACACTTACTAGTCATAAATATTTTTTTCTTTATTGTTTTATAATGTGCTCTTAAAATATTAAGTATATATCCTCAAAAAAATATTAAGTATATATTATTTTTCTCCTTGGTAAATGTTCCAGTACATTTTTTACTTTGCCTATTTCTAAATTAAAATAATAATAATAAATTAAATTCTATCTAAATTGATCAAGAAGATTTCCATAAAAAACTAAAAGTATAAAGCAATTCTCATTCAACTTTCATTGAACAGTTACGGTCTTAGTGTGCTCAGTTACAATTTTAAAGTGACAAATTATAAATACACTTACAAAGTACAATATTAAAGTGATCAAACCTTAAAATAATCACTAAGAACGTTAAAGTAGTCATCTATAGCCTTAAAAGTGACCACTTAAAATTTTAAAGTGATCACTTTATAATCTTAAAATAATCACGTACAATCTTCAAGTTATCAATAAACCTTAACGATATCACTATATAATCTTAAAATAATAACGTGATTACTTACGATTTGACTTGACCAAGGTTAACTAATTCAATTAAAGGTTCGATATCCTAATCACATTCAACAAACAAATGATTCCACACGAAATGCAAACTCCGTCATCATAAGGCCTTCTAGGTTACTTGGACTAGGGTACTGAAGTTGGGTACGATAGGTGACCAAGTGTCGAATACGTCTAGATATTCAATTTTATGCCTAAATTGAAGCGTCTAAGTGTCATACCAACGTCCGCGCATCAAGGATCTGACACAGGTACATGAAGCAAAATGAAAAGTCGGAGTAACAGAACATTTCATACACATACCAAACATAATTGGCCTTAGTTAAATGTTGGAATGAAGTGAAATTCACCTTCTAGGGTTATTAGATTACTTCACCCTTCTGGCTAAGCTTCTAATAAGGCTTCAACAAATTGGGTCTCTAATCTCACATCATGGAACACACAAGAATAAATCCCTACAAATTAACTCAATAAACCCTAAAACACACTAAAATAACTGTAATTCGAAATTTTGTCCCCAACACCTAGCACGAACAGTACATACTAGGGAACTTATATATATAGTAGGCCATTTTCGTTGATTCCTCTTTTAGTAGGACTCGAGAGTCGAGATTAGCTGCACTGTATAAAACATGCTTGGACATTTACACTACATCGTCTTCTTTTCAATGCTTCTTACAATCTTCTACCTCTATTCGAGCAAATTCAAATAACAGAGAAAAGAAATATATAGAAGAGTAAAGACCGAGTACCAATTAACACAGCAATCAACTGGGAGATTACCAAGAAGTTGCCTACAGGCTACAATGGAAGAATCGTCGATTGTATCAAGCAGGAGTATCTTTTTTCTTTCTTGGGGGAGGATGCTAATGTTCAAGGTGGAAAACGTATTCTGTCAGGCGCTGCAATTTAGTAGGATCTAATTTCTGTTCTGCTACCATAGATTGTTTCTTCACAGTAAACATTCCAGCAGCCGAGTCCAAACTCCAACCATTCAGCAAAACATCTGTATAAAATAAAAGATTCATGTCAGTCATTTAGCAAATAATTCAGGGAATTAAGATGAAGAAAATAAGACCAATAAAGACTATGGAAAATGAGGCCCATATTGGAGTTCTAGCTTGTATTAAAAGATTTTAAAACAAGAAAACCTGACCCTTTTGTGTTCAAAATCGACTTTGCGAGATCAATTCAGGCATCCTAGAAAAGGAATGGATTATGGTACAAGAAAATCATCGTCCCTGCCCTTTCAAAGATTCCAGCCTCCAGGTGAAGGGGATTGTAGGCAGTGATGTTGATCAGGTGATGGCTGTGTTGTTAATGTCTAAGAGCAGGAGTCATTGGGAGAGATAGTGAGGGTGGATGTTTGAGGGGAAAAGGAGAGAGAAAGAGGGAGTTCAGAAACAAACAAAAAAAACTACATAAAATTATATAAGAGACATAGATGATGCCACAATGTACATTTCAACAAGTGAGTGGTCATAAGATGAGATGTTTGAAATCATCCAAGTAAAAAGCGGGATTTTGTAGATTCTCTATTTCCTTTAAATTAAATAGGTTTGTTAGGAGCTCGTCAAAGCAAGACGGTTACTTAAAAGTGTAAATTCTTGCAATAACATGGTTACTTCTCAATTTTGCTATTACAGATAGCCATTAGTAACTTGGATTCACCTACACAAAGGAACTATCAAATAATCGAAGTATTATTAGGTGTAACCAGCAGTGCCAAGAATTCATTTCAACAAGAATCAAATTGTGAAATGGCAATTTCTATACGTAAAACCATAATGTTTCCATGGGAATAGAACCAAGAAATGAAAGTGAGACATCAACAGGTTGTTAGTTTGTTGCTGCTTAGTAAAAAACAAAAGGCTAGGTAGGCTAGGGATAAGAAGGCTCATGCCTCAAGCCAATCACGGTGCATTGTATCAAAAAAAATCTAAAGAGGATTAACTATAACTTGACTCCAGCAATCTAAAAACCTCAGAAAACTTAACTTGAAAAATTGACAAGAGTTATAACCTTGAGAATCTTTGGTATACTTCTTTCATGTATACATCCATAATTTACTCAGTAATCCTCATTCCTCTCATATTTTTTGTAGATAATTCATAATTATTTTTTGCACTATTTTTCATTGATGGCCCCACCTATTTCATTGAGATTTATAGTTCATTGGCTTTTGATTATAATAGACTAAAGTAAAATAGCTCGTTAAATCATGTGCACTTCTTATTTATGTGAGGTTGCACGTGATGTTGGCTACCAAGGGTCAATCGGGGAAAAAAAAACTTTGTTAGTTTCAATATTAAAAAGGGTAAATTTGCGTACATCCGAACCTCCCAGCTCTCCCCCCACTTAATGTCGTTGGGGTAATGGAACTAGACATATGATGATCCTATTCCGAGCATCAAATAAGCTACATGGGGTTGATTTGCCCCAATTTCAGTTTATTCATCAACTTTTTCTCCAACTCCCTCTTCTACTCTCCCGCCAACTTTATCACCATCCTTGATATATAATTTTATTTGCAAGAATGGAGATTCTTCGAGAATCCGTTCAGTGAACACTCAATATACCACACCATGGAACTCGTAGGAAAAAGAAACGAATTACATCATCAAGTCTTCATGGTTTAATATGTGAACGCCTTTTTGAAGTATTTTGAATTTCTGCCTATTACCCTAAAGCAACATGTCCATTATCCATCATACAATCATAGAATTAAGTGCGGGTGACAAAAATGGAGAGCGGTATTATGTTATCAAGATGTGCCCTCAAAGTTAAAAGGGAAAGTTTTATTGAACGACCATTAGACTAGCGCAACTATATGGATCAGAATGTTAGGCTTAAAGAAAAAATCATAGTAAAAAGATAGGAGAGGGGTATTATGTGATTGAGGTGTGCCTTTAAAGTTAAAAAGAAAGTTTTATCGAACAATCATTAGACTAGCGTAACTATATGGATCAGAATGTTAGGCTTTTAGACATGATCATTGTAAAAAGATGGGAGCAGCAAAAATGTGAATGCCTCGATGGAATAGTGGGCATACCTTGAGGGATAAATTCAAAATGGAGATATAAGACGGGTTTAAGAGTTGCAAATATGGAGGAAAAGATGAAAGAGAATTGTATAAGATGGTCTGGGCATGTGCAAAGACAAACTGGTAAGAAGGATAGAAAGTTGAGCTCAAAAGACTTAGAAAGAGGGCAAAGAAGATCAAAGCTGACTTGGATGACAAAAGTGAAAAGGATATGAATGACCTAGATGTACAAATTGCGATGGTAGAAAATAGGATAGAGAAGAAGAATACATGTAGACGACCATTAGCTCTCATATAGCGGACCTCAATCTTTTGGGATTAAGGCCCTAGTATTATTGTTGTTATGTCATATTATTATTTTAATAAGATAAAACTGACGAGACTATGTTACCAAGTTTGACACTCTCCAAAATTAAAAATATTTATCATATTGAGATTAATTAAGTTGGTCTTTCGTAAACTTTTGTGGAGGAGATATCTTCAAATAAATCATGGCACTGTAGTAAATGACTTTAAGAGGTTAAAATATAATTGTATATTCTTATTTGATTATGCTATGTCATGCAGGTAAATCATTATGAATCAACTAATCATTTAGACAGAAATTTACTCACACTTTGTCACATCTTCTTCACTCATTCCCAAAAACAGTGCTGTATCTTGAACACTAATGGTTGAGTAAGCAGCAACCAGTAGATGAAACATCTTCTTGGTATAATTTTCTACAAAATGAAATAATTAAAATCAGTACAAGAAGCATAACAGATTATAACAATTGGAGCTGCAATCAATAATTAAAATAATTTTTACTTATTATTGGCTTTCAAAAAAGTGAAATTTTGGGCAAAATATTATACGAGAAAAAAAATTAATAAATAAAATGTGCCTTGCCTACAAAAATCCCACATATTCTCTTTTCGCGTAGGTTTGAGGTCTTCTGCACCTCAGTATGCCTTGCTTAATATAAAAAATGCAACGATAGAAAACTACAACAGCAGCTTGCCTTTACTTCATTTTGATTCAACTAAAGAATGAGAAAGGCATAAACTAGAGGCCAAAAATAGTATAAAGGAGGGTAAAAGGAAAATTACAGAAAACAGAAGATCAACGAAAGAAGGTGTAGCAAAGATTTAAAAGACTTATGCCAATACATTTGTCTTCAATAATAATAATAATGATAATAAACGAAGACGCAAGAGGTATTGGTGTTTCACATGGAGACCTGTACTGCTGTAGCCAGCAGAAAATCCCTGGGAACTTGGAGGCAACGTCTTTTGAATAAGAATGCAAAGCATACAAAACTCAGCAGTTGATATTACTTAATTCATCTAAACAAACACCAAAAATGATACAAAATTCCAATGAAGTTAGTCACACTATCATGTTCTTTGTTTAATGACAATCTCTGAAGAAATGGTTATTGTAAAATAGGTAGAAAACCCTTTTCCCACAGAAGTTCTCACTCAGAAGTAAGTCTGCATATGATATCCATTTTTTCGTAGCTAAAATTTCCCTACAGATAAAGCACTAAGCAGTCAGTAAAACTACAACCAGTAAAGTAGCCATTTACAGTTTGATTCTCGTTAATCCCAATATTGTGTTTGAACTTCCAAAATCCCTTGAGGATCTCACTCTCTTCAAATTTTTCACCACTTTTGCTCAATTAAAGAAAAAAACATACTCCCAAAAGTACAACGTACTTCCATCAGATTAATTTAAAAAGATACACAATTGAAAACCAATGATTATTACAAGGTGGCTTCAACTATTTGTCAAAAACTATTCTTTATGATTATCACTCACAAATAGAGCAAGCTAGGCAATCAACATACATATCATAAAGAAAGTATAATCCAAATGCTTTTTGGGATTTCCCCTAATGTTGCTTGAAATTAGTAAAATTTCCATAGGGATATTGATCAAGATCCGTGATAACAAATCCCTTGATGAAAAGTAAAGCATTTAGTCTTCATAACAAAAATGGTGTATCCCTTAATAGCTCCCACCATGGTGCAAAAATGTGGTATCGGATGCAATAGCGGTAAGGAACGGTGATGTTGTAATAAGAGTGATGTGGTTATCTTAATGCCTAAATATCGGTCGAAAACATGAGAAATCCCTTGATAATTGATATGCCCAAAACACGGTTTTGTTACACCTACGCCTTAAAAACGCATCTAATGCAATACGATGCAACCTTATTTTTTACACCATATATACGTACAAAAATACATACATACACACATATCCTAACTGAAAACATGGTAGAATGATAGTTTCACAAACAATAACACCCACATTACTCTATTTCAACAAATGTAAACATTAATAATAATATAGACAACGGAAAACCAGATCTCAAGACAATTTAGAATAAGGTAACCTGAAAAGGCAGCAACAAGAGGTTGAATTTGAGGAGTCCAATTGAAAGAACGAAGAGCTTCATAAACAGCAGCATATTCCCGTGTCCAAAGCTTTTGACCAATCTTCCAAACTGCAACAACTTCAGGCTGATTCTCTTTTACAGCTAACGGCATAGATTTCCAAAGAAACCTCGCGCTATTACTGTATGTAAATCAGACATCAAAGATTAAACCTAAGGTATATTAGGGTTTATCAATCAAAAATTCAAGAGTAAACTGACTTACATATCACCGGCATATATGTGCCCTAGTAGGTGAATTGCGTACGGCCAATCGTTCTCATACGTAATGCCTTCAGCGGAGACCTGAGACCAGAGTAAACGATCAACATTATGGATTAAGAGTGATCATTCGAGAAGAGATGAGAGAGCATGCCTGAAGCATCAAATTATCGCAGACATCAGCGATTTTGTCGTAGGATTTTGCAGCAATTGCGTCAGTGAGTGATGAGAAATCTATGGCGGTCGCTTCCTCCATTGTTGTATCGGTGTATACTACTTCAGAGATTTGCGATTTAACTGTAAACCTTCACGCTCTTCTCACAATGAAAACGTAAATTAAAGAACTTTGTTAAAAGTACCACTCCTAGTCTCCTATTGAACAAAGTTTGTTAACTCAAAAAAAAAAAAAAAAATTGTTTTTATGATTTTTTTTTTTAAAAAAAGTTTGGGGGAAAAGGTTGAAATTAATGACATTTGAGATGATGACTCGCATAAATAGGCGTAGTACGACTTAAAGTTTCAAAATTAACGTTTACTAACATATTTCTAAAATTTCATGTATGTTACGGAGTCAGATAAATAAACTCGTAATTTATTTAGTCAAACCCTAAACCGCCCACCTTGGTCCAATAGCTTCCCAAAATAACTAACCGACTAATAACCTCCAATCATCATCTAATATAACATCCATTCTCCCAGAAATAACTTCCTACTTAGTATTATAAATAGATGTTACATATATAATTTGCACCCAACTAAGTTTTTATCTTCCTATGGCTACTCAACAAAAATATCCACTCTCCTACTTACAATCTATACTTAATCAAATATCTTTCAATTGGTCTGAACGCATCCTACAATCTGTTATCTTGTTTTCATTAATTACATATATTCATTACTTTCGGTTTCCCGATCTAACTTGAGCGCCGAAGGGGTTTTCAGGGAAACCACCCCGGGCAAGGTTGATGTTGTATTACAGGATTTGAGGTCTCATCAGCGGAAGGATCATTAGTACTTTCAGTATATCGACAATCGTCCCTGATTACACCTATCTCCAGGTATTTTAAGTGTCTTTTGCACTTTCTAGTTTCATTATCGAAAGAATGTACAAAAAGGTCACGGTGGAATAATTACGTAAACCTCAAGTTTGCCGCGTGGATTTTTTTTACAATTTTGGATACTGCGTGGAAAACCCAACACCGCAGGGCTACCACGCGGAAGTTTCAAATTTTTTTAGGTTTTTTCTCCCATAAGTAAAAAACCATAAAAAATTGGAAATGTTTTCTAAAAAACTTCTGAAAAAACTTCTGATTGAGTGGAAATTTTTGTGTCTTCCTCACAAGAGCCCCATCATTTAAAATAAATTGGGAAATTCTACGTGGTAACTCTGAGGTTTTGGGTTTTCCACGTGGTAACCAAAACTTTTAAAAAATCCACGCGGTAACCTTGGGGTCTACGTTATTGTTCTATCGTGACCTTTTTGCACATAAAAACGTTAGCAAACGTTAATTTCGAAGCTTTAGGGATGTTTTACGCCTATTTATGCGATTCACCATTTCAAATGCCATCAGTTTCAACCTTTTTCCTTGTAAGATAAACCCCAACTCTATCATTTTTCATCCAAATCATATATTTTCCCCTAAATCCAAATATGGTAGAGTCATGGTTTATATTTTGGGAGAAAAAGGTTGAAACTGATGGCATTTGAAATGGTGAGTCGCATAAATAGGCATATAGCCTTAAAGCTTCGAAATTAACGTTTGCTAACGTTTTGTTAACGTTTTATGTGTAAAAAGGTCATGGTGGAACAATTTGGTAAACCTCAGGGTTACCAGATGGATTTTTTAAAAGTTTTGGTTACCACGTGAAAAACCCAAAACCTTAGAGTTATCACGTGAAATTTCCCAAATAAATTTTAAAATAAAACTAAGAGACTAAAAAGGTAGAAAAAGGAGAAAGTAGTGAGGAACTTTTTTTGTATTTAACACAAAATTGAATGGGATAGAAAGAAAAAGTGTAGAGAAAGACTGGTGAGGAAAATTTTTTTACTCACCATTGAGAGTGCTTTTAAAGGACATAGTACAACAATATTAGAAAGATTGAAACAAATAAGCTTATAATAAAAAAATGTCCCTAAATAAGCTTTGGAAAATTTGAATTCTCAAAATAAGTGTCTTCATGCCAAAGCTAAAATCAAATATGTTCGTTGTTACTATCAACGAACAAAGAAACTGGTAAAAAAAAAGTCGAAATTCTTTGTTCGCTAATTTTTTGTCAATGTAACATCAAACCTGACCTTAGCTTTGGCTTGAAGACGCTTATTTTAGGATTAAAAATTTTCCGCAACTTATTTTGGGAACTTTTTATACTTAGCTTTGGATGTAGGGTTTATTTAGGTCAATACAAGCATTGCAACATCAAAATCAACATACAATTATTCACCATTAGTTAAGGCTATTAATTCTATATTCACAAAAACTTGGCCGAGACCGTCTCAAGGTGAGACGGCCCAGTTTTGGCGGCCCAAATACACACGCGTGCATGACACGCGCCCGGCCTTGGATTCATTCCCTCCAACTTCCTTTTTTTGGGTTTTATTTTTGGCAACCTTTTTAATTCCCTTATTCACAATATACCTTCAGTTTCATAATCATTCTAACTTCCCATATTCAAAACTTTCTTCAACCTCCATTTTCGGCTCCATTGACGTTCTTGACTCTTCCTCTTCCATCATTATTGCTTCGTTCTCATTTGTTTTTCTTCATCTTCCTCCATTACTGGTAATAATTTTGTTTTTTTTATCTTTAGTCTAAAAACTAAATGAATGTGTGCAACTACACATTTTAAGCATGAAATTGAATGTGTTAAGATAGAATTTGAATGTGTTAAGATAGAAATATCACGCAATGGACAACTTAACATTTCAGATATACCTAAGATAAAAAATTGAATGTTTTAAGATAGAAATTGAATGTGTTAAGATACAAATTGAATGATTTAAGATAAAAATATCACGCAATGGACAACTTAACATTTCAGATATACATAAGATAGAAATTGAATGTGTTAAGATAGAAATTGAATGTGTTAAGATAGAATCTGAATGTGTTAAGATAGAAATGCAATTGGATATACATATATGAAACATCAATGAAATAAAAACGTAGTTGGAAGTACTCAGTTCTCCTCTTATGTTAATCAATTCTCATCTTAAGATATACAATTTTTAGCCTAAGATAGTCAGTTTTAATATAGTCAATTTTCGTGTTAAAGTCCTCAGTTGTTCCCTTAAATTACTCAGTTCTCCTCATAAATCAATCAATTCTCATCTTAAAATGCTCAATTTTTAGCCTAAGATAGTCAGTTTTAATATAGTCAATTTTCATGTTAAAGTATTCAGTTGTCCCCTTAAAGTACTCAGTTCTCCTCTTAAATCATTCAATTCTCATCTTAAGATATACAATTTTTAGCCTAAGATAGTCAGTTTTAAATATAGTCAATTTTCATTAAATCCTCCATTGCAGCCATGCTTGAAGAAATTTGCAGAGATTGCTATGAAATTTGAGAGAAATTGATTGATAATTATTTCCTATTTAGGCGCGGATTGGTGTTTAATGTGGGAAGTTACTGATTTTTGAAAATGGAAGTTTATGTTTTAAAAGAGGAAGTTACTGATTTGAGAGAAATGCCCCCCATATCACGCCTCTTGCTGTCTTGGGCTGGGCCGTCTCAGCGTGAGACGGTCTCGGCCAAGACCAGCTGTTCTATATTTGAGGCTTTACAACAAAATGCTTCGATATTTGTATGGATCACTTCACAAGCATGTAAAATTGAGGTGATAAAAAATTTTGGATGGTGATAAAAAATTTTCGAATTATTATCAAACAGTATCGTTATGGTGTTGTACTAATGGTTTTAAAGCATACAAAAGTAACAAAATATATTTTTCAAATACAATTTAACAAAAAACTATGTACTTTGAATTCATGTTTAACAAGTGAAATAGTCCTACTACTACAATTTAACAAAATTTTCTCGCATTTTATTTTGGCTTATTTTATTTCTCTTGATCTGATTTGTCGTATTCTAATTGATTAATCTAAATAAAAACACCAAATAATTTTTCAAAATCGAAAATTACAGTTAGTATCAGAGAGAGCTTAAATTTAGTCACGTTTAGAGTTTTAAAGGAAACAAAATATTAGTGCAAAAGTCAAATTCAAAGTCGGATTTTCTTCAGGTTCAGAGTCGGGTTGGAGTGTCAGATTTTTATTCCAACTCCGGTCCGTCTTTAACTCGGACTCGAACCGTAAAGTCGGAGTCGTAATCGAATTACTTTTTCCTCATACTCGAATCGAATTATTTTCCTCAAATCGAGTCAGACTAGGATCGGATTCAGATTGAATTGCCATACCTAGTCCCGAATGTGCAAATTGCAAGCCTTGAAGTTTAATTTGCATAAAAAAGAACTAAACCTTGGAGTCTCTGGCCGTTGAACATCAGCGACACAGGAGTGGAGAGAGACGTAGAAACGATAGAGAGAGAAATAACGACAGCAGTGAGCGAAGATGTTCTTGAGAAGGATTGCGAGGCCATTAATGGCGAAAGTGAAGGAAACAACCGGGATCGTTGGGTTAGAGGTGGTTCCAAATGCACGGGAAGTTTTGATTTCTCTCTACACCAAAACCTTGAAAGAGATCCAATCTGTTCCTGAAGATGAAGGCTATCGTAAGGCTGTTGAAAGTTTCACTCGCCATCGTCTCAAGGTTTGCCAAGAGGAACCTGATTGGGAGACGATCGAAAAGCGTCTTGGTTGTGGTCAAGTTGAAGAACTCATTGAAGAAGCTCAAGATGAACTTAAGCTTATTGCTCATTTGAATGGTTTGTTATCCTGTTTCTCTGCATATTTCTAGCTCCTTTCTATGATGACGATTAATTTATACGTTATTTTTTTGGTTCTATATTGCCGTAAGCTTATTTTCAAACCCTAATTTGGTTTTATCGATTTGGGATGGTTTTTGGATCTACATTTTCTATTAATTACTGTTAATTCTACCTTCAGTGATCGGATCATGAACACCATTGCTCAATGCTTTTGGAATTTGTTTTGTTTATTCGATGGAAGACTCTGATATTCATTAGCTTCTAGTTTATTAAGTTAGCTATTTTTTTTCATGACGTAGCTTCTGTGTCGATCATGAACACCAGATGTGGACATGTCTTTAGGCCGGTTAAAGTAGTTTTAAAAATGTGAAACTGGAAAATTTTTGTGTCGGGTAGCCAACTTATTTTTATAGGAGATGAACTGAAATTAGTTATTCATGACTTATTAGCGACCCACTAGAATGGAAATCTATTCCATGTGTACCACATTGTTGTGTCAACATTTTGCTGGTCTTACTTGAATATATGTGCAACTTTTACTAGGTGGGATATAGCAGTTCTTGACGTTTTCTGTATCAGATGCTTGACTCTGTATTGGGCCTTCTTCAGAAGTTTGTAGTTATGTACTCAATACTCACACAATAAACTGAGGAAATAAGACAAAGTTTAAAGGTTCATGAATCATGCTTTCCTCATCTGAGATTAGGAGTTTGAGACCAAACCATGTTTATGCTTGTTGCCTTACATTATGAGGCAATACTGCAAAGTTTGGGTATCCGGATGGCAAATCACCCTTCTGAATCTTTTTGTTAGCATGTCTTACTCTTTAGAGGATGATGTTGGGTGTGCAAGGAAGTATGAAAATTTGATTTTTAAATTACTATATGAAGTGATCAAAGGGGCACATGAAGGGTGTCTAAACAAGGCAAGAAGGTGCTCGGAAAGGGTGGAATGGTGTGCCTTGAACGAGGAAAGAGAAGCTTGGAGAAT
Organism: Amaranthus palmeri; assembly: GCA_019776075.1. Taxonomy (NCBI): domain Eukaryota; kingdom Viridiplantae; phylum Streptophyta; class Magnoliopsida; order Caryophyllales; family Amaranthaceae; genus Amaranthus; species Amaranthus palmeri. The sequence continues at coordinate 155,564 of JAAKBH010000021.1, forward strand.
GCCTTGTTCGAGGCGAGGCACAATGCTCGTTTGAGCACATTGAGTGCTCGTTCGAGCACCTTGATGCTGGACCATTTTGACGTTTTCTAATTCAGTTGATTGGGGGGCAAGTTTAGTAATTTGTCCAAGGGTTGTTTATCTAATTCAAGGCTCTACATAGAGGCCTAATTAACATAAAGATTGGTATACTATAGAGGCTAATGCATCGAGAGCAACTAGGGTTTGAGTGCCAAAAAAGTTCTTTCTTAACATTAAAGTGTGTTTTAATTAAAGGTGGAAACTTTGGGCTTGGGTGTGTGAGTTCAAGCTAGGGTAAAATCATTAATGAAATACAATCTTATTTGAGGGGAGGTGTTTAAGACACCTATTCAACATCTTTGTGTTTGTTTTATCCATTGATTCATGCTCTTGCTTTTCTCTTGATTTTACTTCGTGTTCTTCCCCATTGTGAGATCCTTAACCTTTTCATTTCATCTTGTTGCATTTGCGATTGTTGTGAAATCATCCAAGGCGTATATGACAAAGTTGTTCTAGGGGCACAACAAAGGAAATGAGAAATCGGAAAACTAGATAGTGACAATTTCAAGGGGTTTCTATGATACTACTTCAACCACAAATGATTTGTTTTTTAGTTTATGTATTCATACACATATTTATATTGTAACTCATGCAAATGCTTACCAAGTGTTTGTTATCAAATTCAAACACCTTTAATGATTTCTTCGAGCTCTCTAGTGTTTGCACCGTCTTAAAAAATTGTCACACTTCATCACACATCGATCTTTGGCTTCAATACGCATTTTCAAATCCCTCAAAAGGGCAAAGGGGTCATTTTTGGAGTGTTAGATCTTCAAAGCAAACAAAGTGCTCGTTCGAGCATTGATATCGCTCACTCAACATAAATCAATTTTTTCCGAGAAAGCCACTACGTGAAACTACACTTCTTACTTGACCTAATTACTACTTGATCACTTTGAGCATCCATGTGTGCACAACTCCTATGCTTGTTTGAGCATGGATTGCTATCTAGGCAAGCATCCATCCTAGGTATTGTCCGCCAGTGCGTCTTTGATACTTATTCGAGCCTCTTGCTTCCTTGTTCAACCATCATCATCATTACTCTTGGCCATCTAACACTTAGATCTCGTCATCATTTGTGAACTCCCCTTCTTCAATACTTTAATGATACTTTCTTCCTCTTTTCAAATCGGAACTTTCATTCAAGCATATCCTTGCTTGTCTGAGCGAGTGATGAACCCTATTTTTTCGAGGAGCCACTTACACCCAGCTTTTGCTTTGCTCTACACCATATGCTTGCCCCCTTGGTCACCTGTAGCTCGTTTGACTTTTTCCCCTTTGGATGGCTTGGCCCTTAGACTTATAATGAGAATACGAATAGTTAAGATAAGAATTGTCTCTTCAATCTCCTTGTCGTTATTCATTTCTCTGCGTTATATTTTCCGTCACAAGTGGCTAAGGGCTCAAGTTTGGGAATGTGAGAAGGTTGTTGACAAATCTAAACACTCACCTTGTGTTCTTATTTTCACCCATTTGATCTTAGCTATTACTCCCTAGTCCCACCTGCTAATAGAATGTCTTGCATAGCAAGACTCTTAGATAGTTTGGGTCCCTTTTTGAGTTTTCCATACAAACATATGTGCCGTTAACCAGTTAATACGCATATGACTCTCTTTTCAATTGACATTTCCTTAGCCTTATCAATCCGCTTGTTAATTTTGAGTCACGAGGGGCATCTCTTTCAATTCTTGGTGCATTTTGATTCATATCTTATTTGACGATCGAATTAAGTGAAATGAGCCATCTGTAATCTTGGCTACTGTATTTTTAAATAGTTATGCAGCCTCTTGTTTAATAGTCTCCTATCTAATGTAAGTTTGGGGAGAGAAGAAAAGAAACTTTGAGGCAATTAAATTCCAGCTTGATCATTTATAGCCGACTTGCTATGTGGTTATTTAAATTTCCAATGACCTGGCTGTTTATGAATTGTATTTGGTTGTTCTTTCCTAATAGACCAGTTTGTTCTGGTCGTTACAACCCATCTCTTTCAATTCTTTGTTTGCATGGTTGATGTTTATATTATATCTTTTATCATATTGAAAGTGCTTCCTTGTACTCCTATTTGGTATACTGTTCTTAATTAGATTGAGTATGGGCTTGATGATATCTCATTTGATAATTTGATAGAATGCAAATTTATTTGGGTACAAAATTTAGAGTTGTGTTTGGGTAGAGCGAGAAAGAGTTTTTAAGGTCATCATATAACTTTTAAGTATGCTGACAAATGATGCTGAGCTTAAAATTAGGTCCTGACCAACGAAATATTTTGGGGGGTTTTGGTGTTATTTTGATTAATTTTCTTTCTTTTTCTTGTTTCTTCTACTTCTTCTATCATTAAAGGAAACAATCTCTAAATGGATTTTATGTGTAAAAGGCTTGAACATTAGGGGATTTCTCTACAAATTTATTATTTATGAGAGAGTCTATTTTAAAACCCTTTTTTTGGAGGAAGAACAAGAAAAACTTATCGTGAATTGAGAAATTTTATTTTTTTGTCTATTGATGAAATATGTTGTCTATGTAGTCATAATCCATTAATGACTCATCATACACCAAGTTGGAGTTCAAATATTTATTGATAAAATCTTTGATATATCCACTTGGGATCTTAGTTTTCAAAAGCGTGCCTCGTTTTGCGCCTTGTGCGCCTCGAGCTCAGTCTCGGCTAAAAATGCCTCGGCTAGGTGAGACAAAGCCCACTACAAGAGGCGTACGCCTTCGACGCCTCGTGCGCCCAGTGCACCTTTTTTTGGGTTCGATAAGTAACTTATGCTTGTTTGTTCGTAGAAGAAGTAAAACATGAAACTTAAATTTACGTGAATATAAATTTCGAAAAGTTGTTGCTTCTTTAAGAAAAATAAAAAGCAATCGAAGAAGAAAATAACTTTTGGAATTCTTCTTATTCTCATTATAATAGTTTTGTTCTATTGTGGTGTTTATCACTAGAATAACAATGTTTTCAAGCTTGTTATACTAATATATGAATAACATATTGTTTGAAGCATTATATATGTTTTATAACTGATTTTTATTCTTAAGCGAAAAAGTTCGCCTCGCATACAAAAAGCTCGCTCTTAGGACCAGGAAGTAGGAAGGGTGAAAAAAAAGCCTAGTTTATACATACAGAAGATTCATGTGTGTATGAAATATTTTTCCTTGAACTATTTTCTCCTAGTAATATACGCTGACACGCTCAATGTTTTATAAAGAACAATTTAAGTAACACAATTTCTAACTATTTAAAATCTCTCTTTTATAATTCTTTGGTTTCGACTAAAGTAAAATGACTTATTAAACCATGTGCACTTCTTTATGTGAAGTTGCGCATGACATTTGGATATGGTTGCCGAGTTACTGATTTGGAACCTTTTCAACTGAAGAAGGTTGTTGCTTCATCAATGGTGGTGATTTATGGTGGCAGTTCACAGCTCGATGATAGTGGGAGGGATGAGGAAGCTTCTGTATTCTTTTCCGTATTTCTCCTCTCCCATGTGCAATCAAAAAAATCCTTAGTTTATGAGAGCAGCTTAAAGGATTTTAACATTGCATTGAGTACTGGAGTTTGGCTAAGATTTCATTTATGTTTTTTTTTTTCTTATCATTCTCTAGGTTATTTGAGACTTGAGACTAGAGATTCTATGACATTGTCATGTCCTTCATGCACGAGTTTAAATTGTTCATAATCATTGGTTGAATTTTTTTTTTGATATGTCTTTAAAATTGGCTATCAAATTCTAGAGAGCAATATCCCTAACGAAGTAACATAATGTTCTTCCTGCAACTTAAGAGACTGTCCGTTCCTCAATCCATTCAACACTCGTGCTAACACCAGTGCTTGATGATTGACGAGTCCTATATTTCGTCGTCGATCTTTTCTGTTTGCATGTGAGTCTCTCTCCATCCCCTACACATCAAAGCATTTCCAGCCCCAATGAAGCAATAACAACAATGGCCTTAAATTGATGTTCATTGCACATTACATTGTCTCACCCTCAACCTGAGAAAGCTATGGCGAAGAATTTTTAATCTATTTCATCATGGTTTTTCTTTTCTTTGTTTGTCTGCTTGATTTTGGTCAGAAAGTGTAAATGATTGTCATCTGCATTTAAAGGAGAGATCATTGTGCTAAATTGCAGTGTAAAATTACACCAAGTAACAAATTAAATTTTTAGTGTTGATTATGTATACTCCCCTCCATCCCTTTAATCATCATGAGCACATTACCTTTCTAATGGATTACATTTTCTGAGCTGCCCTATCTATATGTAAACCGACAGCTTCTTGGCTTATTTGGGTTTGCGTCACATAACGGTAATAACATTCTTTGTTGGTTCTACAGAGTGGGATGCATGGGGTGTCCCTGATGACTATGAGTGTGAGGTTATCGAGAATGACGCTCCAGTTCCAAAGCATGTTCCATTACACCGGCCAGGACCCCTGCCTGAGGAATTCTACAAAACGATGGAGGCAATTACTTCAAAATCCGTCAACGAGTCAGCTATTACAGATGGTGATTCCAAGTCAAAGCAGTAGGATGCTGATCCATTGCTTTCCGAATTTGGCGCATTTTTAGCTGTTCAAAGGCTATATCTTGGCTTTTGATCCCATAAGTGTAGTGAATGAAAGTTTATACTATTCTGACATGCAATTTGTTTATGGAATAAGAGAAGTCCAGGTGCTCGTTTTTTTTGTATCCGCAAACCATTTCTCGTTTGATACATTTTGGGATGCTCGAATGAATGCGACTGAGTGGCCTACTTTATTGTTATTTATGTTTCGTATCGTCCCCTGAAAACTATACATTTTCTTTTAAACTAACGTCGAAAATTCAATATCTCTTTTGCTGAAGCCCGGTAGAGATGATGGATGGATGGATGGAGATGATGAAGAATTGAGGTTGTATATTATGGTATTGGGAAGTTCTATTGGGATGCGCTTAACTAGCACAAGTGAAGTAGGAAGAAATTGTGTTAGATGACATGGCCAATATATATATCCTTTTTTCTAACTAAAATTGTACTAAAAAAATCCCATATAAAGACAATAAAAAAAACCAAACTTTTAAAATGAGATAATTTCAAGATGAGATTAAATCTATTAGGAATCTAATGATTAATTGTAATTTTAAATAATCACTTATATTTTTTTAGTGATCACATTTATAAATTTAAAATGATCATTTATATCCTTAAAAAACTTATTGAATTAAAAAATCTCTTTTCAATCTCTCCAAATTCACGTCAAACAAATACCCCTGGCCCGTTAGCATGAATGATAAAAAATATTTAAAATAAGATCTTATGTCAATTAAATATCAACATGTTCGTCGATTAGCATAAGCAAAGCGGGTTATCACCTAAGATCTTAAATTTTTGGACTCAAAAAAATTTATCTTTGCTATATAAGTTTGATAACATTTTTTGGTATGTAATACTCCTTCCAATTCATAAATATTGTCTCATTTTCTTATCTGGTAAGTACATCCTAAATGTCTCATTTCTATTTTTAGTCATGATTTTATACCTACTTACCCCATGTTCATACAATTAATGACCAAAATACTCCTACTTTTACAACTTAAATACCCCAACTATCACCTTTACAATTAATTTAATCAATTAAAATACCTAACTACCACCTTTATGGTAGACCTCATCCCACTCTTGATATTCGTGCCCAACCAAATAGGACAATAGATATAAATGAGAGAGGATATAAACTATAGTAAGTCTCATGGGAGACGGTCTATTCTATAGACAGAATCCATGAAGTCCAACCCAAAATATAACATGATATATTTAGGGTTATAATAAATTATTTAGGGTTATAATAACTTATATTTGGGATTATAGAATAGTATATAATACCTTACATTTAGGATTATAACATAATATAATTGATATGATAATAAAAAAAATCAGTTAAGGGAAATGGGCTGACCCAATTTTGTGGTCTATCCTATAGACCGTCTCTTGTGAGATTTTGTGTATAAACAATTAGGATTTTTCAATAGGGGCCTAAAAAATATGATACGACCATAAACATTAAAATTCAATTTCCAAGATAAGATTATGAGTTCAAATCTCGCCTACACATCCTATTACGTACTCGCAACGTAATAAAAAAAAAAAAGAAAAAAACAAAAACTTGTATCTTACTTGGCTAGTTGTAACGAAAAGAAAAGAAAGAAGGTAACGAACAGAAAAAAATAGGCCACCCCTTTTAGTGGGACTCAACTGTCAACCTCAACCTACCACTTCACACGAGGGCGGTGAACTGTTTTTTTTTTTTTTTTTTTTTTTTTTTTTTTTTTTTTTTTTGATACACATAATTTCATATTACGATCCAATTTTTTATTTTTCAACATTAATAATTACAAGATAATATTCATTCACTAACCACTGATTTTCTCTTGTTCTTCACTTCAAATTACCACTTGGGTTAGGGTATGCTTTATTTTTGATTTTTCATTACTATTAATTTTATCTTCTGTTATTTGATTTGATTATTGGGTTTTGACTTTAGATTTGTGGGTTTTGTTTATTTTTTATTGATAGATTTATTATTTGTTATTATTTATTTATTTATTTATTTATTATAATTATAATAGTTTTGATTTTGATGGAAATTTTACATGATTGCCATTATTTTGCGACAGTTTTTAGCTACAAACTTCTATGATTGAGGTCTCTTTTGGGGATTAATTCGAAATCAATCTTAATTTGGAGAAGATAATATTCAGTCATTCACCAGTCTTCACTTCAAATTACATTTTGGGTATGCGAATTTTTTTTAGTTTTTGATTTTGATTTTGTATCTTCTTAATTAATACTAATTGGATTTTGACTTTAGGTTTGTGGGTTTTTTTTTTAAAATTATTTCTATATTTTTTTTTTTGAGATTTATGATATGATTTATGATTGTATATTTCAATTTGATAAAATTTTTCTATGATTTTCGTTTTTTGGCAGTTATTATTACCTATAAAGTTCTATCATTGAGGTCTCTTTAGGGGATTTGTCATGAAACCTATTTTAAATTGGGGCAGAGATTAAGCATCACAAAGCAGATTATGATTAATTAGTAAGCCTTCTCCCCATTTAATATCTAAATTTTGGGCCCTTTTCTTTTTATTTGTTATTTTTTACACTTTTATGATTGCTTTGTTGATCAATGTATTGGGTGTTTGTTGATATGCTTCAGGGAAAAATTCCCTTTTAAAATAAAATTTAGTTCTTTTTTAAGCAATTTGGTAGATGATGAATGAGAACTAAACCCATTTATTTAGGCTAATAGGGAGCTGACTTTCTTAAACTTTATTGTTATGGAGATGAGTTTTTATGGAATGTGAGAAATTAGGCTTACTTATGAGCATGTATATTTTTAACTCATACTGACAATCGGTGGAACTGATTTATTGGTTCATGTAGCTGGCTCATCTTTCATCAATGTTTGGATAACATTTTTGGAGGGGAGGGGGAGGGGGGAGATTGACGTGTTTTCCTTCTAAATCTTTCCAACGTTAGAAGAATATGTTTTGTTTAAAATGTTATGGAGTTCTCCTCCGAATTCCCTCCGCTGCATTTCCCTCCCTTCCCTATAACTGTCCATAGGAGGGAAATACAATCCCTTCATATCTTTCCCCTTCATTTCTTCCTATCCAAATATAGTGAAAGGCTTTGGCATTATTGTTGTTGTATGACAAGTTATGTACTTTCTATAGCGGAAACTTGTCTATGAGTTCTTTTAGCAACTTGTCTTTCATTACATTTCTATTTGTGGGACTGGGGCTAGTCGCTAGAATTCTTACAAAAACCTTTTGTATACCTTGATTACTGGAGTGTCTGAAATTTGAAGTAGATAATTTTATTTCGCAGAATATGGGGTGTTTTATATCAACTCAAAAGGAAGCTGGTGGAAATAGAAGACGACCTAGCAATATTGGCGAAGTCTCTGTTTTTGTGCCTGGGCTTCGAATACCCAAACCAGTAGACTTCACTCAGTGCCTTAGCGATGATGTACCAAAAGGTGTTGTAGATCGCTTGTCTGATCTCAGAACACAAATTGTTGTAATGGTCGGCCATGAAGCCCTAACAGTCACAAGATCTAGAAGAAAAACTGCTAGCCAACACGGTATATATTGCTATCTAGTAATGATGTGATATTTGTTAGTTGTTGGCCACATGTTTTTCAATATTGGTTTATTTTGAAATGAATGATTTTTCGTTATGCAGGAAGTTCCACTTTGTCTGATCTTTTGCAAGCTCTTGAAGATTACTTACCAGTTCTTATGGGATTGGTTAAGGATGGTAAACATCGTCACCTTTTGTTTAAAGAGTCATGCTAACTTTAGATTCAAGTTCAATTAAGCTATTTTTTTCAGGAAGCCCTTTGCAGCACAAGATTCAATTTGCTTGGGTTAATCAGGAGGATGTTATAGAGGTTGATCCTCGTATTGTTTAATTGTTACATTTTTTGTTTATCTCTGTCTCTCTGTGTATCCCAATCGGGAAATCTAATTTTTGAGTCATGTTTTTTTTTTTTTTTTTTTTTTTTTTTTTTTTTTTTTTTTATCTTTCAGGAAACTGCCATGTCTAATGCTTGGTACGAGATTTTGTCAGTCCTACATCTGATGGCAATGCTGTCATTATCTCAAGCAAACCTGTTACTTCTTCCCAGAATATCTACTGATGGCTATCAACCCAAGGTTTCAGACGGTAAGCATCAACTTTATGTTTCAGTTGATGGAAATCAACTACCATTTTATTTAACCATTTTGTGCTCAAAGTTTTCAAGATATAGAGGTGATGGTACTCTATTTGTAAATTTGACCTCTTAATGGATATTAAGTTGTTGCTACCCCACCTTGGTCTATGTGTGGACGATGTTGTTGTGATGATTCCAATTAATTAACTGAAGATGTTCAAGGTCATTGGTCTAGTCGTTTGTTGGTGTAGCCGTGTTCCGTGTAGGTATTGTGTTTCTGAGGTGTAGTAAGTACTACTTATAGGCAAAAAGATTTTTAATTGGGGCAAATGCTTTGCCGATCAAGCAATGCCACATTCTTTAGCTAATTTTGATGTGGATGAGCTTGTTTCATTGATATTATTTTTTTCCTAGAATTGAGAAAATAAATGCACTGGGGTAATGAAATGTTATTGAATTGAGAAAATGAAGTGATCAGAGAAAAGGTGAACACAACCTTTCTTGATGGTAATATGGTGAACACAACCTTTTTGTAATCCTTCTATTAAGAGATGCTAGAGTTAGGACTTGGCAGAAGTTAAGATCAGTTTGACACGCAAGGAACCAAATCCAAGAAGACACGAAGTAGTTTTTGGTGTCCATAAAGATGTGACTCTTGATTGAAATGTCCTGACATTCTAGGATCAATATAGTGGATTTTGACCTCTTGTTTGTGTGTTCTTGTTGGCATCTCATGTGCAATACATCTTAATTCATATTCCTTGCTTAAAAAAGATGCGGTTACGGATGTGTTTGCGGAAACAATCGCAGTGTCACTAAAAAACAGCTATAACGGACTAATAACGCAAATCGTGGCCAACACGGTAAATTTTTGATAAAAATCACATAAGGTGAATTTTAAGCTTATAATAGCATTTTTTGTTGTTGAAGTTAATGTATCCATAGTATGATTGCGTGTCTACACATCCTAATATTTGTTCTATGTGGCCTAGTATGCCGACGTTGTGGTCTTTACTGCATCTTTTCGATTTTAAATGATCACCTTTTAGTGTTGTCTTATTCCCAAGATGTTTTTGTAATGAGAATGTGTAGATGGCATTTGAGAACATTGACTTTCACGGATGCTTCTAAGGAGTACCTTTATAATTGACCATTTTAGCTCTTATAGAACAATCGACTAATCATTTCTTAAGGGCGAGTTTTTTGAGACTAATAGCTGAATATATATCACAGAAATGTTAATTAAGCATCATTAGTTAGAGGAAAATTTTGATAAACGATTTATGCTCGAGATTGGTGATATTCAGTTCAACAATTTGTAATTCATCTAAAATCGGTTTCGTTTCTATGTAGAGCAAATATTTTTTTTATCCTTTAAAGTTGTTCCCAAATCTTTGAAAATCAGGGGATTTGAAAAATTTGCATTTCGTCTTAAATAATCTATATTGTTGTTTAAATCATACAGAAAGCAGGCGTGCTTCTGTTGATGTATTCTTGAAAGCAGCAGGATACCTCGATTGTGCTATCCGCCATGTTTTTCCACAACTTTCAGTTGAAATGAGGTTGGGTTAATTATATTGTAGAGCTTCTCTTTTTATTCGAAATGCTTATGATTTTCATTACAGGAGAAAATTGCCTGTTGATCTAGCTGAAGGAGTTATTCGGGCACTTTCCCTGCAGGCACTGGGCCAGGTAGTTGCAGCTCTGACTTAATTTTTCCATGCATGCAAGCAATTACATACTTTCACCTTGATTAGTTCAGTTGCTAACACATGGCTTAAGAAGAGGGACAAACATTTGGTGGCATCTAGAACTCAAGTAAATGTAATCCAAATTGACCGGGTTTTGATAAGGAGTATCGATCGAGGTAGTTGCCTAAACCCGAAGGGTATAGTCGGAGAGTGTGTGGCCACCCAAAACAAACTACTTGTTCTAGACGTTCACTTGCATGCAACGTTTTAATCATGCCTTAAAACAAAATCAATAGTGGTACTACATCATGTATTCTACATGAATTACTTTTGTCTCATGAGTTTGACAATATTTCTATTTTGGTCCGGCTATTATTTTACTACATATCTATTTTGGGTAATATACATTTTCTTTCAGTCTCAATTATATTGCAACATATCTATTTTCGGTAATATGCATAATGCATTTTCTTTCACTTTTAATCTTATCCAAACAATTTATTCTAAAGCAAAGTAGAACAACTTCTTGTATTCTATTCATCTGAATTTTAACTTCTTGATCATAGGGTGTAGATATTCAACTTGGTATGGCAATTGATAGTGCGAAAGCTACACTTGCTGTTAAACGAAGGCTGGCTTGTGAAATGGTGAAATGCTGGCAACAGGTATGCGCCTCTTATATAATATTTGTTCTAAAATACTTGTACCTAAGGCAGCATTAGACCTTTCTGGTGTCACGTTGTTGACTTCAGTGATTTTTTTTTTTTCTATAATTTCCTCCACTATTATTCGTTAAAATTGCAACACTTTCCTTTTTGGTGTAAATCACTTGCCTTAGTTCTTCTCGGCTTTATATTATTCATGTTACTTTCATGATCACATTGCTAGTGAAGAAAAGGAGAATATTAGAATAAAAGTAAAATAAACCTAAAATCTAGTGAAAACTATTATGAATAAATTTGGAAATGTGATGTTGAGATTCTAACTCAATATAGGCTTAGTTGATGGATTCTACTCAAAAGCTTCAAAAAATTAATAACATGTGTTAGTGATTTTGTAAGTAGTTTCATGGACTGGATATCTTGTCCCTCAAGTTACTTTCTATTTTATTAAATATGTTTTCTTTATCAAAACAAAGTTTCCCACTAACTCTAATGTTCGTAACTTTAAAAAGCTCCAAGAGGCTAGGAGATGATAAATTATTTGTGTGCTTTGGAATTAAATGAGCGACAATTTAAGAATTTGTTAAATTGAACAAGAAGAAACTTGCCAATTCTTTTGCGGGAAAATTGTTGACCTAAATTTCATGATTTGGTGTTGTGGAATTTTTCCGAGGGTTTTATAAGATGGTTAATTTGGAGGGTAATGATGAGAAGTGAAGAGGGATGAGATCCATGTGAGAAAAATGACGAGCTCTGTAGTGATGTATAGATGGCAAAATCAGGTAGTTAATTTAGGATTTTTTATTAGATAGTTAAAAAGTCATGCATTAGGTAGTTAGACATCTGTCCCCTTTATTTATTATAAATTATATTATTGTCATGGGCTAGGTTTCAAAAATCGTGGGTGGTAGAGAAAGAACTTAACGACGATTTTGCACCGTAGGTGCTCCAAGAGGCATTTTCTTGCTCATTTGGAACTTTATTTGAGCAAATGAACAAATATATGCTCCTTGTGTGCATAGTTCATCTAGGTTTAATATAAAAGGTTGTAAGGAAAACATGAAGAGAATGTAATACATAGAAGTGAGGCACATTACTTAAGATATATGCCTTTTCGTCTCATCTTAGACTTTTGGTCATACTTAATTTGCGTCGTTGATTTTAATATAATTCAATTAAGTTGTCTTTGCTTGTGCTAATTTCAAGATTTGTGCAGGCGCAAGATAATATAATGAATTTAACATTATCTAATGGATGGGGAGAAAAACATCAACTGTTTGTCAAGTATAAGTATGTTGAAGCCAAGGTATTAAATGGATGCTCTATTTTTTTTTTATTTTTTTATTTTTTGCTTTTTTACTTTTGTTGCCTTCGGTTTCATCTTACTGCTTACGATGTTTTTCAGAATTTGATATTCTTTCTTGATTTCCCGAGTCCAAAGGAAATCCCTTTGTTTACGAAGTTAAGCATATTTTTTGTGTTGTCAGAGTTTTTTTTTTTTTTTTTTTGTACAAAGATACCTCTGTCCCTCTGAGTCAATGCTAACAACCCCTCATAGAAGCCAACTAACCGGCCAATGGAGTAATGGACAATTGCCAAACGTTTCTTATTTTTAGCTTATTTTTCACTTTCCTATTTTTCTCTTGGGTTCCTAAACTACCCTCACATTCACTTTTCGGTTGTTTCTTTTCTCAATAAATTTGCATGACCCAAAAACGACCTTTACCCAGGTCGTTAAGGATCTAATAAATTTGGACCTTTCCATGCTAGTTTCAAAACATGATTTTGGTGCTTTTGTCGAACTTCTCATAGGGTGCTGCTTACTATTATCATGGACTCATTTTGGACGAAGTCAACACAGAGAAGTCCCATGGTATGGCTATCGCTGCCTTGCAAGCAGCGGATGAATATCTTAAAGAAAGTAAAAAGGCTTGTGAAGCATTCAACGTGAACCCTCCTCAATCAAGGTATTACATCTGTCAATATCAATTTCTGTTTTTATCCTATTGCTCTCGTTGTCATTATATTTGGTAATTTTTAGATGAATTCAGGCTTGATGCTAGCTATCTGATACTATAACTAAATTATACATCAACCCGCCTTTTATAAGACCGTCACGGTGAGACGACCTCAAAACAAGAAGCCCGTAAGCTAAAAGTTTCTATTATTGGGCTATTTAACCCAAGTATGAAGCATGTCTCATGGAGAGACCGTCTCATACAAGAATTTGTGATTAAATACAATATACACTGAAACTTGGACCACAACACTTACGAACAAAAAAAATTAGAAACTCCAAACCCGTTTGGATTAGTAGATTGGAATGACTAGTGAGTGTTCTCTATGTGCAAGTGGTGGTGTTTTGCTCGACAGAATGTTACTTTGTCCTGATTCCACTGGATCTGGATCAAAGTTACTTGTGCTTTGTAGCATATTTATTTTTACCCCGCTTTTTTGAATGGATTGAATTCCTCTACCCGACTACCCCAACCCTCATAATTTCATGTTAATTATCTAGAGGTGTGTTTTTTTTGGAGCCAAGAAGATTCTAAATTATAAAAACCTAAAGGACTCGCCTCTTAACTCTTGGTAGTTGTCTTTGTACTCATGGGAACCGATGTCTTTGATTTCGTTTAGCTTGGTAATGGAGTTGTCATCTATTAATGAAGTATTTCAAATATCATCTTTGTTCAGTAAGGGTGTTTCCATGTGAATTTCTACGTCTCGTGCATTATATTGACTTACTAATGAGCATAAGGCACCTCAAACTAAGGCTTTTCTTTATTTTTAGGAATCCACCATCATGGGGAACCATGAAGTATCTTTCTGAAAAAATTCCTAAAGACACAGCCAGCAAGGTGCGGATCAATCGGGACTTATATACACATGAAAAGTAAGCTTTTGTTTGGAACATACAACTGTTTCTTATATTAATTGATAGCCGATTTTATATTATTTTCGCATGACAAGTTCATTTTCTTTGCTGACTACGGATTTTTTGTATGTCTTAAATAATATGTCAACATTCCTTATAAAGAGGCATATGCAACGGGCTAAACCCTTGTTTGTAAGAGAGGTTGTAAGCAGTGGCCGATCGAAAAAAGAGGTTATGTCAACAATTTTTAAAAAATAATAGAATTATTTAAATCACACGTAATGGGTTTTGAACCCTAGTCATTTATGTGGAAGACAATAACACTAACCAACTCATCTAGGGTAACTTGATCGTATTTGGATTTAAGTGATGTCAACTGATCTTAGTGACCTTAAAGTGTATCCGCCCTTGGTTATAAGTATAAGTATAACAAGTATTTTAGTAGGTTGAGTCCCCTCTACGGTTTCACTCGTATCATGTGTCTTTGAACTATGTTGATGAGAATATAGGCACGCTACGGAGTAGTTTGATATCCCTTATGTTTTAGAAACCTTAAAAATGTCTAGGCTATAGCTCTCGTGTAAGAGAGCATATCGATACCGTAGTAGTTTAAAACTTCGTTGGAGACGCTACTTAAACCCGCAATCACTCATCAATGTGCAGAATCATGGAGACAGCACCAACACTGCCTGATTTTTCTCTAGCACTTACACCCGATGATTATCAATTACCTCCCGTGCATTCTTGTTGGAGCGGAGAGACTACAAATTCCGCGCACTAAGGCATCAACGAGCGTTCTACTTCGATGGCATGCTTGACACCCACATTTTCGTTCGTAACCGAGATGATCTTTGGAATATTTGAAGATGAGAAGGCAAATATTGGTCAATTGTAACATTATTTCTTGGGTGCAACTAGAGGACTTTAGTTCTATATGTTCCAATCACTCCTTGAAGGTTTTCCATGCACAAACCTACCAACAAAAAATCATGTATAATTGTATAAAATCAAATGTTGGGGGGTGTCTTTCTTTTCAATATTGGAATAGTTTTGTGTATTAATTACTTATTTTCATTTATTATTTAGTAATATTGCAAAAACAATACTATGATAAACTAATTTTGTATTTTTCGTTTAATTCTTGTTTATTAATCTTTCGATTTGGTGAGACAATGTTAGGCTAGTTGGTGCTCTTAACTTTTACTCCTAAGCTTGCTCGAAAATAAGCAAGGGATAAGTCGAGGTGTACAATGGGTGTTCGGGTGGGTTCCAGGTGTGTCATACTCGGGTCTGGTTAATTTCGGTCCTTGTATGGTGTGTATGTAATTATCTTGACAATTAGATTTGATTTTTATTTGTGCATTATTTTTGGTCGAGTCATATTCAGTTTCGATTAATGATTCAAAATTTTGGACACTTATAGAAATAAGAATGAAATTTTTTAATGTGTCATTAAAAAAACGTTTAGGTGCACATTTCTCCTCACTTAGAGTAATTTGGAGGCATTTTTGGATTGATGATTTATCATTGGTTTTTGCCCATTTGATGTTTTGGTAGCGCTTTTCATGATTTTGATGTATTCTTGAGTACTTCATTTGAGGATAAACCCTTTCATTTAAACACTCTTTAAACATATTTTGTCTACAAATTGTATGTGGCGATCTCGCTGTAAGATTTATTCATATAAAAATAGCCCGATTAAATATGTAAATTATGAGTTTTTTATTTTAAATAAACCTAGCTAGTCAATATTATTAATAAAAATGAATTCAACTATTATTTATTCTTAATTATTTGATTACAAATAAGCTTTGAAATTAAGTATAAGCAACAATTGATTTCCAAAAAAATTATAAGCAACAATTGAAAAGTATGTAGTACTGTGTCCCATATAATTTGAAGCAAAAAGGAAGTAGTTGGTTTTTAACAAAAAGGTAAATAATGGTACTAAATCAAAAAAAGAATGAATTGCGTGGTTAATGAGATTAATAGAAACTTAGAAAGTAATACTCCCATCGTTCATTTTTGTTCTTCCCATTTACTTTTTGCACAGTTTTCAAAGTAAATTTTAAACCTAAATATTACTAAATACACATTATAAAAAATTATAAAAAATATATGATAAAAAAGTATACATTAAGACGAATCTAAGGAGATCTCATATGGATATATTTTATTATCTATAAATGTCTTAAAAATCTCAATCAAATTTCTCTCTCCAAAATGGAATATTCTAAACGGGAAGAAAAAAAAAGAACGGAGATAGTATGTCATAGTCCACAAATAAAAATGATGTGAGACGGACCAAAATGGTAAATGCCGCGACGGAGGAGTAGCCATGTAGGAATGTAGCACGTGTACCCATCATATCCCAAGACGTGCTCACATTCTCGAAACTTGAATACAGACGACGACGGGATTCATACTTCATATTCATCATACTACACTTGAATGATTGCAAACAGTGAAACAAATCAAGATCATTAATTCAATTTCAGAATATAATCAACAATGGAGTCTTCCGATGATCAGAAGATGACTGTTAATGGCGACGAAGACATGTACAATAGCAGTACAACCAATCAACACGAACAATCCAACTTCAAACAAGAACAATCCGCTTATGCTGATTCTGATCAGAGTTTATACGCTGTCATTTCATCACTTCTAATGGCGATCTTCTTCCCTGATCCTCACTCTGACTCGTCTTTCTTCCAGAGAACGAGAGATTCTTGTAGAGAGAATTTTCCGCACCTTCGAGAAGCTTCTAAAGCTACTGGTGTAAATGTTCTTAGGTGGGCCCGTCAAGGCAGTTCTCTTCGCTTGCTCCTCGTTATTTCGGTGAGTTGTTTTCTCAATTTGTGTTTATGTTTGCATTTGGGTTTCTTAATTTGGAAATTTGCTTCTTGTTGACTTTAATGTGTTTTGAATTTAATTAACTCTATTTCGATCAAGGATTTCTGCTTTATTGTTTTTTTAGTTCGATCGTTAATACTTTTCAGGTTCAATTATTGCATTTTCTTTACGATTTTTGAATGAATGTGAATTTATTAATTGTTTTTTCCATCAGTGTAAATATTTAGTAATTAGGGTTTATTAATTTCAAAATCTTTTTAGTTTTTGCGTACATCACCCCAGCAACAATACCAAATTCTTAGTCCCAAAACTACAGGTTCGATTACACTACATCCGTTCTGAGACAATGCTTCATAAGGATTTTTTTTTTTTAATATTCATGTTTAAGTTTATTTTATATATTACGGTTAAATATAGTCTAAGTGGAATTTTAATTGAATTGCCAGATCCCTTGTCTTCATAGTATTAACTTTTTATAATTTTTAGTTAGGTAACACTTAAAGATACAAATGATCAAAATAACATATTGAATTGTATAGCAAGCAGGGGAGGTTTTCAGCATGTTCAACGTGTTTGACCGCACAGGGTCCCGAAAAATTGAGGTTTTCAATATTAGATTACGTAGAATATGTTTAAAAATACAAAATAGTTGGAAAAATATGAAATCCCACAGGGCCTTGAAAGAATTTGTCATTTTTTATTTCGCCCCTGATACCAAGTAGATAATGGGAGGGAAAAAGTAGATCTTTTTCTTTCTTATTTTGATTGCTTGTTTGACATACATTTGATAAAGTAAAGAATCTTAAAGGAAAGTTAAGAATGTTTCCTCTTTTGCTGCAGATTGGGACAATTACTCTTCTAACCCTTACAGGAGTCCTAGTTTTCTTGCTCTTTTTGGCAGCAGCTACTGTCAATGCAATCATCATATCATTGTTTATGTCTTTGGCTGCTGCTGGTGGCTTCTTGGCTATCTTCTTTGCTTGTGTTGCAGGAATTTACATAGGGGCTTTGTCGATTGCTATTTTCGTTATTTCCTCTGCAACAATATCTGCAATTATCACTGTTCTTATTGTTACAGGTAAGATTTGTAAAGCCTAATTTTTCTCATAGCTGCTACTCTGGTGTTGTGTATATTGTTGTTCTTGAATTCTAAACCACTAAGCTGCCCATTTCTAGACCTGTATAGGGGTTTAGATTTAGCCTCAGACCTTGACTCCACAACAGTATACAATCACCCAAATGAGAGGGTGCTCCCACCTTCGCGGGGTTTGAGGTTTGAGGAACAGATGTACCCAATCTTACTCTTTAATAACAAAGAGGTTGTTTTCAATCCTAAAAAGAGGTTGTTTTGGATTGGTTGGTAATCGGTTTTTTTTTAATAGAGGTTGCAAAAATCATATGCAACTTCATATAAATATGAAGTGCAAATGATCTAGACCTGTGATATCATTTTTTTTTCTTTGCCTACTGTTTTATTTCCTGTGCTATTCTTGCAACCTTTTTTTGTGGACTGAAGGCGTTACTTCAGTAATTTGGATCTCTATATCAATTGAGATGAATACTAGAGTTGAACATGAACACATACATATGATATACATGTGCATAGGCTTTTCCTCTCTCTCACTCTGGTTCATTCCTTAGCTCAATTGGTGACTTGATCCTCACCTCTATAAGCCAGATCTGAGTGCTGATAAACAATTGCTCGTGGTTTAATCTTCTCAGATAATCTGTAGATATATCGCTTCTAGGTTCTAGCTCTTCTCATCCAATTTGATTTCGGAGGGGAACTGCAGATTTTTCATTATACAATTTCCTTTTTTCATGTAAATGAACAATGGTGAGCTTCAATGAGTATTTCTCTAATCATTTTCAACACTGACATAAGTTTCAACTTCTTTCTTCAAATAGCTTATAAGAAAACCTTTTAATATCTTCAGTGGTCATCAGATGGTGGTTGAGAATATAGATGACAAAACTAATAACTATAGTTGACAACTCAAATATAGGCTTTAGATAGTTGATTTAAGCAAATACTCCCCTTGAATAATTGGTGGCGTGAAGTTGAGTTCGCAGTTTGATTTCTTCTATGTAGCTTGCATTCCCGTTGAAATACTCACAATTCTCATTGACATTAGGTTTTTTCTTTCTTCCTCCATATAAGATTAAATACTCACAATTCTCATTGACATTAGCTTGCATTCCCGTTGAAATACTTTAAATCTGATTTTCAAGAATGATCCTGAAACTCTGTAATAGTGTTACGTAATCTACTAATCTCCTGTGAATTTCTAACTAAAGGATGCAAATATTGGCGGATCAAACAAAGATTGTGAATTAAATGCCACTTAGTTGCAAAGCTCAACATTGAATAGGATGACATACTCCTTTTCTCCTCAATTGGTGTTGTCTTAGAAGTGACAATTATAGTCTATTTGAGCACGATCTTTGGTTGCATTAATGCTTCTCTATTTACAATCCGAAACTCGAACCTACAGTATAACTGCTGTTGATGCATTAATTTTTCTCAGCATAAAGTGGTATGCGTTGACTGTTCATTAACGAGCATAGAAACTCAGCTCCGAGTCAATTACATACACTTTGCGGTCTTGGTAGGACAAATCTTTTGTTAACTTTTGCTTTGAGCTGTCAGAGTCGAGATTTTTATTAAGTGAGGGATAGTAGATCTGTTCTTTTCCTCAAGAATTTAATTTCTTGTTTATTCACCGCTGATCATTTTTCATTGTATCTCGTAGGCTGGCTTGGTTTCTTTTGGATTGTCTGGTCGGTAGTGAAAAAGAGTGCTGGCTTTGCAAAACACTCCGTCAGCATCACTGGATCAGCACTTACGGCATATACCTCGGGTCGGCATGCCCATCACCATCATGATTAATAATAATAACTATGACGGAAATAAGCAAGGTCGATCTAGTTTCTAGAGTTTCCACAACACCTCGTAAGAAGAAAAACGCCATACTCGTGTCGCATAAGCTTTATGTTGATAGCTCAATGCCTTTCATATTGGTTTGCTATTCCTATGCTTTGATGCTTGCTGTGGATTCCTTCAGCATTGATTAAAAAGCTTTTGTTGGTTCAATTTAGTGTGCTTGTGTAATGCTTTTTTAATGAACAAAGCTCTTGCTTGAAGTACTAAATAATTGTATTTCACATGATAGTATAATGTAAATGGTAAATAATTTGTAGTAAATATAAAATGAGATTACAATTATTAGAGAAATGTTGAAAAGATATTGCTGGGAAAATCATATTCTTGTCGTTGCTTTCATTTTACACCACTTTTTGTTTAAATTCGTCTAACGAATTTTGCACTCTTTTCTTTTATGGTAATGGTTCCACCCCTTTTAATCTCATCTACAAATTTATACACCCTCTTCACTGTATTCACATTCACTTATTTCTATCACCCATTTGTTTTTTATTTTCTTCTCCAACTCAATTTTTCTTTCCACTAACTTTCATTCATTCTCTCTTATACGCTATGCTTAGATTCCACTCTTAAAAGAACATGTGCACGAACAATTCCATCCCATGATCAAGATGATCGGATAGATTTCAAAAAATGTTATCATACAACGTATAAAAAATTCACGTCTTTTTTCGATTCTAAAAATTAGAAAGGCAAAGCATGAGAGAAAGGCACAATTATCTAGTGATTGTGAGGCCCCAACTCTAGATTGGAGGGGACACCAAAAAGGCTTCCAACACCAGAGCTCCAACCCTCACTTCAAATTTGAAAAGTTTGGTTACCAAACTTCATTCTTGAAGCCACATCAGAAACAACAAATAAGAAAAATTATAAGAAACTACCTAATCTATAGGTCTATTTGCAAAAAAACTACGTAATGTATTTTTTTTTTTTTTTGCAAAAAACTACCTAATCTAATATATATATCTCTGCAAATGACTACCACTTAATGGAAAACGTTAGTTAACCGTTAAGTTTGAGGGTTTGACCAATCTGAGAGGTTAAGTTGTCTATGTAGCAGTATCTTATTAATCCTCGTATTTTTTAATAATTTATAATTAAAATACATAAATTAACAAAACAAAAATAAAATATATTTAACGTCATTTTTACCCATCATAACGATTTTTTTCAAAAAACGGATGTCGTGATTAACCTAATGGGATAACTCTTTTGTAAATCTGGTCGAAACAAGTACTTATTTGTCTATTTTTCGATATGTAAACCGAAAAAGATATTTAACGTCATTTTTCCATTACAATATTTTCAGTGAAATTGCCAATATCCGGTTTTAAATACCCCTAATAAGCAGCATTATGAAATTGCCAAAACCTTTATTCTCAGTGAAGATCTAAAATTTCACCATTCATAAATGCAATGAACATATGCAACATTTGTATACACAACTGGTGTAAGAAAGATAACCTGATAAACAAAGAAACTATCTATAGACTATTTGTTTCTAAAAGATCCAGTCTTTAGGCAGAAAAGTCACTGCACAACTCCTAAACGAGACTACAATCGTGATCAATCCAGCGACATATCATCGGATATGCAGACGCAATATCAGGGGCTTCACTCGCTTGGTTACAGTGAAGGAATCTCGGAAAAATTACGCGGTCTTCTCATCCATCTTCACATATAAATGAGAGTCCAGATAGGATATTACAAGTTCCGCAGCCTTGCATCCGGAGGCCATCGCTTTTCCTACTGAAAGTCCACCCTTATGGTTACCTACACCGATAGCCCAAGTTAGGATTTTCGATACCTCGACAGACGATAATTTTTTATGATTTCCCGTTCAATTTAGTCACAAAAGAATATATCAGAAAACACCTGAACTTTATATTGCATATGATCACTTATCAATTCGCTACATTTTTCATTTTTCGGTGTTCCACAGTTATATGCTAACTTTTTACTTACGGATATGAACCCACGTGCCCTTTCCTAGTTCTATCCGCAAAAATCTCTCTATTCATCTCAGCCACACATTTCTTCTCATCTGCTTGTTTTTTGCCTTAACAACCCACCGAAACTTATATTCTACTAAAAACCAAATGTAACGCAACACAGAATGTCCCCTTTCAGCGGTAAAGAATTTTAGGTCATCCACAACAAGCATGTGTGATACAACAAAACTTGGAAAATACTAGAGGTGTTCAAAACAGACCCGATGATCCGATATTTACCCGAACTAATAATCAAATCCGACTTAACCAAATCCGAACTAAAATTATGTAAAAATCAATGTGAAAACAAAATCTGATTTTGAAGCGACCTGAAACACATAACCCTAAAAAAACCGATGACCCAAGTGACCACCTCTATAAAATGCTATCTTTTCCGTACAAGGCAATGCACCTGATCATTCAGATTGAGTCGCAATGCAAGTTTATTGACAAACTAACAATACAACAAACGAACGACAGTTACCTGCATAAAAAAATCCAGGAAGATCCTTTTCCATCTTGTCTATTGCTCTCAAAACAGAATCGTAATTGTGCCCATACAACGGGAATGCATTGCTCCAAAAGAGATGACTGAAAATACCATGGACACTTGAATAGTCAGTTTCAGTGAGTCGTTACAAGTTTAAAGAGCAAGTCATGTAAATTGTAATAATAAATTAAAGGGTTGTCTGAATGATATCAATACTTGACAAATGAAGGTTCGTCCTCAGTGCCCAACAGCTGCTGAAGGTCAGAAGAAACTATTTGCTTCAATTCATCCCTAGGATCATTAAATCAAAAAAGATCATAGATTTAAGTCAAAGAAAATGCAGAAAGAGGCAAGAATTAAAATCAAAAAAATAAATGAAGAAAAAAAGTGATCTTTCATCTCATACGTTGAAGCTTTTGCAAGTTTTCTATTTCGGCTTCCTCCGACAAATGTAGTAAAGAGACACATGTCAGATGGAGCACGATCAGGAAACATCATAGAGGAAAATAAAGTACCTGCATTGTAAGAAACTAGCATTAGATTCTATGATATGATTATCACATAAACAAACTAGAAAATTACCAAGAGTCTTCAGTCCATTATGTTGCTCCTTAGACGGGATAAGAACTCCGAAGCCCTCGAGAGGTCTCTTCACTTTATCCTTCTTGAATGCAGTAATCATAACTGAAAGGGGTACGTAAGTCACCTGCACAAGGAGGAAGGCAGGGTGATTGCCTACATCTATCTAAAATTATGAGAAGGGACAAATAAATAGAACTAATAGAACTATTTGTGAAGGGTTCATACAATATATCACAAACAGGATCCCACAATCTCTAAGTACTGATTACATCTTGGAAGGATCAGAGTATCTTTTTTTCAGGTTCTAATATAATAATAATTAAGGTTTACCACTAGGTTAAACACAAGTATGGACCTAATGGGATCTTCCCTTAAACACTCATCATCATCATCATCATACCCAATATCCCGTTCGAAAGCAGAGTCTGGGCGAGGGAAGGTGACGGACAATCCATACCCGTGTTCAAAGATGTATCAATTATGTACCAATTATTGCTATCAAAGATGCCATAAAATTAAATAAGCAATAGGCTTACATGCCCTAAAAGTTTAATAGAAGGCAGATGTTAATAATGTTAACAATTACAGCGGTCGTTGAAAGGAGGTAAAAAGAAGTAGATCAACTAAATCAAAGAATTCACACTATAGCCTTCGGACCAGCATAACTACTTCTCAAATTCATCAGAAGCTCCAAACACACTTGTCATAATTTTCACATAATAAGCAGATGATAATAATTTCCACAATTAAAGCGGTCGTTGAATGGAGAGAAAGAGAAGTAGGACTATTAAGTCAATGAATTCACACTATAAACTTCGGACCAGAAAAACTACTGCTAAATCTCACCAGAAGCTCCAAACTATCATAGCGTGCATATTTAAAAGTGGGTCATCCCACAATAGTGACCTACATACCTCTGGAATAAAGTCAAGTGAAAATGGATTTCCGAATTTCATAATCTTCATTTCTTTGACATTGCGAATTGGAGCCTGCAATAAAGTCAAACAAATGGAACTGTCACATTCATGGACGAAGGAGAAAATTATAAAATAGATTAAATGATTAAACAGTGTAACAGAGAAGGAATAGAACCCAATAAAAGTATCCATCCCAAGTGCCAACCCGATAACCATCGAAGTAAAATACCATCCGATTTTCATTTATTCTAAGAGCAGGTAAATGGACACAAGAATCACTTTAGACTACAGGAAGAGATCATACAGGCTTTAAAATACATGAAGAAATGAACAATAAATGTAAAAAAAAAAAAGTATAAAAAACTATCAATGTGGATATTTCACAGGGCTTCTTTATGCAAAATGTGATAATTAAACGGTATATACACCATGCAAAATGTGGATATTTTTTAATAGTTTCATAAACATAGATAAAGCTTCGAGTTCCAAATAAGCCTTGATTGACTTGAATGCTAGAAACATTCCCCCACAAACCCATTAGTTTCAAACTGGAACATAATTGCTAACTCAATGGCTATGAAAGGAATTGAATGCTCACAGAGACAAAAGTAAACAAAAAACTCACAGTGACAACCACAGCATCATAAGATTGATCTTCACTGGTATTATTTGACATAGAAGAGACTGACCAATTCCCTAATGAAGGGATCCCCTTCTGGTTGTATGACAAGGACAGCACCTCACACTGGAGTTTGAGTTCATCTTCACCAAGCTGTTTGCACATTGTGTCAACAAGTGTCTGCAGAACATACAGTACTCAGCAAATGGAATAAAATTGACATGCTAATTAGTACGCAAAAAAATGACTCCTATGCTGTTGCTCAAAAAACCATGTGCACAGTTAATATACAAGCTCGGAAGGCAAGCCTAGACAGAGAATACTTAATATCAAATTTTATGTAAATTTATTAGAGCTGCATTCTTTAGATCATGCTATCTTCATCAAAATTTAGGTCCGCTTAAATTTTCAAAATTTATTCTAAACTATATCACAGATGAACTTTTATGATGACCCAGTCCAGGCCACCGAAATGCCGACATAACACAGTTGTCAAAACTAGGGTAACAACTGAGACATCCTGCCATTATTTCATACTACTATGATATTAGCAGCTATTGTGCAAATTAGGCAGGTTGTATATTAGCAGAGGAAGAGATGAGTGTGAGCTTCATTCAGATATTGGGTAATTTCCTCACGTGAGTGCTACATCTTTCTTCTTTTCTATACTAGCAATCTTTCCCATCCATTTAATCACACTTTCCCGTCCTGCCTTTCTGTGCATTGCAAACAAAACAAAAAGAATCAAAAGGTTTCGATATCATTCAGCCATCTCCTATTTTTCTACCTTATGCCATGAATTCTTTACTCAAAGTCAAGCCTAGCAAAATCAATTGCAGTTCTCTTTCATCTACCCCAGCCACTTTTGGCAATAAGCTTTCATTTTTGCGCTATCGAACTCTTTATGAAGAGAATGTTCTCATTAAGAGAAATCTACCATCATTCTCCCTCACAACTCGGCAACAATGTTCAGAAAAAACAATATTCAACCCTTTGATAGCACCTATAAATAGCTAAAAACTAGAAGCAAATTGTAAACTCAAAGACAGAGTAGATCCCTTTCGAATTTCACCTAGCATGTCTATTACACACTTCATCAATGATCAATTATGAATAGTTGATGCTTTCTTAACAATTGTAATTTGTAAGCTCACTAATTTCAATGGTATGAACACATTGAGGTCGTAGACATGGAATTCATGGTACTAACTTTCCTTTCTTACAAATATACACATTTCTTACTCAATTTAGACTTTAGAGTATAGGTTGTAAAATCTTGTCTAATATGCAGGGACAACTTATATATGTCATAATCTGAGGTGTCTAAGGGGAAAAATAATCATTTTTGCAAGCAAGGTATCTCACCAAGTCTCCTCATCAAATTTAATTTCTTTGGCCTCTAAGGTCTCATACCTCATGTTTTGGGAGCCTCTTAAGATAGCCTTTGCTTGAAGCAGAATGTAATTGCTGCACTTTAACAATATTTAATTGATGAAACGACTCTGAATTATAATATTCTTGCTTAATAGACTAAAATCCTTTTACATCTAGATTATTTTATCCATACTACATGTCTTCATCCATGTATTCTGAAATAGAAAAACTTGGTTCCAAAAAGAATATTTTTAGTAGATTTGACAAAATTGAGAATTTTTCCCAAAGCTTTTGTGATTGTAGCAAGAAAATGTATCAATATATTTTGGAAGTATAAGGTATAAAAAGTGAAATTATGGCTATAAGGTTATACCTGCATTCCACCATGGAATGAAAATGAACCACGTACACGAGGCTTCTTGATAGAAGCATTTTCTCCTCCACCCTTTTCCTTCTTAGATAACAATGTTGATTGAATTAGTCCAGCAAACACAGAGCCAAACCTAATGGATAAAAGAACTATGCTTCAATAAGTTATACTTGATTAAATTTGAGTCACATACTTAACAAACACTATTGAGCTAATAAAACATTACCAATTGTGTTAATATGACCATTACTTGGCCATATCAATTTTTTCAACAACCAAATACCGAACTAAAATCCTTTATTAAAACAAACAGCTAAGAAACCAAGCCAGTAAATCATTACAAATTGGGTTAAAATGAATTGTACTTGACCATATCAATTTCAACAACTGAAGTACCCGACAAAAATTCCTTTTTATAGCGATTTCAAGTATTGTTTCAACAGCTGACACAACATGTTAGGATTAGGGCTTTAGCATTATTGTTTTTGAATCAATAACTGAAAGCAAACGCAAATGTATTGCATATCAGTTACAAAATCAATAAAACCAAGATTTATTTATTTTTCTGAGAAAATGAAGACAATAGAGACGTGAGGGAAGAATTACACAATAATTTTGTTCTTGTTACGAAAATACAATGAAACAAATTTGAGCTTATTATGATGGAATGTAGGCAAGTGCAGAACGATCCACATTGACCAAGAAATTCGCTTTGCGATCGTAAAAGCAACCGCAACCGAAAATGCAATATTGCACTACAAACAAGATTTGATAGTTTTCACGTTATTAGGTAATGCTCACATTTAATTTATGCTGAAAATAGTTGATGTTTTCTAACACCTGTTAAGAGCAGAGCTAATCGGAATCAAGTTAAAGGAGTATTAGAAAGTAAATCGATGCATGTATGCATCCTATGAGTAGAGGACAAAAATACTTCAGCTTCCATGGATGCCTCCAGCAAGTGGTGGACTGGCAATTTCCTTATATTGGTGGAGTGAGCATTTTGTGGCTTTTGCAAGCATGGAGTAGAAGATAACATTGGATTGGGCGAGAAGAGTGAACATAGATAGCTACAAGTCAAATAAAAATAGGGAGGAAAAGAAAACGACAAGAACTAGTGAAGTTATGCATGTTACACAGCGAAAAGAGCACCAATCTATACTATTATACATCAACGAAATGCGTAATAAAGAAAATGGTAAGGAGTCCCAACAACGTTACTTTGTGAAAACATGAAAGCCAATAGAACTTTTGGAGTTTGGATATCTCAGAGATTGGGAGTGAATTATAAAGTTCGACTTTGACGCAATTTAATGTGGTTGAAATTGGTTAAAGATTGATTTAGATGTTCTTGAACAAGGGAAATTTCTAAATCCTAAAATCGCATATGTAATCACCATCATAAAGCAAAAGACAAAATTGCATTGTATCATACAGATCAAATTACAAGGATCTTTCATATGTACCGAAACCGAACCCATTTTGTCCACATCCTAAAGGTGTACAATATGGCATTTTAGGCTTATTCAAATATCACATGGTATAGGACGACAATTGACAGTACGACAATCGAATCACCTTGAATGTTACCTCAATCGCAAGCACAATCACATTTTGCACTATGAACCATTTCAAACCAGACCATTCATTCTTTTGCTCTACAAATGGTTACACCAAACTTAAGACACATAGATAAAATGGTGCAGCATCTAAAAGCATGAATTACAAAGCATATAAATTCAAAGAAAGCTTGAAGGTTCATAAATTTTTTCAAATTATCGTTCTTACGGAAATTGATCCCAAAGAATCAATTATGAAACATAACGTTCGAAGAAAATTAAAGCTTTAAGATTCATACCTTTTTTCAACATTCCATACGTCGGGAAATGTATGGTGCATCTACAATAAAGTAAGACATTAACACAATGCACAAAATTCATAACCAAATAGAAATAACATCAATATGAGCATGAAAGGGAAAAGAGGAGTTGACAATCAAACAATCATTGATAATGAAACCTAATGTATAAGATAATAGTATCTGCGTTCTTCTCAAATACAATACTCCTTCATGGCGAAATGAGTTAAGGTTCAAAATGCACAGTATGGTACATAATTTAAAGAAAAAGAAGAGGAGTTAAACTACCTTTGGAAGCACAATCGGATACTCCCTCCTATTTCAATCAATAGTCCTATTTGGTAATGCACAGAGTTTAAGGGACCACATGAGAGGAGTGAGTA
This sequence comes from Amaranthus palmeri, assembly GCA_019776075.1. Lineage (NCBI taxonomy): Eukaryota > Viridiplantae > Streptophyta > Magnoliopsida > Caryophyllales > Amaranthaceae > Amaranthus > Amaranthus palmeri. The sequence continues at coordinate 183,960 of JAAKBH010000021.1, forward strand.
AGGGAAAAAGGAAGGGACAAAGTGAAATTTAATGGCAATATTTAACTCACTTTGAATATACCAAAAGGGGAAATAGGACAGTTGATTATAATAGGAGGGAGTATAATTTATTAACAACCTCCAGAAAATTTTGAGAAAAAAAAAAAGAAGGCACAGTATTTAACTCACAGATAGCGATTGAGGATCTCCACCACATGTACCCGCAACAAAAGGATCAATAACATAATCAACAAACTGCAAAAAAACAATAATTATAAGCAATAGTAAGCAGAAGCACAACATTTGTTAATTCACCAGAATAGAGCATGGCAAGTTGGCAACAATACCTCTTTCCCAAAATGTCGCTCAAAAAATTCACCAACGCTGCAGACAAAGCATTATGTCAATTCTACAGGTAATGCATTCATATTCTACATAGAAACATATCCTTTATACTTGATCAAGCTCTTACTCATCAGTCCTACTCCTGCTGATTTTGCTCACTTCCTCTTTGCTACTTTTCAAATTTAGCAAGTGTTGTGTGGAGGAACCATAAAAAGTATGGCTTGAATTAGGAGAGGAAAACGAGTGACTGAAATTTTGCGAGAAGGCAACCACTACCCTATCTTGAAGGGTAGCAAACTACCCCTTGAACACCTTCATAGGGAAAGTCCAGCAAAACCAGAAGGATGGAGGGACTCTTTTGATGCTAATAATGAAGTATTTTATTGATGTTTCAGTAGAAGGTAAATTCAGCGATAATCCTTTCCATCAGTATAGATAGAGCAAGGGCACTTGCCTTTCCTGAACATGCTCATCAGAAAGCTCAGTAGCATTGCGTTTTTTCCAGAGAAATGGTTCCAACATAATTTGCAGCTGAGAAAAAAGCAGTGGCCTTTTTATCAACAAACTGTTGCAGCTAAAAACATCAAAATTAAATCATAACAAAAGATGCAACAAATTCTTGAGCTCCAAAATAAAAGTTTTACACAAGGGGATGCTCTAAAAGTAAAAATACGTCGAGAACACAAATTTGCTGTTCTATGTCCTTTGTCCCTCCTTTGAGGTCAATCACTTAGTTTTAGAAACCAAATTATTGCATAAACCAAAAGCTAAGTTAAAAAAAATTTTAAAAAAAAAACATGTTTTAGCATAAATAACCTTTGATTTTGCTGAAAGGAAATTGCTCGTGAGCAGTGCAGCGGGATTTGAAGGTAGCTGCAAAGGTTGCAAGCAACTGTCAATAAGAAACAGATTGGAAAATATAGAATTTGCCTCGAATACAAATACAACTCAGTATCCAGTGTTAGAAGTTCAGAGGTCAAAAGAAAATGCAGAGGACTTACTAGCACCGGAAGACCATCTCTAGCTATGTACCTTTTATTTTGTGAAATTGGCTGTGACAGAAGAAGCAATCATATAAAGATCTCGTAAAAGCAACCTCAAAAGTCAAAACTAGATTAAGAAGTACAATAAGGCTGTTTTAAGCTGATGATACATCACATTAATTAAAGATATAATAATTTGCTTCTAGCACATAATGCAAAAACAAGGCTTCATCGCATCAGCCGCCTTGTAAAGGTTTTCAAAAAACTAAACCTGTTTTTCAACCCGCAAAATAAAGGTGTAAAAATACCGCATTTTGGGCCGTCACAAGGAAAATATCATGTTTTCGACCTATAGTTCGAATAACGATCACATAACTCCCGTCACCGCATCACCATGTCATTACCACGATCATGACTATTACCGTATTTTTGCACTATGGACTCTAGAAAGCAAAGGAAATGGGCTTAAACAGAAAACTTACCAACTGTTGCTTCTCACGAAGCCCAAGATCATCGATCAAACTCGACACCTCTGCCTCACTTTCTGTCTACAATCATAGCATAAAGTGACATGCCAACCACAGAATTGACCAAAAATCCATTAAATAAATAAGTAATTGATTCTAAATCAGAACCCCAGCATTGTTGAATATGTTGATAAACATTACCATAGTATTTGCCCCCTCATCCCAAATAAAACCATCTTTTTTAACAGTTTTAAGCTTGCCTCCAGCTCTAGAATCAGCTTCAAACAATGTCACATTCAAACCATGGGATTTTAGCTTATATGCTGCAGCAAGTCCACTAGAACAATCCCAAAAAATCAATTTAGTAAATCAATACTAATATTCAACAGAAAACAGAATTTATAAAGTAGTATGATCTTCTGAAAAATTTGCCCATCCCAAACACAAATCATTATGCAAAAACCCATCAAAATTCAGAACAATCAAAGCAAAATTTCACAATCTTTCTGGAAAAGAAACATAAAATTTACCTAACTCCAGCACCAACAACAGCAACCCTTTTCGCAGAAGCTGAAAATCCCCAATAAAAACAAATCAGAACGTAAAATCATCAAAAGAAAGTGCAGTTGAAAAGGGATTGCTTAAGATATATGAAGAAAGGTTGACTTACTGGGTTCTTCCCGCTCAGAAATGTTGCCCATTACAGCTACTGGGTAGTTCTTGGCGGAAATTGACAATGGCGATGGCAATGCAAGTTTTGGTGAAAGGTGGGTTATGGATTGAATTACCATAAGATCAGTTTAAATTTGTCAATTTCTCAATCCAATTTTGTCTCAATCTGCCAATTCAATTCTTTTCCCCTTTCTAGTTTGAATTTTCCAAGGTAGAAATTGTAAATTGAAGTTGATTAAACAAGTTAATCACATTCTTATCAATTAGGTTATCTTAAAAAAAAGTTAATCCTAATTTAAATTGATAATGGGATAATCATATTATGTTGTCAAGATTTGAATTTGATTCTCATTGATTATCTTTCCGCGTATCAGGTAAGGCGGTAAGCTGGTAACCAACAAACAAGTTGCATTTTGTTTGATTGAAGTCATAGCGAAGTGTTTGGCAAACGACCGAGTTGGTATTTGATTTGAATGGGTCGATTTAGTTGGTGATTTTATAAATCGGTTTGATCAGTTGATTTATAGGAGTATGTTTAAAAATATTTTGTTTTTGTTAAGCGAAACACTAGTGTTAGATGGTTAGAACACTTATTCGTCTATTTGTGTCAAATAAGTTAAATTTTCTAATAAGTTATAATACCCAAGAGTCTCAGAGTTTTTGGCTTGATTGACGGGTTCATATGTGATTTGACTAAGTCGATTTTCAATTATGGATTAAAGTTGGTTTGCTTTTTATATTAATAATTAATAATGATTCAAAGGTGGTACATTTCTGATTAATTCTCCGTTTAGTTCAACCTAATTCAATTAAGTATAAATTTGGATAGATTTTAAATCGACTTAGTATAGATAACATATAATACCACTTCTCTCTTAAAAGCTATGAGCAACCCTATGGTCCTACAATCCTTCAAATCGGTCCATCAAATTTAGTTTTCGTTATAATTAATTTTTCTTATGTGCGATTTTTTACATTTTTTTACATACACTCTAATGTTTAAAAAACATTCGATATTTACATATTACAATTTATGTTTTTCAATGATATGAAGTTTTAAATAAATTATTTAATAAAGTTCTATTTCTTCGTGAAAAAATGAAGTTGAAGAAATTTTGTATGACCATAAAACTTAAAAAATGAATAATTCGGTTAAATTGTGGTATCACAATTCACAACACGAGTTGAGGTTTAAGATGATTGATAGACTACTTATATTTTAAAGGTGTTTTTCCTTTCAACGAAAATTCATTTGCTAAGAACTCTAATGTTAAGCATGCTTGGTGAGTAACAATTTTAAATGGTGACCTCATAGTCTATTTCAATTAGAATCTTGATCCCGATCCTGATAACATTGATACCGACAAGTGATATATTTATGTTACACGAATTCTTATCTCAAAAAAAAAAATGTTACACGAATTCTTCTTATTATAATGTTATGATATTATCTTTTATGGTAAATTATTGAAGCAATCACGGTTGAATTACAAAGATAAAAGCATATATAAGAAAAGATATGTGAAAATTAAAATTTAAAATTCCATATTTACTTATTCGATAATAAAACTCGCATTTCACATTTATATAATTATAGATTGATCTAAAGTACTTTTTTGTTATTTTACATATTATCAATTTTTATGGCGTTTATTGTGTAGACAAGTCAATAATGCAAAAAGAAAAAATTACATTCTCCTTGCTATTAGTATTTAGTAACAACATCAAAAGAAAATATTTTTTAAAAATGAATTACACTTTTTAAAAATAAAATTAATAATGTGTACTTATTCGCTGTTAGCAATAACGTACAAAAAAGTACGACTTTTTTGACCAATTTCTCTTATCTGCACTATTAATAATTGCAAATAGAATCCTTATCCCAAACTTGGCAGAAAACGCTTATTCTAAATATTAAAATTTTCTTAAGTTTAGTTTTAAAGTTTTTTCTATTAAAAAACGTTTCTACTTATTTTTAATTTTTATATTCATATTTGATGAGGAGAAAGTCTTAGTAACGTTATTTGTGACGTTAATAAAATCATCTTTATGTAGTAGGATAAGGTAAGATGTGATAGAATGAGAGTTTTGTTATTTTAATATTTTAATTTATTTTATTTGCTTTTGTTTATTTTAATACTATTTTTTTGTCTTTCTATGATGATTTGTAATTCGATTATTAATTCATAAACTCTTACTTGAGACCATTTTTTGTAAAGATGGTTCTAAAAAACCCAGTCTAATTCTAAATATACATTGTTACACCTCTAAATATAGATTTGGGCTGTACTTTTAAGAGTAATCTTTACAAAAGACGATCTCTCAAGAGAGCACCTGTGATTGATTAGGTTTACTTGAGACCGTATTTTATGAAGACAGCTCTCAAAAGCCCAGTTCAATTCTAAATATAGTTACAACTCTAAATATAGACTTTGGGCTGAACTTTTGAGAATCGTCTTTACAAAAAATGATCTCTCACCTGTTTTTTATTTGATGAGTGATGAGTGGTGGCCCACAAAACATGCCCACCTACCTACCCGCGAAGCTTCAATCTCAATTCTTACACATTTTGTGTTTGACAAGCAGACGAAAATACCTGGCAAGAAATGTTCGTCGTCGATACCGTAACGATCAATGGCAAGTGTGAATTCATGGTCATCAATCTATCCATGTAGATTGTAGATATTGATGTTGATGTTCATTTTTTATTTATTTGATCTCATTTGCTTACCTATTAAGTTAATTATTTTCAAATTTACATATAAATACGGAAATACCTCTTTTCTTATCATAATTTTCTTGAATTCTCAATTTTGATTCTCATTTTAGGTCAACGGTGATTCAGTATTTCTGTACAAATGGAGCAGCATACCATACAGCAGCCGTTACTGTCAGGTAAAGAAAAATGGAATACCCTTTTTTTTGTTTGTATTTTTGTCGCAAAATGATTTTATCTTTGTCAATTTTGGTTATATGAGGATTGAGATTGATGATGATTGTTCGTGTTTGAATTGAAGGAGGTGAAAATGGAGCACAGAGTGGAAGATGGAGTTCGTATGAATATTTAGGAAGTACTCCTAGTGCATTGATTCCGAATGCTTCAATGGGTGTTGGTGCTGAACTCACCGTGGACGAAATTCGAAGTGTAGCATCCAATTCAGAACACCATTACCCACCTTCTCTTCATGCCCCATTGATTTCTTCTCCGGACTCCTATTCTTACGCTGGTGGTATGCTTATTAATTTTCCTTTTCCATTGTTTAATAAGTATTTTAGTTTTATTTGATTGTTGGTATCAAATGGTCTAAAAGGAAAACATGGTGTAATTAATATAGGAAATTATTTTACAAGGTTTATGATGAAGCTTGTTTTAGTTTAATCTCTTTTTACACCCAAAATTCATTGCTATTTATTATCACTTTAGAAGATGGTGTTAAGTGGTAATGAAAAATTATGAAATTGATGATTTCGTAAAAGCTGGTTTTCTTAGTGCTTTCACATTGTGCTCAAAACTACTAGTCTCCTTGTGTCTCCTCTGACAAGTCACAACAATCTGATTCTCCGTAAAGTTGTGTAGTTTGGTGGTGTTTTTCCATCCCTTTCAGTGATTATCGTGACGAATTCTTTATGAAAAGTTTTTGAGTTATTGGTTGAGCTTATTTGCCGGTGGTTTTTTTTTAAATAAATGTTAACCTCTTGTCTCAGAGCTAGCTCTCGATCAGCGAACTGGATACGGGGGAGATTTGGGCAGGGATGCCAATATGTTCCAAAGGTATGTATGGATCAACTGATATATAATGCTTTGGATCTTGATGCTATAACACCTAGCAATTATTTTTCATAATTTTTTGAGTTTTGTTATTTTTGAAGTTTTAAGTATGTAGTTTCTCTATGTCAATCGAACATTCCATTAGCCAAACGCCATTAATGGCTCCCACATAAGTGGATTTTGAGGGTAGGATGTATGCAACCTTGCCCTTGTTAGTGAAGTGATAACAAAGATGCTTTCGATGACCCTTGGTAGCAAATATATGTGCAACTTCACATAAATAAATGTTGCACATGTATTGATGAGCCATTTTAATTTAGCTTATCCATGTGAATGTTAGCAAATCTTTTTGATGGCGTGCTATTTCAAATAGAACTTAAATTCAGAATTTTTATCGGTGAAAATGGCACTAATATTTTAAAATGAAAATCTATATACATTTTTTATGACACCTATAAAGGTGACATTGCTCTTTTTCTCTTTGAAGACTATATTCACTTTGGAAATTCTATCTTCAAGGTCTAATTAAACCATGAAGTATATTGAAGGGAGATCAATAGTCTTTTATATAAAAAATCTGAATGGATGCAACACCTTTAGTTCTTTCACTGATGTCATCTACATAGCAAACATTGCTCTTTTTGAAAGACCTTTAAACCTGTTAAAAGTTCTATCACCAAGATTAGTATCTGAAGCATAAATTTATGTGAGAAGGTCTATTGCTAAGTGACTAAGTGTGATAAAGCTTTCAGCTCAACGATCCATTGTATTGTTTATCCCGTTGTGTTATGATGAAGGCTAGAAATGCATCTCGTCTTGATTATTATTTTTCTATATCTTCTTAACTTTTCTATGTGGACTTGAAAAGTTTAGCTAGTTTTGTTATGCATACAACATGTCAATACCCCAATGCCAATAAATGTCTCTACCTACGTAGGGTTTAGAGGGGTTCTAATGTACTCTAATTTATCTTTGTTAGCGATTTCAAAGAGGTTGTCTTATGCATGCTTTCCTTATAAGGACAATCAACTGCAAAGATCTAAGTTCTATGAATAGTGTTCTTATTTTTTTATATTATTTTTTTGAAAGATTTTTTGTATATTATTAGGGAACCATCACTTCGTGTTTCCAGTGGGGGCAATTTTGCTTCATTGTCAAACTACAACTAGTCAAAGAAAACGAAAAAATGACGGAGAGAGGAAAAAGAATAGAGGGATATATAGATTAGGGATAAGTATTGAATATTAGAAACATAGGGAAAAAGCATCTTTCTCATTTTCTCCATACACGTTCCTCTCAAAGTCCTTTGACTCTCTGTAGTTAGCATACCTCAGGATAAAATATTGGAAATTTGTCTATCTGTACCTTATGTAAGTGATGTATGGGGAACTGCCATTTGCGATATATTTGTTGTTCCTGGATACCAGACACTAACGAGAATCTGGTGAATTGACTCTATTTTCCGGCTTTGACTGCTCAAGTACTTGGTGTATAATCTTTCTTTCCCTCCTTATTTCTAACAAAAAGTCACTTCTCTGTTTTTCTATCAGAGATTTTTAATTTTATTTTATGTTCCTTTTCGAGACTTGAGAAAGAGGAAATAAGCATATATGAATGAAGCTTTTTCATCTTATATACTATCCAAAGCAAGCATGTCTGATGTCTTAGTGGATTAAAATATTTTCTTGAGCTAAATATTTGTTCTATGGAGTACTTATTGTTTTAGTCATCTTTGCAAGTAAATATTGTGATCTGTGCTGAGCTTATATAGTTAAGCTGTCTGTGCAGACAAGTATTGGATGAAATTGAGATTCGAGAGTTGCTCATGGATCATGTTGGTCATCGGTGTTGCTGGGGAAGTCGTCCTGCCCGTACATGGAAGATACAAATGGTGGAGGACTGCAATGTATACATAGGAACATTAGATACTTTTACGGAAGAGAGGGAAGTCATTACGGAACGTATTCCTTATCAAGGTGTCAACATAGATGGAAAAGATAGTGGCCCTGAACCTGGAATCTGGGAATTGGATCTGAGGTCTCAGTTCCCTATTCTATTTACACCCGAAAAAGAAACAAGAATGAAAATTCCACATTCAGAAACCATTGAGAAGTGCCCTGGTACATTCTACGAAATACTAACTTTGTTGACATTGTTCATAATAAAAATGACACTAAGTGATGATAGTGCTTATTATCTTGTAGGTTGTGATGGACGAGGTGATACTGTGTGCCCAACTTGCAATGCAAATCAAGAACCTGGATTTTACAAAGAAAATCAGATGACTCCATGCAGTTCCTGTTTTGGAAGGGGTTTAATTGCTCATAGAGACGGGTCTGACACAATGTAAGCATTTAAAAATATACTTTCTATATAGAGTGATCATTCGACAATAAAATAACTTGATATATCATTCCATCTTTTACTAATTACATTTTTGCATTGTGTGTCAATTTGACAGATGTACGCAGTGCAATGGTAAGGGGAAGATTCCTTGTGCTACTTGCAGCTCTAGTGGATTGATAAAATGCAATATATGTCGAGGCAGCGGATCTATTCTTGCTCGTAATGTTGCAATTGTTAAATGGTAAGTGAGCCATTGTTCTTGACTTTAGGATCTATTTTGTTGACTTCTATGTAATATTTCCTAGGATCTATTTTCTAGCAACCGACCCCAATCTTTTTGGATTAAAGCCCCGAGTGACATTGTTGTTGTATTTTTACTATTTGTGATATGTGTTGCTCCCTTCAATTGACATTGGTGCCTCCTGTTTTTGTTCCAAGATGTTCCATAAATATGTCCCCCATTTTATCTTTTGACAAAATTAATGAACATTTATTTTTGTCTCTCTTATTTGTTATCCTCATTTTTCTCTCTTTCTCTCCCTTTAACATCACTTCTTCCTTGTTACAGTAAAGGGGTACAACAATTAAGAACATATATAATGAGAACATTTTGTCTTGTATGATAACTGATAACGTGAAAAATTAATTGTTGAAAGAATCAGAATCAAAATCAAATTGTTTTCCTTGGTTTTGTTGTATATGTCGCATTGCTCACCAGAACCGGAATATTATTGGTTTTCTTCTAATATCCATTTTTTAATGCATAGGGAGACAATAACGTCTAAAGTTCTTGCTATAAAGTTTTGGCAAGATTCCCTATCTTTTTTCCCACTCCTAGGGCTTAAGCCACTAAGGTTGGACTAGAATCTATCCTGTAAATAACTTTTTTGTCTCCATGGAGGCATTGGATATGGAACAAAAAATGGGGAAGTAGAGTCTATTGAGCATCTTTATAAGCTTATGATCTGTTTTTACTTGACACATGGTATAGAAAGTTGTTGACTTATATTTACCACATAGAGTCTAATTAGGTTTCGCCGATTGTTGAACAATGTCTTGGTTTCAATTTACTATGTGTTTCTTGCCTCTTGTCTTTCTCTTTTCCACCTTCTGTCCTTTTTGTTTTATCCATGAAACTAATCTTTCTACTGCTTAAATTTTATTAAAATCATTGAGCTTGAGTCAGTTGCTTTAAGCAACAGCTGGCAACATGTATTTTCTATTCAATTTTAAGAATTAACAATAATAACCACCGTGCAGTTACGGCTGTGTTTTGTAATGGTTAGATCTTCCTTTTCTATTCTAACTAGGTTGTGCTTGGAACCATCTTTTTTGTTTGCCTAGTTCCTGTCTTTGTTTTCGCTTGTGATGCTCCTCATTTGTGCTGAAGGCCATTAGTCTCAGATTACCTATTTATAGTATCTAATTAATTAACAGTTTGTGAATTGTGATAGTATGGCACATTGAGTAGGTTTTTTTTCTTCAAATCTGTACCTGTGAGAATAGAACAACATATAGGGTTCTGTTTGTAATCAGCTAGCTTTATTCCAGATCATCCGTTCAATAAATGATCATAAAGGTGTAAATTTGTTCATGGATGCTCTGATCATATCAAGAGTTTTGTGTCAACCAGATAATTGGTCTGAGTTTTAGAAATTATAATCCGCAATCACGTTGTATTTTAGCACAAAATGACGCAATAGTTTGTCCAACTTATGCAGGAAGACACTTTCGACACGAAAAGTGAGTGCAACAAGAGGAGCTGCCTCGGTCCCTGATGATGTCTTCCACAGAGCTAAAGGGGTGCAACTATGCAATATGCAAGCTTATCAGTGTACTCCTGCCTTTTTTGCTGATTCTTACTTTCTAAACACTTTCTCTTCTGAAGTAATTGCGGATCGTGCTCCTGTTCCACCTACTGCAAGGGTTATTTGTGAGCGACATACTATATCTGTTGTACCGGTGACACGCATTACCATGTCACATGCTTCTCGCTCCTTCAGTTTCTATATTATTGGTTTCAGTAGAGAGGTTTATCTGAAAGATCGTTATCCCGCCCAGTTTTGCTGGGGTCTATGCCCATGCTTGGAGTGGCTCAACTTATAGTTGAGATCGAGTGCAATTAAGTTGTAAAAATGCTCTATGTCGTTGAAAGCGTTGTCTTATGTGCGACTTGCAGAATCAATGTCCTCTTTAATACCGATATGTGCCATAAATCACTTTTTGAGCTAGAGGATCATTTGTTGTATCTGTGAAATCTTTCTTGAATTAATTGTTTCTGATGTTTTTGTAATTGAACAATTTTCATCATTTCACAATCGGTTGATACTGAATATTATTTAATACCTTGATAGGAACATAGGATTACATGTAGTATTATGTCCAAAAAAGCAATTACATATCATTTAGTAGTGTTAAAGCAATTTAACAGGGGCAAAAATTCATTAAGACGCGTGTTTAATCGACTCCGTAGAGGCAAATCTGGAAAAAAATTCAGCACTATTTTGGCCAAAGGGAGCACAAAATTGCACTTGAACCTTTCAACTTTCAATTTTCAGCAACGTTCGATGCAAGACGAATAACTTTGAGCATTTCTATTACTGAACTAAAACAAAGAATGTACTCCAAAATTTTTGTGCTTTCGGAAAACCCTAACATGATATTTGATCGAATGTATGAAGTAGATTGAGTATTGATGAAGGAATATAAATTTAACTACCAAAAGTTTTAACCGCACATGGGTAATTTTGTCCCTCAACAAAGTAAAACTGCTAGAAAAATTACATTTTAACTCATTAAGCAGAAAAAAAAACATTCTCCTTAACCCTCTAGTGGACAGTGTTTACAATTGATCGACATTAAACTGGGGTACCCAAACCAGAGGGAAAATGATGTATGTGTAATGTGTATTACAAGTAGTTCATTCCGACTGCTCCGATCCATAAGGCATTGCTCATAGCCCAGCTCAAATTCCGGGCTAGGGAATGCATTTTCCCAAGTCTCAACAATACAGTTGTAGAGGCTCCCCAAAAGTCTACATTATGTCCAAAACCAACAGCTTTCAAATGTTAACTTTACAAGTCGGTGTTCCTGGAAAAAGAAGGCAATGGCACGGGTTCTTGTGGTCGAAGAATGACAAGAATGCCAAACATCCCAAGCATAGGAAGGATGACCAGCCATTTTAACAGTTTGTAGTAATACATATGAAATGTAAGCGAGAATTCGTCCGAGAAATAAAGGCCATTAGAGTCCACCATCTCAAGTATTATGGTCCCTGTAGTCCTTACTCCAACTGTTGGAACCTTCATACGATATTTTCCCGGGCTATTATAGACCTGATTAAGTTTAATACTTCGCTCTCCTTGAAAATTGCCAGGAACCAGCAAAGTCATCTACATTATTTCATCATCATCAGCTACTAAGAAGATATAGGACAACACCAGAAAGTAGAGATGGAAAAGATAAAATTACCGTGACATTGTATGATGCTTGTGTACCAGACAGGTGTCTATAAGAATCAACAACCTCAAACTCAACCCAAAAGTTCTTGCCTTCTTCGTCACGGAAATTTCTGTGTGAAGGCAACACATAAATCCCCTCCCGATTGTATCGACTTGCAACATTGTTTCTACCTTGGTAAGCTGATCTCCATGCCTGCAGAAGTACATTAACTTAGAAAAGCAAAAATAAATGGAAAAAGAGAAACTCTATTTTAGTTCCTGACCCTGTCATGGAAAGTGGCTCGAGTTCAAAATATAAGTCTCTGCAACTCACCTTAAGTGGATGATGTGGTGATGGGGTAGAGAAGCAAAAAACATTTCCATTCATAGTTGTTACAATAAGATCAAGATCATCGCCGCCATCAACATTGTCCGCCAAAACCATACTGTATCTGTTATCAACCAGTAGATGTATCATGTATTAGAATCTGAATGTTGATGCAAAACATCTAGCAACTTCAAACTAACAGGTTAAGCAAGTCTTACGAAGTTTCTCCAATATCGACGACATCAGCACAAGACGTGGGGCCATCGATGAGATATAGATAACCATCAAATGATGTTGTGACAATGGTCAGTCCTTTCTTTTTCTCTCCCCGTTTGCTCAAATCAACAAGAAGAACCTGATTCATAACTCTCCCATGAGTCCTATAGGGATATGGGCGAATATGTTTCCCATCCTTGCCACTTAGGACATATATATTTCCAGATATGGTCGGAATCACAATATCTGTATGGCCATCTCCATCAACATCACCAACAGAAGGGCCCTAAAATACTGAAATATGTCAGTATATTGGATTTTCTAGCACCTGAACAATAATCCTCAAGATGTAACTTCCAACAAATTGATAAAAGATTGAACATTCCCGAGTCCTTACACCAACCAAGACTGATCATGGCACCATTGTCTTGAAAGTGCAAGCGATTACAAGCACACTAATAATAACAGCATAACAGACTTTGTATAAGAAGAGATCTACCCACCCTCCCTTCCCGGCAAAAAGGAAAAGCTTGAGCCTTGCGGCACAATTCACCATGTAATCAATTCGATGAGTCACAAGCACAGATGAGAAGACTTTTTGAGCTTACAAGAACCAAAATATAATGGCCATGGAAGGCAAAGCATCAACTGCTATTATAATCCACCCCTCACCAGCTTAGTTTTCAAAGGCACAGTGAGTCTCAGAAGAGTCCTGGATACTAGGTGCAAGGTGAAGGGACATGCTTTTGTAAATGAGACACTTTTTCTCAAAAGCTCAAGAATCAATTTTAAAGCATATTATAATACGACCCAAAACATTTGTTATCATTGCGTTAAGCCATTAATATAGTGCAAAATGGCACAAGAAGTTACCTAACTCACATTGTAAAGCATTTTGTTTAATTATCCGCTGTCTAATTGTTATCACAAAAGAAGAGAAGAGAGAAACAAATATAACTCAGAAGAAGAAAAGCAAAAAAGAATGACGAATTCAGAATAAAGAAGAAAGAAAACCAAAGAGAAAATATGAAAAAAGAAAGAAAGATAGAGGAAAATTGAATGAAGAAAACAGCAACAATACAACATTGGCAATGCCTTAATCTCAACAATATGAAGTTGATTACATGAACCGAAACATATCAACGCGAGAGATCATTGCAAACAAAGATAATGAAAGATGAAAAAAAGAGAAAGTTTTGAAGCAAAAAGGCAGCTGAAAGATAAAAAATCATAAAACGGGCAGAAAATCCAAGAAAAAAAAAATTACATGAGTCAAGACTACTTATTTTGAAATTATAAAGGCCTACCTGCGGAACAAGACTTTTCACATGGGTTTCCCATATTTCCTTTCCTTGAGTAGTCCAAGCAGCAACATTTCCATGTACATCAGCAGTCACTAATTCAATTTTACCATCATCATTGATATCAGCTGCCACAACTGCTCCTTGAATTTCAGCCATTTCAAGAGGGAATTTGTCTCTCACCTTACCTGGAAAGGAAGCAATATAAATTAAAACACAAAAAACCAGGATAACCACTTGAACATGAACGGACTCCAACAAAAAGCCTTGAAGCCAAAATTATTTATGATGATTAAATTTAAGGCTCAATGAAATAAAAAGCTAAAGATCCAAGATTTTCTAAATTTCTCATTGGGAACAAAGACTCAGGATGTAAATCTCTATTTTAAAAAGGTACATGCCTTTTCAATTGTGGTGGTATATTTTTAGGGCCTTTTTATGCCACTTGATAGCTTATTAAAGCATATGAAATGTAAATAAACAACCCCCTGGAAGCCATGCTTGGAGTCATAATGCACATCACCATCATCTTCATTAGACATCAATTAATCACCTATTACCCACTTAAGTCTTAAAGCATTCCTTAGAAGATATGTTTCTTTAAAACCAAAATTCCAAAACCACAACGATTACATTTCAAAGGTTAAGTAGGGTTACTTAATTGCCTGGTTTAAAACCCATTTGATGTCTTAATAGCAATCTACATTCAGCAACGATTTCAATTCTATTATGCTATGTTTGGGAATGAGGATTTCATTTGAAAATATAAATTTGACTCAAAATTAGTGTTTGGCAAATACAAGAATTTCAAATTTGTATTTGAGTCAAATCCACAATTGTTATCAAAATAGTTTAAAGATAAGGATTTGAGAATGACCTCCCAAACCTTGTCATTCTCAAATTCTACATTCATGATTTCATACTTGAAATCATTAGTTTGAAATGAAATGCTAGTTCCCAAACACAATCTTAGGAAAATTGATATTAAATTAATCTTGACTATAATTAGTCTTGTAACAATAGTTCCAACTGTGAAGTATTCTAGCATAGACCCAATTTTTGAGGAAGTCTCCTAAGAATGAACCAGGAAAATAAAACAACCAATTTATTAAGTCAAATGACGGATTAACCATTAGTTTACTTCAGAGGGAAAATAAAACAACATCGTAAAAGTCTTGATCTCAACGAGGTCAACAAATGAACGTGAAAGATTGTCGGTAGCACGGGACATTTTGAGAAGACACCCTCCAAAGTTAGGATCATTCTAGAATAACCATAATTCGAATTATTATGTAAAAGACACCACACTTGAATCATCCTTGCCAGTTTTTCTAACATATTGAAGTCGGAACATGATAGCCCAATGATAAATTTTTTAACGTAATTGTAGTAACATAACACAAACATGGACCTTGACATAAGAATCAAAGCTCTTTTACTGAAGTAGTCATCTCAAATTACCTAAGGTTATGTTTGGGAATAAGTAATTTATTTCAAATTGTAGATTTCAATTATAAAATCATAGATGAGGAATTTGAGAATGACAAGATGTGGGAACTCATTCTCAAATTCTTAATTTTAACTAACTTTAATACAATGATGGAATTGATACAAATCCAAATTTGGTTTTTATTAATTCGCCAAACACTAAATTTAAGTCAATTCTAGATTTTCAAATGAAATCATTATTTCCAAACATAGCATAAACTATCTAGGTACTTGTGTAAAAATTGATGTGAATGAAGGGTTGAGGTATAAATAAAAAGTGCATGAAACTCGTTCAATGCGCCTACATTTCACACGCATAAAAAACCTAGATATATATTTTTTTTGCATGAGTTCTCATTCAACTTTGTTTTTAGGAGAATTACATTTATTTAAACCAATAGTTCTTAACCCATTTGTTCAATGTAATATAAATCCCAACGTTAACAAAAATAGACCGACCGCAAAACAATGAGAACATTTTAAAATAAAAAAGAGGAAAAATATTCCAACTACTATACGCATTCATTTCTTTTTTTCTTTTTTTTTGTTCCTTAATTCCATTGCATTATCTTATCATTGTCAACATTATCATTATTCCTTACATTCATCATTTTTTTGATTATCTATTCTCTTCTCTGATATACTTTACTCTCACATTCAAAGGTGCCTTCGCACTTGGTTTTCAATTGCTCAAAATTTTCCATTAGCTAGCAATAATTCATGTTGAACACAACATCTTGTTGGAAACATGAAAGAATGAAGTTACTCTTTGCACAAAAGTCGCATGGAAAGGAATGTGGAATGTTTAAATGTTTCATTAACTCAAGTGCACTTCTTATTCATGTGTTGCGCATAATGTTTTGTACGAAGATTTTGAAATCAATCTCTTTGTTATTACAAGATTGTTTTGTACATTTGATCTCCAAGACCTTGTCTAGGTGGGATCCAAGGTAGGACTAGGTAAACACTTAATGGCATTAGGTTATGAAGTGTAGTTGAACAATAGTATTAGTATCTTTGTTTTGTTTACTATGAGAAGGGGCTCTTGCTTCTCTAACCTCCATTTCCCTCTCTTCCCCTATTGGTATCCAAATGAGGGAAATACAATTCCTCCCCTTCCTTTCCCTCTATTTCCTTCTATGTTCTATCCAAAAATAGTATTAGCATCTTTGTACACCAAGGCATTAGGGAACTCTTATTACATGGAAGAAGTTAAAGAACAGATTAAATCAGTAATCTTTGTTTCTAATTTAGACGCCATCGTCTCAACCTACTCTCTACTTGCTTCGAATTTTGTAAAAAAATTCTTAGCAAAATTGATAAATAAAAAGAATATAGGAGTATATGTCCATAAATCCAATCTCACCGACATACTTGGATTGATGGTGATTTATTGTTAGGCTTGATGTATCACGCACAGACACAAACCTGTGCAACAAAATGGGGCCCGTTGGGGTCCCTGAACCAGCCAAGTAAGATGTTGGACTCTAGAGGGCCCCCCATCAAAAACTTTTGATCAATTTTTGGACAGGATTCGAAGCACAAGCCAGTAAGGATGATCCTAAAAGCATTGACTTTAGCACACTTGGGTACAAATGGACACCATCCCTCCAAGTCTATTCTCTCATAACCCACACAAATCCAGGTTTTAATGTGAAAGGGTGCTAATGCTTTTTTCAACTGTTTGCTCACAGGTTCATCTTCTGATTTTTTATCCAGCACTAGTATAGAGATCCAACCAAATAATGCAAACACTGAATTTGCTATGCAGACTGGGAATCATATTATGAACTAGGTAGTAGTTACACAAACTAACTTCCACAGTGTCTCCTAACATAGAAAAATGATGATGATGATGATGATAATGTCAAGTAGTGTTGTTGAATGGGTATTGTTTCAGAACGCCCTGCTAAAGTACACAAGAAAAGGGCTCTAAAAAGGCCCTACATCTAAAAAATATAAGTTCACATTAAAGCATCCTCTATCACTAAGAGATTTTCATTCTCATTCTACAAAATATCCGTAAGACAATAAAACATCATTGATCACTAATCAAAATGTTGTTCTCAGTCAAATGGTATCATCCAAAACGGACCCGGCCAGGCCAAACTGAATGAGGACCTCCCATTTGAGCCTATTTCATCTTAGTATATCCTAATTAAACTAACCAATATCCAATCCATTGCACAGGCCTAATCATAATTCAGCAATCCTAACAGATGAAATAGGTTTGGAAACCTTGCATAGCTGTATTGAGCATCCATCTCAAGAATAAATCAAATTCAAGGAAAAAAATAGAGAAGTGAAAGAATTGCATCTACGAGATAATACAAAAACTTGGAAATGCGGATAGGTTACAACTAGAGTTGTCAAAATATGTGCTTGGATCGGGTTTTGGGAATGCCATTTTGCTGCCAGAACATTTCAAGGTTCTGTTGTGCCTAATCATCATGTCAAGTATATTTTTAGCAATGTTCGGGTCATTCTAAGGTTGGTTTTTGATCACCCTTGTATAGGTCAATTTTGATTTAAATCAATTTGATAGCTCGAGTTAAAACTTTCCACACAGCATGACAAACAGGAACTTTTACTTCTGAATTCCTATGAAAGAAGAAACTCTATGCACTATGACAGCTCAATCCAACATAATACACCCAACCCCCCGTCCTTTCAAGCCCCATAAAAAACATGATAATTGCTTTTTCTTATTTCAATCAGTAGTCATTGTCCCTGCAGATTTGCCTCATTTAAATCATATCTTATCACATAGTGTGTCTCTAGATTCCGGAAGTGCTTAGTTCAAACTTCTAAGATATGCAATTGTACAACACAAGCCATTAGCATCAAACAAGATTACTACAGACATCAACCTTTGTAAAAATATTAAAGTGCAATAAAGACATATTACCATGATGATCAAGTACATAGAATAAGCCAAAAGAAGTCCCAATGAGGATGTCCAGATTCCCGTCTCTATCTAGATCAGCCACAGTAGGTGATGAATATATGTAAGCACGGAATTTGGAAGAATCTGTGCTCAAATCCAGGGGGGCAGTCCACTTAACTTGTTTTGTGTCAAGGTTGAAGACAACAATGCCACCGGCAACATACTTTCCAATATCAATACCACCTAGATCTTTTGCATGCTCCGGTTTGTCATAGTAACTGTTAATTAAGCCAAAGCATTACAAACAAATATTAGGAGCCAATCTAAACATCGTAACTCTAATATGCACAATGAAATCTAGAAAAAATAACCCATCATAATTTTTTTCAAATTGCCTGAAACACCATGATCCACAAAATGCTTACTTTTAAACAGAATGTCCATCAGTCGGTTCAATCGAGCATATGGTAATAGAACTGAAAGTTGAAACAGAAAAATATAACCTACAAACAGGATTGACCTAATAAACTCAAACTTAATAAGCACAACCCATCAGACAACCACTAAATAGTCCACAGCTGATGCGCCTTGTTACTTTGATAAGACTAGTTACCTTTTCATACAAAGGCTTATAGCACATTACTTTGTCACGAACAGCAGCAGCTCACCAAAAACATTTAAAAAAAAACATGAAACCGACAAATGCAAATACCACAGCTGGAGAAACCATTATGAATAAAAAAAAAAATTTTAACATTCAAAATAGCATTTCTAAGACAAGTAAAATGACATAAACAGGTTTTAAAAAAGAAAGCAGTACAAGACAGGCAAGTGAGCTGTCATTTTCATAAATCAGCACCCATATCAGGTCAACATATCAGACTTAAAACGGGTCACCTAAGTTTGATGCCCGAGAATAAGATTTCTTATTTGATATTTCAGCTCATGAACCAGAATTCTTTCGATCCCCTGGTAGCATAAAGAATTTAACTCAGCAGTTTCTTACAGGAAATCTTCCAGATGAGAATTTCTTTGTGTACTAACTCTTTCAACTATATTCCTTTTTTGATAACCAGCGAATACTCCGGAACTGAAATTAGTTGCAAAATTCAGATATACTTATGTTTTTCCCATGCACAATCCATGTTTGATACAGATTGTATAATTATTTTTCGTCAAAACATTTTCAAGATAAAAAGTGCCATTTGCGTCGCTTAGGGCATGATTGTTTCTTTCTTTCAAGCCTTAATCCAATACACAACTAAGCTTAACACAAAAGAAGGTTGCTTGAGCATTAGGATTTCACCATTGACTTCTCGGTGCACAACCTCGAGTAAAGGTTTATTGGTGGCACTAACTATCTAAATCAACACCTACTTATACATCAAGCCCCATCAAGTCTCAATTCTACTCACACATCCATAATAACATAACCTTAACGCTAGCTTCAAATTTTGAAAAATTCATCTACGTTGTTAGGTACCACTCAATATATACGTCTTATTAGGCAAGCATTTTAGGAAGAACCCCCACCCGCAAGAATAAGAACTATCATGATCTCAACATCATCAACTTTTATATACGAAGCACAAATGATTTGATGAGAAAATTTACTATAGTTCATTATAAACCAAAAATGGAACTTTTGCTCTTTCCTTTAAATGATCAACAAAAGTCTTGTGTAACATGTAACTAGAGTTTTCTATCAGTTTTTGTTCAAGATTTATTCTTGTTGCTTTTATTCTTATCTCTAGCAAATGTAAATTTGGTTATCTTAACCTCTTAATGGAGTCATTGACTTGTTCTTTAAGACCTATAACATACTTCGTGTTACATAGTCACCGACAAATACTTATCATGTAATCTCATATTCAAACATTGACACCACCATTGTTCACTCCAAAGCTAAACACAAAAAGAAACCTAGAAAAACTTACTCGCGGTCAAAGAAGTATGATACAGCAACCACCATTTCTAATACCCCATCATTATCTATGTCAGCAATGACCTGAGGTGAATACAAAAATCAAGTTATGCGAATACAAATGATATGTGATTAAGAATATAGATTTTTACATCAGAGAAAAGAATAAGTACAGGCGCACTTACAGGAGTGGACAGGATATGAGAATCAATATCTACATAGTCTTCGACAGTCTCATGTTGTGATTCAATCCAATCTTCATCCCCCCACATATTCTCATCCACATAATCATCATAGTCATAACTATACT
This sequence comes from Amaranthus palmeri, assembly GCA_019776075.1. NCBI lineage: Eukaryota > Viridiplantae > Streptophyta > Magnoliopsida > Caryophyllales > Amaranthaceae > Amaranthus > Amaranthus palmeri. The sequence goes on from JAAKBH010000021.1 coordinate 204,415, forward strand.
CATCTGCAAGCTCATCACTATCACGAAATAATTCAAAAGAGGAAGCAGCTTCTGTTTCCAGGCCTTCATCATTCTCTACAGTTGCAGTTTGAACATTTTCACTAGCTTCATTTGCTCCCTGGGAACCTGAATCTGCTAGCAGTCGTCTAGCAGTGTTAGTTCTGTTTTCAGTATGCACATTACTATTCAATTCACTAGTTAAAGAGGAATTGACTGCTCCACCCTCCACAGGTACAGTGTCATTTGACCCTGTATTTTGAGAAGAATTAGCCATCATATCTGGTAGCTTTCTGATATCTTCTAATTGGCTAATGTTCTTGCTGGCCTCATTTGCATATGATGCATTCATTACATTGGAACTTGACCCAGCATCAACAGATTTAGTTGTGCTGTTAGGAATTTCAAGATTTGATTTTCCTTGACTATCATTTACCGCGCCTCCCTCGGGTAAAGATACATTAACCATATCAGTATGTCCCCCAGTTGATGGAATCACAGGTACATTAGTAGCTTCTGTTTTAGTTTTGTTTGAATCTACAACAGTGACCACAGATCTGTTAGTCTCTAGTTGCACAAGCAGGAAATAGAAAGAAAACATCTAAAATGCCCCGAGTAGCTGTGTATATAAATACTCAAATCTCATCCCACTTAAATTAACTGACTTAATAAATATTCATTGGGTCCGCACACAATCTAATCATAAAATCACTGTAGTGGCCTAAAATTCTAAAATAGAACACGCCGTATTTTGCCACGATAAATAAAAATAGTAAATGACAAAATTTTCCTAAGCCTACTTTATGCATCAGGAAGAACATTGTTTCATACATTAACGAATATAAATTCGTTAAGCAAATTATAGATGAAAAAGCCACCTCTCTCAATTGTCACCGAATGCATGTTGATTATGGAAGTCACTCTTGTATTTCATAGGAAGCCACCCCCATCTAATCATGCAACAGTCTCATACAAGAATGAAATACTCATGAATGTTCATAACTAGCTAATTTTTTAATAGTTTCAACAAAGCACAAACGATCCATAAAGTAAAATTCAAGATCTGTATGCTTTAAAGTCTATAGTGTAAAGTGAGTGCAAAAAACCAACAATCAAATGGAGGAAAGAAAAATCAAGCTATCAACATAAAGTGAGAGTAGCTCACGCAATAAGTTCATTTCAGCAGCCTCCTGCACAAGCTGTTGATCATCTACATCAGGATGAGAGCGGTCTACAGGATCAAGATTTAATCCCTCATACCAATTTTTACGAACTCTCCTTCGAGGTACAACCAATTTATCAGACATCATATAGCCCGAAGCTCTGAAGAAAACAAATCCAAGTTAGAAACAACGGCATTACATCATCATAAAAAACCTTCAGAAGCCCAGCAATACAACTCACCTAAAAAACAGAACTTCACCATTGTATGTAGCCAAGGCTATTTCTCTAACACCGTCTTTGTCAATATCATAAAGAAGAGGACTGGCATGAACAGTGGACTGATGATAAGCAGGCCACCCTGAGAAGTTTCTCCAAGAGATTAGCGGACACATATTAAACATACATTAAGTAACATAAAGAAAATATAGATCACCCTGATAAATTCAGGCAGCAGTGACAGCACACAACATCCCATGCTCATAATCCATGCTTCATTATAAAAATCTCATTTAAAACAAACTAAGGTCCAAGAGACCAAGACCTTACACAGATCCTAGGTTTACCTGATCACTAACACACACACACACACACACACACACACACACCCCTGAATTATGAATTGAAACAAAAGATTTTGGGTTGCTTATTTAAGCTAATTTTGTGTGGATTTGAATGAATTATACATAACAAATTAGGCCACACAAATAGAGAAAAGAGAGAATTCTACAATTAAAAAAAAGGATTGAATAAAATCAACACAAACCTGGCATTTTATCCCCATCTGATCCTTCTAGTACTTCTAGGTAGTGAACAAACGAAGGAACCACAATATCTAATTTTCCATCACTGCAAAAGCACATTAAACAAAATTGATCAAATCAATGTCAAAAGATTCATAAGATCAATTATGATATTATTTTAAAGTTATTAGTAAAGCTTGAAGCCTTAGGTCATGGATGAGGTGCATGGGAATACCTCAATATTGAATATTTTCAAATAAGTTTCCATTAAAATTTTCTTTTGCACCAAGAATGGTGGAGGTGACAGGTACCTTACGTGCATGTCTACATGTGACGCAACCTCAGCACTTTGCAACTAATAATAAGAGTCTCTAATTGATTAGCCAAATCAAACCCATTGAAAAACAAACCACATAACCAAAAGTGTACTACTCAATTCAAGCTTCCTAGGTTACTCCCGAGTTCCAAAAAAATATTTCCGCCTTGTTTAAACAAAATCCCTACATTTTGAGTAGGGTAAACACAAAATGTGACCAGCCTTCTTCTTTTCACTTAAACTTAGTTAAAGTTATCAACTTCAAACCGCACTTGATTGAGCTAATTACCCAGAGACCTTATCTGAAATTAAAATAATCATCCCCAAGCTGAACCTATAAGCCCTGAGCTTCAATGATTGAAATCTATCAAGAATCAATTTTACCTTTTTAACCAGAAACTTGCTTTTTTGATATGAAGAGTACCCAACTCCACAATGATTAAAACAATAAAAGGATTAGCTACTATCCCCAACAAAATAATCCCAATTTTCTAATGCAAAATACCAGAAATGCAGAAACGAAAACAAACAAAATAGAAATAAAAATTGACCTGTTAATATCTGCAATCAGCGGGGTTGCATAAATGCTGGAGCTAACTTCTGCTTGCCATCTCAATTCCAAATTCTGAGGGCATTGCGTGTTCAACAGCTCATCTTCATCCCTGAAAACCAAATAATGATTACGATTATGAATACGATTATGATTATGCAATGCCACCATTCATATTTAATTTAAAATCTACAAATAAATCAATTCGCTTACAAATTAGGGTAACCAGCTGAATCATCAGTGGCTTCACGCTCTCTGAATTTGTTACTTGTTGATTCTTGTAGAGAAATCACATTGTTCGATTCCAATATGGCCAACACCAGAAACAAAATCAGCAACCTGCTAATCGCTAAAAGTTTCATCTGATTCGTGATCAACCCTATGCTTCGATTTGCGATTGAATTGATTTGTGCATTCACTATATCAAAATATAGTTCAATTACACTATTACATACGCAAAACCCTAAATTGAAATCTGCTCTAAGTTCTAACGAGAAACAAATTGACAATCAACGAGCTTTGACCCAAGAATTAAGCATTGATTATAACTTTATTTTCTAAAATTAATTTGAAGTTAAATACTCCCTCCTATTCAGCTTAAATGTCCCATTTGCTTTTTGCACTCTATTCAATGCACTTATTCGATCGTTAATATCTATAATTGTGTATAATAAAAAATTATGAAAAGTTGATATAAATAATCCTTGCATTAAGACGAATCAAACAAGATCTCACTTGACTATGTTTTAACTTATAGATTAATAATAAAATGCAAATTAAGAGTAAGAGATGAACAGTGCCCAAAAAGCAAATGTCCCATTTGAGCTGAATATGAGGGAGTAAGATTGAATAATGAATACTATATCAATTTTTTAGTTAAATAAACATCCAAGAATATTAAAAAGAAAAAATTACCAAAGTTATTTACGATTTTCCTACAATAATCTCACCTATCGATTAACCACGAATAATCCCAATTTGGAGGGGCATTTTTCTAGAGCAAAACCGGTAACCGGATGACCTGCTATAGCAAGTTCTATTTTTTAAATAAAAAATAAATTAAAATAAAATGTAAAAAAAATATTAAGAGAATGTTCATTAAAAAATTTATGATTTTTTTTTTACTATTTAGAATTTTTTATGTAAATTTTTATATATTTTCTAATTTTAAATTAATATTTAATTTATTTATTTGGTGAATTACCTACTATAGCAGGTCATCGGTTTACTCTAGGTAAATACTCCCAAAGTTGGTATTATTCATGGTTAATCAATAGATGAGATTAATATAGGAAAATCATTGAATAGTTTGGATTATTCTAGGTAATTTTTCTTATCAAAAATATTTTTGTATTTTCTTTAAACAAATAAATATCCTTTTACATGATTATATGAAAAATAATCAAGTCCGAATTTTATTATTAATATAATTAATTAATAAAATAATAAAGCTATTTAAATTATCATGTGTAATTAAAGAATAGACCTGTAATCTTTCAAAAAAAAAAAAAAAAAAAAAGAATAGACCTGTAAAAGGTATTTATATTGCGAATCATTTGCTGAACATAACTAAATGTAATATTACATACCATTTAGTTAAAAATTAACATATAGTACACAGGCCTTTAACATTTTGTATCTATAGATATAGTATATATATATAATATATATATATAATATATATATATATATATATATATATATATATATATATATATATATATATATATATATATATATATATATATATATATATATATATATATTTGCTTAATTATGTTTATTCGGTATGTTTATACATGTATTCGTCAATTACAACGTAAAATAAACTGTGTTAATATATGATGTTCTTTTAGTAAAATTATATATTAAGCAACCCAAAACGAAAAGATGCATGGTAAACACTAATAAAACTAAACCGAAGAAAATAAGGTTTGAAATGTTATCACAAATTTATAATTTATATTAAAAATATTAATAAACAGATAGGTCGATATTTCAACTACTAATTTTTTTAATTAAATGCAGGATATATAAGTTGATAGAATTGACAATTAGATAATTGATTGGTTGAATAAAATATTAACTCTTAATTTTCCTTATTAATTACTTTCTCTCATAGGATATTTGATTACTACAATTTAAAGCTAGAGAAGCAATTTGTTGAATGAGCACATACAATTCATTATTATATTCTAATATTAGATTTTTAGAGTCATCTAACCTATTAATTTAGCCTATAAACATTAATATTGCATTTAATCATCATTAAATGAAATTAAATCATTTCAACCATAAAGGAATTACTATCTCTAGGAATATTCACAATTATTAAGAAAGATGAGATTTTAATAAGAATTTAGATAATGATGATAAAATAAATAATAAAAATATTTATAACAGTTTTAATTGTAAGTGGAGAAGTGCAGAATATGTGGGGATCATATGAATAAAATAAAATAAAAATAATAAAGATAAATTTGATTTTTTGTAGATTATATATTTGGTTTTAATTATAAATGGAGAATATATAGGGACCACAGACATATAGCATAGAAACATTATAATATATAAGGATAATTTTGTTTAACGTATGCAAATAAGAGTTAAATATGACTAAAATAATGGGATGAAAATATACTTTATGGGAATAACAAATAAAATATTTAAAAATAACAAATGGAAAAATCATTTAGAAACGAAAAAAGAATATTTTACACAAGAACTTTCATCTAAAATCTAGCCCGAAAAGAACAAAATTACTCAGTAATCATGGAATAAATAAATAAATTATTAGAATTATTATAAAACCAAAACATGACATACTAAACATTAATGAATTAGTTAAAGATATAGGATAAATAAAAAAAATAGTGTTAATAATGAACAAAGAAAAAATATTGATGAATAAAAATAAAAAGGAGAACTAACATAATGAAGAGACAAATACACATAATGAAGAAACAAATACACAAAACAAAACATATCTCAAATCAAATTAAAGTGAATTCACAATTGTAAAATAAAGATTCAAGATTGTTAACAATGGAGATTTTATATTATATTCTAATAAAATATAATTATAATAAAAGTAATAATAATAAAAACTATATAAGTATGTACCATGAAACGATCTAATTAATTCATTTTTCCAACTAATGATCACTTTAAGGTTATAAGTGATCACTTTTGAAAGTGTAAATGATAACTTTAAAAGATACAAGTGATCACTTTAAGGTTATAATTGACACAAATTCTCAATTGAGATGATTTCATGATGACACGGTATCATATAAGACTTGTTGTATAAATATTATTGGTCGCTTAATTAAGATTTTTTCTGATTACTTTAAGATTAAAAGTGGTCATTTAAAGACTGTAAGTGTACATTGCACCAAATCCAATAAACATGATCTGACCGGCCTGTGAATCCGTTTCGTATTTGTGAAATAAATAAACAGTTGGTTTCCGAGAGAACGTCTCTCTGGAAGAAGTCTATCAGGGTCAACCCATTAAAACTTAATGCCTACCTACTGTGTCCTTAATGCCTACCTATATCATCCTTAATTCCTACTTACAATATTCTCTATGCATACTTACATGTCCTTAAATGCCTATTTATTGTATCTTTAATGCCTACTTATAATGTCTTAAATGCCTACTTATAATATCCTTAATGCTCACCGAGTTAGCGTGCAATATTTACAATATCCTAGATATCTTCTTACAATATCCTTAATGCTCACCGAGTAACTTATTCTATATTTTCCTTTATGGGCCAGCAATTTGGGGATAAATAATAGTCGAGTCTCCAACTCGACACCAACTTGGAAGAGCACTCGACGTGTCCAGTATACATGCGCAGTAGAAAATCAGTAGAGAAATAAGATCGACTATGAGACGACCTTGCCATCTGACATGTCACCAACTTTCCAGCCCCTCTTGTATTAAACCGTCTCACCGTGAGACGAGTCTATACAAAAGGTCCATTATGCTGAAAGCTTTTATTGAACTATTTAACGTTACATCACAAAAACTTGACCGAGACCGTCCTAGAATAAGGCCAGTCTTGAGGCAGCTCAGTTTAAGGCGCGTGTAACACACGCGCTTTTTTCCCTACAAACTTTCCGTTTTTTATTTTTTATTTCCTTTCTTGATTCTTATCATTTCTTCCTCTTCTTTCCTTCTCCATTTTATTACCTTTCTTGATTCTTGCCATTTCATGCTCTTCTTTCATTTTCCATTTTATTTTCTTTTGTTTCTTGCCATTTTTGTTTTTTCCTCTCCTATGATTGTTGATTCTTAGGATTAAAGATGAAGATTGCTGTTTGTTGTCACATTTATATATATATTTTGTGAATAGTCCAAATTGAATATGCTACGGAGTAATAGTTAAATTATGACATATAAATTGACAGTTGATATTTTATGATCTAACTCAATTTTAAACGTATAAGCTTCACTTATCATTTTGAAAATAAGTATTCAAAATCTATAAAGATATTGTATAGTCTTTAGTTCAAATTGAATATGTTAATAGTTATTATGACATATAATTTGACAATGATGTTTTATAATTAAACTCTATTTTTAACTTATAATATTCAGTTATCGTTTTTAAAATGAGTATACAAATTGTATAGACATATTGTATAACATCTAATTCAAATTTGATATAATTCATAGTAAAATTGTGACACATAAATTGACAATTGATGTTTATTATTTAACTCAGTTTTAAACTTATAATCTTCAATTATCGATTTGAAGATAAGTATTCAGATAGAATAGAGTTATAGCAACGCATTAAGTTCAAATTGAGTATATTAGAATTAAAATTGTGATATATGAATTGACATTAAATTCTCGTCTGCATCTCTTTATAATGCTTGTAAAGTCATTTTAATGTCAAATTCATTTATTAAATCCTCTATTAGAGAGATTTTTGAAGTTTTACAGATAAAATGTCGATTTTCTAAATAATTTCTTGAAGAATTTCAGAGATTTGTATATAATTAATTGTGCAAATCTTTACCATATCGAATTCATTCACTAAATCCTTCATTAGAGAGAAATTTGGAGTTTTGAAGATGATTTTTTTCATCTTTGATGATTTAATTTCTTGAAGATTTTCAGAGATTTTGTAAATAATTGAATGTGCAAATCTTTTTGATTTTGTTTTCCTAAATGTCGAGTTGAAGTTTGGGTTTGAAAATCAATCCGTGAATGCCATTTTCAAAAATGGCAGTTTTATATTTTCTCTTTTTCTTTTTTTTTAATTGTTAATGAAGATTGAACTAGAAGATAGATGGACCGTCTCACATTAAGACGTTTTCGGGCAAGACTAGCTGTTTAACTATAGTATAATGCATGTCTCACGGCAGTGTCGTTTCTGGCATTGTATGGGCCCTAGGCAAACTGAAAGAAGTGAGCACTCTCTATGGAGGGTCAATTCTGAACTCAAACAAGTATTTGAAAAAATAACAAAGATAAACCCTATATATTATATTAGTATTAAAAATGCAGACGCATCATATAATTTTTAAATGAGAAAAAAACTACTCATAAATTGCAAATTTTTATATGTGTACCTCAATTAACCGACATTTTCTAATTCTAGAGCCTAGAGGTGTTTAAAACAGACTTGATGACCCAATAGACACTCGACTTTATAACCGAACCTGATTTGACCCAACTTAAAAATGAATCTACGTCTACAATTATGTAAAAACCAATGTGCACACAAAACCCGATTTTGAACTGACCCGAAACACCTGCCCCGAAATCAACCCGATGACCCAAATGAATACCTCTACTAGAACCCTTTTTAACTCTAAGCCCTAGACAAATGCATATCTTACCTATAATCATAAACGACCCAGTCTCACGGTAAGACAGTCTCATCGAGAATTGTGATACCCTCATAGGGAACACGACAACTCAAATAACGTTATTTGAGTTAGGCACAAGCCGAAAAGCGGGAATACAATTCCTTAAAGTTTCATTCTAATGGCTATGGAAGATTCCCTAACCCTATCTATCATTTCCCAATCGTATTGATTCATTGCTGATTCACTAGTCACTCCTTTATTTAAATTTATCTCCACCACCAACCCTAATTTACTTTTTATCTCTCAATTCCCAATCCCTATCACCATAATCAAGGTCTTTGGGAATTGTCATTGGTTTCAATTTTTAATGTTTAATGGCTCCATCCGCCGATAGTAAATCTAACATTTCTTTCGCCGGTACTTTAGCTAGCAGTGCTTTTGCTGCTTCCTTTGCTGAGGTTTTTCTTCTTTAGATCTACTCAATTTTACTGTTTTTTTTAATGAATTGTGTTAATCGTTGAATTTTGAGTGTTGATTGTTGATGATGCTGTTTTATGTACAATTAGGTCAGATGATTTGACTTTTTAGTAATGCTAAATGTTAATTTGTGATTGTCTTGTTTTTGATTGTTATAGCATACGTACGATTTATAAATGTTGTTTTGAGTGAGAATTAATTGAAATGATGGAGATTGTTTGTCGAATGGCATTGATGTAAGCTGAATTGTGATGGTTTTGATCCTTATCATTGTACTGAATTTGATTAGTTAATATAGTCTGTAAACGATTTGTAAATGTCATTTTAGTGAGAATTATTTGAAATGATGGAGATTGTTTGTCGAATTACATTATTATAAGCTGATTTGTTATTTTTAATTGTTCTGATCTATGTCATTTTACTGAATTTGATTAATTAACATAGAATTCCCTCTATTTATGAATGCATATGGGGTAGATTGATTTGAAACGATGAATAATGTTTATTGAATGGCATTAATGTGAGTTGAATTTTTATCTGTAGTTGTTGGGTTTTCTGATTTTACACTTGAATTTTTGTGGTTGGTTAATCCAATGTCAGATATGTACCATCCCTTTGGACACTGCCAAAGTTAGGCTGCAGCTCCAGAAGAAAGCCGTTGGAGATGCATTACCTAAATATAGAGGTATGTTAGGTACTGTTGCTACCATTGGTAGGGAAGAAGGCCTGGCTGCACTTTGGAAAGGAATTGTGCCCGGTTTGCATCGTCAATGTCTCTTTGGTGGTCTAAGGATTGGGTTGTATGAACCAGTGAGTTTTAATAATTTTTTCCTGATTAAATTAGAAGTAGTGTGATATTCTATGATTAATTTTGCTGAAATTCGATTGTGACAGGTTAAAACATTTTATGTGGGTAAAGACCACGTTGGTGATGTACCTTTATCCAAGAAGATTCTTGCTGCACTTACCACAGGTGAGCACTATACCTGTATTCTGAGTTTTGTGCTTAGATAACATACTGGAGCGGTCCGTTCATCCAAGAGTTGGGAGATGCCGAAGATGATTTTGTATTTAACGTTGTTCCTTCTACTATGTGTGTGTGGATAATTAAATGATCAAGATGTTCGATTATATTTGCAGGTGCCGTGGGAATCATGGTTGCTAATCCAACTGATCTTGTAAAAGTTCGCCTTCAAGCTGAGGGGAAATTACCTCCGGGTGTACCAAGGCGATACACTGGAGCGTTAAATGCCTATTCAACTATAGTCAAGCAGGTTATTGCGTGTTCCAGTTTCCTTGAAACATTTGTTTTGTTGATTTCCTTACCTATTCCCTGATTCCTGGTCGGCAATCATGTGAACTACCAGGAAGGATTTCGAGCTTTATGGACTGGTGTTGGGCCAAATGTAGCACGCAATGCTATTATAAATGCTGCCGAACTGGCTAGTTATGATCAAGTGAAACAGGTGAAACAGGACTGCCATGCACTGATCCTGTCTATCTTTTCATTTGTCTTTATCAGTGCATTTTTCAATATCTAATGCCTTCTTTTTGTATTTATTTTGATTGCAGACCCTTTTGAGGATCCCTGGATTTACAGACAATGTTGTTACTCATCTGTTTGCTGGTCTTGGGGCCGGATTCTTTGCTGTCTGCATTGGCTCACCTGTTGATGTGGTTTGTGTTTAATTTGTTTAAATAATCCTTAATTCTTGATCCTATTTTGGGTCCTTTCATTTTTTGTTTTGTGCTTTTCGCGCCAATATAAGTAACAAATAGCAGCTAAGTGAATTCAATCAGCTAATAACTTCTCATATCGTCATACGTGACAGTCTCTACTAATTTTCTCTATATATTTTATTTTGGGCACATGGTATCAGATCTTGGTTGCTTTATCACATTGCAGCCACATTGTAAAGGTTTCTCGGTTCAGCATATTAGGTTGTGCCTGTGCAGCTATAAACCATCCAAATATGCCGCAAAAGTGATTTTGTGACTAAAATCGCAATTGTGATTACATGCAGTTTTTTTGTACTATGTTGGGAAGAGCATATTAGGTCAAGAACAATAAACCTTTGAAGAACTCTTACTTAATTAGTTGCTATAGATGGTAGAAGTTTCTTTGTTTTATTTTATGTTATTTCAATACAAGACATTAGTGCTACTTTGTAGTGCCAATTTGATTCTATTTTTGCTTGGAAAAGAGCCTTGATGATGTTACAAATTGCCCGAGTTCGAGTTTAATGTTTGTCCATTGATTGCAGGTTAAATCCAGAATGATGGGAGATTCTGCATACAAGAGTACAGTGGATTGTTTTATCAAGACCTTGAAGAATGATGTATGTTGCTTCTCATTCTCCTCTTTCTCTCATCCTTCTGTTGAATCCGTTCCAAAACAAAAATGATACCCGAGTGATACCACTTATAATTTTTAAAAATAAATCACACTTCATTGGAAGCAATTTGTTTAAGATGATCTGCTTGTTGTTGCTCTTGTAACCTTGTGAGACTGCGATCATTATTCATTATTGTGAACATGTGATCTTATTTCTCCTTCTCACCAATTCCAGATATCTTTTTCAGCTAGTTTGAAATGGTTCCTTACTTCATAGCTTTTTATTATATCATTAACTAGTTGAGTTTGAGAGTAAACTAAGCGTGTTTTAAATCATCAACATGGAAAGTTGAGGGTGAATTATGCTTGTTTAAGACCTAATCTATAATCTTCAAAAAAAAAGACCTAATTTATACAACTTGTTCCTTTGGTTTAATTTATTAACTGGGCAATTCTTCCATAGCATTTCAAATCCATTTGTCTCTTCATTTCCTTACGACGTGGGAAATACATATGGGTTAGGCCTTCCTCTCCCCACCTCTTTTCCGTACGGCCGGACTAAATACATACATAAAAGAAGTGTCCCTGCTTCACTTACCTGTGAAATTAATGCTTTTACATAAAAAGTGAGAGATGCCGAAGGCTCACTCTATATTTTATAATATTTTGTTCAAGTTACAGTATTTCTTTCTTTATTTTGCAGGGTCCTCTTGCATTCTATAAGGGATTTATACCAAATTTTGGACGCCTTGGGTCATGGAATGTCATTATGTTTTTGACTTTGGAACAGGTTTGGTTTTGAACTGCTATTCTTACTTCCTTCAGCATGAGTTGACAAGATTTCATCTTTGATAGTAGAGTTAAAAGTTCAGAGTAGCCTAATATAATAATCATTCTTCGTCTTCAATCATTTGACATGAACTAAAAATGAGCCAGTTAATCAGAACCTTAATCGGAATTGTGGTGGAACCAAAGAACCATTTAGGAGATAGGCCAGTAAGACCCAGGATAAGATTAGATTTATTAAAGTCCTTCAAGAAAATTATAAAACCTTATTTTTCTTTCATCGGGTTGAAGATAAAGCATCAACGCGTTTCACATTTGTAAAGAAATTTAATCTGGATGCCTACCTACCAGAGTACCAGGTATGCTAAAACAATGGTCGGTCAAAAAAGACATGCAACATAATGGGTACTTTTGCCAATGACCACCTAGAATACAAGGCTGTCCGGGGTTTAACTGTTTAAGCGGTATTAGTAATATTAGATTAATATTAAACAAATACAGAACGTTTGAAGGTCGGTGATTGCTGTTGGTTTCTGTCTAGTAGTTTAGCTTAGGATGCTTCCTCTCCCACTCTTGCTTTCGAGCTTGTAACGATGTGCTTGTATATTTTGCAGGCAAAGAAGGTTGTGAGCAGTCTAGAGTCTTCTTGAGTCGAAGATACTAACAACACTTCAATACTGCATTTCCCGGACATTATAAGAGAAAAATAAAGCCTTGCTGTCTATTTTTGTTCGATGACTTGACTGCTATTTTTTTTACGATTATGACGTACATTATAATCTTGATATTGCAAAGTAATACTCCCCCGTCCCGCTGAGATTGTTACAAATAAGTCAAGCTCACTTTGACAAGCGTAATGTAGCAATCTTAGCGGGACAGAAGAGTATAGGTGGCAAAGCGCTTATAAGTTCTGCGGACAAGGTGGTTGGTAATACTGCTTTGTATTCTTACTTTGTAGCAATCTGCTACAATATTCATCAAGAATGCTACAAAATTCATCAATTGTATTTACTTTCCCTTGGTTGCCCATTTCACTGCCTTGTACTTTTGCTTTGCAGCAGAATGCCTTGTATTTTGTGAAATACGAACGACTAGGTGCCCCAATGATCGACGGTTGGAACATCACCTAATTGAGAACTATAATACCTCAAAAATTGATTTAGTGTTAGTGAGAACTATAATACCTCAAGCTGTTCTTATTTACTAAGTGCGAATAGAGGAAAATCTGGTCAAACAGGGTCGATCCTTTGTTCGCAGTTAGTAACTGCGAACATGGGGTTTTCCTCTGTTTCCACTTAGTAAGTGGGAATAACTTGTTTGACTTTTTTGACCTGTTTGCTTCTGTTTGCACTTACTAACTGCGAACAACACCAAACCGAAGCTCTGTGGCTAGAGGCGCTTACATTCGAAAATAAGTTGATTTTGTTCTTATTCTGTGCTTTTTTTAGTAACTAATCTTATCTATTTCAAAATTTCGATTTTCTTCACGGAAATTTGGTTAAGTAGCGAGTGAATAACACCCATATATTTCACGACTTGCCTCATTTTGTCTTCTTTCCTCGGTCTATCAATTCACCATCTTGTATAGCTTCTTCATGACTTCAATAAACTAGTTTTAACTCCATTTTAGCTTAATTATTTGCAATATTATTGTGAAGACCAAATTTTAGAGACCTGCATATTGAAATATCATGAATAATCCTTAACACTTGTAAAATGACGGAAAATACTTACAAACATATGAAAACTCTAAACAAACAATGCAAGTAAAAGCATAAAATAGTTGCTATAGTTTTTGTAGTAATAACTGTTCATTAATTGAACTTATTATTTCGTATATAGTTCTCTATGTATAATATAAAATATAGTCAAGTGAGATCTTATTTAATTCTCTTAATACTCAATTCATAATATTGACCTTTCATAATTTTTATCATATATTCATATGAAAATTAAAGAATATTAAAAATTTGAATCATGCATTGTATAGCGTGAAAAAAAAGTGTTAGAATCGCTGACATTATTCATTCGAATGAATTGGTAACATCTAACATTATTCATTCGAATGAATTGTTAACATTATCATTGTTAACTATTAAAAGCTTGAGGAAAAAGGAAAATAATCTTCTAACTTGACTATGTTTAGAAAATTTCTCTTTGACTAATGTTAGAATCGCTTACATTATTCATTCTAATGAGTTGTTAACATTATCAACGCTTCTACACTAAGAAAAAAAAGAAAAAAACATCATATAACGAGTCTATGAATGATACTTTGAGAAATAAAAATAGAGTCATATAACTTAACAATTTAACTATATTGAAAATTATTTAATTATATTTTGTTGAAAAATAATGTAATTAAAACTTTAAAAAAAATTAGAGAAACTAAGAACAAATTCTAACTTCACATTTTATATTCATGGTCATTATTTATTTTCCAAACAAAAAAACATTAATTTTTAAATAATACTCCCTCCGAACCAGTTTAGTTGTCTCATTTCTTTATTTGGCAAATTCATATCAATTGTCACATCTCCTTTTTTATCAATCTTTTTTTTACCTTAATACCCCATATTCACACAAGAAATGATCAAAACCCCCACTTTTACTACTTACAATACCCCAACTACCACCTTTACAATTAATTTAATCAATTAAAATACCCGATTACCACCTTTTTAATGGACCCCACACCATCCTTAATATCCGTACCCAAGCAAATAGGACAACTAAATTGGTTCGGTATTAATTTTTAAATTATCAACCAAAAAATCATCTAAATCTCTCAAATTTTACTCTCATTTTCTTCCAACCAACCCTTCCAAGGCTCCGAGTAGTACTTATTTAAAGAAATTCTAAGAAGCCATTCCCAAATTCGAATCCCAATTCACAATCTGTATTTGATCTGCAAAATTCCATAATTCAAGATTTCAATCACACAAAACTTAGAGTTGTAAGGTAATCGAGTAGGAATCTACGTTTGATCTACAGATCTTGGATCAATGGCTGCTCCAGATGCATTGTTCAGTCTTCGTAACAATTTCTACTTGGGAGCTTTCCAAGCGGCCATTAACAACAGCGATATATCTAATCTATCGGAAGAAGAAGCAATTGAAAGAGATTGTTTCGTATACAGATCTTACATTGCTCTTGGTAGTCATCAACTTGTCATCAATGAAATCGATTCGTCTGCTGCCACTCCTCTTCAAGCTGTCAAATTGCTTGCACTTTATCTTTCTGGGCCTGAAAACAAGGTTAATTTTCTCAGATCTAGATTTAGGGTTTTCAATTTCAGCTGTTTCTTGCTTGAATTTGATTAATGTTAATTACAGGATTCGGCAATTGCGAGCTTGAAGGAGTGGTTAGCAGATCCTGCCATGGGGAATATCCCTACTTTGCGCCTTGTTGCCGGCATCATATTTTTGCATCACCAAGAGTATTCTGAAGCTTTGAAGCATACCAATGCTGGAGGAACCATGGAATTGTTAGTACTGCTGTTTTCTCTCTTTTCTTTTGATATTATTATGGGATATTTTTTTTCTGAAACTAGGTTTTAATTTGAATAATTAATACTGTTACAGACATGCATTGAACGTTCAAATATATCTCAAGATGTGTAGAGTAGATCATGCTGAGAAACAACTTAAGATTATGCAGCAGATTGATGAGGATCATACATTGACTCAACTTGCTAATGCTTGGCTTAACTTAGCTGTGGTACTTATATTATTACTTGTTATCTTAAACGAATTGTCCATCCCGATACTCGATTTGACCCCTTATGCTAAAGATGTGGTTTTGTTATTGTTGGTTTTTGTGACAGGGAGGTTCCAAAATTCAGGAAGCTTATCTCATCTTCCAGGATTTCTCTGAGAGATTTCCAATGACTGGATTGATCCTCAATGGCAAGGCTGTTTGTTGCATGCACATGGGTAACTTTGATGAAGCTGAATCATTCTTACTTGAAGCTCTCAACAAGGTTTTGTTTTTTTTTTCCCTTTGATTAAGTTTGAATAGTGTGCCTATAATTTCGATTTGTTTGTACCATGCTGTGTTTTGCAACCCAAGGGTAAACTTTGGCCAAGGCTTTACTTATTTATACATAATTTAAGTATTACTTTGCGCCAGTGCACTTACTTAGATCTTTAAGGTTTAAGAAACCAAGTTGTATACTTGTATACAAGTGGGACCTGTTTTGAAATTTAAATCCGTAGGAAACAAAAACTAAGAAATTGACCATTGCTCGCGGATCGAATTTGTGCTGAAGAATGAAGATACATATGAATCGTGACATGAGCTTTCCCAACTCAAAAGAAATGTAAATATTATTTAATACATACACTAAGACTCAATATATGTGAAATCAGGTTTGAAACTGTGAAAAATTGATCGACAAATTGCGTATGAATTTAGTGAACTCAGAATTGACCTTCACCTCAATACTTTCTAAAAGTTTCAGATAATAAGGATTTATGCTAATTGCTCTCTGGGATCCAAGTCCACAACAAAGGTTAAGAATACTATTACAGCATTGGCCGAAGTCCGAACACTAATGGAAGTGAGAAACTTTTAAAGATTTTGGGTGAAATCTATCTTCAGCGTCCAAGCCATTTTTATATGGGAAATTGACAATAGTCACACTGTCACTATAGTCCTAAGTTATAGGAGTATTTCTTAAAGGGTTCTTGCGGAAAATGATTGTTGTATATATTAGGTCAAAAAGCTATTTTGCGTTGTTGGTTGGTATTCCATTTTTCCCTTTTACTATTTAAAGCTCCTCCTCGTTTTCTCCTTGCCCTATATAATAATCATTATTAATCCTCTCTCCTTACTCAGCCTCTTGCCGCAAATCTTAGACCTCATTATTGAGCGCCGTTATCAAAGAACTACATTGTATTGTACCTCCTATCACCTCTAATCCACATTGTATCTAGATTCTAGACAACTCCACACTCCCTCCCTCCTCTTTCTTTGATGCTGCCTCAAAAGAAGCCATAAGGAAAGCATTGGTGTTATCTGCTGCTTGAAAAAGTATTTACTCTTTTGTTCTACTTGCTACAAGTTTCATTTTAGACTTTTGCTTTAATTTTTCTACATTTTTATTTTTGTCTATAGCCCCACAACATCTTTCCTAGTTTCAGCTATTTCTCCGTTCAGATTGTCCTCACATATCCACTTTGTTTTGTTTTTCTCACTTTTAACTAACAAAAAGCACCTAATCGACATTGTAGCAAAATTAGTGGACACAAGAGTAGGATTTAAGTAATGTGGAGGGGAGAGAGGAAATGAAGAAATTTGAAAGGCATACCCATTTCTTGAAATTGAGCCCATACCCTAATTTTTGATTTATAACCCAATCTTTTTATAGGTTTAGCTTAGTATTTATTTCTCAAAGCTGTATTTGGAGTTCATTTATCATTTAGCTTAGTATTTATTTCTCAAAGCTGTATTTGTAGTTCATTTATCATTTAATTTTTAGTATGTTTAATCCCATATTGTTCAACTTTGAGAATGCTTTATTATTGGAGATGATGTTTTGGTAAAAGTGAGAAATGGTGATGTTGGCAGTGGATAGTGATTATGTGTGCAAGTAAAGTGGTAAAGATGAGGCTAGTGGGAAGAAGTGAAGTAAAGGAGAGAGAAAGAAGGTTTTTAGAAAAAGGAAGAGAGTATTCTGATGAGTAAATTGTTGCTTTAGGGAACCAATCATGTAACTACAGTACACCTTGTTAGTTTGGATCATTAGTCATTATAGCTTGGATTGTTAGGGTAGAATGGGCCAATTTGAGTCTATTTGTGTAATTTTCCCTTTTACGTAGTTCAACATGTGCTTAGTATTTACTTACTCGTAATAGATAATATATTTATATTTATATCTATACTCATATGCACGTTGAACACTTGGTAAGAGCTGGTGTATTATGTTTGGGGTACCTTTGAAATACTTGATGGATAATGTGTTCTAACCCCTCTTTTTTCTTTTGTTCTTTGGGTTTGCATTCTATTAAAAAAATTCATAGAATTTGTTTTGTACATATTGTACCCTCTTGGCCCATTAGTCCACAAATAAAGTATTGTTTACGTTAAAAGGAAAATTTACTCTACCCAATCATATGATGCGAGTGACAGGATATTTCCAGTCTTTCTTAATAAGTTTCTTTTATTCTCTTACACAATCCATAAAAAGTATTAACCGTCTTACTAAGTGTGCATGCAAACCTTATTTGAGGGATGACATGCATGACACTTATATGGTGGGAGCAACTTAATGGTTTTGGAATAATGTGATATTGTTGTATGGTATAATTTTCATAAGCATCTTTAAGCCCATTTTCTATTTGACATATCCCGTATCCATCTATTGTCCATTTTTGAATTCCATGCAACCAAAATAACTCATATATGATTATGAACACCCCCTCAAAATATGATAAATCAAGGAAAATGCTGTCATGTAATTGTTGCATGTTTTTTTATGCAAGTAAAAATAAACTAGTAAGCTGGTGAATCTCAAAGAATTTTGAAATCGTTGTGCATAGCTTGCTCCTTTAGTTAGGTTTTCATTGACAAGGGCTTCCCAACTGAGTTGTTTGCAACATGAATGAGTTTAAAATGATGTAAATTTGTATTTGATCCGATTTTATGCGGAAAGTAGATGACATACAATTTAACTTGGTGGGTGTTACAGGATGCAAAGGATGCTGAAACATTGTCAAATTTGGTTGTATGCTGTCTTCACCTGAACAAACCAACAACTCGATACTTGAGGTAATTATGAGTGAAGTAGTCTAGTGTATTTATTTTAATACTTTAACTTTTTATTGCAATTTTGTTCATTTTATTTCATTTCATTGACTGGAGAACTTATTCTGCCATGTATTGTCCCTATTCTATTTTCCCAAACACTCCATCTGTTTTGGATTGACGATGAAAGAACCATACGATGTTTTCGTTTGTGTAACAACCATTGTTCGACATAGCAGTAATAAATCTCTAAAATTGCTCACTGCTCAGAGTCATTCATTGCTAAACGCTAACGTTTCTGAAAGTGATGTCAATTCTATTTGTTCACCTGTGGGGAGTCTGGAGAGTGATTCCGTTTTGAAACATTAAAAATCCTTTTTTCAAGTCCATGTTTGGCAAGTTGTCTTATGTTGAATCTGTTCATCTTCTGCAGTCAATTGAAGGTAACACATCCAGAGCACATGTTTGTGAAACGTTTATCATCTGCGGAAGAAAATTTCGAGAGGGCTGCTCAGTCAGTTGCATAAGCGATCTATTATCACCTTTTTGAAATCAGGATATATTAATACTTGATTCTATCAAGCAGTCGTTATGATCTTTATGATATTAGCTCGAATTACTTTGATTGCTTTCCTTTCTTTTACTTTACCTTTCAAGATGCGATCATCCAACTTAGCGGAAAATAGAATCGATATTTGTAATGACGGGTTTATATGTTTTCATATGGGCAGGAGCTATGTTTGATTTTTAACGGTTTTCGTTTTGTTTTATGGAGAAATTGTCTTAGTTACCTGAACTTCAAGTATGATATGGCCTGGATTGACCTCTTCACATCTAAGCTCTTTCACTGCTGCAAAGGATTTGGGAGTATTTCTTTGCTTTCCCCTCTCCTTTGCAAATTACTAGCTTACTCCCGTATGTAATTTTGTACTTTGTTAAATAGTTCAAAAACAAGGCATCATTGCATCGCAGGAGTCGCATATTTCACAAACACAAATCTATATTCTCATGTATCGTAAAGGAGTAAAAAATGGTTTTTACCGATTCGAGGGATATCTTATGCCTTCAGCTAATATTTTGTATTAAAATAGTTATCAGTCCTATCATTGCATCATTGTGTCATTATCATGTCCATAGACCATAAGCTTTTTAGAAAAAAAAATTTAAACAAAGCTTATTTTCTGTTACTAATAGCGGACAAAGAAACTAATTAAAAAAAGTTAAATTTTTTTTGTTTTCAGTTACTAATAGCGAACAAAAGAAAGACAATGTCATAAGTTAGTTCACTATAATAAATAGTGTGAACTATCAAATGACTTGTTATTTTATCCTCTTGAATGTTATGAGCTTCTTTTGTTTGCTGTTAGTAACAACAAATAAATAATTATTACTTTTTTTGACCAACTTTTTTGTTTGTGTTATTAACAGCAAACAAATAGCATACCTCAATTTTGACATGAAGACACTTATTTTGGGATAAAATTTTTCATAGCTTATTTTTAAAACTTTATTTTCAAATTTTCGGTATTTGGCCCATATTTATTAAACTACGTTTAAATGAAAATTTTCGTTATGAGTCCTTACAATCTTCAACCTCTTTTCTTAAAAGCATTTTTAGGATATTTGGTGAAATTAATAATAATAATAAGTTGCATATTAACGTAATATCTATATTTTGATAAGGATATATACGTCTTTGTTATGTCAAACTTAACAATATTGAGAACATTACCATTGTGTAGCTTCTCAAGATTGATAAAAAAAAACTTTTAAATCAAAAACTATTTTATGTTTACCTATTAATTGTAACTTGTAACTTGTAAGAGTCTTATTTCTTATTATATGCCACTATCAACATAAAAGAACGTTGCCCAAATAGGGTTTTTGTTCCCTTGCACAATACAACTTATGTAAGCCAACCACTTAAATTTATAAATGGAAATAGGAATCCTTGTAGTTGTAGGAGTCAAAAATTCTACTCCTATCTATTTCCGTTTGATGTTCCTATTTGTTTTTTTCATAGCTTTCAAAGCATTGATTAATAAATACATTTCATAAAAAATTGTAATAAGTCATAATAAAATTTTACAAATTGAAACAAATCTAAGAGGATCTAACATGAATATATTTTAACTTATAGATATCCATAATAAATCATGTATAAGTTTCTCTCTCACAAGAACATCAAATAGAAATGTATGAGGATTATTGTAATTAAGGTAGGCAAGTTTTACTACAAGCTCGGTTATAAATTACAATAATTCTTTATTGAGACCGTTTCAACAATTGTTATCCATTTTACAATTTTCAAAACCTCTTCTTAAGCTAATCAATTTTCAGTCTACAGGAATAAAGTCCCAGTTTCGTCGATTACATTTTTCGTGTTTTGGGCATCAAGAAAATGTTAATTTATATAGAGTTTTCCTCCACTTTTATCGGTGGAACAAATAAACATATGTAATACGACATTGATGTCTAATCTAGTTCGGTCTGATCACTACTCATCTACATCTAGTTTGAACGAAAATATTCAATTAAAAAAATGTAATAAAATTCCTCAAGTAGGAGGTAGTTAGCAAGAAGAGAATCACAAATTATACAGAGGTCTAAATTTTGAAAACAAGCAAATGATAATTATGCACATCACACATTAAAACTGATACTGTGAAGTGTAAACACCCTGTAGTATAAAAATTGGGAAGATTAATTCCCTTCTTGAATGGAAATGATCGTCAGTAGGCCTTGCAGCCATGGAAGAGTTCGGTCATATTGTCCAAAACCGTATCGTGCACAAATTTTGGGACTGGGCGATAGGGTGCTAAAATCAGTGATCGGACCTTAACTTGTTTTCTCGGTAGAAGGGATTTGAGATTCTGAATTGGGATTTGTCGGAGTGGAATCCATCAAGCTGGCAGCTATAGCAGCTTTTAGATCTTCATCTTCCATGGCAAGAAGTTCTGCCTCGGATAATGATGCAAACTGATCGGAAGGTTGCCTCCTGGTAGGAGCAACAGTATGTGAAGATTCACCCTTTGAGTTGCAGGCTTTTAATATCCGCACACAATCTTCTGGAGTCAGCCATTGACCGTATCCATTTGAAGCTTCGGAAGATGAAAGTGGACACTCCGTGGGGAAGTTTCCTCTCACAAGGAAAATACTCCAACCCGCACCTTTTAGTGAATCGAGATAAGCGGAGAGGTAGAACTTGGAAAGGTGTTCTGGAGCTGGATATAGGCTATCAAAATTGTACCACTCCCCATTTATCTTTCGTATGGAAAACCAGTGATCCTGCAAATGGCATATAAAAGCTTTTTCTAACTCGGGATCAACTTGAGCTGGTTCTGCCACAGGTGAATCTAATGGAATAACCTGCAAATCCCAAACCTCTAAGGCTTTTTGCAAGACCTACATTACACCACAAGAATTGCTATCAACTGGAAGTGACAAAATGTATAAATCAATCTCATAGCATGAGCTCTAGGCCCTTTGTGGTTTATTAAGTTTACTACGCAATTGAGGAAGATTACTTGCGGGCCTGTGGCACAGAATTTCAGGAATACAACAGAAAGTCATTGTATATAGAAACAAAAAGAAATTCATGCCCTAGATACTAAAAATAGGGACTGCGGTAAATTTCCTTCACTATTATAATATTTTAGCTATATTTAAGAAGGATTTAAGCATTGAAGTTGCTTCCTAATAGTGTTATTGAGTAATAGTAAAGAGATATCAATCCAAAATGGTGCATTATGTGAAGATAACTATCACCTATTTCTCCACAACTGCAACAGTGCTAGGGATATTTGGAGCAAATTATTTAGAGTCTTGGAAGAGGCTATTATTAGGGTCCATTTGGATAGAGAGATATAGAAGAACGTTATAAGGATAAATGTCTTCAATTTGATGAAGTTTGGGAGAGAGTCGGACCATTTGAATCGTGAGAAACCAAATTCAATAGATGTAGTTTCGGAGAGAGTCAAGGTCTAGCCTCGCTTTGGTCAAGGCCTCAAGGGCAAATTTCTTTTGGAGTATTCGTTAGTAGATCTTTATAGAGTGAAGATCCCTAGCAACAACAGTGAGAAAAGAAAGTCTTAGACCCCAATAAACACCACGTCACCACCTACAAACTATACACTCTCTAACTCTTAGGCATCGATTTTTCTGAATTTTCTTTTATGTCCAGAATCACCAAATATTTCCTGCATTGCTTATTGTTCAAATTCCTTGTTTTCAGTTACATGTGAATGCAATTGGTTTCTGCATTCCACAATCAGGTAAAGCCACGGTCTAAAAGCCTTGTATAAGAGCAGATTCTTTGATAATCATATCCACAAACAATAATAGATCGTCTTGACAGAAAAATCAAAACAAAGAAGAGGATGATGAGTGCAAGACAATGGATAAACTTAAAATTTGTTGTTTCCAGAGGTACCTAATTTTTAAGTGCATGCATATTAGAATAAAGTTTATTAACTTTATGCTTAAATCCACAATTGGCTACCAATTTGGTTGAATACTTGAATAAAATAATTCAGGTAACAGTGGCTTCTAGCCTTCTAGTGACTTGTCAAAGAAGAAGATTAAGAGGCACTAACTTTTATTCTGAGTACTAAAGATAATGCTTAGGTAAAGTCTGCTTGGAACATGATGATGTTTTTAATTTTAACTGATAATCTTGGGATCTAGATGATGCTTTAGCTTAAAGTGTAAATATTAATTACAATCCTTTATTTTGAATATGAAGTTTCTTTTTCATTCGCAATCATGCAAATTTTTTATGGTTCATAATTAGTTGCCATAGAAGACACAAATGAGTTTTCGCCTAATGACAAAGCAAGTGATAAGGAAAAAAAAGGCCCATGCTTTTCTACCAAATCACCAATACTAAAAATGGCATTCATTTGTTAATACTCACCAAATTCTCCAGCTAATATAGTATGTTATTCTAACATATTAACCATTATTATCTTTTTTTTAATGTTGGTCTCGATCATACCGCAATTGTGACGACGTCTGCAATTTTTTTCTATTCTTTGAAGGAAACAAAGATAAGGAATTCAAAATTTTCAACCTACACCTTCAAATGGATGTCCTATGGCTAATTAGCTATGGTACAAGAGGGATATACATAATTTTTGCAACATCCTAAATTATGGACACCATGTTTCAGCCAAACCATGCTCTTCCACAATACATATAGTCATAAAATTTGAAACACTTGAGCCTTTTGCGTAAGCAGCTCATTATTTTACACAATAAGTAGAATGCTAGGATCTCTTGAGCTCACAAATATCTTTCATTTTGACCATGTGAAAAACCGATCAAAATCGTCGTTCAACAAAATAGTGAGCGTTGAAAAACAAACATAAGAGTAACTAGGCAAGATTGAAATAATCCAAAGAGTCACAGACAGTATTAATGGACTCATGATTCTAATTTCAATCAACATGATTTAAGATTGTGTTTGAAAGTTTCCTCAAGGTCAATAAGGAAGCCATAGTTGTGGTTCATCAAACAAGAAGGCTAATGCAGTACACAGCTACTAGGAATGCAAAAACAACATAGATTAAAATGAAAAGAATGAGATCTGTAAGGTCATTATGGAATCCATGGTTTTGAGTTATTAACTCATCAAGAGACGAGAAAAACAACTCATCTTGAAAAAGGGAAACAAATCCTTAGTTTCTCAGCCATTATCAAACTTAATCTTAGCGAATAACATCAATAAATAGAGAAAAAAAACCTTTAATTTAATTCCATATAACAAGCTCAATACCTGAATGCTAAAATCGCCACCCAATGAAACATTATGGGACTCTTGAGAAGCAAAATCACCTGCAGCATCACCGACATTACCTTGAATCATCATCTGTCTCTCTCTGCGATCGAGATCGGAAGCCAATGCAGCCAAATCGAACTCTGAAAAGAAAGGTCCTTGTAATACTGTATTCACGCAATGAACTGCACACAATTTTGCTTCTTGAACTTCATGGTACAACATTCCTCCATTGCTGGAACTTTCCATTCTCTACTCCGGTGCAATTTTGGAACCGATTACTCACTAATCGACCACGTTTTGCGAGATGTTTTCAGTAACAAACCCTAATTTCAGTGACCAAAACAATTTCACTCTCTCTATATTTTGGAATGTTTTATCTTTACTGCTAAGTCAAATTGAATCTAGGAAATGTCCCCAAAATATATACTACCTCCGTTAATTGTTTTGTGCAACCGCAGTACAAGTTGCCGTTGCCAATGCAATTTTTGTTAAAGCAAAATTAGTGATTGTGGGGTATTGTAATTAAAGATAAGATAGGAGAGAGAAAGTTGGTGACCAAAACTAAGGAGGACCACTTTCCCTCCAAATTTTCGGTCCCCAATTCACCAAAAGCACCTTTTTCAATTAAAAAGTCAAAAAGGGAGGCAAATGTTGAAATTTACCCAAATTTTGCCTCCCATTTTCCTTCAGAAGCTATAAAAGCTTCAACCATCACCATTGTTTCATAATTACAGATTGTTTGTTCCCAAAAAATTACAACCAAACATACACCATTGTTTACCAAAAAATTACATCATAAATTAGCAAAAAATTAAGTTAATCATCCATAGCCCAGCACAGTCACCTTCTTGCTTCACAAATGGCAGCTTCTAACCCAAAAAACAACAGCTGTCATACCCTTTGAAGCTTCCAAAATCTGAAGAAACAAAGACAAAGATAGAACATGGAGGATGCTTATGAAGAATATTGTTTGGATGTTGACCAACTGATAGAACAGGAAGCACTGGTTCAACTTTACAGTGATGACTATGAAGATTATTATGAATCAGAAAATGAAAATATGCAACAAGAACAAGATATGGACATGGAGGAGCAAGCAATTGGAGCAACAACAAAAAGTAGAAAGCATCTAACTTTGCAAAAAAAAAAGGCAGATTGTTGATGCACTTCTTTTGATAATGGAAAATGGTAAGTTACCTAGGGGAGTCATGAAAAAAATAGCAACTCACTTTAGTGTACACAAGTCAACAATCACAAGAGTATTTGCTGACATAAAAAACCAGATGACAATGGGAAACACAATTGATGTTAGGTCTAAGAAGTTTGGCAGAACTGGTCCTAAGCCAAGGGAATTTTCAGATGCATTCCTTCAATCAGTCCCACTTTATCTTAGACAGACTGAGAGAAGTTATGCTGCTGCCCTAAAAATTTCACATGTTACTCTACACAAGCTCAAGAAAAAGGGAAGAATAAGAACACATACATGCAGCAGCAAACCATCACTAACATCAGACCACAAGATTGCTAGAATGAAATGGGTTTTGTCACATATTAATCCAAGCACTGCAAATGAGGACCCCAATTTTGTTTCAATGAACCAAATTATACACATAGATGAGAAATGGTTCTATCTCAGTCCTGACAATAGAAGATTTTATCTTCTGCCAGGTGAAGAAGACCCATACATGGCACAACAATCAAAAAGGTTCAAGTTAAAGGTAATGTTTATGGCTGTAATTGGGAAGCCATTGTATGACATACATGGGGAACTCATTCATGATGGCAAGTATGGAATCTTCCCATTTATTGTGAAAGAAGTGGCAAAGAAATCAAGTAAAAACAGAGCAGCAGGCACCTTGGTCACAAAAGCACTTCAGAATGTTAATAGAGATGTTATTAGGGATATGCTACTCACTAAAGTCATTCCAGCTATTCAAGCAAAATGGCCACAATCCCTCCCCAAAAATTGTTTCATACAATGGGACAATGCAAAGCCTCATCAAATCCCCCATGATGAAGAGTTCAAGGCAGCAAGTAGAGCAAATGGGTTCAATATTGAACTTGTATTCCAACCAGCACAGTCACCGGATCTAAATGTGTTGGATCTAGGCTTATTTAGGTCAATGCAATCATTGCAATATCAATCATTCCCTAAGAACTTGGATGAGCTTATTGCTAAGGTTATTGACTGCTATAACACATTCAACCCTCAAGTTAACAAGTACATTTGGGTCACATTACAAGAATGCATGGTAGAAATTTTGAAGGCAAAAGGTGGTAACAATTACAAAATACCTCATATGAACAAGAAAATGCTTGAAAATTTGGGAATTTTACCAGGTGAAGTGACAGTGGGGAAGGAAATTGTGGAGGACTCTGTGGAATACCTAAACAGTATGTTCAGACCAACACCACAACTTCAAGGGAGCCAAAATGCAGCAGAAGACACAGAGGTAGATGCAGATTAGGGGAAGCACAACAAGAAACATTGACTGCCACATTTAACCACTTACTTAGATGCTTTTTTTGTGTATTGTTTTTTGAAGCTAACAGTTTACATGCATACATTAGTGGTTAGGTGTCTTTTGTGTATTATAATGAAGCAACATGTAAGGCAGTCAAAGGTTTTTTATTAATGAAAAATTAATCCATCAGTAGAGTCTTGTTTATGAATATATACACTACATAGTAGAGTTACCTCACCAAAAAAATTTGGGAGCAAAACTCTACATAGTAGAGGTACCTCACCAAAAAAATTGGGAGCTAATCTCTACCATGGAGTGAAATTCACTGGAGTCCCTTCATCATTTGGATTAAGGAAAAGCACTAAAATTTGCAGAAAACAGCAATGGGGGACTCCACACATGAAACCAGCAAACATAAACCAGCAAACATAAACCAGCAATGGGGGACTCCACACATGAAACCAGCAAACATAAACCAGCAAACATAAACCAGCAAACATAAACCAGCAATGGGGGACTCCACACATGAAACCAGCAAACATAAACCAGCAAACATAAACCAGCAAACATAAACCAGCAAACATAAACCAGAAAACATAAACCAGCAACAACATCAACAAATTAGGGTTAGGGTTAGGATGCGTTACGTAAGTTAGTTGGAGGGTTGAACACTAGGGTTCATCCGCCTCACTTTGTCATCAAGCACAGCAGAAGAAGGGACACCATCAGTTGAAGAACAACCCACTTTCTCATCCTCATCATCTGAGGACAGATCTATCCATTCCTTATCAGGAATGCGACGGATCCTCCTCAGGGCTATCCTCGCAGCCTTCCTACTTGCCCTTATTTTGGGTGGAGGCCTAGCCCTCTTAGATGTGGGTAGATCTGCAACATCAACATCTTTTTTACCAACTTCCTCCAGTACAACAACTTCAGCCTTATCCTTTGTCGCCTCCTCATCCATGTTTTTCAGAACTTCACCCAAAGCATCATGGGTTTGTTTACTACAGTAATTTAGAGCCCCATCAAATGCATAGAACTCACGAGGAAAAGAATCGCCCTCGTCAATGTCTTTAATCAGGGATTTAATAAAAATTTCCTCACCCTTGTCGTTTGTGTCTAGAAAAGCACGAAGAAGTGGATCCATGTTTATCATTGTGCAGAGGGACTCCGATTTCAGAGAAGGATGAAGTTGAATGAAGAAGAAGGGACGATTTCAGAGAAAGAGAGGAGAGAGAAGGATGAAGTTGAAGGAAGAAGAAGGGACGATTTCAGAGAAACAGAGGAGAGAGAAGGATGAAGTTGAAGGAAGAAGAAGGGACGAAGAAGAGAGAGAAGGATGAAGTTGAAGTTGAAGATAAGAACAGATGATGATGATATAAAGTGAGTTGGTTGGATGAAATTTAAATTGAGTTGGTTGGGAAGTTGAAGAGTGGGGTGAATTAATGGAGGGAGTAATTATGAAATCTGATTTTAATTAATGTTGGGTAAGTAAACATTAAGTGAAAATTAAAAAAATCTGATTTTTAATTTGGGGGTAAAGTTGTAATTTCATTTGTTATTTTTTACTAAAAAAGGAAAGAAAAAATTTGGTTGCAGATAACCTTGAGCGGACAAAAATGGCAAAAGTTGCAGAAAACAATTAACGGAGGTAGTATATATGTAGTTTTTTTTTTTTTTGGAAAATCAAGTAAGAATAATTCAATTTATTTATGATTTTTCTACAATAATTTTCGTTATTGATTCACAACGAATAATCTCAACTTTAGAAGGTATTTTTCTCGATGACTGTATGACTTGCTATAACATGTATTATTTTTTAAAAAAGGGTAAATTAAAATGAGATGTCGACAAAAATATTAAAAAATTACTCACAAAAATTTATGATTTTTTTATTATGTAGAATTTTTTTATGTAAATTTTCAAATTTTTTCAGCAATTTTCAATTTATTTTTTGGTGAATTACCTAATATAGCAAGTCATCGGGTTATCCAAGTTACTCTAGACAAATACTCCTTAAAGTTGAAATTATTCACGGTTAATCAATAGATGAGATTACTGTTAAGAAAATCATAAAAAGATTGGATTATTTTAGGTAATTATTCCTATTTTTACTTGTAAAATTGTTGACTTCAACACTATTCATTGAGTAAATTGACTTTTTTATTGTCGATAATTTATAATTAAAATACAGTTTTATGAGATCTTGTAATCGTCTCAATTCAACCTTTATTAATTTCTAGGTTTCATATTTTTTGACATGCATGACCAGAGATATTAATGATTGAATGTGTGTATTGGAAGATGTGAAAAATCAAATGTTGTAAGTCAAAAAGAACGAAGGAAATATATTTTACCAATTATCTCACTTTGTTTCACGATTATCAAATAAGACGTTTTTATGATGGAATCATTTTCATTGAGATGTCTATTACTATCTTAAAATGATTATTTATAATCTTAAAGTGATCCATTGCATTTGTAGAGTGATCACTTTTTATGATTTGAGAGTAATAATTTTTTTAAAGTTTTAAAATGACACATATATAATCTTAGAAAGATTATTTATAATCTTACATTTATACATTATAATGATGAATTAGAGAAATAAGTCAATTATATAAATTTGTGCCATGGTGAAACAATCTCAAACGACATTCATGTCTTAGACTATTGATATATTCCCGCTTATTAGTTGTTCTTGTTTCTTACCTTTTACTGTTTTACATATCGCTCTTTTACTCAATTTTTATTTTTTTACCTATTCTTGTTACGTTTATTTATAGAAAAATTTACCCAAATAATCCAAACTAACATCGATTTTTCTACAATAATCCCAAGTCTCAACTATAAATTAACCATGAATAATCTCATCTAATCTATCATTTTACCTGAAAGTGTTGTAAAATGATTTCTTATCTATTGTTCCGGTAACTAGCCGTTACTTTTCTCACTTAAGATCATCATCTTCTTCTTCCAATACTTCTCTCCTCCATTAAAACACATACTCAAGCTCTCCATTGAAGTAAAATCATATTTTACTTTTTTAATTACAACTTCAAAATTAACATTTGCTAACATTTTGCAAACATTTTATGTGCAAAAAAGGTCACGGTAAAACAATTTCACAAACTTCAAAATTACCACATAAATTTTTTAAAAGTTTTGATTACCACATCGAAAACGAATTTCACATAATAATTTTACTTTCCTCCTACCTATAGAAATTTTCAAAAAAAAAATGTATCTTATGTTTTTCTTTTGTTTAGATAGATTATTTCCAATTTTCAAAAAAAAATTTAGATTATTTCCACAAATTTAGCATCACCACAAATTTAAAATTTTCTCATTCATCCCTCTTTTGAATAACTAATCTCCTTCGATCTACCAAATTTCCTTAGTTTTCCATCTTTCTCAATCAAAAAACTTGATTGTTAATGGTGATCTCCCATTGTTGGTGTTCTTGATAAACAAACAAAAACTCCATCAATGGGAGCAAGCTCATCCGAAGAAATATTAGACGAACCACAACCCCCTAAACTTTCAATTTCTCTAATCGAACCCCCAAAAAAGCACAAAAAGCATCGAAGCAAACCATTTCGAACCTTCCAGAACATCTGGAGATCTTTCCCTATAATATCCCCAATTTGCAAGTTTCCTAACGGCGTATTACCCGACACTACAAATGGATCAACTCATATGGCGATTCGGATCACAGGAACGTTATTCGGGTACAGAAAAGGTCGAGTAAGTCTCGCATTACAAGAGAATCCAGGTTTTCTTCCTTCTTTAGTAGTTGAATTAGATATGCAATTTAATGCACTTAAAAAGGAAATGAGTATAGGGACTGTAAGAATAGCATTTGAATGTGAAAAAAGGGTAGAAAAAGATAAGAGGAAGCTTCTAGAAGAACCGATTTGGAGTGTGTTTTGTAATGGAAATAAGATTGGTTATGGTGTAAAAAGAGAAGCAAATGATGAAGATTTGAATGTAATGGAGCTTCTTAAGAATGTATCAATGGGGGCTGGGGTTTTACCTGGAATTTCATGTATTGCAGGTGTTGATGGTGAAATGGGTTATATGAGAGGACATTTTCAACATTTTGTGGGGTCCAAGGATTCTGAGACTTTGTATATGATTTGTCCTTATGGGAATACTACTACTAGTAGTAATGGACCTGAGTTGTCTATTTTTTTTGTGCGGATTTGAAGTGTTCTATCCAATTAAATTTGCTACATTTATTATAAAGAGATTTTGGTGTAAGGTTTGTGGAGGATTGAAAGACCACGAGTTGTACCCTTATCAAAGGAAATAAGGTTGTAGCTAGTGGGAAGACTCTCATATTGAAGATGCATCGTCATCATCATGTCTCGTATATCCAGCTCATAGAAGGGATTAAGGTTTGTGGAGGATTGAAGGATGATGTGTTATACCCTTGTCAAAAGAGATGAAATAACGATCACTGAGATATATCATATCGAGCTATTCTTACGAGAGAACATCTCTCAGTGAGACAAACCTAATATAAAAAGTTCATATGTTGATAATTTGTATAATTGGGCTATTCAACCCATATATAAGGTGCGTCTTACAATGAGAGCGTCTCATATAAGAATTTGAACATATTTAGTTCGGCTCGAGAAATATCTCCGAATAAAAATGAAGAACTATAACATGACATAGGAGGGCAAAAAGCTAAGTGTAGCAAATCCAATTTAAGGGAGGATTATGTAATTTGTGGTTGATTGTCACATTGTAAAGAGTCATCAACACAACCAATGTCATATTTTATGGTTGTATTTAGGAAATTAGGTTGAGTTTGTGGTATTCTTTTATTCAAGTAGAGAAAGGTTGATGCTAAGATAGAGATTAATAGTAAGAAAATTGTGAAATTCTATCGCACATTTAACTTTTTCTTCATATTCATACATTATTCTAGCTTTATCTCATCATTTTTAACTCTTGTGTTAGATTGTTGAATCTAGACAAAGCTTTGAGATAAACTTTTACATTAAATTTTTTTAACTATACAATAGACCTAGACCCCCATATCTCGACTCTTTGGGTATGAGTTGCAGCCATCCTTCCCTCCTCAGATCCTGCTCATGGTTTTTCTATGGGCGAAATACACTGGATATGATAATGAATAGACCTAGACCCCATCTCTCGAACTTAAGGCTGAGATAGTGTTGTTAAATCAACATGCGAGATTCTAAGTTCTTGGATAGTATACGCCTATACGGTATACCTTCTCGAAAACAAAACAAAAATATACTAATAGGCTTTCTTAAGGTTAACTTACAACTGTATAATGAGACAAAAATATTACATGTTTGTGCCCTATTAAACTTGACAGCCCTGATTTTACACATGACACCACAGCTAGAAAGAACATTGTGAACCATCGCTTCTCTAGACGATACAATATAGCATTCAGAAAACATCATAGCAAAGCCCGGTTGCAGCTCAAAGGGGCGATTCCCAAACTTGATTGAGTCGGTAGTCTAACAGTTAACCCGCCTTCAGCTGGCTGAAACAACAAAAGCAACAACACCCTTTAAACAAAGCAGTTCATGCGAATCATTAATATTTCTAATGCGCAGCTAAATTTGCTATTAGCAGTGTAGCAAAAACTATACTATCACACATCAAAATGTAGGACTTGCAAATCATTCTAACAACATAATTGATCAAAACAAATAGATGTTAGCTGGTGCTGCTTTCTAGTGTGATCAGCTAGAAATATTGATTAATAAGTCATTTGTTTATCAAAGAAAAATCGAGTCAAAAAACAAAAAATTAATAAAAAAAAGTTACACCATAAAGCTTTTTGATTTTAGCATAAAAGTCAGCTTTTCAAAGTCAAGCAAAAAGTTATTTTCAAATTCACCGGGTATAAATTGAAGATTAGCTAAATAGAATACCAATTCATGTATATTTGTAAGCGAATCAATAGAGAAGCAGAGAGCACACGCCATAATTCACTGATCTGTTTACCAGTACATAGAAATATGCGAAAAATTTAAAAATTATTGAACATGAAACTATGAGGTAGTCCAGTGTAACTTCAGCAAAATACATAATTACATTACTTCACTATTAATCCAGTAGCGCGCAGAAAGCAATAGGATCGTACGATAGGTCATTTCAAAGTTGTAATACTCGAAATGATCAAATTTATCATTATCGATTCATTATTTATTTGGCATAAAGAACACAAAGAAAAACCCGCACATAAGAGAATCAAACTAATCAAACTATCCAAGTCATTCAGCCAAAATTCATTTATTGTTCTTACAAAGATCGCTTATTCCCCAATTAATATATAGAAGAGACTTGACTCATCATAATCGACTCCATATCATCTGTACTTTTTGACTCGTGATATATCATCTCAAGTTCTTAAAAACAAGTGGTACGGCCATTTTGGCATCTGCCTTCCCACCCCTTCTGCACTCTATGCTTTTCAATTTCACAAGGTTTAACTTGTACCTAATCAGACCTTATTTTAACCTCACTCTACACCCATTTCCATATCATCTACAAAATAACATAAATAAATTCTACAAACACATTTACACAAATTAAAAAAAATTACTTTCAGAAGTAGGATTATAGCATGATAAACAGTGTTGACAACTTATGTACACAATCACCAGTTTATCACATCAGCAACCAATATCATCCCCACCGTTTTCCTTATTTTAATACTAAAATATTTGTTGACAAAAATATTAAACTATTCTTGTCATCTGGTATAGTTTGGAATTAAGCATTCCCTCCAATCATCGTAAGAATTTAGCAAATGGTAGGTCAATCACCTCAGTAAACTATACCAAAGTTCACTTCTAAACAAACTACTTTATCTGACTGTAATTAGTCAGTTACCTTTCACCTCCAGTGTATCTACTGTAAACCACCTTTGGTAAAAGCAGAAATAAAGATAAAAGAACCTCATAACTGTAAGAGTAATGCTGCATATACTTCCGGCTAATTGGCCCTGTGTTAGGGCTTAGGTATTAGCATAGTAGCCTTGTGTGTCCAGGTATGGTAGGAATCTAGTGATGCCAATGTTTGGCAACTTAAAAAGTAATGAAGAGGATAACTAATTAAGGTTTCTGGTAGATTCAAACATAGGTTTTTACAATAACTGAACCACAAGAATACAACTCAATCCTGCAGAACACAGTAATTGGATATAACCGTATGACACAAGATAACATACCTCAGTATGACACATGAACTGAGGAACCATTCTCCATGCTAACATCCAGGTTCCAGCCTCTGTAGACAAAGTCACCAGTACAATAAAGTTAAGCCACAGATAAACCAGAGGTTTCATAAAACGTAAGGGTACTGTAGTGGCTTAATATGCTACCTCTCAACAGCTTCATTCCTGTATTCTTCAAGTTGACTTTCAATTTTAGCACAAGCTTCTTGAATTTCAATATTCTTTAGACAAAGCTCTCTCCATTGTGCAGATAAAACGATTAACTCGTTGCCAGCATTTTGCTGATGAGTGAAATTATAAATAATAAAATTATGAACAAATGTAAGAACAAATATAGTTAGAAAAATGAAATGCAAAAATAATGCAATGATGAGATTGATTTAAGAGAAGCAAAGAACAAAATAGGGTACCTGATGATATTTTCTTTCCCTGTTAACCGTTTCAATCTTCTCACTGTGCTCGGCCGCCATAGCTTGCAATCTAGATAGCACATGAATAATTAAAAGATGTTAGCATAAAATACAAAGTCCAATTTTGATTTTCCTTTCCCTTTCCGATCTTTATACCAAACAACCCTTAAGTACTAAGTTATACCGAAGTTAATCGAGACAATCCTTAATTGTTGTCATGTTTGTGATCCACCCATCACTATTTCCTGAGATATCCTTCCCCAAGGTTTACCTAGAATCTAGATAAAGTAAAGCTTATGTTTCTAATTAGATAAATGCATGAAGCATCCCATTTGACACACTTACTTACCACTAAAATGAGTTAATCCAAGGCAAAGATGCTTCTTAGTAAAAAGAGACAAGTTAGATGAGAAAATCTCTCCCTCTTTTTCTTTACAGGGAGTTCAATTAATGTTTTACATTTCCTTTCTTCAATGCCCTAGGTAAGAGGGTGAGGCCGTGAGGGGGTGCATATCTGACTTAATATAGCTTGGATTATTGCTTTTCATGGTAGAATTCAGAAGAACCACATCATTACAAGTTGAACCAACCTTGTTAATGAAGCCTCAAGTCGTTGGTTGTATTGTTTCCAAACTTCAGGGCCGTACTTCGAAATTAGGTCCAAATTTTCAAGCCTAGAAACAATAGTTTTCGTAAGACAAATATGTGTTAAACAATAAATAGGAAGTAAGAACTTTATGCGCATAAAAGTTGATAGAGAAAAGGGAAAATGGACCAAGAAAGTTTGATATTTCAGGAAAATAAAGATAACTATAATTTTTGACTAGTATGCATGCTAAAAAAACCAACTAAAAAGGACACTAGAGAGACAAATACATGTTAGCCTTCATAAATTTAGCCGCAACATTATGACTTACTGAGTTACAAGTACAGACAAGATCGCATTGCAATAAATCAATAAGCATAACACAACCAAAAAAAACCCTAACCCCTCTTAAACTAAAAGACGAAATGCTATGTTTAATCTTATAAGCTTGGGAAAAGAGAAACGAAATTGGATCACAAGGCATTGTAAAGAAAGTCTGAAACGTACAAATCAATAGATCAGAAAAATCAACAGAGGAAAATATTTATTATTTCACTGTAGCCCAACTTATGAAAGATTCAAAGCACAATACAAGCAATTATGTTGAAATTTAGATATGATATGCAATCAGGAAAAGTAAAAAGACATCCAACACCAAGAACATTTTATTCAAATTAATAGAGGACAAATTTGTCCTTGACATTATACTGAATCTGCACATTGCAATAAACATATTTATTCACCTTATCTCTTGGTGCTGTAGCAAGCGCTGAGCTTTTTGAAGGGAATGCTTCCAAGCTGTTTCATCATTATGTTTATTCATAGATGGTGCATCTGGAATATAGCGAGAAGTATCTAGTGGCACGGGTGGCTTCCCAGCCCTAACTCGTTCATATTCTCTAGCAAGCATCGGGTGATCCTGAAACAAACACATGGATCTTCCTCATTTATCAAAAATTGCACTATAAGTATTGCAAACACATTGAATTATTTTCTTTCAAATTTTACGGGGACAAATTGTGTTTGACTGATTTTGTAGCAGATGAGCGGCAAGGCTCTTATGCCAATAGGAACTACGACCAACAATTGAATTGACCTAAATTCCTCGACAATCCAATTCATCAAGAAAAATCTAACTTAAACCATATAGGCTTCAAAAGAGATATACAAAACACAATGTACAACACTAGATTCTAAGAGATATAAGATCCAACAAGTGGCCAGTATTCACAGTGGCCTCTTAATCAACTTAATTGACAGAACTCTCATCCCATCTAAAACAAACATCCATCTTCCTTCTATATCATCCTTACTTTTTATACATGTGTAACCATCCACAAAGAACACAACTACTAAACTATTAAATGGTCCCTATAGCCTCTCCATCACTACAATAACCTTATGCACTTTGACAACCATCATGAACTTATACATACCATAGTCCATACCTAACAAACAATGAATGCAATTACTTTTTCTGTTTTGAAGTTAAACTTTCTATTATTGCTTGTGTTTGAACTTTGAAATGATTGGTAATTCCTATTTATAATTTGAACTAGATGGATTACTTAGTTAACTACATGATCTTTTTTTTTTTTTTTTTTGGAAATCAAACTACATGATCTTTTGAATAACTGTAAGTTGAGTGCAATTGGTTTGAGAATTAGGTGACTCAACATAATGGCAAAACATATACAAATTGAACTATGATATTATTGTAAGTTGTAACTTATTTTGAATGTAACTTATTTCAATATTTCTTAAATGAAGCTATTATGTATTGCTTTCAAATTATGAAAACTAGTGTGGACAGTTATCATAATCAATCATTAAATTGCAGCATTTCTATTTTTAGACTATGGCCTACCACTTTCTTTTAATCTCATCCATACATTTTAACCCTCTTTTAATTTCATCCACACAATTCATTCTCTTTCTTCATTTATTACCACTTTCTTGATTCTCACCATTTTTCTCTTTGCTATTTGCTACTATCTCATAGGGACGGAGGGAGTATAGTTTTGTTTTTATTCATCGACATCATTTTTTGGATCTGCCCCAGTATTGACAAAAAAGTAATATAGCAACCGCACGGCATCCCAGATTTTGCACAATCTTCGCAGCTTTTTGGCATTATGGAGCAAACTATCCCTTCCGTTCTCTTATGGACAGCAACAAATGCTCCAACACACATATGCTGAAGAGTTGAGGTAGGTATTCGCAGGAATGTTCTAATGTAATCACATTTAATTTGAGTCCCTAGTGAAACTAGTTAGAAAATTCTCTTAATATTTCTATTCATGATTTAAAGTTGTATTAGGTCATTTAGCCTACTTGACAACTTCTATTCTTAAGGTTAAGCAATTCAATTTGAGAGCTAAACCTATATTAAACAACAAGGCAATTATTCAGAATCATAATTTCAAACTACGAAACTCAAAGATAAAGATAATTTAAGGAAACAAGCAAAAATTGGATCAATAATATAGAAAATTCACAAATTCGTATAAAGAAATAATGGAAAAGAAACCTGAAAATTAAGTTTGGGAAGAGGAGGAAGGTCTTTGAGGAAATCAGACGGTTTTTTGGAGCTTCGGCGCATCTCTTCCTCAACGAGGCGATCAACTTCTTGCTTAACAGCGGGATTAGCATAGTCGTCGTCGATGTAAGGCAAAGCATCAATTGTCTCAGCATTGGAAGCACTGGCCCAAGGTCGTGCTGCATCAATGGGCGCCTCCAGCATCAAGATATCGCCATTCCCGCTTTTGCTTCCCATTTCTACTCACCGATTCTCTGTCTATCTTGTTTGTTTGATGTTTCGGCGTTTTAGCGTTCAGGGTGGAGTGCCGATTCAATTAGACTTTGGAGTTTGGGGTTACGGAATACGGATTATATATAACGAGGTATAACCGGTTTGAAGTAATTAGGAAAAATTGTCCAAAATAATCTCATTTATTGAATCATACTGATACATTATATATTGGAAAATTTCAGGTGACGCAATTTAAGAGTTTTTTCAAATGACACTCATTTATTGGCTAAAAAAATAACATGTGATTTTTTATGGACCAATATTTCTATCGTTAAATATCCTTTAACTAACAATTATTTATAGTTAAATTGAGTAAATTACAGAACATAATATATTGCATAATATGTTATTGATAATTTTCATTATTATAGAGTTAATTTATATTTATAACTGTCAAAATTGAGTGTTTCTATATCTGACTTTATTTTTTTGATTGGAATCATATTTATAGACGATGCTAAAAAGATTGTGCAATGCACGGGTTTTTACACTAGTAATCCATATTATTGATTATTTCTAAATAATTCAATCTTTGTATATTATTTGCTGGCAGCACCCCTTTTCACATTTTAATCGGCTATTGTAGGTGCATATTAGCCGTTATACTCACTTCTACTTCCCCCTTAAGCTTCTTTGTTGGTCTTACCCTACTCCTCTTTGGTGGTACATACCTATATTAGCCGGTTAAAATTTAAAAAGGATGTTGTCCGCAAATAATATACAAAGGTTTGATTATTTAGAAATAATCAATAATGGGGATTATTCTTAGTAGATAGACAATATGTGGAATGAAGCTGAACAATTTTTTCAATAAAATTTTTTTTTGAATTATACTCCGTTTGCCTCTTAATATTTGCTACAAGTAGTTTGCGGTGCATATCATGAAAATGAAAAAAAATAATATTTAAAGAAAAATAAAAAAAATTGTATACCATATAAATTAATATATATAAATACCAATTAAAAAGAAATAAGGATCATGTCAATAAAATAAAATATAGCAAATCTTATAAACAAACTTAAATAGAGTTCTCGAAAAAAAAAACTTAAATAGAAAATAGAGCAAAAATCAGGTGATCTCTTGAGAGACCGTCTTTTA
Organism: Amaranthus palmeri; assembly: GCA_019776075.1. NCBI lineage: Eukaryota > Viridiplantae > Streptophyta > Magnoliopsida > Caryophyllales > Amaranthaceae > Amaranthus > Amaranthus palmeri. Next base: position 243,740 of record JAAKBH010000021.1, read on the forward strand.
TAAAAACGACTCTCAAAAGTCCAGCCTAAATCTACATTTAAAGTTGTAACAATATATATTTAGACAGGGGCGAAGCTAGGATTTTGAATTAGGGGGGGCCAAATCGTCGATGTGGTAGAAATTTTTTTACTATATAAAAACTAGAAGTGTTAGAAATAGACACGATGACTCGAAATTTACACGGTAATATAATTGAATCCAATTAGATTCGACTTTAAATATTTACAATTATGTAAAAATAATATGGACACAAAATCCGATTTCAAGCTCACCCGAAACACCTAGCCCGAAATCAACAATGACCCGAAAGAACACCATTAGACACTAGTTAAACTATCAAAATATTAAAATCATATAGACTGAAATGAACTTAAATCATTGCAAAAATTATATTTAACAATAAATAGAGTTGAAGCTTCTCTATAATTATTATTTTTGAAAAAATTAAGTGCTTTTAGCACAATATTTGCCTAATAATTCTCCAAAAACACACTATTAAAATTAAGATAGAAAAATATAAACACACACTAAAAAAGATAAATGTTAAATTGTGAAAGATATATAGTAATGACATTATAGTATAACGTTATTAATCTATACAAAAATAATTGTTTAAGTGAGGATTTGATCCAATAACCTTAGATTACAAATGTGTTACTCCAACCATTGAGCAATAATAATTTTTGTTATATTTTTATTCTCTTTAAACTATATAGCATATTAGCAAGGGGGGCCAAAGCCAAAATTACAAAAGGCTCGCATTTTCGGCAAGGGGGGCCGGGCCTCCGCCGCCCCCCATGTGGCTTCGCCCCTGTCTTTAGAATTGAATTGAATTGGGCTTTTGAAAGTCGTCTTTACGAAAGATGGTCTAAATCTCAAGTAACAATTTGTGGAGCAAAAATAAGATGAAAGAGTTGAGCACCACTTGTATTGTTATTGTATATGGTATAGAAGATTTGGTTTTTATTTTAAGGGGCATTTTTCAGATTTATTACTGTTTTTTTGTAAATTCAATGTTTCAGTTAATTCAGTTTTTCTAATGTAGGCTTTGCATTTGAACTCTATTACTTGGAAAGTTGATTTTGTTTTGGTTTGGATTGGAATTGAATGATATCCAGTTTCACTCATAGAAAATCTATGAAAAGGGTCTGGGGAGGGAAGGATGGTAGTAACTCATACCCATAAAGGAGAGCATGGCCAAAGGAGTGCCCCAACTCGAGAAAGATAAAGAAAAGTATCTACACGGAAAAGAATAAATTAAATGCCTATAAATAAAATAAATAAGTAAAAAATCAACTTAAAAAAAGGAAAACAATAATACTAAGCTATTTACTACCTTTTAAAATCACAATCCACTCAAAACAACCTAAAATAAGAAAATATTATAGCGAATAGTATAAATTTTTGTTATTTAATCAATCATGAGTAATGTACTAACTTTTTTTTAACCATTAATTTGCATTTCTTTTGTTTTAATCAAATAACTAGCTAGTATAAACAAATATTGGTAATTCTTGTAAGTTGTGAGCAATATATCCTTATTAGTTGGTAATTGGTATTATTAATAGGATAATAGTTAATCTATATATAGTAATTAATAAAATTTTGTATTATTCACAAATAAGTTTTTAAGAAATAAATCAAATAGGTCATAATTTACTTTTATTTGTAATTTAGAAAAATATTAATTAATCATGTGACAGTAATCAAAAGTATCCTAATCAAAACATACACTTCCCGACCTTCTCCCTCACATGCTGCAAGAAAGATGCTGGAAAAATATACTATGAAAACTTACTCCTATGAACAATAGAATGAGAATTTTTATTCTCATTTGACAAAACACAATTTTTCATAGTACATTGAGATGATCAGAAGTTGTTTGATCCATAGGACCATAATTCATAGATAAAAGAATACAAGACTAATTATATTCGACTAAAGAAATTCAGTATAGTACTTTTACCATTTTTATTTCCAGAAATTTTCGAGTTTTTTGAATTTCGTTTCGTCGTAACTTTAACCTGTTCTGGAATTCGCTGAAGCTTCCGAAGCTTAGAGTTAACACTTTCCAGAGAATTTACATTCTGGCTCTTCAAATTGAGATGATCATCGTCAGTCACCGAAGATTTTGTTGCGGTAGGTGTAAATTCGGCGTTGTCTGATTGATGTTTACGTTTCTGGAACGGATTGTTGACTGGCGTTTCCACAGGAAGCTCATCGGAAACAGTAGAACATCCATCATTAAAGTGAATCTGAGTCTCGGAAGAACGTACTAATTTTGATGTAGGTGTAGATTCAGTGTTCTCTGAATGATGTTTGCGTTTTCGAAATGGATTATTGTCTGGTGTTTTCACCGGAAAATCCTCCGAAACCGTTGAGATTTCTTCTTTGCAGTGAATCTCCGAAGAATCGACTAATTTTGAAATATTTGTAGCTTCATTTGAGAAATTGAAATTCCTTTCCTTCAAAACTTGCCTCTCTACTATGGTTGTACTTTTGTCTATGAAGCAAATGGAATAAAGCCATAATTGTTATCGTTATCATGAACATAAACACAAAATAATAAAGATTGGACACAGATTTTTCGTGTGATTTACTATCTAAACGAAATTATATACTTTTTGAGCCGAGGAGTTTTTGACCGCCCTCTTCTAACGGGTATGAAATGCCGTCTATTTTCCCTCTCTATAGCCTGATCATAGATATTCTATGCTGATCATAGATATTCTATGAGCGGAATACATTGGATATGATGATGATGAAAAAGCGCTAAAATTCCTTATTAGAATAGGACTTTGGAAAACCTAAATTAGAGTAGGCTTGATACTAGACGCAAATTCATGGTCGTCGTCTCGTCAATCAGTAAGGGCAAAGTGTATTATCATTTAGGGCTCCAAATTTTTTAGACCCCAAAATTATATATTGATATAATTTATATTTTTTGCTCTGTAATATATGATTTATTATGGATTTTACTTATAAAATAGTTAAAATATCAATAATGCAAAACAAAAGGAGTATGATATGATATATTTCCCCAAAAGATTTATGTCTTTATCTTTTGCTCCGAGTCTAAAATGAACGAAACGACACTGTATAATCATCAAATGAGATGGTCTCACAATGATCATATAGTTTTACAAGGATTACATACAATCTTAAAGTCATTACTTAGAAAATTAACTTAATTATATAAATTTATTTTATGATGAGACAGTCTCATACGACTTTATAGTAACTTATGCTTCCAGAATATAATGAGAAAAGTGACTCACTTGAAACCTTGTTGTCTGTCATACTTCCAGAAGAATAAAGAGTAAAACAGCTATTTGTTTGCTTCTCCTTGTCCCCTTGAACTTTGTAATTCTTTCTGTTAAAAGTTTGAACTATCTCTTCTACTTCTCCTGTTTCAAATAATAGGTGCAAACCTTTTAAGATGAATATCAATGGTTCCTTTCAACTAGAGGGGTTCAAAACTGTTAGAGTATATAACATATCCTGGGGCCTCAACCATCAGCTTAAGCTTTTGGTTGAGTTGACCCGATGATCTGATAGACATCCGACTTGACCCGACTTAAAAATGGATCTACAATTATGTAAAAACCAATGTGAAACAAAACCCAATTTTGAACCAACCCGAAGCACCTGACCCGAAATCAACCCGATGACCCGAATAAACACCTCTACTTTCTACAACATTACAATATTCCATTACCCCAATGTCATTAACGTTACGTTTGAATAACAAATTAAAAGAAAAAAGGAAGAAAGAGAAAGGAAAAACAAAAAATAATCCGTCATTACAAATCTCTTTCCTTTCTTTCCTTCCATTTCTCTTTATCCAAACGCAGTGTGTTGATTATTGAGTCGAGCCGCTTTACTATATGATAGAGTATACTTCTTACGTTCTACTATACTTGCTACATTTGACTTTTTACGTTATCCAATGCATTATTTTTATCATTTATATATAGAATTATACACGTCTAAAAATTACAAAAGTTAATATTATGAAAGTATACATTAGCCGCAATATGTAAAATAAGCTTGAACGATGAAGAGTGTCAACAATAGGAATGTAGCGAGTATTTCACAACGGAGGAAGTATATAACATATTTTAGGACTACAATCATGAGTTAAGCTTTTGGTTGAATTCGTTATTTGACATTATAGTCCATTATAATTCGGAACCAAAGAGCTTTGGCCCATCAAGATAAGTGATATATTAACGGTTCTTTGTGGGTAAAAAAATAACTTACCTGTCATATGGGATTTCCTGATCTGCTGAACTGAAGCAAAAGTTTGGGCAGAATATGAAGTTTGGTGGCTAAGTGAACAGTCATAAGCTTCCATTGTAGATGGGTCTAACTTTCCTTCTGCAATTGCAGTAGCTATGGTTGGGGGAATGTATCTGATTGGTTTCATCATTGTCAAAGAAAGCCAAATATCCCCTTCTATTTAATAGAAACAGTCACAAGAATCATTGTGAAAAATACGATTTCGGACACAGTCGCAGTAATGCATGCAAAACAGATTTATGGCTAATACAGAGGGTTTCGTGGTCAATGCAGCATATATTTTGATCATTATAAACTCAAAAACCTTTAAAATATAGTTGCGATACACTAAAACGGCCTTATTTTTACACTATCACAGCAATGGAATACGGAAGACATCATACTTTCTATATAACATTAATTTTCATCCATATTGATATTATTCATCATCATCCTACCCAGTGTACCCCGCTCATAGAAAATTATGGACAGGGTCTGGGGAGGGAAGGACGGCGACAACTCATACCCGTAAAGGAGAGTGCAACCAAAAGGAGTCCCGGCTCGATATTGGTATGCAAAAATATAAATTTGGGTCTATTTCAATTAAGTTTTTAATTCGACTATTTTTATTTATTTTGTTAAGCCAAAAGGGAACATACCTGACCACATCTTTTATGCAAGCTTTTGTAAGAAATTTATTTACAAATAATACTTGTTAGCTAAAATGAGTTTCTTGCTAAATATTTGTCTTGGAATTTGCTATAATTCACATTTATGTTATAATCGCATACATTCTCTTTTATATTCATCCGTACATTTAACTTATCGTTTTACCATATATTCACGTTCACACGTTTAAAATATATTGTCTTATTCTACCTAAAACCAAACAATAAAACTAATAAAGCAACCTATGTTACTTGGACACTCGGGTACTGATGTTGGATATTAGATACGTGTCTAAGTGTCGGATACATTTAAATATTCAATATTACGTCTAAAATGGAGCGTTTAAGTGTCATACCAATGTCCGAGGATCAAGGATCAGATACGGATACATGAAGCAAAATGAAGAGTCCGAGCAACATAGAAAGCAACTTTATGTTCTTGTAGTATCAGGGTGTTTAGAACTTTTCTGGCTTAAGAGGGCAATATTAGAATGACAGCAGGATCAGATGCAAGTTTGTCAAGTTTGTGCCTTTTATTCATACTGGTTAAGAATCAAAAATTAGATGCAAGTTGAACCACCCTATTGAACAAAGTTTATATAACAATATAGCATAAATGCAACAATAAGCCTAAAAGAAGGGCAGAGATGAGATGGATACGGTCCCAAGAAATCGAGTTCTCCCAGTGACTCCAAAAGCTTCTCCGGTAGTTCTTTCATATGCTCAACGCACTTCGTATGTCTATTATATCTATACAAAGTACAGAATAAACTGTCTCAATACAAAGCATGAATAATCAAATTTGCTATAAAGGCAAGACTCTCCTTTGAGTTAGTATATTGCTTGCTTACATTGTTGCATGCTGAAATACTGAAACTGCTTCTTTGAAAGATCTTGCATAATCTTCTGGCACTTGTTTACCCTTATCAATCTTTAGAACTGATATCACCTGCAATAATAGACGAATAGGTTGAATGGTTGAACAGTTTACAGCTTCTGATTTTGATTTCGTGAGAGGAATAATCGTGATTCTTTTATGCTTTACTGAACGTAGGAGCTTACACGATTAATATTTTGGTACTTTGAAACCAATGCATGAGCTTTAGAGATGCCGATACCAGAAATAGACGGAAGAAAGTCGCAGCCTGCCAAGACACACATATCTGTGGACAGAAACACAAACACCAAATATTGATCCGTTACAGTGTTTTTCTAAGAAAAAAAAAAGATCTGCCATTAGAAAAGTTTACCTGTGAATAAGGAGGAGGTGAATTTACGAAATGATGGTTTACAGTTTGTCGATTTGAGAACATTTTCTAGAACAATTTCTTCGCCATTACCGAATTTATCCATTTTGAAAACGACCTGTTCACCAACAATAAAACTGTGAGAAGGCAAAGAATGGAAAGAGGCTAATGTACGAAACTTGTCAGACGGCAGAAGAAATCGCATCATCCAGAACAAAAGTGTTAGCAAATTTATGCTTACTGATGGGCAACCATATGCCAGAAGGTCACTATCTTCACTGATTACGGCTGCAATACCACCATGTTCTTCTCCAAGGGTCGACATGTAAGCCAATTGTGCATCAGCTTCGTATGGGGCGACAATAAACTCAACATTTTCTGATTTTAGACTCTGAAGTAACATAAGTTATAATAAGAAACTCAATGCTGATTTGTTATGAATGCAGTAAGAAACAGGTTGCTTGAGTAACGGCATACCTGTATCAACAGGTGAGCCATAGATGGAGTGATGCTGATTGCTCTCTACGAAAAAAGAAAAAGACTAGTCAGTGGTCGACAACTCGACATGATGCTTCCTTTCTGCTCTAGACAAAACAAAGTGGTGGAGGGTGCTCCATTTAATAAAACCAACTTGTGAAGTTTATTGTTTGTGTTTTGGGGAGTCTAATGACTAACTATCACTAGAACCAAATGTTGTACCTGCTTGCTGATTTGGTACAATACAGAATTTGCTCTACATAATTGTATCCTTTGAATTCAACTTGCAAGAAAGTATGAATCAGAAATTAACATAGTTTACTAAGTCTATAATTGTAGTTGCCAGATAGAAGGTCGTGAACTACATGATAACAACAAAGTCAAAGCCTTAATTCCAAAAGATTGGGGTAAGGTCCATAAATCAATAGATCAGCTTAGTAGTTTTAAGCTAAGCAAGCATGTGAAATAGATAGATAGTTGTGAATTGGAGACACACAAGCAAGAACCATTAAGAGGAGAAAACTTCAAAGAACAAGGACAATGGCCAAGGTTTTGAGCAAGCAACTAAATTAGAGAAATAAAGAGGAAGACAGGCATTCTGGGTATACCACTTCAACCTTCAACTCTCTTTCACTAAATGATACACACAATTACATAATCCTCTGTTGCAATGAATTTAACCAATTTTCCATTTTAGCATGTCCTTAAAATTAGCCATATGTCTTTTTTCAATATGATCACTTGACCCCACCTCTTTTACTTCCTATATTTTCTCTATTATTTCTAAATATCGCACTACTTTAACCCAACAAAGCTAACTATTTAATCTTCATGACAAAAGTATATTGGGCGAATTCATTGGGAGGGAGGAATATAGAAAACAACTCAATATGACACCTTCAATGGTGTTTGCTTGCCTACATCTAGTACTTACTGTCAAGGAACCAACTCAACCAAAAGCTTAAGTTGATGGTTGAGGCCCCAAGATATGTTATATACTCCAACACGCTCCCTCACACCGTCACACAAGAACCCATTGGGCTAGAAGTGCGGATGTGCAAAGGCACTAGATTCGAATCTGTGATCTCTTGTAACGTTGGTTTCTGATACCATGTCAAGAAATCAACTCAACCAAAAGCTTAAGCTGATGGTTGAGGTCCCAGGATATGTTATATACTCTAACACTTACACTCTTGAGCTCTCTCTAGGTCTCTTGTGTAAGCAGTTCCTCGCATGTCTTTGAGAACTCAAAGATAGCTTCAACAAGCTCACAACATGAGCTATTCACAACCAACTACAATAGAGAAATTTTGACAAGTCTCTCCCCCTCTAAAGGTGGCCCTCCCTTCTCGATCTAAATCTTAAGAGTTTCTCAAGAAGGTTGGTCATCAACAAGCTTCACTAGTTTCAGCACACCGAATTTCATCTTTAAGACCCTAAGATTTCCATAGCTCAAAGAAATAACTCCTCGAGAATGAATGGTTTAGCTAGAAATAAGGTCTTGATGACATTCCCACATCCGAACAAATACTTTGCTCGTCTGAGCATCTTTGTAACTTGTTCGAGAAAGCCCGAGCAAGAAGCTCCTCTGCATGCTCGCTTCAACAAACACGAGGCACATCCAGAACATAGTTATGCTTAATCATTTTCGGATTTCAAACATTTTGGTAGTTGCTCGCCTGAGCAACCTTCAAGACCACTACTCACTGGCATTGGCATTACTTGCTTGGGATGTTTCTTGGCACTTGGAATAACAATTATGAATGCATTTCAAAATACAAGTAAAAATCAAGAAGTAAACTATACCTGAAAAAGCTCAATGGCAGCATTAACATTTCCTTGTTTAAGTTTCTCCATAGCCAATTCTTTGTTAGCTTTTCTCCTCCTGAACCAAACATTTATTATGAAATTCCATTAATTAATCTCAAACAGAATACACCACTAAATCGAATTGAGAATGGTGCATGCCTGTATCGATCATTCTCGGTGGCAGCCTTGCAAGGGATGTTTCCCCCATCAAAAACCACAACTGGGGTAATCTCATGGAACCTCAATAAATTAATTCTGTGCATAAAATAATTGATATACTGCAATTTCTTGTCACCCTCTGAGTTTAAGCACAGCTCCATGCTACATGAGTAAGCTGCATATATACATTTCCCATAAAAATCAACAAATTCCCAATTCCCCATCCATTTCTTAGAATAATACTCCAACGACAAAAATGGTAAAGTAGAAAGTGGGTACCTCCTTTGTGAAGCCATGAATAAGCATCAATTCCAACCTGAAAAATCGAATCCAATACATGATTGATGCCCAGAAGTCAAAAATAATAGTAAAATAGGGAAAATGAGATGGAAAATTACACGCTTGCCGGCAAATTTGTGAATGTGAATTGGTTCGGCGTAAGGTTTCAAGAATTTCAGTAGATCTTTGATACCCATTTGATCTGTTCTGTTCTTTAGTCGGAAGAACTGGAAATCGAAACTAGTATACGGAAGAAGAAGAGAGAAAAGGGGAAGAACAAGATAGTTAGGTTAAATTTGCCGGGAAAATAATTTGAAATTGCATTTCCTAAAACTAACCCGCGCTTTTTTTGTTTTCTCCAATTAAAGAAACTTTAATATGAGATTTTGTTTATTCAAAATTATTGTCGACTTTGGGTTGGACACGGATATTAGAAAAAGGTAGTTGGAGTATTTTAAGTGATTATAATAATTATAAAAGTGATAATTCGGTTATTTAAGTGATTATAATCATTGAAAAGGTGGTAGGTTGAATATTTTAAATAATACTCCCTCCATTTCAGTTGACTAGTCCCATTTGACTTTTCACGGATTTTAAGGGTTGAGTGGGGTCCATTAAAAAAGTGGTAGTTGGGTATTTTGATTGATTAAATTATGTTAAGGTGGTAGTGGAGTATTAGAAATTGGAAAAGTAGGGGTATTTAGGTAATAAAGGGTTAGCCAAAAAAGGAAATTGGACAAGTATTATGAAAATGCCAAAAAAGGAAACGGGACAAATAAACTGAAACGGAGAGAGTATAAGTTGGGATAGTTGGAGTTAAGGTAAAAAAATCTTTGCCAAAAAATAGAATATGGACAATTAGAGTGAATTAACTAAATAACCAAAGTGGTCAATAATTTTGAATAGAAGGGAGTATTATATTATATTTGTTGTGGTAAGGACTTAGAAGAAAGAGATAAAAATGATAGTCTTAGTTAAAATAACACCCTATCGGAACATAATTTATCTTTGGGACTTTCTTCTTTTTTAGTCTCATTTTTTATGCTCAATTACCTTTAAAAAAACAAAACTTGGAATTATTTTTGAGATAAAGTCTCATTCCTTCTCTCAAATCTCACACCAAGGTTTGGTCGTGCGTTTTACGGGACGATGCCGCGATCCGATCGCGCGACTAGATGTTAAAAATTATTGCAAACTTTATACGGTTATTATCTCTTGCTCGCTTGTCAAAATCGGACATATAATATATGTCGTTGGAAAGCTCATGAAGTCTAGTTTCTAATAACGTAAACCTTTCATTAATACAATTTTTCTATTAAAAGTAATGCTTAAATTCCAACATATGCAAACTTCAAACAATCATCATTTCTCGCTCGATTATCAGAACTGGGCATATAATATATCATTGGAAAGATATCAAAAGTTAAGGTTCTAATGCCGCAAACATTTTGCAATTATGTGATTTTCCTATCAAACATATAGCCTAAAGAGTGAATATATATCAAATTTCATCACAAACATTTTTTGAAATTAATGATCGTTATTGATGCTTACCGAATGATTTTAGTGATTATTTTCATATAACATAGACCATAGTGTTTCAATATTGAATTTTAGTTCATAGAATTCTAAAGAGATATAATTATAAAATTTTATCAAGGATAATATTGAAATTTCAACATTTAAAGGATGCCGACACAATAAAAAAAAAGTATTAGTAATCCTAACATGGTCGATCAATTAATTACTAGCTAGATAGATGATAGAAGTATAGAAGTACTATTCTAATTCCTTTTATGGGGAAAATAGTGAAGAAAGAAATGTTATAAATAATAGTGCGAACCTTTGTTTATGGCAATGGACTCCTTGCTTAGAATAAACATGAAATGAACAACAACGTGATGAAGATTCTTTGCAACACAATGGTCACCGGAAATCTTGATAAAAGGTTGAAGGCGTATGGAAACTTTCCTTTTGTGATATATCCCCCACAAAGGTACTTGGGTTACGATAATGGATATTCACAACGAGATACAATCAACCACATTAACCGATGAGTACGCACCGATTAATCTAAACAACAAAGAGTTTATAAGAGAAAATGAAATCAGAAAAACTATAACGGAGTTGATCACTCTCCTTTACGTTTCAAGAGAATAAGAGAAAGATGACAGAATTTTGATTCTAACAACAAGTCCTTTGATATCCATGCACTCACTCTTATTTATAGAGTTGAAGTGTCACATGGTTTCATCCAATCCATACATCGGTTGATGATGTAACACTTTGATACATAACAACACATTAGTTCATGAAACATAACTTTGTTTCATGAACAATCACTTTGTTTCATGAACAATTACTTTGTTTCATGAACAATTACTTTGTTTCACAAAACAACTCCCAGAAACTTTCTGACTCGAAAATCTCTAAGTGTTCGAACGAGCAACCAAAGTGCTCGAACGAGCAAACCACCAAAACATCAAACAGAATGTTCAGAAGCATTCTGACCTGATCAGAGCCACATGCTCGAACGAGCATAATAGTGCTCGAACGAGCAGCTCAATGCTCGAACGAGCACTTGCTCATGATGCCTCGTATTGGTTCCGTTGTTACGTACTTGCTTAGTTTATGTAATACATGTTCTAAGCCTTGGATAATGTCCTACATGCTCTAAATATCCAACAATCCTCCCCCATTTAGAGCCTTTAGGACATTTCTTTCCCTTTCTCAAAAACTGATCTCATAATCACATTCCATGCATCAATGCTAATGTCCCTCCGGATTGAATTAACACCTAGTACGACATACTTGACAAATGATCGTGAAATGATGATGTCCCTACGGATTGAATCACATAACACATCTGACCATTTGAAGATGAAGTACACACAGAACAACGAACGCTTTGTCGTTTCTTGACACATTATAACGGCCGTGTCCATATCTTATTCATAAGTTTATCATAGTCGATACGCTAATCTTGACTACTTGAAGCGGCCACACTTCAAACTTATATAGGTAGGTTCTCATTACGTAAAATATATCCCCGTGAATGGATATCACCAAGAGCTCTTCTACTCTTGGCCTTGAGAACTTTCAAGAGACGACTACCTCGCTAACTCACGGTCCAAAGCAACGATGGGTCATTAAACTTTGTTGCTTACAAAATCCAAAAAGAATTACACCACATTGAATTCAGACACAATGTTACTCGTGTGTGAATTGGGCTTTCTAATCGAATTTTAGTAGCGTATTCCGATTGCAATTGACGCTTGTTCAATTGAATCCTTACTCATGGCTTTAGTAAAGCCAAATTGAACTTATGTTCACATAATCAAGAGTTATGACCCCATTAACGATAAATCCTTGCACTAGGCTGTGCCTAAGAGCAATATGATGGAATTTAGCGTTATGCACTTGATTATAATCCTTTCGCCAATGCCATCCTGCAATCCGTATGAATTGCCACCGGTGATATAGACATTGGTGATATTGGTATAGTATCTCAAACATGAGATTCCTTAACCATTCCGCTTCCTTCCCTGTATATGCTAGCGCTATAAACTCGGAAGCCATAGTGGAACAACAATGCACGTTTGTTTCTTGGAAAATGGCTCCTCCCCCATAAACAAACACCCAACCACTCGTCGAAGATTAACTTCTTCATTTGTGATTTAACTTGCATTGGAATAACCCTCTCAAACTTGGAGGTTCACCACTATAATTGATACCACAATCTAAGGTACCCTTCAAGTATCTTAATACTCTCCTAATCGCTTTTCTTATGATGCGAATTTGGATTACAAGTAAACCTACTCCACTTTGCTATCGCAAAGACAATATCTGGTCTCGTACAAATCATAACATACATTAGCGATCCAAATGACTCTTGAATACGCTAATTGCGAAACTGGTTCCTTATCATGTCTAAATAAATTTTGACATGTTGATCCATAGGGGTTGACATTGGAATTCCATCAAACATGTTGAAACTTTAAGTACTTTCTCATTTAAATGAGATTAACTTAACTTGATTCCATTGTCGTCTCTTATGATCTTTATTCCTAAGATCACATCGACCTCCCCCATGTCATTCATTTGAAATGAACTTGACAAAAATCTTTTGTCTCTTGAACCCGTACTAAATCAGTACCAAATATGAGCATATCATCAACGTTGAGACAAATAATGTCTTCGTTGCCTTGCCCATTAAACATGCTATAAATGCACTTATTGTCTTGAATTAATTTGAACCCTAAGGACAAAACAATTCATGAAACTATTCACTTAGTGAACATTTCCCTCAAAAAGACTTTTTATTAAATATCTCAAACTAGAGATAATTTAATTTCTTTGTCTAAAACTAAGACAAATGTTTATGGATAAACATTATCTTTATTTTTACACTTGGAAGTTTCAAAATTACCTTCCCCATTTGTAAACATTCAATCACTAAAAGAAATGTCAATTCTTTGTGATTCAATTCAAAATCGAATTTCATGCATAAAATATGCATAACTTGAGTAATTTACTCACATTATTACAAACTAGTAATAATCAATCAATTATTAAATATTATGGAATCTATTTACCATAATCTTCATTTTATACTTGAAGTATAAAATACATTATCATACTACTTGATAATTTCATGTCTTAAAGGACACAACTTTATAAGTAAATACTTATAATGCCTCTTTTAGTTATTAAAATAAATCAACTTGTCACATATAATTTATGAATAAATTATATACATCATTCATTTTCTCATATGGACCAAATAAACATACCAAAATATTATTACAAACTAGTAATAATAATTTGAGTTATAATCATTATGGAATTTTAATCACCATAAAACATAATTTGCAAAAATCTATGCAAATTAATTATTCTCTTATTTAGAATAACAGTTTATTTTATAACTATTTTCATAAGTAATGATAAAAACAACCATTTAATTATAATTTCAACATTGTTGAATTATACATAATAATTAAACTTAATTATTATAAATAATGGTCCAACTATATTAAACTTGAATTTAATATGTTCCATATACACAAAAGTGTATATCCACATGACATAAAATTCCTACCCCTTAATCTTAGTTATAATATAACTAGATTGACATGGGTGATAACATAACTCATTTGAGTATGCCAAAACAAATCATTACCCCTTATTATTATTTTGTAATAAACTTGGGTAAACAAATTATATGTCAATTTAATTCTTATCTCATTTTATGAGATGCTTGACATAAGTCAATTGAAACATCACTTACTTATAAGTAGTTATAACAAAATAACTACCATAACCAACCAAATTATGGTTACATAAAATAAATCATCAACAATCATAAACAAATATGATTATGCGAAAAAGAGATTTCAATAAAATAAATGTACAACATAATCCAACATGTGTTAAGTATAAAAACATGTTAATAACATTTCATAGATAATACACTTATATAACATAACTAATTAACCCATATAAGACAAAAGAATGTTATCCTAATAAACCATGATTACGGCACACATAAAAAACCATCAATATGATTAAATCAATCAATTTATACATGAAAAATTCCATTCACTTTTTTACTATGCTACACGACAAAACAAGAATAATAAATAAAATAAAATTAATCTTATTCTTTAAACATGCCTCATGGAGAAATAACCCATCAAGTATAACATAATCATACTTTAAACATATAGTTAATCAATTCCTTGAACATTTTCTATGAAAATATTTCATCAACACAACATGAATAAAATCATCTTTTAATCAAATAGACTCGATTAAACACATACTTTATGTATACTTGGCAATTTTAATTTATATTTAAAATATAAATCTTAACCATTGTAGTAATTTTATTCCATACTACAAAAATTTCATTGCCCTTTTAATTAACCATGATGATCACATGAATAAATTTTATTCTCTTTTCTTAATTATAAATAATTAAGAAATAACACTTTATGATTTCCATCATAAATTCTCATCATCAAAATAACACATACCCACTTCTCTAGATCATATCTTTGTAAATAATATTACCCACATGCTTTACTTCAAATTAATATAAATTTGAACACATGTATATGATCATCCAAAAGA
Source organism: Amaranthus palmeri (assembly GCA_019776075.1). NCBI lineage: Eukaryota > Viridiplantae > Streptophyta > Magnoliopsida > Caryophyllales > Amaranthaceae > Amaranthus > Amaranthus palmeri. The sequence continues at coordinate 258,795 of JAAKBH010000021.1, forward strand.
AGATTTAAATGTATGTAAATACTTTCTCAAAATTTTAAACACAAAAGCATCAAACATAATTTATGATAAATAAATTACATGAAAGAAAACTTACTTGTTTTCCATGATACTTCTTATTAAAAATAATCATAAAAATAAATATTCCATTTGCCTTCATCAAAATACCATATCGAAAAACTTTGCCCAATTTCATGAAGTTCGATGTGAGATCCTTAACGCTTGCCATGATCAAAGAATTTATCACAAAAGATTGTTATAAATAATAGTGCGAACCTTTGTTTATGGCAATGGACTCCTTGCTTAGAATAAACATGAAATGAACAACAACGTGATGAAGATTCTTTGCAACACAATGGTCACCGGAAATCTTGATAAAAGGTTGAAGGCGTATGGAAACTTTCCTTTTGTGATATATCCCCCACAAAGGTACTTGGGTTACGATAATGGATATTCACAACGAGATACAATCAACCACATTAACCGATGAGTACGCACCGATTAATCTAAACAACAAAGAGTTTATAAGAGAAAATGAAATCAGAAAAACTATAACGGAGTTGATCACTCTCCTTTACGTTTCAAGAGAATAAGAGAAAGATGACAGAATTTTGATTCTAACAACAAGTCCTTTGATATCCATGCACTCACTCTTATTTATAGAGTTGAAGTGTCACATGGTTTCATCCAATCCATACATCGGTTGATGATGTAACACTTTGATACATAACAACACATTAGTTCATGAAACATAACTTTGTTTCATGAACAATCACTTTGTTTCATGAACAATTACTTTGTTTCATGAACAATTACTTTGTTTCACAAAACAACTCCCAGAAACTTTCTGACTCGAAAATCTCTAAGTGTTCGAACGAGCAACCAAAGTGCTCGAACGAGCAAACCACCAAAACATCAAACAGAATGTTCAGAAGCATTCTGACCTGATCAGAGCCACATGCTCGAACGAGCATAATAGTGCTCGAACGAGCAGCTCAATGCTCGAACGAGCACTTGCTCATGATGCCTCGTATTGGTTCCGTTGTTACGTACTTGCTTAGTTTATGTAATACATGTTCTAAGCCTTGGATAATGTCCTACATGCTCTAAATATCCAACAAGAAAAACATAGATCAAGACAAAAAAAAAAAAAGTGGAATATAGAAATTAGTGTTTACCAAAAGAGAATTTGTAACTGTCTTGTATGAGATTATTTTATTATGAGATGATATCATATTCCATATAATTAGTTTATTTATTTTTAAATTGAACACTTTAAGATTATAAATGAGACTATAAGCAATCACTTTAAAACGATATAAAATGATAACTTTAAAATATAAAATGATCGATTTAGGACTATAAGTGGTCGCTATTAGACAGTAAATATACATTAGGTCAACCAATATAAAATGTCTCACATTGAGATCGTTTCATTTAAAAATTTTGTGAAAAACTGTTAAATGAGATTTAAAAAATAATTACCTAAAAATATAAAATATCAGTGAAAAAAAGGCACTCCTAGTATCCCGCACAAGACACGTTCTGGGTGGGGGCTTGAATTTTTCCTAAAAGATGCGGACAAATCATACCCGTTTCCCCAATAAGGGGGTAAAGAGAGATGCGCGCAGTTAAAAATTCCCCAATTGAAACCTGCGCCTATTAGGGGTCGAACTCCAAACATGTTGTTCCACATGCAGATGCTCTATTTATTTAGCCTCAAGCGCTTTTAATATGAAATTTCAGCGAAACAAACTAAAATAAAAAGTAACACCGACAAAAAAAAGGAGTAATAGCCTATAGGGTGGAAGGACACACGGTTCTTTCTTCTTACCAATAATTTGGAATTAGAGGTCAACAAAATAACAAACAATTCACAAGTTGAGTCATCCACGTTTGAGAAATGCCTATTTTAAACTAAAAAACAAAATAATTTAATTTAATTTAATTTAATTTAATTTAATTTAATTTAATTATAAGAGTAAGTTGTAAGTATAAAAATGACAATTATTGCTATATTTAGTCTTGTGTTCTAAGGTAGTACAAATAAATAATTCTTTCTATTAAAAATTAGTTCCTAAATTTTTTTCTTTTTATTGTACGAGACAATCAAATAAAACTAGCTAGATTTTTTCTTAAATTAAAAGTAAAACAATATCAATTGTTGAGAATCATGTTTGGTTTGATATTTAAAAGATTTTCTCTCTCGTCTAGATATATGTATCGAGTTTGATTCTCATCTATTTTTATCTTTCCTTTAACCCTACATGTAATTAAAAAAAATCTGCTCGGGATTACTTTACAAAAGTTGCAACTAATAATAATCTAAGATAGTATAAAAATGATAAGATAAAATAAAAGAGTTGTTGAACATAAGATATTGTCTCGGTTGAAGTATATGATTTAATTTTCACCTATTTTTCTCATTTATTTTATTTATCTCATAATTAAAAAATTCCTCCACTCTTTACTATACAAGTGCAACAACTAATTATAACCAGCGACAATATATTAAATAATAAAATAAATGAAAAATTACCTAGAATAATCCAAACTATTCATGATTTTCCTACAATAATCCCAACTATTGATTAACCATGAATAATCCCAACTTTGAGGGGTATTTTCCTAGAATATACAAGGGTAACCTGATTACCTGCTATAGTATGTAATTCACCCCAAAAAAAAATTAAATATTAATTTAAAATTAGAAAATATTATTGAAAAATTACATAAAAAATTCTAAATAATAAAAAAATCCTAAATTTTTTATTAATATTTTTTTAACATTTTTTTTGACAGTTTATTTTAATTTATCTTTTTTTTTAAAAAATAAAACTTGTTATAGCAAGTCATCCAGTCACCGGGTTTACTCTAGAAAAATGCCCCTCAAAGTTGGGATTATTCATGGTTAATTAATAGATGGGATTATTGTAAGAAAATCATGAATAGTTTGGATTATTCTAAGTAATTTTTCCAAAAAAAATTAAAAGAGTAGTGGATAATCGATTATTGTCTCAGTTGAAGCTTGTATGATTTTTCTCAGTTAAGTTTATAAATCAACTGTCGCTGTCATCTTTTTCACTCGGCTTACCATCTACTATCTACTAAGGAAAATAGATAAAAAAAAATATATAACAGCAGTTGAGCATTAGATATATATTGTCTCAGTGAAATCTTGTATGACTTATCTCGGCTAGCTAGGTTTATGGATTCGATTGTAGTTGTCATCTCTTTCACTCGACTCACCCTCTACTTAACGAATAAATTATCAATAAATAAATACAATAGTTAAACTTCGGAAAATATTGCGTCGTTGAAACTTGTATGACTTCTCTCAGTTAAGTTTATGTATTTGATTGTTAATGTCACTGTTATCGGTTTCAGTTGGCTTACCCCCTACTTTGACAAATAGATAAAAAAAGAGTGGTTGAACATAAGATATTGCCTCGGTTGAAACCTATACAACTTCTCTCAATCAACTTTATGTATTCGATTGTCACTGTCATCTCTTCACCCAATTTCTCTCAATCAACTTTATTTCCGAAGTAATAAGTAAAATAAAATACAGGAGTAGTTAAACTTCGGAAATACTGTCTCAATTGAAACCTGTATGACTTCTTTAAAATATATTTTTGAATTCGGTTCTCATTATCATATCCTTCACTAGGCTTCGCATCTACTTAGACAAATAAAAAAATAAAATAAAAGAGTAGTTGAACATCATATATTGTCTTATCTTTCACTCGAAACTTATCTCAATTACGTTTATGTATTCAATTGTCACCATCGTCCTTTTTCACTTAACTTACCCTCTACTTAAACAAATAAATAAAATATAACAAAAGAGTAATTAAACTTCAGACATTTTCTCAGTTTAAACCTTGTATGACTTTTAATTTCTCAATAACATTTCCAAATTCAATAGCCGACTGTTGCTGTCATCTCTTTATCTCGACTTACCCTTTACTTAGACGAACAAATAAAATAAAAAAGTATTTAAACATCGGATATCTTCTCAGTCAAAACTCATACAACTTTTCTCAATAATATTTCTAAATTCAACTGTCAGCTAACAGTTATCGCAGTCATCTCTTTCTCTCGACTTACCCTCTACTTAAACGAACAAATAAAATAAAATAAAAAAGTATTTAAACATCGGATATCTTCTCAGTCAAAACTCATACAACTTTTCTCAATAATATTTCTAAATTCAACTGTCAGCTAACAATTATCGCAATCATCTCTTTCTCTCGACCCACCCTCTACTTAGACAAACAAATAATAAAAAAATATATTTAAACATCGGATATCTTCTCACTCAAAACTCATAAGACTTTCCAGGCAATATTTCTAAATCCAACTGTCAGCTATCGCAATCATCTCTTTCTCTCGGCCTACCCTCGAAACTCAACCTAGGTGAATAAATAATGGAGTATATATATAGGACGACCAAACGTGAGTTGTGAGCACAACGCGGCGACTAATTCTCGAAAATCAAGCTGCCTGCCTGCATTCATTCATCATCATCTCCTACTAATTCGCAGCATAATTCAACACGAAAGTAAAATTGGTTGGATGGGAATATCTGTATTTGTTTAGATTAAAATAAACCCTAATAAAAGGAATTGGGTGAGAGAATTTATGGGGAATGGAACTTTGGTGGATGGTGTTCGTCGATGGTTTCAACGTCGTTCTAACAATAGTTCCAAATTAGATGATTCTCATTCTAATCAATTCGGACAACTGTCGATTAATTCCGATTTTTCCGCTTCTAATGATTCTAATCATCAACAAGATTTCAATATTCAAACTGATTTTGACATTTCTGGATTGAAGCTTATCAAAGTTCCTAAGCGTGTTCATTTTTCTCGTTTTCTTCCTCCGATGGATTCGCACAAGAAGGTTTTGTTTCATTGTTTTTTTTGCATTTTTTTTATGTTTTTTGTTTTTGAGTTTGATTGATTTTGTGTTGACCTCATGATGAGCTTTTAATTTCAAGAATCTTGCTGGTTTGCATTGTTTAGGGTTCTTTTAGATCTTGTTTGGAAGCTTTGATTCGACCTACCTACTTGAATAGATGAACAGTAGGATGTTCTGTTGTGTATGATTCGTAATTGATTTAGGCGAAAGATCATCATGAATGATTAATGCTGGATTTGTTTTTACTGCTATATGATTTGGTATTTGCAACTTTTTTTTTCAATAACTTTTTGTTTTGGTTAGGCTTTTGACCTGTGATCATCTTCATCCTTTATAGTACTGCCGATGCCTGATGCCATGCTTAACCTTTTGAATGAGGGAGTAAAGGAAAGGATTTCAATAATGTGGATTGGTCTTGTGAAGTTGCTATAACTTTATTTGTGGAGAAAAAGATTGTTATTCTTCCATGACTATCGACTTGTTATGGTTCTGCACTACATTTTTTTAACTGTTTGAGCTCTATTTGTATGTTGAACTCAATTTGACTCGAATTTGTACTATCGTATGATCTGTAAAACTTTCAGTTAATGATGTTTTCATTGTTTAGTAAGGAATCTATAAAACATAATGCTTTTGTTTTGTTCCATGTGTATATGAATGGTATTTCTCCCACCACCCCTCGGGCCTCGGCAATCGGCCTTCCCCGGGATGAAGCCAACAAAATTTAGCTTCTTCTCTTTATAATTAGACTAGACTTACGTAGCACTGCCAAAACCTGCCTTGGTGGGAATGGAAGTATATGGTTGCTGAGTATTTCTGGTTTTTGTTCTTATTGTCTTTAAAAAGAGAGTGATGCTTTATGTTTTGAATCGAAAATGAGATAGTCTAGATCTGTTTGGTCTTTGTGACTTTTTTTTTTACAAGAACTTTTGATGAAAGGGTCTTTTTTGACTTTCTTAGTGGAAAGATAGGCATGTTTCGTTAATTTGTACACTGGCTTATAATGATTGATTCTACGGAGAAAGGTACAATATACCTTTGTTGTTTCAGGTAGTGCGACATTCTATTGACATGCCTGCAGTAGGAAGTTATACATTCATCCAAACTTTAGTATTTATCTTCATAAATTTCACGATTCTGAAAAGTTCCCTTAAATGTTGGTTTAGACTGCACTGGAAAATGAGTTCTTCACAGAGTATGGAGAGGCAAGTCGATACCAAGTTCAGGAGATTATTGGGAAAGGAAGTTACGGTGTTGTTGGGTCAGCAGTTGATACTCATACAGGAGAGAAGGTAGCTATTAAGAAGATCAATGATGTTTTCGAGCATGTCTCAGATGCCACCAGAATACTGAGGGAAATTAAGCTCTTAAGGTTACTTCGTCATCCAGACATTGTTGAAATAAAGCACATTATGCTCCCCCCTTCAAGAAGAGAATTTAAAGACATATATGTAGTTTTCGAGCTGATGGAATCTGATCTGCATCAAGTCATAAAAGCAAATGATGATCTGACTCCTGAACACTATCAATTTTTCTTGTATCAGCTTTTACGAGGGCTCAAATATATACATACAGGTCTGCCTGCTTCTTTTTTAAGAACCAAGTCGCTGTTTTGTTAATTTTGACGACTGATGATCAGTCTTTATGTTTCTGTCCTCCAGCAAATGTTTTTCACCGAGATTTAAAGCCTAAAAATATTCTTGCTAATGCGGACTGCAAGCTGAAGATATGCGACTTTGGCCTTGCTCGTGTCTCATTTAATGACGCTCCATCTGCTATTTTCTGGACGGTATATGATTAATTAGGCTTTTTTGAGTTTCTCCCCCTTTCCTATACTTTTTGTGGAATTTTCTCTCTTGCTAATGTTTCTTATAAATTATGTGTAGGACTATGTTGCAACAAGATGGTATCGCGCTCCAGAACTCTGTGGCTCCTTTTTCTCCAAGGCAAGTTTTTATATTCTAAACTTGTAGAGGCTATTTAGTATTCTTTCAATAGGAATATGTTAAAGGGAATAGAAAGCAGTGCATTAATGCTTATTTAGTGAGATCCATTTCTTAATCAATAACAGATGGGTTTTTGTTGCTAATTTTATTTTAAAATCATTTGAAGATAATTTTTCTTTCACATTTGTATTTCTATGAATTAAATAAATTAATTTTCATGCTAGGCACCCTCTACAAAGGTAATAAAATGAAGTTAATTTTTATACTTGAATGCCATTGAATAGAGCTAAATGATAATTATCGCCTAAAGCCGTTTCTATGAATAGATTAGTTAATTCTTTATGCTAATTGCCTTCTACTGTCTACAAGGGTAATAAGATAAAGTTTTACTTGAATGCCATCTTAATAGAGCTAACCGATAATTATTAAATAATTTAACCATATACATTTCGAATTGCGAGATTATTGTTCTGTTAGGATCTTGATTTGGAGGATAGTTTGATAACCTCACAAATCATGTGAGGCCACCCATTATGTTAACATCTTGCAATAATGGGATGAGAATGGCAGAATAGGGGAGTTACTTCAATTTCGTTATTGATGAGACAGGCTCTCAATATAGCTTGTGCAACGTAGTTGTAATTAATTGGGGTGAAAGAGGATTTAGAGAGTGATGCAATATATATGAGATAATTTTTATTTCGGTTTTTAGCTTGAGAAAGAGTTCTTTTATCAAATTTCCCCTCTTGCATCATCTTTCACTACCTATCTTTTGTCTTCCAATGTATTCCACAATTTTGTTTCTATTTTCTTCTTTTTTGCTATGTGTTCTGCTTAAAAGTTGACTGTTGCTGAAATTTATTTGATTGAGCTTCCAATTTGTTTCATTTGTGACCTCAAATAAAGTAGTATCAAACTGTTTAGTAATAGCTGAAAGTTTCCCGTTAGACACAGCTTCAATTTTGCTGCATTTTATCGGGTGTGAAAGCAGCTGTTACTGCAATAAGTTCACATGCTAGTACTTTCTGCAACACTTGCTATTCTGTATCTCATTTTTTGCTGTGTGAATTGTAATTTGTCATATATTAAAAAGACTGGATTTCTTAGTGTATGCATTTTTGCACTATTTAAACTTAAATTGTGCCAATCGTGTGCAGTATACACCGGCAATAGATATGTGGAGCATAGGATGTATATTTGCAGAAATGCTCACTGGAAAACCATTATTCCCTGGGAAAAATGTGGTGCATCAGTTGGACCTCATGACAGATCTTCTGGGTACCCCTGCACCTGAAGCCATAGCAAGGGTTAGTATTTCTGCAATTAATTACCTTTTTACTGAATTCATCAGCTTCTTGTATGAATCAAGTACTGTGGATGTAGTTGTAAATACTGTAGAACTAATTGTACATGCATAATATGTACTCACATCTTGCTTTAATTTGTAAACGAATTTTCTATGTGGTGACCCCCAACTATGTTGATTTCCACATGGTAAAAAATTGATTAGTCGAGAATGACCCTACTCTTACGAATTCCATGACCTTTAATACGAAAAAAGCTTAAAATTCTGTTACGTAAAAGAAAAAAGGAAAAAGAAAATATTTATTATTGCAAAATTACTGCACAACTGTGAGCACATAACCTCCTCTATCAGCTAAGCCACCACTATTTCACCGTCATCTGTTTGTGTACCACCAGCCACAGGCCGAGCATACGGAAAGGGCCAAAATGACTTCCCTGTTCCCTTCGATATAGCAGAGGAGATTTGAAGGGTGTAAACTTATAGTTTTGCGCTGTATAAATTCCTCGTCTCCATCTCTATCCTTCTTTTTGCAAATATTAACCTATTCTTCTTTTAACGCAACGAAATGTATTTAGATCAATTATTATTGTTTTCTATTAATCCACATGAAACTAGTACAATTTTTTTACGGGAGCATTCATTTTTGGATCAAATTGTTGGGAAAACATCTTTTTTTTATTCCTTCTCTTTCTTCTTTTGCTTGTTCTCTTTAAAATCGAAGTTTTGAGTCTTGAACTTTAATTGTTATACTTCCAAATTCTCTTTAGGTACTTTCATTTCTCCTTTTATAATCTAGACGTGGAATAATTAAATACTTCACCAAAAGCTGTACATGAGGTTGAGGAAGACATTATGAAAATGCATAAAACTTTTCAACCAAGATCATTGAGTTTGAACTAGCTAGAACTTTGTTCAAATTCATATGTTGAGAAGATTGATTAAATTGAAGCCCATTGTTAAGAAAAGTAAAGGCCAAGGATAAAGAAAAGCTTTTCTTTGTGAGTCTAGTAGTCTACCAAGATATGAAAAAATATATTGAATCTCAAGTAAAGAATAGAGACCACAACAATTTGAATGCTTTAATAATTAATCGTAACAAATGGTGGTCATTTCATGAACCAAACCAAAACATGAGTGTCATTAATAAAAAATTATAATTTATTTGATCCTATCTAATATAATTTACAAATTACAACTAAGAATATAAATTCCAATGGTCATTCACATGGATTTCCTCTTTGTTAGTGACGATCTCTCATGTAGTTTTGTTTTGGTTCATGTACTTGATTATTAATGGGATTAAGGCTTTAGCATTCTTGTATCCAACATAGTGTAAAAAATTGTTTGCACCACCCGTATTATGACTGCATACTAAAGGGAACTGAGCTTAACGCGACCAATATAGTGTGGGACATCTACGAAACTATTTGCATTGACTGCGCATTGAGCAAAAACTGTTTTGTAGCCACAATCAAAACCACATTTTTGCTCAATGGTATCCAATAGCCACATATTCTCCTTGTCTTATATGCTCCCATAAATCTCAAATTTATATGCCATTTTTTACACTATTTCAAGGTTCTCAAATTTCTATCCTTTCACATTTCTAAATGGTGTATCCTTCGATTTTCTCTGTATATGACAAAACCAACATAATTATTTTTCTCTCATCTACAATATGTGCGAATGCGACTACGTGACCCTTTCTTATGTCTTTAAGGTGTTTGTTTATTCATGTTATGATATGCAATTTACCCATCTGAGCTAGCCACATCTTTTTAGTGATCATATAATATTTCGGTTTTAACTCTCCATTTAAGGATAAATATAATGCTTTAGATCTTGATTAATATATCCAATTTTTTATTTATTTGGTTAAAAATTGATCCTAAGTACTCGAAACACTTATTTTGAAGGAGCTCCATAGTTTCTAATACACATTTGTTATGATCATACATTCCCGATACTCTTTGTCTTACATCACTTTTAGTGTAAATCCTTGACCCTTGTAATCTTATTGTTTGCTAGACTACCAGTTTGCCTCCACATCTCTAACTTAGTATTAACTCAATCTCTAGTTTGTTATATGGTATTATAAGAGACCATTATGCACCATAAAATTTCTTAGATTGATTTTGTTATCTAAAACCGAGCCACTGTGAAAGAGAGAAGTCATGAAATCACTTGATGTTGAAAGTGCACACAATGTGTTCAAAGAAATGATTCTTGGTTCTTTGAGTTTTGATTTTGGGTATTCTTCTAATTCGGTAAATATTTTGAGCTAGAGATTTATGTTAAACAATAAATCCTTTTTTTCAATAAAGTAATGGAATTCTTAAACTTAGATATAATTCAATTTTTTTTTTGTCGCCAAAACAAAAGGTAAAACTTGCCTATGTATAAGTTCCGTATTTTTCAAGAACTGAAGCTTCTTTTGTAATCTTAAGGTTTTTTTTTTTTTTTTTTTTTTTTTTTTTTGGTGATGTCACGTATATTATTTTTTGTTTTGGAGACTTGATGTTTTCTGTTATTGATAGATAAGAAACGAGAAGGCAAGAAGATATTTGGCTAGCATGAGGAAAAAGCCACCAATTCCATTCTCCCAAAAATTTCCCCATGTTGATCCACTTGCTCTCCGCCTGTTGGAGCGCCTTCTAGCATTTGATCCCAAAGACCGCCCAACTGCTGAAGAGGTATGTTATTTGAAACTTTTTGCTATATCAAAATCACACACATGACACTGCCCGACCATTTGATTAACTATTGTTAATTTATAAAAATCGCTTGGCTTCCATGATTTCAGGCATTATCCGATCCATACTTTTATGGCTTGTCAAATGTGGAGCGTGAGCCTACCACTACTCCCATTTCAAAACTGGAATTTGAATTTGAAAGAAGGAAATTGACGAAAGATGATGTTAGAGAGCTAATTTATAGAGAGGTATGACTTGTAAGCTGGGCATCTATGTATAGTCTGAGTAATTAGCTTAACTTGGTAGTAACTGCTACAATCTATTTCCTATGAAGTAAACAGATACTGGAGTACCATCCTCAGATGCTTCAGGAATATCTTCGTGGCCAAGATCAGACTAGCTTCATGTATCCTAGGTAAAATTGTGTTATTTCATGGTAGTTTTGTAACTTAAGTGTGAAGTACTTTTGACTATACTCCTTTGCCCTTTGAATATGCTACATTGTGGTTAAATGGCTCTCCTTTAGAAAATCACAATGTAGCAAATTAAAGAGACAATGGAAATATGGAGCAAGTTAAAAGGTTCTCCCTTTCTACTCCTTAAACTCAAAGTCCAAGTGAAATATGTAGCAAAGTTCTACTCTCAGTCTCAGTAGACCCAGGCTCCTCAAGAGAGTGCACATATTTTGTCAAATAAAGTTATGTCATGCTACACAATAAAAATACAAAAAGTCTCATTTGAGTCTTGGACACATTTGAATACTTCTATTAAATACCTATCGTGTGAACACACACAAAAAATAGAATCTTTCTCACAATCTAACATAAAACTCGGAATTCTTAAATATTTAGCATCAAATTAAAATCAAAATCTTATGTCTTATCACTCATTATCCATTCGATGACCTTCATTAGTATCCATTGATTCAAATCACCTCAAAATTTCCAGAATTGTAATTCATTAATAATTTTATCACTCTCATTGTCTCTTCCTGTCCTGACTTCACCCTCTTTCTCCAATCACAAGTCTTTTAATTTTTTAAAGAACTATGAAAAAGAAAATGAATTTGGAAGGTTTTAAGGTTGATTCAAAGGAAAATAATTAATGAAATTTTAAATTAAAGGGAAATGTCGATGTTGGTGTGATTGAAGATTAATTATGGAGTGAAGAGATTTAGCGCTTGTTGACAACAGATTTTGGGGCACCGTGAGGATAGTAGCAGCAAGCCAGCTATGCCTTGATTTCATCTATATTTTTCTTTCCATTTGTCCCTTAAACCTTTTTCTTTGTTGAGCTTGAGTTTAGAATTAAGCAATGGCGTGATTTCATCTATATTTAATTTCTCTTTTTAAAAGGAAACTACTTGCTATAGCATGTAAATTATGGGTAGGTATGTTCTAGGCAAAACACCTTCACAGTTGAGTTTATTCAAATATTAAGTGAAAGATTTGATTATTGTAGGAAAATTGATGAAATGTTGGATTATTCTAGGTAGTTTTTTCTTTTATCTTTTATACCATAATTTTACATGGCCTACTTGAACAGACTCCAAGAGCCTTTCCCCTTCTAAATTTGACATTGGACCATTGTTTAGAAGTAAATTATGTACTCAAGAGAAGGTGCTCCTTTATTGGTGTTAATTAAGTTCTAATTCATCTTGATGTATTTTCATTATATCTATCAATTTATAATAACCTTGCAACCTTTTTTGATAAGATCATTTTTAAACCCTGGGCAAAAAAGTTCTATGGTCATTTTTGTTACTTCGCTTATGACATAAGATTTTTCTGACCTGTACATGTGTCTCGGTTATGCAGCGGAGTTGATCGATTTAAGAGACAGTTCGCCCACCTTGAGGAACACGTGGGTAGAGGTGAAAGAAGTTCGCCACTCCAGAGGCAACATGCCTCCTTGCCAAGGTAAACTTATTGGTAGATTTGATGATAATTATGCCTCATGTTTTGTTTTGCAGTTCTAAATAGATATCCTGTGTGCTGATATTTATGCAAATTTGTTTGCAACAAATATATCAGGGAGCGAGTTCCTGCACCTAAAGATGATGCAACTGAAAACAATGAGTTGGAAAACCCTCGGCCTGCTGTTGAAAGCCCTCCAGCCGAGGGATCCGAAAATGATTTGCCACAAAATGGTGTAAATAAATCAAATTACAGTGCTCGCAGCTTATTAAAGAGTGCCAGTATAAGTGGTTCCAAATGTATTGGGGTGCAATCCAGAAGGGAACCTGAGGTACCATCATTAATGTGTCTTAACATTTTAATGTTTTTCGTTCTGCTTTATCGCTCTTGTTGTTGCAAGTATATTCTATTAGAGAACTTGGAATACCAATTTTTCATACTATTTTCAGGAAGAACCAATACAAGAATAGAACGACGTAGGCGATAAAGGGCGCGCCAATAACGGCACAGTTTTCAATACCTAAAAATGCTGGTGGACAACACCAGGGTCGGTTGCTGTTTACTGCGGAAATTTCAGACCTCTCGACTTTCCGAATGAAAATCCGTCTCGAATACATTGTTGTCATAATGTTTAAGGACCCTTTTGGGCTCCAAGTAGAAAGACATGCTAGTTTCACTTTTCACCATTTGTTGTATCATCAACAATTCACATCCAAAAAGATTGAAGGGGAGAGAATAATTTTCCCTTCAGTTTTTTCTTTGAGAACATTATCTGCAGAGCAGTTATTTATTCTTCTTTTAATTTTATATTTAAATATGTAGAAGTTTATATGTACTTGTATTTTTGAAAATTTTCTTTTGAAATCAAAAAATCATGTATATTATTTTCTTGGGGCATTTATTAGTAGTATGAGTAAACTATTCTGACTCACTAATAATTGTATCAAAACTGAAGATATAGGATCTGGCATTATCTAAGGCTCTGATAGGATTTGAGGGCAGGATTTGGACAAGACGAGACGTTGAGTCGTAAACCTACTCTCTGTCCCATAAAGTTTGCATTATTTAGGTTCTCTATAAGAGAGGTTTTTTGGAGACACGTAGCAATCTTAATATAACAGAGCGAGTACCGTTTTTAGTAAAAATCTCGTGATTTTCAAAATCTTATTTTTGAGTTTTTTTAAAAAATAATTCATTATAGAAATTGTAAGAGTCATGAAGGGTTGTCAGATATGCTTATATCATTTATGAAATAGAATCATTCACTCTTTTGTGAAAACAACTAGATATTTCATTAGTAGCCATAACATCAACTCTACATCATTAGCTTTGGGAGCACCCAAAATATACCCAAATGCTATAATAACCCAAAATAAAACACTAAACATTAGTAATCAATACCAAATATGGGAATTGTTTGTGAAAAAGGAGATCATCATCAAAGTGGAGAACCAAACAAGAAATTTAAGTGAATAAAGAAGATGCAAAAGCATAAAAACACACTACATAGTCATTATAGAGAAAGTCTTAGTAAATAACAGTTACTTATGAGGTTAATAAATCACTTTTATGTGGTAGAATGTGATAGGGTGGGAGGTTTGTTGTTTTCATTTATCTTTTTTGATTTTGTTTATTTTAATATTATTCTTTTTGCCTTTTTGTGGTGATTTACAAATCACGGTTATTGATTATGAATTTTTAATTCATTATACATTGATGTATAATGAGTCATTTACCCATAACACCTTGAAAAACTTGCCCATATCCCAGTTTCCATAAAACAAATACTCTTCTATCTCTTTGAGTTTGCTACCGAAAGTGACATATCGTGAAAACAAATACTTCTATCACTATTAGAAGCAAATTCAAAGGAACGTATAAGTACCTAACGAAAACTTCGTTTTTGCGTAAAACTCCATGAATCACTAGTCCATAAGTATCATCAAAACTAAATTGGCTATTTGTGAAAGGAGTGTGTGACTTGAGTTTGGTAAATATGTTTGATCATGGTGTTAAATGACAATGTTTGTACATGAATTTTGGACCACAAAATTTTAGTGTAATAAGTTTTAGGCATAAGTTAATTTCACTTGTTCAACTTATAGTACAATTCTTATTTTTCAAAAAAGTATGTGAAACAAATGTACCATAAATTTATCAGATTTGTATTAAAATTTCATATTCTCATGCAAAGATATGCTTTTTGCTGAAGAAAGGCTTAACTTCTTATTGATAATTTGATGTTTTTTAAACTAATTATTGTAATTATAGTATTTAGTTTGTTAATTGTTGAATCCCTAAGATCCAAATTCTTGCTAACAATAGGGTTTGATCCCAAGCATCGCATGTGAAAGGTGACCACACAACCAATTCAATCAAGTTTTTTGTTTACCCTGTATAGCACTGTTAGATTTTTAACACATTTTAAGTAATAGCACTTATCTACCCAGACTACTCATTTAATTCGTCCTTATGTCAATCCGTTAGCATGAGTACCGTCTTTGAAAAAAAAAAACAACACAAGGTAAGGTTGTAGTTAGAGGTGTGCAATGGGCCTACCGACCCTTTATTAGATAGACTTATTACGGGTTGGGCCTTAAACAGGCCAAGCTTTTAAAGCAACGTTCCTTGTTTTGCAAGATCCGGCCCATTTTGAGTTGAGCCCGACCCGGCCCGTATGCGGCTTATTGCACAAGTCTAGTTGCAGTTTTTGGGTGATTTTAGTCCATTCAACTATTTTATTAGTGATTCCAGTTATGAATTTGTTGAAGATTATGGTTTAATTATTAGACATAATCATCCGAACTCAAACACTAATAAGAAATTCAAAAATGACAACCTAATCATCCAAACCAAAACACTAATAAGAAATTGAAAACGACAACATAATTACAGGAAATAAAATGAAAATTGACAATGTTAATAGTTATACTAACACACTCAACTTCACAGTGACCTCAATTCAGACTCACAGAGTCTAAAGAGGACGGAAAATACAACATAATATAACATGATCATAAGAGCATTCATGCAGAAACAATGCAAGCTCTTGTAGTAGCTGAAAGCTAAGTAGCTAACCTAAACTTCCATCGAGTTCGTCTTACAGTTTAACAGCATTTTGGACAACTACAACGGTTTATCCCTCAGTTTGCGTCTCGCTTATTATTGGCAGATTTCCATAACTTACAGTACAATGAAAGCTAATGCTAGTAAATAAGGCACGGTGCAGTGCAGCAGCTGATACGTCACTTTTTCTGGGCGATGAACAAACCCCATCGTTGCTCACCCATGGTGCTCCTCACCAGCTTAGCCTTCCAACCGTCAACTATGTCATTGTAATCTTCCTGAAAATCCAACAACAAATACCGAATCATTACCTAACAATGCTGTAAAGCATATTAGTTTTTTGATCTGCAAAATCAATATGCGAGGGGAGGATAAAAAGTAATCAAAAGCTTAAACTGATGGTTGAAGTCTCAAGGTATACATGATGTTAAATATTCTACTACAGATGAGGGATGGATGAGATTTAAACCCGTGACCCCTTAATGTCACGTTGGATTTTGATATGATGTCAAGGACCAATTCAACCAAAAACATAAGCTGATAGTTGAAGTCTTAGATATGTTATATATGTATCATAAGCATAAAAAATGTGCATACCACGGAGAAATCATGAATGAATTCTTCCTTCTCCGCCTCAAGAGAATTTAGTTCCTTCTGCAGAACTTTGATGAACTAGATTCAAACAGAAAAAAATTAGACATTAGTTTTGGCTTCCTTGGTCAAGTACAATAAACAATGCACAAGAATAAACAATAGAACTGGGCAAAACCTGATCAGTCCGATCCTCTGCAACAACTTCATCAAATCCAGCATCTTTAAGCATCTGAAAGAATTAATGACAGTCAAAAATTGTTAATATATACAAGTTCAATGATTGAACTCAAAATGTGAAGGAAATTCATATAAACTTGCCTGCCCATATGCTTCCACATCATGGAGATCATATCCTCTCTGCTTTATGTACATTGCAAATTCAGGTGAAGGTGGACCAGCACGTTTGCAGTAGTCACTGATTAGAACCTTCCCACCAGGCTTCAACCATTTGTAGAAGGATCTAAATAAGGCAGGTTTGTCCTAAAACAAAATAAGAAGTTCATGAATTAGATTCCCGTCTTAAATTTCTGTCTGTCAATAATGAAAGTAACTTTGAAAACGAAAGTCGATATTGTTTTTGAAATCGATATAAATATTAGAAACTCAAGTGGTAAAATATCAAACTACAACCGTGCATAACAAAAAATTCTTGATAGTTTTTTTTTATTCCAAAGGGAGTAATATGTTGTAAGTAGCAAAATATGAAGTATTCCTTAAGATAAGGGGGTGCAGAGATAGATATAGCATAAGTTGATCATGGACATGGTTATAAATGCTATCGGGCAATGAAAACGGTACAAAATATGCTAATCGACATATTCAAAGAAGTAGTTAATAAAGTATTTTGATATTTAGTTTCAATCGTAAGGGTATACTATCATATCAGTATTATATCATGAGCATAATAATGAATTGAACATTTGATTCTAAAACTAGAAATTCCCCTTCTATGTAGCAACTGCCGTGGAAGACTGAAGGAAGGTCATCAGAGCAAGCATTTTACCTGAATATGCAGAATGGTGTCACGGCTGTAGATAACATCAAAACTGTGTTCAGGGTAATTTTTCTTGGTACAATCTGCCACCTCAAATTCTACAGCGCATTTGAGTCCAATAGAACGTTCCAAGGCAAAAGAAATCATATTAACGGAGAGATCAATTCCAACAACTTCAACATCGAAGTTCTCTGCCATGTAAAAATCACCTCCACCAATGCCACAACCCACATCCAGAACCTTCTGTCCTGGCTTCAAGTCAAGCTTTGATACAAACTCTTTGGTTGTCTCTGTTTAGAAGTTAGAACAAATAACTCAGGTAAAGCAATAATATGAAACAGACAAAGCATGGAAAGATTCCAGAAGTATATATTTAAAACGAGAGAAAAAATGGTCAAACGTAAGTGGGATGAGCCATAACAAACCAACTTAGTGACAGACAGTTTTTGTTCTACACTTCTACCAGTTTTTACAGATTTTTATTATGTGCTTGGTTATAGAACACACAAAATGTAGCAAGAATGATTAGAACAAAAACTTACCGATTCCTCCAGTACTAACATAACCAGGACCAAATACACGCTCATATCGCAGAATGCTATTGCACTTGTACTGGCTAGTATCCAGAAATCTTTGAAATCCTTTATCATCCTCAGAATCTACTTTCTGCCACAACCAGCTTATCTGCAGTCAAAAACAATTTGTTAGTATGTGTGGCTCACCAGTTGTAATCGCCTGCAAACCAAAAGAAACTGGCACAGAAATGAAGACCTGATTCTGATTCTTTTTGTTTCTGACATAAGCTCCAATACATTTGCAGCCAATTAGGGAAAGCTCATAGGAGTTCCCAGAGTCATCTCGCATATGACATTCTTTGAAAATCTGTATCAAATAAAAGATTAGAAAAGTGAAGCAATTCTGAAGGCTAAAACTATTCAATACGGTACTTTCAGATGTAAATAGAAAAATTGACATCAAACTTGAAGAAAGATGCGGGTGATATAAAATGTCTACTCAATTATTACCAGTGAAACGTGAACACTAGGGTGGCACCTGTCGTCTAAATTTAATGGAGAAAAACATCTTCAAACCCTCTTCTCCCCTCCTCTTAACTTTAATGGATTGTAACTTTTAATCAGATTACAAGCCATAGTTATGCCTTCATAAATTTCTACAGGTCTTTGCAGTAAGCTATAGCAAGGAAGCTTAATATTTCTATCATTTCTGAAACTAAGTTAACCGAATTATGCTCACTTAAAATTAAGGTTGCATATAATGTAGTCAAAACAGGTTCTTTGAAAAGAGAAGAGGCAAGAACCCTTCAGAATTCAGAGACATTGGGTTACTGCCTGATATTAAACAAGATGCATATAAACTATCTTAGTTTGATTAACAACACTCAAAATCATGTAATTTACTAATTTCCTATGTTACTTAGTCTCAGGAGCTCATCCGACATGGGTACCTGAGTCGACTGATTATGAAAAATAAAATATTTTTGGTCCAAATGAAGTGTTCAAGTGTCGTACCCATGTTTGGTGTCAAGGATCTAACACGGGTACTTGAGGTATAATGGAAATGACGTAGAGGTTAAGAAGTTGTATATATTGGGCTAAAGTTGTGAGGTCATTTAGAAATAAGAGAATATTAAGACTTGTAAAAGTGAAGAAGTTATGTCTCAAAATAGAAATAGGGCAAAACAAATGAGACGTACTAAAACAGAAAATGGACAAATTGAGAGTGACGGTGGGATCACACATTATGCTAAGAACTTCCAACAGATCAGTAATAACCAATGAAAACTCACAAGATTAAAAACACTATGTGAAGGAAATAATGTTGTTAACAAGTACGAGAATCATTTAGGTCAAAATTTGGAGGGGGGAACAGAATTATGTGGTGCAAGAAAAACATAGTGAAAATGATTCAAATAAAAATATGATGATAACTTGAAGAAAATTACAACCTTAGTGTAGAACCTTGGTTCACGGTAGTGAGTTGGGTTGCTTTTGCGCTTGTGATCACCAGATTGATGGAAACATGATTCTCTGAAGAAAATGTATCCTCCTGGCTTCAACCATTTCAACATCCTTCCAACCAAATTTTCAACCTAAAATAGCAGAAGCAAGAAAATAAAGAAATCTTTAAATGATGGTTGATGAATACAACAATATTCCATAACCCCAATGAATCTATGGGTGCTAAAACCAGAAAAAACAAAATCAATGTTCAGATGAAATAATGGGTGCTATTTGAAAACATGTCACTTGAGGCCTATATAAATGAAACTATTGAATCAATACCAAATTGCAACAATATCAAAAGATAAGGCATAACTGTATGCATACCTCTTTGTCAGAAAGATACATGAGTAACCAATTGGAAAATATCAAGTCCACTGAATTTGGTGAAATATTGAGACTGGGAGACGTAACATCAGCGCACATGAATTTTACATTTTTGAAATGTCCATTTAAGTTTTCATTCTGCAACCGAACAAAATCAATAGAACAATTAGTAGCGGCACCACACAAATTGTATTTACCATCATAAAGAACTATTTCCCTACAACAGAGAGATATCAGACAGAAAGAAGCAAGGTTCTCATATCACCTTCTTTATGACACTCTCAATAAAATCCAGAGCTATAACCTGGCCAGCTGTCTTTGCCAATTCACAAGTAAAACGACCAATGCCTGCACCCAGTTCCAAGACAGACTTTCCTTCATAAGGAGGGAGCAAAGAAAGTATCTGTACCCAAGGTAAAATGTAAGTCTCATACAATTTGCTAATATATTGTGGTAAAAGAAAAAAAGCATAAACATTCATCCAGTAGAAGTATACCCTGGGATACAACACATATGTACACACAGACAGGAAAAAAGATCAAAAAAGAGATGTTAACAGACCACATATGTATGTATTGAGTGTTCATGAAATAAGGTGCTTATAGACCTGTATAGGTTGAAACAATGATAAATATCTAGAACACTGATGTTTTCTAAGGGTTTCTGTTCCATATATTGTATATTCAGGTCAATATCTTCATACTCCCTCCGTATCTTAATATTTGCACCATGGATTCACCATTTTAAGAGAGAAAATGGTAGGCACATGGTGCAAGTATTAAGATATGGCGGAAGTATTAGTTTAGCTAAGGGTTGATTAGTTTATATAGAGGTCATTTAAGGTCAAATAAGTTAAGATTAATTCAAATAAGGGTTGTGCAAACTTAATTCAAGAGTAGGGAAAATGGCTTGTATTTATGTGCTACTACGATCAAAAGAGTTCAAATAAGTTGATACAAAAAATGATTTATATTGGACTAATGCAATACAACTTTTTAAAAAATAATTCAAGGATAGATTAGAAAATGTCTACGGAGAAATCCTTCTTGTAGGATATGAGAAACAAATGTATATCACAAGGTTGAAAACGAAAGCCCTCAACCACTAGGCTAACACATTATTCTCCATAGCAATATAGTTAAATAACATGAATGATCAATATGTTCATGGCCCAAAATTATTTTTACAAAAAATTCTAATCACTGTCAAATAGATAACTGTGTCTTCTCATGTCAACCATTAACTAAACTGCAACTCAAAAATGGTTATCTAAAAGACTTTATATTGTATTACCAGCCAATATCACCTGGTGAATGATGATACATATGGCAATAATGAGAAGAACTGGAAATGACTTTAAAGAGATCTTCTGAAGGAATAATATGAATTTGTACTAATAATATAATATTAATAATATTTTCAAGACATTATACGTTATGACTAGCTAGCATGCCCAAAAAATGGGTTATATGCTATGATAAAATATTAAAATGTTCCAAGTTAAACAATGAAATTTAGTACTAGGCTACTTATCTCTCGTTTTCATTAAAACTGAATATGGGTATATGATATCAACCATTAATTTAACGGGTCATTTGGTAGGTGGTAATAAACGACGGTAATAGGAATGAAAAACTAGAGTAATTTTGGTTGAAAAATTCTCTTGGCTATCTTGATGGTCATGCTTGTCCAACTTCAATCATCTCATAAAATTCATTCCAATGCATTACCATTGGAAGAGGCGGTATTAGGTGGTAATGAAAATTTGTATATAAAAAAACTTTTTTGTGATCAAAGTTTCATTTTTATGGGAATAATATGAAACTTTTGATGAAAATTTACACTATAAATCATTCTCATTACCATCATTTAGTGCCACTAACCAATCGGACCTAAGTACTTACTTGTTTGCCTTTTAGCAACTTGTTTAAAGTCACAAGTAAACTCTATAAAACATTGAAAAAGAAGATTTACTTTTAGAAGTGCGCTCTAGTGGAAAAATTCTTTATCACTATTATTATTAAGCACTGTTGGTGGAAATAATTTCCTTCGCACTTTGAAAGATCCGTTGTCGCTTTTCAGCACGGGTAATGCTTATAACTGTTAGGTGCCGAAAAAAATATCAGCGAAATCAATACTCTACTAAAATCAATACACTTAAGGTCCTTAATAAATACTCCTCCTCGCCCCTAGGTCTCCTTGAGTTTGTAAGGTTCCAAGTTAATGCTTTACTCCCCCGTGCTCTTGATGTTTATATACAATTTTAGTCCGTAACCGTCTCACATATTATGCTTACATTATTAGTATTAATTTACTATATCTGTTGGAGCTTGGAGGTGATCAAACTTATCAGCAAAACTTCATAAATTTTGTGAAGGCGCCGTGCGGTTTTAAAATTTATAACATTTTTCTAATAATTTTATATATTTAAACACCTAAAATATACAAAAGAATTTAATATTTCGAGGTCTTATACGATCGAACATGTTGAACCAGTATAACTTACAGTACTCAACTAATAAATATTATGCTTATGAATTATGATTATTCCATTAAAAGACATCACTTCACCTATATATCACTTAAATACTTTTTTTTTTTCCTTTTCTTGGTTTGTGTGTAAACAATGGAATATCAAAATTCAAAGTCTCAAACTCAGTGATGTACAATAAATACAAAAATAATTAAAAAAAAATTTATATTGGTGATTTTTTTTTTCTTTTTCTTGGTTTGAGTGTACAATCTAATAACATTGTCATAAAAATTATTATAAAGACGTTTGGTGAAAATTTATATTGATTATTAATTATTTGTTAAAAAAAAGGGTTCAAAAGCAAAAAGTCAATGAAAAATTACTTATAGCATCTTTTTGTTATAGCTTAAAAGCGAAATTTTTAGTTGATTTAAAAGTCATTATCAAACACATTTTTAATTATTCGACTATAAGTTAAAACCCAAAAACCAAAAATCAAAAATCAAAAAAAAAAAATCTATATCCTGTGTGTGAGAATAATTTTGATATATAATTACAAGTGGCAAATTAGAATGATTGTGTGTCATTAGTCTTTTTTCGACTGGATTTAAAATGTTTACATTAATTCTATAATCAAGGAAATATTTAATGAAATTAATTAAACATTTACATAATTTAATCATATCCATTTATAATATTGAACCTCTAAGTAATAATGAAAATAAAATAAAATCAATCAATCACAATTCACAGTGTATCAACTACCATAAGTATGACTATTTCTTTTACATATGCAATTATTGAATCTCCTTTTCAATTACAATTTTTTTGGTATTTAAGGATAAAAAATCAATAATTATTATAATTAATCTGCATTTAAGGAAAAAATTATGTATTACAGTTAATTAATTGAATAAGAATTTTGAAGAGTTTAATTGTTTCAAAATAATATTTTATATGTAAGTAAGGAATCATTTAAAAAAATGTTAATTTAGATTATTAAATGATGTTTAAATTAGGCTAATAATTAAAACCAAATAAATTAATTTGAATTTATTGAAAATAAGCTTAATCATTCATGAATAGTTTGTTTATTTTAATTAATGAAAATGACCATCATAAATATATTTTAGTATAATTTAAAGTTAAATTAGATTAAATATTTTCTTAAGTTGAATTGTTATTAAAAGTAATTATTTTTATCAAAATATGTAGTATTTATAGACTTTTCTTAAACAAAAAATATATTTTTCTTGCACTATTCTATAAAAGTTTTATTTACATTACATTACATATACGGAGTACTTCTTAGTTAGTGTTACTATGAATTATGATTAAGAAACTAGCGATAGAGAGTACACTGGTAGGAATATTTTGTTAATCCAAAGATATTTAGGTAGCCCAATTACAACACCACGTGATGTACGTCCCAAGATGCATGTATAATTGGATTGCACACAAGTGTCAGATTCGGGATCCCTATGAGAACGAATGGAATCAGATCACAAGGATAAGTCAGAGAGTAAGAGATTAGGTTATAGACCCACTTGTTCTAATTTAATTTATAACCCAATCAATTGCTCTATTTGCCCACAAAATTATTCTAATTGTGTTGAACTGCAGGTTTTCTGAGAAACCATCTATGGCAAAGACGACTCTCCCAACAGTCTAGCCTAATGATTTTAAATTTTAAAATAAGGCTGATAACTAATCAATTACTTATTTGCAAAATGGGCTGACCCATATTTACCGTCTATGCTATAAACGGTCTATAGAAAGGATTTATGATTTTCCTTTCTTAGTTCCTCTCTTCACATTTATTTTATTTCTATATTTTTTAATTTTCATCTACGTATATAACTTATTTTTATCTTATTCATATATTTTTCATACTTTTCCATATCAAATGCGGGAAAACTAAGGTGAGACAAAGCGAGAGGCTAAAGTAATATAGATTTGACCCGATTTCAGCAATCTTGTACTTCTATAATGAATCATTATTAAACCGACGAAAAAATGAATTTACAACTTACAAGGATGTAAAAGTTAACATGGATACAAAGACTCTATTTTGGTTAGTACCGAAACCGATTTGATGATCAATTCAAACACCTCCTTCTAAGAGTAACTTATTTGAAGGCAGCAATAAGAATCTTACTCAAAACCGTCAAGCAACCAACCCTCCAAAAGCTTAAGCTATGGTTGGGGCATCATAATCTATTATATACTCTAACACGTCTCCTTACACAAGTACGTTTGGGCTAGATGCAGCACCTACCCTCCTTATACCTGACGGTAAATATATATTTCACGGTAAATATACACCATGTCAAAAAATCAACTCAACCAAAAAACTTAAATTGATGGTTGAAACTCCAACTTTAATTATTTTATAGAATCGCACTTACAAAACAGTACCTAAGGTGAACTTAGAAAAAAATTCATTGCTAGGAGATGATCCTATCTCCTGGTTTCTTCTCAATTAAAGGATTTGCGCATATAAAATTTTTGGCTTTGAATATTCGACTAGTAAACTGATTCAAGTATAGATTGTATTTTTTGAATATAAGTATAGATTGTATTAAAAAGTAAGGAAGTTAAAAGTTCATCCAGCCACGGTAGCAAAAGTATGTCCGCGTGAGATTCCGTTTAGATCCGGTCAATCCAACTATTTATTTAGTGTTTTAGGTTGAATGAAAGATTCTGAACAAGTGCTTTGATCGAACTTGAATAAGGGTCATCACTCAGGCTTCAAATATAATCTTACAATTTGTCAATTACCCGCCTTTGTCTATTGTCAATCAATCATTTTTGTCATTTTCCCGGTATCAATAGTATCTAAATTAATTTAACATTATTTTATAATTATTATTATTATTATTATTATTATTATTATTATTATTCATTTTTTAACAAAAATTGATCATCAACTCTCTGTTCCATTAGGAAAAAAGTCCAGTCCAATTCTCTGTTTTCTTTTTCTACAAACGATTTCATAATCATATCAATCAATTAAAAAGTAAAAAGCAACTAGAATGACGAAAACAATTTTAGCAAAAAATGTAAAATACCTCAGGACGTTCTTCTTTGTCAAGATCAGAAGCTTTAGAATCAAGCATCATAGCCTCAACAGTTAAATCAGCAGAGTGTTCCGTCCAATACTTCTTGAACACTTCTCTCTCTTGCTTAACTCCCATAGCTGCAAATCAAATTGTCGCACAAAACATTACAAACTCTACGATCCAGAAAAAAACACAACACAACTAAAAAAACCTAAATAGTATAAAAATACACAAAAAAGAGGAAAAAATGGATCACCTGAAGCCGCCATAGCCATAATAAGAAAACGAGATGCGAAAAACACGGAAATGCGATTAAGCGTAGTAAAAAAGAAGCGACGAGAGTAAAAACAGTAATACGAAATTTAACAACCCTCAATAGCAAGACGAGAACGAGAAAAAGTCCTAGATCTACGATTAAATGCTTTCCCTTTTTGACGCATTAACTGTATGGTAGTACTGGAAATACTACCAAACCTACAACAACTAGGCAAGTGATTTGTATTGTTACTGGTTTGGTGAAGGTGAAGAGAAATGCATCAATGGAGGTCTGAATTTATAGGCATTAATGGAGAGAGAATGTGGTCCAGATTTTTGGAGTGTGTTGGAAGTGGTAATGTATGATTGGTTGTTAGAGGGGCCGACTGCTTTATATATTTGTGGTGTTTTGGGAAACTAACAAATTATTAAGTATGAGTCACACTGAATTATGTGAAAAATTTGAGCCGAACCAAAGGGACGTTTGATACGTGTTTGGTGATTATTTTATTATATTTATCCGATCACTCGCTGAAACAACTTCAAGACAAGAAGTTTATATACTAATAATTTGTGTTTTTTGATTATTAAGGTCGTTTATATGGTGTGTTTCAGGGTGAAACTGTCTTAGACGAGGATTTGTGCAAAAATTTATTTGTCTAGTTTAGTGGTTTTTGATGGGACGAATAAATGGTGAATACCATTACTAACAAACAGGATTGATTATGTTGAATTAGAAGAATAAACTGAAAAGACAAAATAGAAGAATACCTGATTTCATAGCACGGTAGATAATCTTGAAGATGAGAGAGTATGGATCACTCTTAATTCTCTCTGATAATGGGATGTCAGGAGAAAAGAATATGTATAACCTAGGGATTATAACTTTTATATATATATATATAATAACTTGTGACTGATATTCAGCCCATTATAGAACCCTGTCATAAAATGAGTCTCTACATATTTAAGGCCCGCAACTTATTGATACATTTAAGCCCAAACCATTTAACTTTAATTAGATCATTTTAAGTAGGGCATAAAGACAGTTTTAATTAATTATAATGACATATAAATATTTACATATAAGCCCTACATTGGACTTTGGTCCAACATTCTTATGTTTAGATTATTTAGCTTTATTTGTTTTTGGCGGGACACACTGAATGAGATGATGATGATGATGATGATGATTTTGGCGTGAAATTTTAAAAAATTTAGGTATAATTAGTTAAAGTAATAATATATTATAAATATGAGTGGGGGGAAATTGATATCAATAATTGAACATTTTACCTACGAGTAATGGTTGGATTATTAAAAGATAGGAGTAATTTAAATGTGAAATTATTTACAGCAGATGAGTAAAATGTTAGATTATTGATGTTAATTTTTCCTAAAAAAAGAGAAAATAGAGAGTAAAAGTGGTGATATCATATTGAAAAAATAGACATTAAATAAATTTAATGGATAATTAAAAATAAAAATGGGGCAAATTGGGTGGATTAAAGGAATAATCCAAAACTAAACATGTCCTTCTCATTGTTTTGTTTCTTTTAGATGCTGTTTGTTATTGTTGTGCTACTTTTTTTTAATAAAAAAGTAAACTAAAACTAATTTGCTAAATTATTAAAAGGAAAAATTGATATTAATAATTCAGCCTTTCACTCACCCGCTGTGAATAATCTCACCATGATCGTCCGTTTAGTGTTTTTTTTTTTTTTTTTTTTTTTTTTTTTTTTTTTTTTTTGAGGAAAATCTGATGGCATAAATTAATCAAAGCCCACCAAGGTTAAGAGCTCTTGGGGGAACGGTTCCATACAAATTCTCTCGCTAGCTAACCCAGTGTCCCAACGAGCGACAGCATGAGCAGCAGCGTTACCACTACGATGAACATGACTACAAACAAAACCATCAAACAAAGAAGAAACATTCAAGATCTTATTGTAAATCGTATGGATCGGAGAGAAGCCATCAGCTTTGCTATCTATCATAGAGACGACTGAAAGAGCATCACCTTCAAGATGAATGAGTCGATTCCCAAGCCTAGCCATTAATTCCACCGCAAAAAGGGCTGCAGCAGCTTCGCTAATTTCGGATGTCCAATTCGCAACATAAGACCGAGTCCCCGCTACAAGTAACTTTCCATCCTTGTCACGCACCAAGACCCCAAGACCACGATGGTTTCCGCAAGGGACATAAGCATCGAAATTCACTTTAATCCAGGGATCTAAGGGGGGCTGCCACGAAGAGAACCGAAGGGTATGATAGAAAACCGGGCTGCGCACCTTATCTTGGTATGTGTTGAAGTCCATCACCAGCTTGTGCATTTTACTTGTGAGCATAACAGGATCCACCACTTCATCAGTGAAAAGGGCTTTGTTGCGTACCATCCAAGCTGCCCACATCGAAGTACAAATTGATACAAACTCTTCTGTCGTGGCATGGTCAGTAAGCCAAAACAGAAATTCAGCAGCAGACGAACGTGGAGCATCACTAAGAAGAGACAGTGAGCGAGAATTTGACCATATCACCCGTGCACTTCAGACAGTGATCGTCCGTTTAGTTATTTGTACATATTCTTTTTGTTGTGTATCTTTAGTTAGTTGATTACTATGGATGCTTAACGTGGGTGTGTGTTGCAGGCTTTCAGATAGTCGCAGATGTCTTTCTCTTTGAAGACCCTTTAGAATCGGGGGACTCTTTAACCACACTCTCCTATATGGGTATGAGCTGCCGTCTATTCCCTACCCAGACCCTGATCATAATTTGTCTATGAACGGGACACATTGGGTATGATGATAATGATCTGGGGATTTTTTTATAAAAAAAAAAATTTATTCATTGTTCCTATCATATTTAATTATTTATTGGTAAAGAGATTACAACATATAAGTAGAGCCCAATCCATCCAAGAATCAAGAAATTACAATATTCAGGCAAAACTGTTTATCAGACAGAAGTACTACCATTAATATTAGCCAAGGATAATACAGAACTGGAGGTAGAATCTTCAGTAGATTTTGAATGAGAGAAAAGAATATACAAAACCCATAAATGTAAAGACACAAGATAAACCAATGACCAGATCTTTGCCGTTGGATTGCGAGCCAAAAATACGGTGCCTGCTGAAAATATCGAATCAAGCTGCCTCAGCATTGAGCCTATGTGCTGCCTACCCGACTGTATTTTACCTTCTAACATCGGCCACAGATTAGGACTGGTGGACTTCCGTGTAGCGGCTTCTATGTCTTCACTTGGGCTTCCATGAATGTCGCTTTCGTTCGTTAGAGATTTGTTTTCGTTGAGTAACCTTGTTACGGCCTGTAATTACGTATTGAATGAATTCTATCAAAAATTGATCGCTCGTATAGATATATGTTTACTTTTATGCGAAATGTTACCTCGATTCTAAAGAGAAGAGTGGCCTTGTCTGAAGAAAGTGTTTCAACCTGAGAGCACCGAAAAGGAAATTGATTACCGGAAACAATGTAATTCTAGAAACTTTAGGCATTCAATAGGTCAAAACGGCTTCGTGAAACTGTGCGATAGAATGGCCTAAACTACTAGTAACACTAACGGGATGTTTGGTAGTCAGTATTAAATGGGAAAATTAGTCTAATTTTGGTGGGAATATCTCTTGACAAACTTAATAGTCATGCTTATTCTCCTTTAAAAATCTTAAATTCTTCATAAAATTCATTCCATTGCATTACCATTTGAACATGTGGTATTAAGTGGTAGTGGAAAATTATGAACAAAAAAACTTTTTTATGATATTACCATGGGAATGAAATGATACATATCATGAAAATTTATATTACAAATCATTTCCATTAC
Organism: Amaranthus palmeri; assembly: GCA_019776075.1. Classification (NCBI taxonomy): domain Eukaryota; kingdom Viridiplantae; phylum Streptophyta; class Magnoliopsida; order Caryophyllales; family Amaranthaceae; genus Amaranthus; species Amaranthus palmeri. The sequence continues at coordinate 288,208 of JAAKBH010000021.1, forward strand.
CACCAATTAGTACCGTTAAGTCGTTAACTAGAACATAGACCATTCATGATTCAACATTAGGAGCTTTGATTTTTGTGAAACTGAGCAATTACGTGACATAAACGACTTAATATGAATCCGATTTATTTTCTATGAGCATCACGAGTCACCATCACCAATAACCACTTATAAAATATTTTCGCAAAATAATAAAAGCTCACTGCTCGCACATCATATAAAAATGACTGAAGCTTCAAGCTCACTCAGAAACGGACATCACAAAGATCCATTGAAACACATCAAAATTATTCTTAGAAGAATTCAGATTGCATGATTGATGATAAAATGTACCTGGGATTGTTTCTGAATTAGATGATCTGTCATCTGACGAAGCCTTCGCTTAAGTTCTACTTCAACTTCAGTTGAATTCTCCATCTCCTTCAGCGTCACGTCAATGTTGGCTTCCAGCTTCCTCTCCTATAACAATGATCAGTTAGGTAATGTCAGCATTATCTTCGAAGATTATCACTTAAGTACTGGAAGTTCAAAAACTTTCAGCAAAAACGATGAAAAGTCACAAAGATCTCTACTAAGAAGTCAGAGCAATAATTCACAATGAATATGTGCTTCAAGTTAACAAAGCTCAGGCTGCGCTCGAGAAGGTTTTGATCAAGCTTAACAATTTGAATGTAAAGCTTAACTCTCCAATGTAGGAGAGATCTTACGCATACACAAAGTGCAATGGAAGCTGCCAATCTAGCCCATATGTCTTTTTGATATTCCAGTGGCATTTGACCCTTGGCACGCACAAAGTTTTATATGGACTGCATGCCGGACCAGGCAAAAATGTAATTTAAGGGTTTGGTCTGGTTTATAGTTTAAACAGACCTAAATGTAAACATACAATTGTAAATCACAAAGCGCATTTTATGGTGGTTTGGTTTATAGGTACAATTTGGTTTGTTAATGCCTGATAGGTGTAGTTTGGTTTACTAATGTAGGATTTGGTTCATTAAAGTGCACTTTGGTCTACAGGTGCAGCTTGGTTTCTTAATGTGCAGATTGGTTTCAATGTTTCGGTAAGAACATGACATAATTTAATGAGAAATTGGAAAAATGCAAGCCGAATCAAACCGAATCAAGCTGACAAGTCAGTCAGGACTAGGTCAGCTGAAGCTCATAAATGTTTTGAGTTGAGCTCAAACTCAAGCGAGTTTAGACCGACTCAAGCTCTGTTAACCCATGAGCTCATTAATGTCCTATACTCTCTATTTTTATCCAATCCTCAAGCATTTATTTAGAGCATAGACAAGGATGCTTTGTTAGGACGACTTCAAATGAATCGTATGGATCACCATCAAAATTCTATATTCAAATTATCCAATATCAGATGCAAGCATAAAACTAAATGACCTTCCCAAATGAACAAATTAGAGAGTTCAAAGAGTCGAAAAGCAATTTGGGGTAAAGGAAAAAAAGGTTATCAACCTCACCTTCTCTTTCAGTATGTCAATTTTGTCTGTTGTGAATGCACATTCGGCCTCCAGCATCTCTGTTTGCATCTCAAAGCCCTTTGATGTCATTGGCTGCAAAATGAGCATTTTCCGCAAATACAAAATTTTTTTAAGAACTCACATCTATAGGTAAGTTCACAGACGAGATATCCTATAAAAAGCCATATTATTAAATAGCTGCAAATGTTTCAGTCAATAAAACTTACACTGGTTGAAGTGGCCCTTGTTTGATGAACACTATAAATCTTCCTCTTCATCTCTACATAACGAAACTAAAACATAATTAAACATGCCTATACAATACTTGAACATGCAGAACTTAAGGTACAAAAGATTTATTACAAGACAAACCGTAAACACAAAACACCGTATCTTTTTTCATAATTTTTACAGCAGTTATGAGCAAACTCCATCATCACAAGAAAAGTAAAGAGAATTAATCTCAAGCAAAGTCGAAGGGGAAAAAGGTTTTAAAAAAATGAAAAAGGTTAGCGGGTCCTGATGGTATTCTTATTGAGTCTTGAAAATGTTTAGGGCAAATAGCATTGAATGGGTTATCTGGCTTCTTTAACAAATATGGAGATCAATTAGAGGATAAGAAATGCAGTACCTATCTACAAAAACAAAGGGGACGTGCAAGTTCTACCTAAAAAAGAATTAAACTAATGTGCCACACGAACAGCAATGCGCAACACCACTATTCAATACACCACCCGCATTTAAATGCTACCCAAAATGACATCCCCAAACACTCCATCCCAGTCCACAAATACCAGCATAGTCTCACCCCAACCACAACAAGGTGCCCCAAAATGCACTCTACACCAAAACTGTCCAACCAAATCCACACATCCTGCTGAATTGCAAACATCACAGATGCGTGCCCCCAAACACATGCAACCCACCCTAGTGCCGCCCACTCAGCTGCACCCTCCCTAACGATAGTAATTAGATAAAGGTAAAGGAAGAAGATGAAATCGTTGATCAAATAAAAATGGTCTGCTATGAACAACCTGACCCAGGTGACTCTAATAAAAAATAGATATGTGAAATACTTAGAAAGATAGTAAAAATTAACAGAGTATCAACTCAAAACAAAAATATCAACCATGATATCCGGAAGTAACACAGAAAGCGGAACAGCAAGCTACTTAGGAGTAATATTTTAGCTTTCGTAGTAAGATCAGTAAGAAAGGATTTCAATTTAGATTTCCATCTAGGAAGTTCATCCAAAAAAACACAAATATCTGTCACAAGTACAGAATGAACTGGCTGACTAAGAGAAATTTATAGAGGTATTAGGAGATATTCTTGCATGGACCTGACTTGAATGTAATCTGAACCTCTTGACTTCTCACAAATTGTTGATAACTTTTCACTTGCTCTTTTGAAACTTTTCAACACATGATTGACATATATAGATTCTTAAAAACATTTTGAAGTTAAAAAGTAGGTTACCGCGTATAGCAAAACATTTGAAAGTTAAAGGATTCTAATATTATTGTAATCAGATTCACGCAAGAATTTATAGGGTATTAGATGCAAGATACAAGATGCAAAGAGGTTGAGCAAAAGTATCCAACCAAGACATGCTGACTTAGGTCTTAGACCTTATATACCTTCAAGGACAACTTCCTTTGACTCAACTTGGTCCCGAAGTTTTGCAAGGTGATTTACCTATTCCAAAAAAGGTTAAATGAATCAGTAACATCATTCAAGGACCACCTCACCTAGTTCCCACAAAAATCTTAAAAAACCATAGACAGTATTTCAACACTTACTCAAATTCATGCAGGGAAAAAAGGGACTAAAAAGAGCAAGATGAGAGCTGAAAATATCACTCTTCACATTGAAGACAGAAATAAAATGTTCTACTCAAGACTTAAGAGGCCTCCTAGATAGCAACAATCAGAACTAATATTTTGGAGGATAAGTGGAATGCACTCTGTGAAAGCGTATATATTGATTACCCGTAAGACTGCAGTACCTTATTTTTCAACAATGAGCATAAAGTCTTCCATTCAATATATTAAAGAAATTCAAATATTCAAATATTTGATTTAAAATTTTTTATTTTTTCTCTGGAAAATTGCAGAAATTAACTTCCCGGTTAGTATGGCAAAAAGCAAAGGAAGAAGACGCAGAGGATTGCATAACATGAAATATAAGTTGCTATTAACAGTCAGAAACTTCCAAAAAATTCTCCACTCTTCAGTAAAACAAAAGAAACAAATGCATGAAACCACTAGGAATTCTGACAGCAAAATAAATAACCTGCAGACCACAGGACAAGGGAACTTAAAAGAAATGACATGTAACCAGTCCAGAATGCCGTACCTGTACTTCAAGATTCCATTGCGCTGTAGCAAGAGACTTAGCAAGATCAGCATTTGCAGTCTGCAACATTTTGTCAAAACCAGTCACAACTCACAAGTGATGGTTCAAGCACATCAAGAGAAGAAATTGATGCTATAATATAATGTAAAAAAGTCAACCTATAAATGCAAGAGCAGAGGCATACTCAAAACAAATTTAAGGCAAGTTAGGCAAAAATATCCAAGCATATGACCCTCTAATGCCATCGTTTTACCTTTTTCTTATTGTATGTTTTGGTACTATAAAATCCCACTTAACCTCAGTCACCTCTCCTCATTGTACGTTTTGGTACTATAATTTTAGCCCCAGCTAGATTCTAGTCATTACATTTGATATTATCAGATATTTTCTGCTATGTTCTACTTCCCGTGCCTGAGGTTTGTTGGCCTTCCCCTCTAGGCACCTAGTGCTTAAAGGAGCTATGTTCATACTTTCAAGCTGTAACATATTTTCAAACTGTATTTCTCATAATTACAGCAAGATTTATCTCTTGTCATGAGTTAAAACATGTGTCATTATGTCCAAAATTAAAGACAATTTCACAATAGTATCTACTACACATGTAATATGTCTATGGCTCCACTACCACACAGCTCACTAATAAATTTCTCTAATTATTTGATTCATGAGCAGAGCTTCCATTACAACCTCCCTTTTTAGTACAATGCTAAAAGATAGATGTGCTAATTAATAGATAAATAATAGAACATGACTAGGGGGAGAAAAAAGTATATTGGTAGAACCTCCAATTTAGCCAGTCGCGCAAGGACTTCCATTCGGGTATGATTATGCTTCTGCTTCTCCAGCTCCGCAGCTTCCATCATTTCCATCATCATAGACTGAAGTTTCGAGGCCTAATAGTGGAAATGGTTCAAGAAAATTAGCTATCAATACGAACTATAGATAATACTGCAAACAGAAACAACAGGAATAAGTTCTTCATAACTAAAATACCGATTGACTAGCATGAGTCACTTCAGCACATCAGATATGATATTTTCATACAGCAAAAATACGGTAGTAGGCACGGTAGCGATAATAGACATGGTGATGCGGTAATGGGGATGATGTAGTTGTCGTACCACCAAATATCGGCAGGTTGCTATTTTGATTTGAGTAAAAATATTTTTTTGGTAACATCCATGAAGGTATGGGTGTTTGTATTGAGGATAATATGTAACGATTCTCTTTCTCCTCAATATCAATGTGTGGAGAGAAAGATGGAATTTTAAAATGGCATATACATGTATAAATTCTAATTGTAACCTAAACCTTCTAATAAACGCACCAAGTACAGTGGATCCATTTATTTAATTGGGTCTACAATCTCAACTAAACCCACTAATTTAGGGTTTTTTCGGTTCAAGTTAGCTGGTGGGGTGGGCTTGTGACGAGGCTAATAACAAGTGCAACTGAATTAATAGGTCATTATAATTATAGTCCATTATTAAATACGTGTAGTATGTATCCAAGACATGTGAATGATCAAGGTTAAGGTTCATTTAGTGAAGGCATAACAACATATGAGTCTATGGATGAGAGAATTGGGCTTCACTAGGCCTTTCATTCATTGGATTATGGCTCATGCGACTTCATGTCTTATTCAACAATAATTAATGTAAACCTTTGAATGCATCAGCATTACCAGCAAAGCAAGGTTGATGCAAGGAAATCAGTCATCGTTGTACCTTTTATTTAATCTTTTCAATAATTAATGTAAGCATCGAGTTTGCAGATGATATATCACTTTTTTCAGAGGTGATCTTTTATTTAATCTTTTCAATGACATTTTTCTAGAGCGGTTCAGTACTCTGCACTCTGCAGTACAAACCTTTTCCATTTCACGCGTCTAGAATGAAATTATTGCAAACTTAGTCAAAAAGTTAAATGCTTGGACAAAAAAGAATTGTCTTATGCTAGTAGACAAAGTATCCAAGGGTGTAATCTTCTTAGTTGGTTTCTGGTTTTGCATGATCAATGTTCTTGTGCAAACCCTTCCTAGAAGGTGCGCCTTAGTTAATGGCTTAATGCAGATCTGAATCAAGGTTGAAGTATTTTCTTTGCTTTTTTATACTAACAAATTATGAACATTGTTACTTTCCTATCATTAGCATTTCACTTGTCTTTCACATTGATTTTTGGACAACTACTTGAATTGATGCCTTAGTTGTAAATTAGTATTAACAGCCGAATGAAGTGTACTCTTTATTAGTGACAATCTCTCATGTTTTGGTTCATGTGCTAGAATTCAATTAACCATAAGAAAAATATCAAGAAAAAGAAGCATATACATTCAATGCACAAGAAAGAAATAATCAAAGCACGGTAGAATTCTAACCTCCTGTGCAGCTTGATTTGCCTGCTCTTCAAGTATCTTCTCCAGGCTTTGTTTTTCTCCCTCCAATCGAGCCACGACATTCTCTTGTTCCTTTATAGCGTCTAAAGCCTTTGCAGCAGCTTTAGCAGCTAAAATTTGACGCCGTCTCTGCCTCCTTTCCTCCCGCTCTTGTTCAGCACCAGAGTCAGAACTCGAACCTGAATCTGAATCCGTCTCATGATCACTACAAGATTGAGAGCCACTCTTAGAACCCTCAAGAACATTATTTGCAACAACTCCACTGCGATCATTCACTCCCAAAGTCTCACCACCAACTCTTTCATCATGACGATCATCTCTTTTCAAATCACGAGACACGAATGCAGACGCGCCCTCGCTATTCTCACCCGAAGGCGAATCATCCTTAGTTATGGACTTGCCAGAGTCCAATAACCCATCCCCATTCCCTATCATATCTCGTCCCGACTCCACCACATCACTGCCTTCCATTTTTCCCAAACCCAAGCTTGATTCTGAATCAACCTTCCTCTCAGATCCCGCCTTTTCACCATCACCAACAATTTCATTTCCTTTATCAGCTTTCCCATAACCTACTTTCCTCACAGTTTTCCCCAAACCTTTACCATTCCCCTTCAAACTCATCCCCACTTTTCTCCCATCTTTCTGTACACCATAAACAGCCGAACGGTTCACTTTACTAGAAATTGATTGTTTGGGAGTATTAAGAAGCTCAGTCCAATCACTATCTTTAACAGAAGACTTGCTACTCAAATCAACATCCTTACCCAATTCAATTTTCCTATTGCTAACCCTAACATCATCACTAACTGATTTATCATCAACAATCGATTTCCCCAAAGGGTTTTCACCGCCATTACCATAAGATGAAGTTTTCTTCTTCAATTGATCTCGCAAAGGAAGAGTCCCACTAGATTTAGGTGAGGTAATGACATCCAAACCATCAGATTGTTTTCTCTCACCCTTACCAAGTGATTCAGCAGCTTGTTGATCAATCTGAACCCAACCCCAAAAATCAAAAATCAAAGCAAAACAAACATAAATTGAAATCAATTGCCACCCAATTTGACAAAGATTTACCAAAAATGGTTCAGTGAGAATAGTAACTAACCTGTTGAAGGAGAGTTTCCGCAACCTTGAGCTTGGAGGAGATCCAATTAGCCATGCTTTGTAAATTCCTCAAACACACTGCATTTTACACAGATTCGTGATTGATGAATATGATGATGATGTGATTGATTCTGGAAACTGGATTTCTTCTGTGTTGCAGAAAAAAATGTCAATATGATGTCTGGGTCTGGGATACGATATTTAAATTTTTGGTAGGGCATTATTATTTGTCGCCACTCTTTTACTAAAATCGCCACTCCTAATTTTTTTTGTTTTTTTGTACAATTTTCCTTTTTTTAATTTTATTTATTATAAATGTTATTATTATTTGTTATTGTTATTTAAATTTTATTATAAATTTTTGTTTTTTTATTTATTTAATATAAATGTTATTATTATTTGTTATTGTTATTATTTGTTTATAAATATTTTTATTTTTATTTGTTATTATTGTTATTTGTTTTGAAATATGTTATTATTTATTTGTTTATAATTTAATAATGTTATAATAATTTTTTGTTTATAATAATTTTAATTAATTTAATATAATATTGTTATAATTTTTATTATTGTTATAATAATTAATTAATCACAAAACAATTGTATAATTATAATATTTGAGGCATTATAACCTAGACTTCAAGATCTTTCCAATGATATATTATATGCCCAATTCCGATAACCGAGCGAGAAATGACGATTGTTTGAAGTTTATTTGTGCTGAAATTTGATATATGTTCATTCTTTTGATCATTACTTTTTATAGAAAAATCGTATTAGGGCAAGGTTTGCGGCATTAGAAACTAGACTTGAAGAGCTTTCCAACAACATATTATATGCTCAATTCCGATAACCGAGCGAGAAATGACGATAGTTTGAAGTTTATTTGTGCTGAAATTTGATACATGTTCATTCTTTTGATCATAACTTTTTATAGAAAAATCGTATTAGTGCAATGTTTGCGGCATTAGAAACTAGACTTCAAGAGCTTTCCAACGACATATTATATGCCCAATTCCGATAACCGAGCAAGAAATGACGACCGTTCAAAGTTTGCAGTAATTTCTAACGATACAATCGCACAAAACGTGCGATGGTTGAATCGCACAAAATGTGCGATAGTGTAATCGCACGTTTTGTGCAATTGTATCGTTAGAAATTACTGCAAACTTTGAACGGTCGTCGTTTCTCGTTCGGTTATCGGAATTGGGCATATAATATGTCGTTGGAAAGCTCTTGAAGTCTAGTTTCTAATGCCGCAAACCTTACACTAATACGATTTTTCTATAAAAAGTTATGATCAAAAGAATGAACATGTATCAAATTTCAGCACAAATAAACTTCAAACTATCGTCATTTCTCGCTCGGTTATCGGAATTGAGCATATAATATGTCGTTGGAAAGCTCTTGAAGTCTTGTTTCTAATTCCACAAACTTTGCACTAATACGTTTTTTCTATAAAAAGTCATGATCAAAAGAATGAACATGTATCAAACTTCAGCACAAATAAACTTCAAACAATCGTCATTTCTCGCTCGGTTATCGGAATTGGGCATATAATATATCATTGGAAAGATCTTAAAGTCTAGGTTATAATGCCTCAAATATTATAATTATACAATTATTTTGTGATTAATTAATTATTATAACAATAATAAAAATTATAACAATATTATATTAAATTAATTAAAATTGTTATAAACAAAAAAATTATTATAACATTATTAAATTATAAACAAATAAACAATAACATATTTCAAAACAAATAACAATAATAACAAATAAAAATAAAATTATTTATAAACAAATAATAACAATAACAAATAATAATAACATTTATATTAAATAAATAAAAAAAACAAAATTTTATAATAAAATTTAAATAAAAATAACAAATAATAATAACATTTATAATAAATAAAATAAAAAAAGGAAAATCGTACAAAAAAACAAAAAAAATTAAAAAAAATTAGGGGTGGCGATTTTAGTAAAAGGGTGGCGACAAATAAAAATTGGGTTTGTATACTTCCTTCGTTCCAAAATACTCGCTATATGCTTATTTTACATATTGCGACTAATGCGTAAGTAAAAATATAGTCAAGTGGGATCTTATTTGAATCGTCTAATCGCATACTTTCATAATATTAAATTTTAAAAATTTTTAGATAAGTGTAGTTTAAGATATTAATGATCAAAATTGTGCATTGGACTGCGTAAAAAAATGAAATGTAGCAAGTATTATGGAGCGGAGGAAGTACTTGTTACTCTATTAACTAGTTAATCATAAAAATATTCGGCAAATTTCACCTAGTAGCATTTAATTTTCATGAAATGCTAATGGTACCATGCTTTTAAAAAAATTTCATATGATAGCATCCAGTTTATGCACAAATTAATTGTAGTAGCATTTTCCGTTAAGTTTTTGTTAAATTTCGTTAAATTCATCTTGTAAGTATTTTTCACATGGTGACATCTAGTTTTTGTTTAATTCATCATTTTAACATTTAATTCAGCGTTTAATATATTAACGCTTATAAATATTGTAATAATTTTGTTTTCATTAAAAAAGGACACGATCGATTCAACGACATTAATAGAAGTCAATTCTTGATGGAATAATTTTGGAATACATACACTTCTATCTTTGTGATTATCTTTTTTTTTTTTTTTTTTTTTGACAATCTATCTTTGTGATTATCATTTCTGAATATTCTGTTATTTTTATTTTACTTTTGTTCTATTTTGTTTTGCCTTTTCGTTTCATTTTTTCCTACTTGGTTTATGTGTTTGTTTTAGTTTTTATATGAAACCGTGAATGTATCTTTAGTCTCATTTGTTGATTTTTCTACATCTTTTGAATAATTGGGTTGAACCAAAAATATTATAAAAAGATAAAGTGTATAAAAAGATACTACAAATAAAAACTGAAAATACTCATTCATGAATTTTGATATTCGGTCTAATTAGGTGTCAACCAAATATTTTTTGGTTCGGTGTAGTTTGATTTTGAGAAAAAATAAATTTGGATTTTTACTTGAAAACTTACACCCCTAGCGTTAACAATACTCCTATTGGGTACTTATTTTTGAACTTTATAATGACAATAGATCGTGTCATTTTTAAACGAGTAATATTAATGCCGCTAAAAGGATCCTGTCATTTTATAGTTTTGTATTTGATTTTTGTTGGTTAAAAACTGATTTTTACTGATATATTTTTTTAAGGTGAACTAAATATAATCTTACTCGATATGATTCGATCAATAGTAATTCTCTAGCCTATCCAAATACAAAAACAAACCCAACCTTTATTTATCATTTAAGTTTTCTTTTGTTGTTCACGTAAGCAATCTTGTTATTTTCTTCTCATAAATTTGGTCTTATTTTATGGCGGGCGGATTTTTAAAGTTCGAGTCCACATACAAATTTTTATGAAAGACTAATTGAGTGAAAAATTAGACATCGACAAATTTCCAATGGTTATTATTTGCCCAATTTCGACAACCAACAAGAAATGACGACAATTTAAAAATATGCAATCTATCTCAAATGCACGCTTGGGTGACACAAATGGCGGCTTTGGCGACTGAAGTTCTTGGGTTACGCAAATGTCGTTGGCGCCAACTAATCTATGTATCTATCCGAATGTTCTTAATTTTATTTTGTTAGTTTCTTTGATATATCTTTCCTCGTGTTTAGGTAACATAAATAGGTTTTATTACCTGATCAGAGTTAATCTTTTAATCACTTTTCATTTACATTCAAGTTTTAGTTCTTTTTGAAAGTCTTAATATATAAACAAGGCATCTGATTAGAATCACCCAGAGACTAAAATGTGCCATGCTCGAACGAGCATTATGAAGCTCGAACAAGCACTAGTCCAACAACAAGTCAGAAACCTGTTCCAAAGAGCTGCTCGAACAAGCTCTTTAATGGCTCGAGCGAGCGCTTGCTAGTGCTCAGTGCATGCCTAGGATTCGTTTTTGACTCTTGAAGTTCATGGAGTTGATTATTATGTAATTAATTTGCAGTTTTAAGTATGTTTGACTCATTAATGTAATTAGCTCTATAAATAGAGAGCTCATATGCTCATCAAATATATCCATAAAATACCCCAAACCTAAATGCATGGCTTGATCTCTTCCCTTTTGTAATTGTCCGATTTGATAGTTCTTTAAACTGATGTGTGATAATGTAAGTGAGATACTACACACCTCTGAGGAAGTAGCCAAATTGGGTGAACCTCATAATCATTGTGTCTTTTATTGCATTATTATCTCTACAAACATTGTTTTCATTGAAAGTGTAATTTGTTCATCAGAAGACTTCATACACTCGATCTAGGTGATATATTGGGTTTGAAATACGTTGTTTGAACTCTAATAAAACATCGTTTCAAATCCAAATAAAAATTGATTTTGTTCAATTATTTGAAATAGTTAAGTACATATGATTTGTAGGTAGAACCGAGGGATGATTTATGATTGATCCAAATTGATTTTGAAATGGACCATGATCCAAAACGATTGAGTACGTCTAACTTTTAGGTTGAATTGTGGTATGGTGATTCCTAACTATTCGAAATTGAATTTGATGTAGCTGAAATGTTATCAATTACTTTGCATTTTGACCAACAGTCATATAAAATGAAACATCTCCAAAAAACCGCTCGATCGATCAAGCACACTTTCTTAGGTCGAGCCATGGTCGAACGAGCGGCAGGTACCATTCAAAACAGTTCCAAACCAACATCATTCATCAACCAAATCAAATAACGAGCGGCAGCTTAAACTACATTTGACTAAACAATTATAGTAATTTAATTATCTTTGTTAATCCTAAATCTCAATTTTGCGAATAACAATTCTCTTTTGTTCGTCCGAATTGTCGTCGTCCTCCTCTTCCCATACTCTACACTGGGTAGGATAATGATGATGATTTATTCTTTAGTAGACATTATATATAAAGATATATGCATGTTCTGTTCATGATTTTTTGGTCAACTTTTAACTTTTATCTTGTTAGTTGGTCAAACAGCCAAAAAACGTGTTTAGTAAATAACATTTAAGGCAAAATAAAATAACTACTCAAGTTAGTATTTTTGGTTGACTTTTGATTTATTGACCCACTTTTTTCTATTAAACAATCAACAACCAATTGTAACACCCCGAGATTTTCTGACTTCATTAATTAATATTTTAATAACTTTTCGAGATTTTATAATTATATTAAATTAATTTTAAAAGTAGTTTAATAAGTTGTGTTTGTAAACGAATTTAAATATTAACATATGTTTATATTAAAAATACAGCTACGGCTTCTAAAATAAAGAGGTTTGGATTAAATTGTTATTTTATTAAATTGTGTGGGCACATGAAAACGAGTTTTATAAGTAGACATTTCAAGAAAGGAATCTAGGAATAATAATAATAATAATAATAATAATAATATAGTAATAATAATAATAATATTAATACCCATGATAAAAAGACTTGGTTAAACCCTAACATTAGCCGTCATTTACACTCCTCTCATCTCCTTCTTCTTCCTTCCTCCTCTCCATCTCTAAGCTATCTTCTTCACACTCTCTCTTCCTCTTTGAGCCACCACCAAGCAGCTGTGCCACCATCAAAGACCACCAGCAGCAGCCCCTACAAACACCACCAATCCGGCAGCCACCTCCACCACCGGAAGGCAGCAACCGGCGGCCAGCACAGGGCTGCAGATCCTCCCCAAAACAGCAGCATAGTGCTGCGTTTTCACTCCCATGGCTGCCCCATCTCCCTCTTCTTTCATTTTCCCCATTGTAAGACATATCTTCTTCTTTGTGAGCCATTTAAACTCTACTTAAATGTTATTTTTTTTATATAATTTCTAGTTGTCATATGAATGTTGATGTGATTATTGAATTGAATGGTTGTTTTATGCTTAAAATTAATTTGGGTGAAGAGTTTGAAGTTTGAGTTGAAATGGATAAGTTATGGTTGTTTTAGGGTTTATATTATAATGAATTTAAATGTAGTATTTTGAGTAAATTCATGAATCTTAACTTAGACTAAGTTATACTTTGATAGAATTTAAAGTGAGTTAGTATTAGAAAGTTGAATTGAACTTGAATAAATTAAGATCATGAATTTAAAAGTAGTATGTACTACTTTTTTTGGCTTGGATGGTGTTCTACTAACTAAAAATCTTGTATAAGCTTGTGTATGTGACATTGTCGATGATTGTGGTGAGTTGTTGTGCATAGCTGAGCTTGGTCGTTAAATTGATATGTCCAATTGTGATGCTAAATTATACGACTTTGACCCAAGTTATACGAATCGTTATTAATTCGTCAAACTACTAAATTAATTTATTCTTAATCGTCTTACTTTAAAAACCTTGGAAAAATAATAAATCACTACTACCATGAGTGATATGTTTGTTATTAAGTGTAATGTCGTGCATTACGTGTTCTTAAACTTTCCGATGGATAGTTTGACTATAACGCGCAAGCGTATGGTTGTGTTTGTTCACCTGAACATATCTTAATATAAACCTGACTAGAATATAATGTTATGGTTTGATTAGAATTGATGGCGTGGTTCATGTGTGAACCTGAGTTGAATTTATTGCATGAGTGCGTTTAGAATGCGTACTAGCTTGAATCGAAACTTGTTTGACTAATAGAGTAGTTGTATGAAGTAAGTGCTTCTTAAATGATGTGAAGTAGGCTTATTAGTATTATTGTTAACGTGTATAGGTGCCCGGTTCATAAGAGGGGCTTAAGAACCTCCTTCGGAGTGACTTTTGCGACTTATTATCTTGCAGTTGCAGGTAAGTACACGCAGTAGCTAATTCTTGTATCTTGAATATGTTTTCTCTGCGTAGCAATATTATATGAGCTATGTTACATATGAACTGCTATTAAATATTATTAAGTTAGTGCTACAAGTGGGAATCAGCCGTAGACATAATAGAGAATGGGTTCTGATATCGCAAGACTAGAATGTTGAATTTTATGAGATTGGAATGAGAATAAGTCTCCTTACTTGAAGAGACATTAAGTTGGATATTTACTGTGACTCCACTGGATTGGTACCCCAGCTGGATTAGTTCCCGGAGGCATTGACCGTCTATATATGGTCGCTGTACGGGGGTATGATCATACTTTGCCATTGGGCGCCGGCATGGCCGTCACCGTCCTTGGCTGAGGTGTTGCCATGTGGGTCTTGCAAACCCCAATATGGTGGCCTCTAGTCACATAAGAAGATATATAAGAGCAATTGAAGAGATAGAAGACGGTGAAGATATTGAGAAGTATATTGAATTGAGAAATAGATGGAGTAGAGGTTTACACGTTTGGATACCTTCCTCACCTTGCTTTGTCGAAATTGTTTGTTGGTTACGTATGCATAATTTATTGTTAGTTACTGACGTGTACTGTTTGTTTCCTTGTTTATGGCTTGTCTTTGATGGCCCTGCTATGACACGTTGGTCTATGACTTTACGTTGAGCAGTAGGGGTATCATAGATAACACTTGCAGGTTTTTGGAGTTTATTTGCATTGCATACGGGGGGATTGAGTGAGAATCTTGACACGTGCCATGTTCTAACTAATTTTGACGCCTCACGTGTTTTGTATTGTAATTGAGTATGTTTTTGGTTTGAGGCGTGCCCTCCTTTTGATGTAATTTGTTCCGCTGCAAAGATTTATTTCGTTTTATATTTCGTTAGTGTCTTGAATGACTGGTATAGCTGGTTACGTTTTTGGAAAACCCTAGTGTTTACATGGGAACCACGATCCATGCTTAGCATGTCGACAGAGGTTTTGGCGATGATCATTCCGCCGTGATTTTTGTTACAAGGCTATTAATACCTCTTCTCGTGATGGTTTATTGTCTGTTTGATCCTTTAGGCGCGTTGAAATTCAAGGCAGACGCTGCCGAAATTTCCGTAGAATTTTGTTTGAAAGTTTTTCTAAAACCTCTTTAATCAAACCTAAATATTATCTTTTTTCTTTATTCTAAATTATTTTAAATGTAACACCCGAATTTCCTCCGTTCTCTTCTGGTTTTGGTTCCGTTTAGAGGGTCGGAAATTCAGGGGTGTTACAGGTGGTTACCAGAGCCAGTGGTTCCTATCTTTCCTAAACGCTTCGTGTTTTCTCTAATGCTAATCTTTGTTTTGTTTTCGAAGTTAAACTGCTTTGAGAGTTTGGGTAGATATGGGATAGTTGCATATTACATTTTCATGCATATGATTATCATTGCACAAGTGAATAGGTAAATAAATAGTTTGTTTAGCTCATTTTAAAACTTATTTTCATGTATGTTTATTTTTTTTATAATTAAAAGTTATGATTGTGGTTTGAATGATGATATGATGCTAAACAATTAAGTAGATGTGATTTATGTGTTATCCGAGTATTAATGACAATTGTTACGTATGTTGGACAATTCATGAGTTGCGTGATAGATATTAAGTACGACAAATAGTGTATGGATAATGGACTTATAGAGAAGTTGGTGGTAACTGGTATTTCCTTTTGATTGTAAGGATGGTATAAACTTTGGTCTTATGTGCTTGAACATTTGTTCATGTTAATTGTTTTCGCAAAGCTTATGAGTTCGATATTGATCTTACACATAAATCCAATGCTTATTTGTTCGTTTGAACATTTTATTGGTCAAATACATTTGTTCCTCATTATAAAGAATGTGGTGACCATAATTCTTTTGAAGATTGTTAATGATTGCGCAAGTATGATTGTAAGTAGTGTAAACACGAATAAGGATGAGGAATTTAAAAATAAATAAACAAATAAATAAATAATAGGATAATATTTACACGTGATTGTAAGTGAAGTTGATTAGTTAGATAATTGATATGATAGCCTGTAAATAAATTCTTGATCATATATTAAGGATAATATTATAGTTTTTGAAGTCAAGCTGGTGATTCATGTAAATGAAGTGGTAGCACTAGTGTGAGTTTTTTTTTTTAAAAAAATTTAATTTAGTCATGCATCGAGTCATGGATTACAATCAAGAAGCGATGTAAAAGCTATGTTTTAAGTAAAGAGATTATGTACCCGATAACGTGAAAGATTAATTATTTAATTCATACAAGTGCAAGAAAGTGCCAAGTACAGTTCGGAGTAACGTCTAACCAACCCTAATATGTTATATAAATGATTTCCAGTTAGATTTTGAAAATGTCTCTCAAGTGTGAGAGTCAGAAAGTGATGATGACCATTCTACACTATGGTGAGTTTGACCATCGACCACACCAACTTTTTGTTGTATATTTTTTTTTAGTTATCAATAGTATTAATTATCATATTAGTATAGTATATTGGTTTGACTTGTGTCGTGTTCCTTGGATTAAGTGCAAAGACTTAGAGGATTACATGTTTATCGTAATATGGATCGTTTTGAAGATATTGGTTAAGTTGATATATAATCCAATTATAGTACTAATGGGTTGTTACGATTGAGTTGAAGGATTTTATAGAGGGGATAGTCATGAATGTGGTGATTGAATCTTTAGGAATACTCTATATTGTTCTTGTCCAAAATTTTATTGTAGAATGTCTTCCTAAATGTATATTTTAAATAATGATTCAGTTGTAGAAATAAAGTTCTCATCTATATATATAAAACTCACTAACATTTTAAGGTAAAGTGTTGAGTCTTTGATTGTTTAGATATAATTGTCTAGCTAAAGTAAGTAATTCAAAAGTCAAATGAGTTGTTTAAATATTAAAGTGGGGTTTTCTCTTTTAAATTAAAATTTTAGTAGTATACAAGTATTTCCCGAAACTTTTCTATATGAAAATGTCTTGAAATTGACTTATATCATGATATTATTTATTAGTAAAAGTTATAATATATGTCCATCTACTAGTATGCTATGGTCATCTAACACTACCTTGAATGATTTTACTACCCTTACTACATCAATTTCATCCATGCGTTGTTGAAACATTTGATATTGGTGTTGAGTTTTTGTGTGGCATAGTCATGTCTACCAATAACGCTTTCCAAACTCATACAGTGATTGAGACCGATGCTTTAAATTGGTTGATGTAATATATAACGTTTCCTAAACATCTTATGTATGTAGTGAGACCTTAAGAATCGGGTGAGAGTAAAAGCGATAGTCAACCTATTAGCCTGAGTTATTTAGTTTATGGATATTTTGATGAATTATACACTATAAGGGCCCCCTGTTATTGATTTTGATTTCGTAAGCATCCAACCCTCATCATAATTAAAATAGTATTCATGTTTGTCATGTGATAACGACTTTAAAATCACTACTCTTTTGTCAAAAACGAGTTGATGTGGTTCTTCAGATGAAATATGCATTTTTTTTTCCCTTCTTATAGACACATGAGTTTGAGTATCAAAGGAGAAACGTGTTATTCGCAAATTCTCTGGTTTTAGATTGTACTTCGTAGATACATAATATATTTTTTTTCTTACATAAGTTGGTAACTTTATGTTAAGGTGGATAGTTAAAGAATAATCATCATAAACAAATTGCACGCGAAGAGCCTATGGATTGATACGAGAGAGCACTATTGATGAGTAAAGACTGATAATTGAGTCTTAATAAATGCTTGTATACGTGATAATTTTTTTTTAATCAGATGATAATGTGAAGAAGAATCGTGATGATTTTAAAGCGTTAACTAAAAAGAATAACAATTGAATTTATTTTGATAAAAAAAAAAAGAGAATAGATTCATTGATATTAAAAATTGTCTTCTCATGGCCTTCTGGGCAGTTACAAGACATAAGGATAAAATAATCTAATGATAAGGTGAATTGAGCGTCTTTGAACACATAAGATACAAGTAAATATTTTAAGTACTTTAGAGTATCTCATTGATCACCACTTATCCTGCTAGCTAGTGTTTTGAAATGATAACGTTTATATGAGACTCCAAATGAAGCTCGATTTTACATATGTTACTGTTTTAATAATGATTGGTGTGATACGTGGTAAATTAAGTTTGAAGAGTGACTTCATGAAGATAATGTAGTCCTAATAAAAGTCAGAACCGTTTCAAATCTAAATATTGAAAAAAACGAAAATGAATATGTGAATAGTTATAATTTGAGAGATGAAGCGAGATAAAGACTTATGTCCTAAACAATTATTATACAAAATCATTATTATGCGATAAATAGAGTTAGATAATATTAGCACTGGTGTCAAGAAGTGTTTTGATTTGATGTTACTAATTCATTGGATCGTAATAAGCATGTAATGAATAAAAGGTTTGAAATTTTAAAATGTTTTGATACAGACATTCATGTTTAAGTTGTCATTTCTAAGTTCGCATTTTAGGTTGAAGGGCGATTGAATCCCCCTTATTGACAAGTGAATAATTGTGATGCATAATTTCAAGTGCTGCATTATTTTGTTAGCTTTGTGTTTTTGCACCTTAGTATAGTGTTGAGATTGTTGATGTAACAGTCATATGGTTGAGATAACGGTGTTATAACTAGTTAGAGGTAGTGTCGTGATGAAGATGTTATGGTGTAGATTAGATATTGTGAAATTAGAATCGGTGTCGCAACTTTATCGAACTTGTATGATTGATGACTGCTTTGCTATTTATATTGGAAATTCTTGTGATGTATACATAAAATGTCATCTTTAGTACTATTGTTATATATGTACATGATGCATTACTTTAATCATACATTAGTTTGCGATTTTATCTTGATATAAATCCTATACTTTAAACATATCTAGTCGGATGGTAAATGAACAACTGAAAAATGTTGGTGACCTCTATGTTGCCATTCCTGATTCTAAATCATCCTCATATTATCGTTATTAGAATTCGATATCATGGTAGATAAAAAAAAAGGGTATTGTTTAACAATTATGATATGTGTATTAGTATGTTGGTTGGGAGCGTATAATTATTAGCTACAGTAACTTGCAAAAATGTGGTACATATAATTGGATCATACACTTGAAACACGTAATATGTGCAGAGTTATTAATTTGATTTGTTAATCTACTAATCGAGTCATGATGTATAATTTAAAACGTTATAAAATAATTTGATCATACATGATTAATGAAAAGAACATTTCATGTTAAGTAAAAAGTTAGGGTTATCCCTTTCAAAAAAAGTTAGGGTTATGATATGATAAGTAAAGTTAATGGTGAATCAATTTGGGGTTGATAACCAATCAGTTTTGTAAGAATCACGCATCCTTAAGTCTAGGGTGCTTAATGGTAATACCAGTTAAGTGTTGAGCAATTTTATACTTTTTACTTTTGAGATTTTGTTGTTTTGATATTTTACCCATATTTATGGTTTAAGTTATAATAGTTGAAACTTTCCTACATCGCAAGATTATCACAAAGTACGACCTTAGGTGGTCACATAGAACTGGAAAAGTTGTTTTAAGAATTTAGATAACAGGACATTTCGTGTTGTTATGATCTCAAGTAATACACTTTATAAGTCGCGTGGGCTAGATCCCTTACTTTTGTAAACATTAAGGAGAGTTGCCTTATTAAGAAACATATTGAGACCTAGATACTAAGGTTTGTGGTACTGAGACCAGAGATATTAAATAATTAGAATGCCATGGTCTAACCATTCTATCCTTGCTTATGTTTCGAGGTCAGTAAGTTACGGGGTCGTAACTAAATTCTTAAGGGGGGTAGAATGCGTTAGATTTTCGCGTGTTTGCATGCGTTTTCTCGTCTAAGATAACAATATGTCGCAATTTTCATGCTTCTGATTGATTATTTGAACCAAATTGTGTGATATCTACATGTTTTCGATTAATTGTTTGAATTAAATTGTGTGATATTACATGCTTTGTGATCGGTTGTTGGGTCAATGTAGGTGATTACAAACACTCGAAATGAAACATGAATAAATATATTTTGATAGATTGAGTATCCTTGTGTCAATGGTGTCGATAAGGACACAATTCTTACGTCAATTCATAAGCTGAAATAGATAAAACACCTTCTCGAGTTACTAGAAATATAATTTTTTTTTTCTCAGGGTTGTACTCTTGTAACCTCAGTTTCGGGGACGAAACTCTTTTTAAGGGGGGTAGTCTGTAACACCCCGAGATTTTCTGACTTCATTAATTAATATTTTAATAACTTTTCGAGATTTTATAATTATATTAAATTAATTTTAAAAGTAGTTTAATAAGTTGTGTTTGTAAACGAATTTAAATATTAACATATGTTTATATTAAAAATACAGCTACGGCTTCTAAAATAAAGAGGTTTGGATTAAATTGTTATTTTATTAAATTGTGTGGGCACATGAAAACGAGTTTTATAAGTAGACATTTCAAGAAAGGAATCTAGGAATAATAATAATAATAATAATAATAATATAGTAATAATAATAATAATATTAATACCCATGATAAAAAGACTTGGTTAAACCCTAACATTAGCCGTCATTTACACTCCTCTCATCTCCTTCTTCTTCCTTCCTCCTCTCCATCTCTAAGCTATCTTCTTCACACTCTCTCTTCCTCTTTGAGCCACCACCAAGCAGCTGTGCCACCATCAAAGACCACCAGCAGCAGCCCCTACAAACACCACCAATCCGGCAGCCACCTCCACCACCGGAAGGCAGCAACCGGCGGCCAGCACAGGGCTGCAGATCCTCCCCAAAACAGCAGCATAGTGCTGCGTTTTCACTCCCATGGCTGCCCCATCTCCCTCTTCTTTCATTTTCCCCATTGTAAGACATATCTTCTTCTTTGTGAGCCATTTAAACTCTACTTAAATGTTATTTTTTTTATATAATTTCTAGTTGTCATATGAATGTTGATGTGATTATTGAATTGAATGGTTGTTTTATGCTTAAAATTAATTTGGGTGAAGAGTTTGAAGTTTGAGTTGAAATGGATAAGTTATGGTTGTTTTAGGGTTTATATTATAATGAATTTAAATGTAGTATTTTGAGTAAATTCATGAATCTTAACTTAGACTAAGTTATACTTTGATAGAATTTAAAGTGAGTTAGTATTAGAAAGTTGAATTGAACTTGAATAAATTAAGATCATGAATTTAAAAGTAGTATGTACTACTTTTTTTGGCTTGGATGGTGTTCTACTAACTAAAAATCTTGTATAAGCTTGTGTATGTGACATTGTCGATGATTGTGGTGAGTTGTTGTGCATAGCTGAGCTTGGTCGTTAAATTGATATGTCCAATTGTGATGCTAAATTATACGACTTTGACCCAAGTTATACGAATCGTTATTAATTCGTCAAACTACTAAATTAATTTATTCTTAATCGTCTTACTTTAAAAACCTTGGAAAAATAATAAATCACTACTACCATGAGTGATATGTTTGTTATTAAGTGTAATGTCGTGCATTACGTGTTCTTAAACTTTCCGATGGATAGTTTGACTATAACGCGCAAGCGTATGGTTGTGTTTGTTCACCTGAACATATCTTAATATAAACCTGACTAGAATATAATGTTATGGTTTGATTAGAATTGATGGCGTGGTTCATGTGTGAACCTGAGTTGAATTTATTGCATGAGTGCGTTTAGAATGCGTACTAGCTTGAATCGAAACTTGTTTGACTAATAGAGTAGTTGTATGAAGTAAGTGCTTCTTAAATGATGTGAAGTAGGCTTATTAGTATTATTGTTAACGTGTATAGGTGCCCGGTTCATAAGAGGGGCTTAAGAACCTCCTTCGGAGTGACTTTTGCGACTTATTATCTTGCAGTTGCAGGTAAGTACACGCAGTAGCTAATTCTTGTATCTTGAATATGTTTTCTCTGCGTAGCAATATTATATGAGCTATGTTACATATGAACTGCTATTAAATATTATTAAGTTAGTGCTACAAGTGGGAATCAGCCGTAGACATAATAGAGAATGGGTTCTGATATCGCAAGACTAGAATGTTGAATTTTATGAGATTGGAATGAGAATAAGTCTCCTTACTTGAAGAGACATTAAGTTGGATATTTACTGTGACTCCACTGGATTGGTACCCCAGCTGGATTAGTTCCCGGAGGCATTGACCGTCTATATATGGTCGCTGTACGGGGGTATGATCATACTTTGCCATTGGGCGCCGGCATGGCCGTCACCGTCCTTGGCTGAGGTGTTGCCATGTGGGTCTTGCAAACCCCAATATGGTGGCCTCTAGTCACATAAGAAGATATATAAGAGCAATTGAAGAGATAGAAGACGGTGAAGATATTGAGAAGTATATTGAATTGAGAAATAGATGGAGTAGAGGTTTACACGTTTGGATACCTTCCTCACCTTGCTTTGTCGAAATTGTTTGTTGGTTACGTATGCATAATTTATTGTTAGTTACTGACGTGTACTGTTTGTTTCCTTGTTTATGGCTTGTCTTTGATGGCCCTGCTATGACACGTTGGTCTATGACTTTACGTTGAGCAGTAGGGGTATCATAGATAACACTTGCAGGTTTTTGGAGTTTATTTGCATTGCATACGGGGGGATTGAGTGAGAATCTTGACACGTGCCATGTTCTAACTAATTTTGACGCCTCACGTGTTTTGTATTGTAATTGAGTATGTTTTTGGTTTGAGGCGTGCCCTCCTTTTGATGTAATTTGTTCCGCTGCAAAGATTTATTTCGTTTTATATTTCGTTAGTGTCTTGAATGACTGGTATAGCTGGTTACGTTTTTGGAAAACCCTAGTGTTTACATGGGAACCACGATCCATGCTTAGCATGTCGACAGAGGTTTTGGCGATGATCATTCCGCCGTGATTTTTGTTACAAGGCTATTAATACCTCTTCTCGTGATGGTTTATTGTCTGTTTGATCCTTTAGGCGCGTTGAAATTCAAGGCAGATGCTGCCGAAATTTCCGTAGAATTTTGTTTGAAAGTTTTTCTAAAACCTCTTTAATCAAACCTAAATATTATCTTTTTTCTTTATTCTAAATTATTTTAAATGTAACACCCGAATTTCCTCCGTTCTCTTCTGGTTTTGGTTCCGTTTAGAGGGTCGGAAATTCAGGGGTGTTACACCAATACTCCACAACAAACTGACTTATTCAGCTAGAATCAATATTTCTAACTAGTCAAACAAGCAAAAAAAAAAAATCTATCAACCAACAAATAATAACCAATTGCAAAACGCTTCGTGAATTTAATCTAACACTTCCTTTGACTTCAATACGTACTCACTATTCACTAATGCTAAAGTTTTCTATTTTTTTTAATTTATTCTCTATTCGAGTGTTCTGTTGAGAGACCGTTTTTTGTAAACACGACTCTCAAAAATTAGCCCAAATCTATATTTAGAGTTGTAACAATATATATTTAGAATTGGACTGGGCTTTTGAGAGCCGTTTTTACAAAAGACGGTGTCAAGTAAGAATTTGTGTTCTCCTATTAGACATTTCATAAAGATATGAATTTAAATCTAACATTTCCTTTAACTTTAATCCCTACTCACTAATATTAATAGCATGTTTGGTAAGCGGTAATAAATGGTGGTAATAAAAATGACAAATTAGTGTAATTTTGGTTGAAAAAACTTTTGGCTACCTTGATGGTCATGCTTCTCCAACTCCACTCATCTCATTTTTTTTCATAAAATTTATTCCAATGCATTACTATTGTGAGATGTGGTATTAGGTGGTAATGAAAATTTGTAAACAAAAAAAACTTTTTTGTTTTGTGATCAAAGTTTCATTACCATGGGAATAATATGACACTTTTGATAAAATTTTACACTATAAATCATTCTTATTACCACCATTTAGTAACACTAACCAATCGGACCATAAAAGTTGAGTTTAAAATTTTATAATTTTAGATTTAAAAGACTGAAAACCGATCAACCACAATTAGTGGATTCTATACAAAGTACTTCACAACAATATTTTGGGAATTCTATTTTAGATAGCATTATTTAGAAAATCTTGATTTAGGTGGCATTATTTTATTTATTTATTAGATAGTGCACGTGCGATGCACAACTTTATTAAAATTTTTGACATATATGTATAAACTAAGATTAATTATTTAATAAATAAAATTAAAATGATTTTATAATTAATTAAAAAAATAAAATATGGAGTATAATTTTCTAATACAAAAATAATATAAAAATATAACCTAAAAAGTAAAAAAACTAATCAATATGGATAATATTATAGTCATAATAACAAAGTAGTAAAGTCAAAGATATAAATATTAGTCATAATAACAATGACATCATCATTGAGTTTGATAGGGAAAACTTTTATTGAGGTTGTGACACGTAAACAATATAAAAAAGTAATGATGTCATCCGTATTTTGATTTGGTAATAGTTATAGATAGATATATTTATTTATTTTTCTAGGTGACATTATTTAGAAATGCTAAATTAGGTGGCATTATTTTATAAATTCTAATTTAGGTGGCATTATTTGGAAAAAAAAAAGTTCTAAAAAGTACTTGGTACGTTGCCAACAAAAATAAAAAACCAAGTTGCTGATTTTATATTCCATTGGTGGGTCCCACCGCAAAATTTCCACCTCATGCCACTATCCTTGGAAGTATGCCAATTTCTATGTCCAAATACATACTAATCACTTAATTCACATAAAAAAAGGAAAGAAAATTAATTTATAAAAAGTGAACCAATTAAAATTTTATTAAAATATTTTCTACTATTTTTGTTGGCACAATCATCCAATCAAACACTTGTGCCACCCATTTCAAACCCTTTTTCTATATTTATTAATAGTCGGTCTCTTGAAAGATCGTCTTTTTGAGAGACGTTTCTCAGGCTTAATCTATTAAAGCTTATTGCCTACATTTATTCTACATTTTCCCTAATGGACCAACCTAATTAGAGACGGCCTTTCACAAGAATTTGTGTTTTACTAATTAATTAATGAAGAATAATATTCCTTCCAATTCAACCAAGTTGTCCCATTTGGGTTGGACACGGTTTTTAAGAGTGAAATGATGGGGTATTTTAATTGATTAAATTAATTGTAAAGGTGGTAGTTGGGCATTGGGAGAAGTAAAAGTTGGGGTAGTTGGGTATTTTAATTGATTAAATTAATTGTAAAGGTAGTAGTTGAGTATTGGGAGTAGTTAAAGTGGGGTATTTACGTAAAAAAAATCATTGCTAAAAATAGAAATGGAACAACTTGAGTGAATTGCCCATAAAAAAAATGAGACAACTTGGTTGAGTTGGAGGGAGTATATGATGCAACTCTTACGATTGTACTGAGAATTTTGAACTATTTGGTTAACGATGTTATGTACTTTAATGTCGTATGACTCTTTATTAATAAATCAAGTATTATTAAAAAAAACTCTTACGACTGTAATCTCTTCATTCCACTTATTATTCATCAATTGTCATTTTATTCAGTCTCACTCATTTGCATTATTTTTATTTATGGATAATGACTTATTAGTTTCTTTTAACTTCATCCATATATTCTAACTCTACTTTTCATTTACATAATTTATTTTCTTTCATCATTAGTTACCAATATATTTATTTATTAAAATTATTTCCTTTTTTCTTTGATACAAATCTATCCGGACAAAAGAGTACTTATGTAAGAAAAATCTAATGATTTTTTAATGTAATTTTACTTATATTGTACTATATTTGTTTTGAAAATATAAAACAATTTAATATATTTAAATTTATCAAGATAATGTAACATAGAAAATATAAATATTTAATATTTTTTTTTTGAAGATATAAATATTTAATATTTCATGTAATTATTTTAACATAGAAAATATAAATATTTAATATTTCATGTAATTATTTTAACATTCAATATGTATTCCTTAATTTTAAAAAAATAGGATTACAATCTCGTGGGTTAGCTATATGTACAAAATTCGTATTTTCGAAGGAAGTAAAAATGTGTACTTTAGAAAAACGACGAAATATGCGCATCAGAGGATAAATCATTTTTAAAATAAAAATAATTCGAATAAATAACTTTTTGAAAAATTTTAAAATGGCTGTGTCTTGCAATTGCAGGCTCTCAGATAATTGCAGGTATCTCCCTCTTTAAAGACCATATTGAGCCAGAGGATTCTCCTCTGATCGCACTCTTCTATATGAATATGAGCTGCCTTCTATCTTTCATTCCAAGACCCTGACCATAGTTTGTCTATGAGCGGGATACACTGGATATGATGATGATAATAATGAATAATATTTTGAAACTGTAAATGTAGCAATTTTAGTGCGACAGAAGGTAAAAAAGTCCATTAAACTCAAGTGGGGTCCATCCATCCCACTTGTAAGTCCTGAGCTTATGTCATCTTCCCCTTTGGCTCTCTTATCAAAGAAACTTGTGCTCTAATTAGCTGTAGTTTTCTTCCTCTCCTTCATCTTCATGCTCAAAAAGGACAATTTTTATTGGCGTGTAAGAGTATATTTAACCTTACTAGTCAATTTCTTAGCAAGCTTTACACACTAGTTCGTCTTTTGCTTATTCAGAAAGAGGGAAAAATCAAAAAAGGTAAAACCCAGCTCAAAACCAAGTCCATTCAGCTTAATTTCTTCTTAATTTTAAGTAAATTGAAGTCAAAATCTGCTTGGGAGGATGATTTTTTATTGGGTATTTGATTAATTTCAGTTTTCGGCATCTGGGTTATGTTAATTTTTGACCTAGCATTCATGGGGTTGTTGGATTTATGGATTTGTATGTAGTTTTCTTCTTTTTTTGGTTGAAATTTCGATTGTATGTAGTATTTAGCATGTTTTTGATACAAATTGGTTTAATACAAAGCAATATCATACTGTAAGTAAGCTCAAAAGGGGTCTAAGGAAAGGATTTGATTTGACTCTGAAGTGGGTTTTAAGTCTGAAATCAGTATTTTCTGCTGAAAGGAGAGTTGATGCTTGGTCCAAGGCAATGGAGGTGTATATGGCCAGATTTCTATTTCTTTAGCATTTGTTTTAGGAAATAATATGAAGAACCTTTTGAAGAAGCTGAATATTATGCCCAATCAATCTGAAGAAATTGAGGGTTCTAATTCATCAAAAACCAATAATAAATTGAATGTTGGATTATCTCCTAGGTCACAGGCACAAGCACATAATAAAACCTTTACTGCTTTGGCTGGTTGGTTTAATTCAGTTACTAATAGAAAGAGTCCTAGTCCCCCTTCTTCTTCAAATGTTAGGACACAAGATATAATGGATCAACATTTAGATTCTGCTAGTAGTAGTGGGTTGGATGTTTTGGATGTTGGGAGGCGTGACTCGGAGTCGAGTAATTCGAAGGATCCTGACATTGAGGAAGAGTATCAAATTCAATTAGCTATGGAAATGAGTGCAAGGGAAGATCCTGAGGCTGTTCAGATTGAAGCTGTGAAGCAAATAAGTTTAGGGTCTCATACACAGGAGAATACTCCTGCAGAGGTTGTGGCATTCAGATACTGGGTAAGTTTCTAATCTTATCTCTTTGATATACTAAGTACTAACCTATGGAAGTGCTTAATATCCCTAATTTTGATGGAACAAAGATTTTAGTTCTTTGGTTTGGAATCACAATGGACTGTATTATAATGACTCATTAAATTATGCGCATGTGAAGTTGCCGAAGGTTTTTGCTACCATAGGTCATCAGAAACAATCTCTTTGTTAATTGTATCAAGGGCAAGATTGCGTACATCTGACCCCTAAACCGAGCTTTGGTGGGACCCACTCAATGACATAGGGATAATTCAGCTTTGGTGGGAGCCATTCAATGGCATAGGGGTAATGGAATGTTGTTGAAATTTGTGGAATTGCTTAGTGGGTGTTTTATACAACTGACGGGAGTAATTTAAAGTAGGGATTTTGCCGAAGTTTGCTTTCTATATTTCGTTCAGAAAGAAAAATTGATGCTGTTCTGCAAATTACTTCTTAAGCATAGATAGGACTATCCATAGCATTGACAAATTTGATTTTCCATTGAAAAGCTTTTTGCATTTAGCATTAGCAGTTTCCAATATCCATTAGATATAGCGTATTGACAGTTTGACACTAACCCTGTTTCATCCATATACTTTTGAATGCAAAAGAAATTGAAAACTCAAATGCTATTGGTTGAAAATAAAAATCGGAAAAGCTTGATAATAATGGATGAAAATGGAATTAAATAGACGAGAATACAAGATATGGTCACTAACATTAAAGGCGTTAAGGCGATGCGAGAATAAAGCTTAGTATGTCGGATCACTGCACTTGTAGTATTGGCTTATTTTTTTTATTTCCATGCTTCTAGTTGATTAAACTGGTTTTCAAGGATTGCGTCATTGTTTAATTATATTCCCTATATGCACTTTTAGTTGAGGAACTTACATTACTGTTTAAAAATTTGTGCATCTTCCTGTATTCTTGGCTAACTCATCTCATATCATAGATTTGTCCATTCCTGACAGAATTACAATGCTCTTAGTTATGATGACAAGATATTGGACGGTTTCTATGACCTTTATGGTGTGGTCATCAGGAGTGAATCATCAAGGATGCCATCCCTGATTGATCTTCAAGCAACACCAGTATCTGAAGATATTAGTTGGGAGGCTGTTCTGGTAAACAGGGCTGCTGATGCCAATCTGCATAAACTTGAAAAGAGGGCTGCCATTTTGGCTTCTGAGGCAAGGTCAGATCCCCTTCTCGGTGACAATGCATTGGTGCGACAGCTTGCTACCCTGGTTTCTGACTACATGGGTGGACCAGTTGGAGAACCAGACAACATGTTAAGAGCGTGGAAAAGCCTTAGTTATAGTTTGAAGTCAACTTTGAGGAGCATGGTGTTACCTCTTGGTTCTTTAACAATTGGAGTGGCTCGTCATCGTGCTTTACTATTCAAGGTACTTTCCTCAATTCTAGTTACTTTCCTTAAATTTGAAGCTTTGCGGATTTGCTGAACATAGCCTCCTATTTGGTGTAATGTCGAAAATATTTCGACCTTGTTTACTTATAGATGAGGGCTATTGGGCATCTCTGAATAGAGCAGTATGAGCATGTCTATGAAGCTAGAGAGTCTAAATTTGTATTTGTTTCTTTACTTATGGTAGCTTAGCTTTTGCTAGCATTATTCTTTTATGTTTAGTGGTATTCCTTGTGGCAACCACATGCACATCTTTTGGTCGAAATGGGGACATAAAAATGCATGCTTTTATATACCCTGTTTGTGAAATTGCCCCGACGCAGACGAAAACAAAATTATTGTTTTGAAAGACTTTCTTTATAGGGCTAATAGTTCCAGTTGCGTGATATCTTCTCTATGTGTAGCTTTAAATTGCAACAATTCCATTTATATGTGAAGTTGCGCGCAATCGAAAACTACTATTTGTTATTACAAGGGTAAGGTTTACATACTTCAGACGTCTAAACCCTCCTACGTGGAAGCCACTTGGCATTGGAGATTCCTTGTTGTTCCTGGATGTTCTATCTTTTACTCTTAAGAAAGAGTTGTAGTTTACAATCCCTTGCATACGGATGTTATGGGACTAATAAAATATATAATAATTTTATGTTCTCACCTATGCTCTAAACAAATCAATTTTCGTCGACAAAAGAATGAAGCTTTATTATAAAATAAAACATACCTAAACAAAGAATAACTCCTCTACTTTTTATGGAAAATTACAAAAAAATTAAAAGTTCAACGATTTTCACAATTTTTTTGAATTTATCTTCGTTGCTAACACGCATCTTATAATATTGTTTCTTTTTGGTTGCTCTAACACATAAAACTAATTGATACCGTCTTTATGTAGCCATTTGCTTATGTTGGTGTTAATAGTTGTAATGAGATACATACACTTGGATTCCTTATGATCATAAATTGGATTTTTTTATTCGAACTAGCATTACTTAGGATGACATAGTTTTGTTATATTCAAGACTCTTTTGTATAAGAGGTAACTTGTAACCCATCAAACCTATTCTAATGTAAAGGAGTACTATTTAGTTAACAAGGAGTTTCACAATAAAGAAAAGACTATTATTAATGTAACTTGTGACCCATCAAAATCTATTTTAATGTAGAGGAGTCCTAGTTTGTTAACAAGGAGTTTCACAATAAAGAAAAAATATTATTAATGTTGAAGTAAAATGTTATAGCCTAGGGATGAGGAATCCCTCTTGCAAACAAGGAAACAATCTACATTACAATCCTTCATTCACTTCTACATAAAATGGTTTAAGAACAACGAATGTAAAATCCACATCCCTTTGCCCAAAGAGAGGCGAGAAATTTCTCCTTACCCCAAATTAGTTCAATCGGAAGAAAACGATCCTTAAAGATTCTCCATTTTTGTTCCAACTCCCACCAACCATAATGACCATAAAACAATAAATAAACAAATAGTCCACATTTTCCTAAGGTCACTGTCATTTCCATATCCAAGATCGAGTTTTGTAAATTGTAATAATTAGTTTATTTTTAGCTACCTACAACACAACTTATGCTTTCAAAAGTAGACTTTTTTGGTATTTATATTGATTACCAAATTCATAATTCCAACTTCGGTTCGTTTTCCAAATATTTTGTTAGAATCCACCCAATGCTTAAGCTTGTGTGTTTTAGGGTTCTTTTGTCGTATTAGTTTCTGAGACCTTGCAATGACAATCTACACAGCTTATGCTTTCAAAAGTAGACTTTTTTTGGTATTTATATTGATTACCAAATTCATAATTCCAACTTCGTTTCGTTTTCCAAATATTTTGTTAGAAACCCAATGCTTAAGCTTGTGTGTTTTAGGGTTCTTTTGTCGTATTAGTTTCTGAGACCTTGCAATGACAATCTATAGGCTGTGTATAAAGTTTTTAGCATCACATGGTTGCTAAATTAAGAGTTAATGGAAGTAGGAAGATATTCTAAATGTATGTTCCGATAGTTTCTATGAAATTTGAATCTGCTAACACTACCCCCAAGAAACATTGTCTATTGTCATAGAGAATCTGTTCTAACCCGTAGTTTCTTTATCAGAAGCTGTGTCTTTTGTGTTGGATTTCCTGTTCAACCTTTTGACATGGGTTCTTTTGACTGTTTTCTCTATCTATTTGAAGGTTTTAGCTGACAGTGTGGACCTTCCGTGTCGTTTAGTGAAAGGACAATTATACACCGGCTTTGATGATGTTGCTGTGAACTTCGTTAAGATCGATGATGGAAGGTAAGGGTACTGCATGTGTTTCCTTGCTGGAGTGAAAATACATAGCTGCTTGGTTTCTGGTTTCCATACAATCTCCTCAGTCCACAAATAGTACCTTTGAGCTCTCAACAATTAACATTTTGAATCTCCCCGAGTATGATATCGTCAGTATCTTCCCTTATATTATCCCATGACTTGCCTAGGCGGGTTTGGGGGTCAAATGTATGCAACCTCATCCTTCTGCTAACAAATAGGAAGTTTCTAATGGACAATTAATACAAAATCATTTCTTGCTTCAGATAAATAAAAACGCACATGATCAAATAACTAAAGAACTTTACTAAAAGTAAAAAAGAAACTTAAGCAAACAAACACGTTTGACTAAACATAAGAGGCAGAGCCCTATGAAACATAGTAAACTAACTGCTAGTTTACTACTACTCAATAAATAAGTTGTTGAAGCATAACCTTATGTATCATCAACACTTTTTATTCCATTTGGTTCCTTTTGACGTATGCGTCAAGGCAATCCATATATGATACAACACAGTGAATTAATTAATAAATTAAACATTATTTTTCCTTG
Source organism: Amaranthus palmeri (assembly GCA_019776075.1). Taxonomy (NCBI): domain Eukaryota; kingdom Viridiplantae; phylum Streptophyta; class Magnoliopsida; order Caryophyllales; family Amaranthaceae; genus Amaranthus; species Amaranthus palmeri. Next base: position 320,262 of record JAAKBH010000021.1, read on the forward strand.
GTTAGTAAATTATGTTTGGGTTGTGGCTTGTACTTTCAGTAAAGTGCTTCTGTGCTTTCCCTGAGAAACTTAGACTGTATATGAATTCGGACATTGACGAATAAACTCTTATTTTCTCTCAGCAGTAAATCTTGTGTATCTCTACTTGTGAATTAAATGTCATGATCTATTTATTAACTATGATAAGCATTCTAAATGGTTGTTATGATTGATTCTAGGTGGTTAACACATTAGCTGTTTTCTCCTATAAGTCATTAGTTGTCAAATTACTTGTTTACATTGCAGGGAATTTATTGTTGATCTAATGGCAGATCCGGGGACACTAATTCCTTCTGATGTGGCAGTGACCCATGTTGACTACGCAGATTCTTTTTCTTCTACTAGTCCTTTGTCCCGAGACATTGAGTCAAATATGGGCACTTGTAGCAGTGGAGCAGTTAGCTCATTTGATGAGCCTTCAGATTCTGGGACACTAGATGAGAAGATTTGCCTCAAAACTCAGCCTGTCGGAATAGATGAGCCCAGTGACAAGCTTTTTTCTACTGCTTCTGATAAACTTCTCGGGCCAGGATTGGGTGGTGATGAAGTTAATACATCAACTGGGTTCAGCAGAAATCCCAGTGAAGGGAAAAAGTTGCCAATGGAGGTAACTCCATCTAGAAACAGCTATCCTATAATGCATGCAAGATCTCCTTCATGGACAGAGGGAGTTAGCTCACCAGCCGTGCGCAAAATGAAGGTGAAGGATGTTTCACAATACATGATTGATGCCGCCAAAGAAAATCCTCAATTAGCTCAGAAACTCCATGATGTGTTGCTTGAAAGTGGTGTTGTTGCTCCTCCAAACCTGTTCACTGAAATTTATCCAGACCATTCAGATGTATCTGTCACTTTTACTAAGCCTCATTTTGGAGTAAGGCAAGAGAATATAACAAAGCAAGAATCCCGAAAGTCTAAAGATTTGGATTATTCTGTTCAACCCAAATTCTTGCCTCCCTTACCTCGTCAAGGAGGGCCATCAAAGGCAACTCCAAGCCTGCAGCTAGAAAATGTGCAGCCTGTACAAGGTTCTGAAATTGACAATTCCGTAGGAGGTAGTGAAGGTAGCACAAATCCTTTCGACATACAGTCTGATGTAACTCCAGTTAAGTTCGGGAAAAATGTTCCCGTTTCTGCTGCTGCTGCTGCAGCAGCTGCTGTTATTGCATCATCCATGGTGGTTGCTGTGGCCAAATCAAGCCCTGATCCAAACTTTGAGCTCCCTGCTGCTGCAGCTGTAACTGCTACTGCTGCAGCTGTGGTGGCAACAACTGCTGCTGTTGGTAAGCAGTATGACCAGCTGGAGGCTTCTCCACATTCACCAGGTGGAGATCTTGGCTTCTTCAATGAAGCGGTTGGTTCAAGGAGTGCAGAGGGGGATGATGCTATTGGCAAGGAGAGAGAGACTTCCGGAGCAAATTCAGAGGAAAGAACATCTGATAGGTCTGCAGGCGGTGATAGTGCAAGTAGTGCAAGGTCTGATATGCAGTTAGACGACGTTTCAGACTGCGAGATTTTGTGGGAGGAAATCACCCTGGGTGAGCGTATCGGACTTGGTATAACAATACACTATCATTTCCTTGATTTTATATTTTGTAATTTCTTAGACGACTTCATATATATGTCGTTTGTTTACACTTTTAGGATCATATGGCGAAGTTTACCGTGGAGATTGGCGTGGAACTGTAAGTGTTTTTTCCTCTTTTTAATAATTAAATTGCTTTAAGACTTTATCGGGTGGCCATTGTCCAGAAATTTACATAAGGTCTTGAATTAATATTGATGACATTGTTAAGGAGAGCTTAGTGCTCTACTTCTTATCACAACATCAAAAAGACTATCGATGAAGGCCCTTTGACAAGCACCTACTTATGTTTTGTATGAATTTGACCACTTAAGTTTTTAAATTTTGTAATATCTGTCTTCTAAAATCTGTGCTTGCTATTATTTGTTGGTTTCAAATATTCATGCACTAACACAAGTCAATGTTCAAATAACTTGCTAAAAACATTACAAGACATATATTCATCATCATCATACCCAGTGTATCCCGCTCATAGATAAACTATGGTCAGGGTTTGATGAACTATAACTTATTCGGTAATGTTTTTGTCATCAAATAACAACTACTGCTCATGGGGACCATTTTAGTATAAGTACTCTCTACTACTGTTTTGTGCTTTAAAGTTGCACGGGGGCCTTTATTTAATAGCACTATCTTCATTTCTTTTTTTGCGCGCACAAGAGAAATGATGCAATTGAAAAAGAACAAAGAATGTAAGTTTTTTTTGTCTATATAAAGAGCCTCCCCTTTACCTCTTTCCTAAAAGCATTCTAAATTCTATTTTCCCCATCCATAAGCATACTGGCTTTGCCAAGTTTGACCAATTTGAATCTGATGTATAAAATTTTAAAAATACTTTTTGGAATCCCTCAAAAAGATAAAAAGGAAAAATATATGAAAATGAATTTCAGTAATTTTCCTCTCAAACTTTGCATGTTGTATTTGGAGTTTATAAGGTTTATAACCATACGTCCCAAAAATTTTGTGTTACAATTTCAAGAATAAAGTATGCATTGTAGATTGGATTTGTATTAGATAAAGTGGAATAAAGCATAATCTTTGTTAGGGACAATTTCTCATGTTGTTTTGTTTTGGTTCATGCAGCCCTTGTGCAACTCCCTTAAATTTGAATCTTTTAAATTTAGAAATATATGTTGGGAATATGGTGTTCATCCTTTAAGAGTGTTACCGCCACACTAGCTCACTAAGGAAACTAATGCAAGTCTAAGAAAATTTGATTACTACAACTTTATTACATAAAAAACAACTCCAAATATTCAAGAACTAAATGTCCAAATATCTTAAACCTACATTACAAAACTCAAATACTACTGGTGTTTGTAATTCTATTCCCACTCTCCCAAGACGTGTGCCCATATAAGAAAGAAAGACAAGGGAAAAAGATTCTAAAATCAGAAAAATTTTTAATTTTTAACTCTATCCTGTAGAATAATAATTTAGTAAAATAACTTTTGAAAGAGAATAATGCTATAAAGAAAATATTGATATCACAATTAAATCCCAACTACAAATACATATTCAAATCATATAGTCAATCAAATCCCAATAACAATAATGCCTACGATTTATATATAAATCTCAATAAGAATAATACTTGTAAATTAAATTCATTTCAATTAGGAAGAGGAAAGAGAACGCCAAACTTCAATTGTTGTCTCTGCTATGACCAGCTATGACCACAAGTGACAAGTCAGAAAAGAGAGACAAATTATAATAAGAAAAATTACCCAGAATAATACGACCTTTCACTGATTTCCCAAGAATAATACGAACTTTCAATTAACCACCAATAATACGAACTTTGACATGCATTTTCCGCTAGCATACATGACATGTTTATAACCAGTAGTACATTTTTTTTTTTTGACCGTTGCTCAGTAGGTTTCATCTCGTATTATTGGTGGTTAATTGAAAGTTCGTACTACCGGTTGAAACCTGCTGAGCAACGGTCAAAAAAAGACCTGTACTACCGGTTATAAACAGGTCATGTATGCCAGGGGAAAATGCATGTCAAAGTTCGTATTATTGGTGGTTAATTGAAAGTTCGTATTATTCTTGGAAAATCAGTGAAAGGTCGTATTATTCTGGGTAATTTTTTCATTATAATATTAAATAAATTTTCCTACTTGGACGACAAGAAGGGTGCCATTAAGAATTAACTAACGAGGCAACTTTTTCATCATTTTCCTCTTTTATTTTTGTGATCGTAACACGTGGCATCCAATTATATATTATAAATTCAATTATTAGTCCTAGTTGAAATTATCAACCTCAAATTATATTTATTTCTCGATTCCTTAAGTTCATAAATAGATCTCAACGCATAATTGTTTTAACCAACACAATAATTATTATATAGCAAATATGAAAAAAATATTGTTAGTAGTATTAACAAAACTATTATAAAAAAAATAATATTAATAGTAATAAAATCATACATCATATAGCTCACATAAACACATAAACCATAACACCAAATATCCTAACGAGCTTTTAGAGCAATGAACATTAAACATTACCTCTTGTAGGCTGTAGCGTATCAATTCAACCCAAAGATTCAACATCTCTGATAAGCATTTTATACGATGTCTACATCTCTAAGCATTTTATACGATGTCTACATCTCTTGAGGAATGTCAATTTTACTGAAATTTTGTCTCTTATAAACACTTCCTCTGACATTTGCATCGATGATTGCAATTTTCTTTTCTAGTAGATGGTGGAGAAAGTAAAAATTGAAAATCCGTAATTTTTCCTAGGTTGAAAATGATAAATTTGCTGATTAATGATATTTGAAGGTTACTTTTATAGACTATTCACTATAGTTGAGGGTTTGGGCTAGTTTTAAATCAAAAAACAAAAATGATTGAATTTGAATTTAAAAGATATAATTTGAATGTAACCTACTTTGATCGATTCAAAATTTTCAATTTGAAATCTATTTTTGAAAATCAATCTTGAACTCTTAATTTTCAAATTTAAATTGAAAATATAAAGTTTAAATATCTTTTTAGGTAAAATCTATCGATATTGCACCATATTATTAAGGCTTTGACATTGTTGTTACTATTTCAGGAAGTTGCTGTTAAGAGGTTCTTGGACCAAGATATATATGGGGAGTCGCTTGAAGAGTTTAGAAGTGAGGTAACATAAGTTCATTGCTCCCACTAATATTTCTTTACTTTAGACATTGATATGTTTTAGCTTATTTTGAGCATTTAGTGTTATTTTGTGTCATTAAAAGTCATTTGCACTTTTTTTTTATTTATGTGAAGTTGGTGGTGATGTTAGCAATCAAGGATTAATTGGAAATAATTTTTTACTATGACATGGTTAAGTTTGCATACATCCAACCCTTCAAACCTGCCTAGGTGAGAGCCGCTTATGATATGTTGTTGTAATGTGTGTCATAATTTTGTATTTTACATTGATTGTTACCCCCTTTGTCCTCTCCTAGAGAAAGCATTCAAAATTTGGGGTGTAAAAATTTATTTGTAGTTGAAGAGTAAGACAACATACAAGTGGATGTTAGAGATGAGTGATTAAAATGGAGTGAAAATAGGTTTGTGAATGAGATTAAAAGGAGTGGAACGATTGCCATAAAAGAAAAGGGTGTAAATTGAGGGGGATTGACCAAAATAGATTGTGGAACATTTTCATGGACAAGAGTATTTCCTTTGTTGTTTGTCATGTATAATTTACTTAACCTGCTGCACCCGGGTTAAAAAAAATATTTTCAGCTGTAGACTGCAAACACATAATATGGGTGGACCTGGCCAGACGAGAACTGAGCAAACAAACTCTCCCTTCAATTCTTCATATTATGTATTTGTTTTTTTTTTCTTTGAACTTTGTTACTTCTCCATTGCTTTTGATTGATCTTCCCGCATAAAGAGGTTGTCTTGCTCTTTAACGAGCTAGCTTAAATTCACTAAAAGCTAACATATGGTTCATCAATGCTTGTAATTTTCATTATGGATAAGCAACAATAGGTGCAAAAAGTTGAAAAAGTTTTGTACTATGCTTTGCATTGATTTAAACTTGCTTGAAAACATTATTTGATCACAACATTTCATTACTCGGATGCCATTAAGTAACTCCTACCTTTGCGGTGTTTGGAAAGTTGGATATATGTAACCTTACCCTTGTTGGTGATAATAAAGAGATTAATCTGGATCAAACCTCTGTAGCAAACATCAACCAACATCATCTCCAACTTCAAATATATATTAACTGTAAATGATTTAATAAGCCACGATTGATGTCAAAAATTTTATACTTTTCATGTATTTCAATTAATAGACGCTTAAGATATTTTTTAGCTTAATTTTTGATATATTGTTTATTTTGTGTCTAAATTTTTAATGATATGCACTTTCAGATTCCAATGTCTTACGATGTATTTTTAATATATTCTTGAAAACTTGTGCTTCAAAATTGTTAGGTATTTTGTTGTACTTCGGATGTTTTATGTACCTTGCCTGATATGGTCTTACATACTGCTATACCTTTTAATTTGAGAGGGAAGGAGCATCACCTTCCAAACATATCAACGAAATTTCAAAATGTGGATTTATCTCCACTAAATAGTCAAATGCTACTTTTTTTGACTATTTAGTCTTACTATCGGTCTTCTACTTGGAAGTGAAGTTTTTTGAATCAAATTAGATTTTTTTTCTCGTCTAACATAACAACTTCATATTCAAAGTCTCTGGTACATTTCATAATGATTAGGATCTTCCATTATTCTTGGATTGATAATTTTTTTCATAAAATGATTCTCTTGAATTGTCATGGTATTCTGTATACAACTAAAATAAGTCTGGCCTTGGCACTGATGTAGGGTCATTTGATGATTTTTACATTGGGTCTACCTTTTGATGACTAGGTTCGTATCATGAAAAGACTACGGCATCCAAATGTTGTTTTATTCATGGGAGCTGTTACTCGTCCACCAAATCTTTCAATTGTTACAGAATTTCTTCATAGGTATGTTCTCTTTCGGCCACGACAATGTCATCTCATGGGAAATTCTAAGCAATTGAACAATGTTTTTTCTCACATGCTTAACTCTACATGAAACACATTTTGGTATAATCATACATGATTGGGCTGGCACAACACTTTTTCATGTACTCTCAAATAGGTGTACACGACTCGTAGCTTTGAAATTAAATCCAAGATTCTAATCGCATTTCAAGGTGAATAGTTTCCATACTTGAGCTGTACATTAAAAAAATTATCTAATTTTCTGCATGACCCTTTTAACATCATTTTTCATGTCGTGATGAATAAATTTGGACATTATTTAGAAAGTTGTTGTTAATGGATCATTTTAGCCTCTTGATTAGCTGTGGATCGTGTATTAACTTAAAATCGTAGGGGCTACTCCATTTATTCTGAAATATCATTTTTGCAAGGAGATAATGAAGACAGGGAAAGAGAAGATGAAAAGATCAACTAAATACACTAACCAAGATTGAGCTTGCAATAGTGCTCCGCTTGGGCTCAAAGCTCCACACGCTCAATATTTAGGTTTCACTAAAGCTTGAGAAGCTAGGGCTTAAGAAAAATAATTACAAGCTTGGCTTCTTATGTATCTTATATTCTAAGGGGAGAGGGTGTAAGCATGTTTTTCATGCTGAATTGAAAAAAATGAGAATTAGTAATAAGTCTCTGTTATGAAAAATATATATAAATTAAAGGTGATATATAATGGGTTGGGAAATGGATCTTGCTTAGAAAATCTTGAAATGAAAGGTATAAAACGTGTAGAAAGAATGAGAGATTTTTTCGGACACACCTAAAAACTTTGGGGTCTTTAAGTACTTTTGAAAGACACACTTGCAACAAAAACTGTAAATCCTCAAGCATCATAAAACTTACAGTTTGCTCATATTCACTAACAATTCAATTTATAGTTCATGAAAAGCATGCCGTAGATGGGTTGATTACATCCCTATTACTCATAGAACTAGACTTGCTAACAAAGCCCAACACATCTAATTTTTTGACCCTTTAGCTAACATAACTGCCTAATTTGAGATTCTAAATAAAGGCTACTAATTTCCTAAGCTACTCCAAGTTATCCATGCAAGGAGGACTTACTACTTGAATTCACTACTTTAACTAATGATAAATTGCTAAATACTATGAGCTTTAATATAACTCATTGGATTCTTCTATAATTTATACGTGAATCTATCCAATCAAGAACAAAATGACTTAGGATGCTTAAAATTAACTAGGATAAGTTATTTCAACTCTAATACTAGGATCGCAAATGTTTTGTCTAAAATAAATAGAAATTTGCTCCTTGATGCACTAATAAATCATTATTTAAATTGCACTTTCTCATGATGAAAACTTTCTTCTTTTGCTTTTTAATATAGTGACATTCTCTATTTCATTTTACACTACTTAAGTGTATCTTGCTCAAGTTTAATTTTTAGTGCAATTAATTTTGAGAATCTTATAACAGACTCCTACCATGAGATTAAGTTCAGAGTGGATTCTAATGCGAGATTTAAGAGTAGATGTTGAATGTTCAGAGTGAGAAAAGAGAAAAACAACAATAAGTGTTAGGATGAAGATAAAATAAGGTTCCATTCCATGTGATAAAGGGTGAAAAGCTGAAGAAAGACTAAGCAGTAAGAGTTGGAAAATAAATCTTCACTCTATTAACTTCAACTTAAAAAGGGAAAGATTAACTTTTATTTTGAACATCCTACAATGAATGCAAAAACAAGCTTGTATTGTATCGTATTGACTGTATCACAAAGGTTTTCAAATTTACCGAACCGGCATTACCCGTATCATAAAGGTGTAAAAAGACCCGCATTTTAGGCCATTTCAAGCAATATTTCCTGGTTTAGGAACAAATTTGGCTATTCGATAACCACTTCACTCTCCTTACCGCATTACCGAGTGTGTTACTGCAACCACGATTGTTACCGTATTGTTGGACTATATAACTTAAATTCCATAGATTTTGAAGATTACTCTGTAAAATTCATTTTTCGTTTTGCAGAGGTAGTTTGTACAGATTACTTCACCGGCCTAACAACCAACTAGATGAAAGGAGGCGCTTAAGAATGGCTTTTGATGCTGTAAGTGTCTTCCCTTCCTCTTAACATCAGCCCATTTTGACAACTCTTGATGATTATATTAGAAATTCAATTTCAGGCAAGGGGTATGAATTATCTTCATAGCTGTTCACCTGTGATTGTTCATCGCGACTTGAAATCTCCAAATCTGCTTGTTGATCGGAATTGGGTTGTTAAGGTTGGGTTCCTGCTCTTTTAGTATCAATCTTCAATTCGGCTGTTAAGTGTTCGTTTTTTAATGTGTCAGTATTTCTTTTCTTAGGTCTGTGATTTCGGCTTATCTCGTATGAAGCACAGCACATTTCTTTCTTCTCGCTCAACTGCAGGAACAGTAAGTTCTCGTTTTGGGATAAAGCTGGTGCTGAATCTGTCCTTCGCTATTCAAAACTTAAGAGGGTAGCAGTGAGGAACCCAAGTTCTAGAGTATTCGAGATTGTTGGAAATATTTTGAAATAAATTACCATGAAGAAAACAGACAAAAATAATCCCGCCTACAGACTATTTTAGAGCAATAGAAATCGGGGATTGTCTTCTCAAATATAATGTAGAAACCTAAAATAGTAAGTTTTGTAGGTTAAGTATTGCCATCTCAAGCTCACAGGGAGAAAGAAAAAGTGAAGCAAAAGCTATAAAAATTCAAAAGAAAAAGGAACCAAATGTTCGATTGCTTGTGATGATCTTTTAAAAGACCCTTAAAAGTTTGTTTATTCTAGAATAATTTACATTCTGGATTATTTACAGAAAGACATACCATATCATTGTGAAATTTTCTTTAGAAGATAGGATTAGTTAGGAGATACGAGCTAGCTTAACTAGGACACAACACGAACTCCACTGTTTGGACTTATAAATATAATACTTGAATGATTTAAATAATTTTACTGGCTGCAGACAAGTGCAACCTTTTTTCACATTCTTGATTTTTATATAGCTTTAAGTCAATGATTTTATTAAAGTATTTCATTGAAAGACGAGAAAATTTCTAGTGAAACTCTCCTTTGTTATCTTGTTTTAGTTTGTTGAATACTATTTGAATTAGGGAAGCTTTAAGAAACTTTAGTTAAGTTTTCAAACTATAAGCTATGCTTGCCAACAGTCTGCAACTACAATGACGTACATTCTAGATACATTTTTTCTTTGACTTGGTATTATGAGGCAAGAAGCCTAGAACTATAGTTTTAAAAATTAAATAGAACTTTACAAGGTATACACTTTTTTTTCTTTTTTCAATTTGTGTTATGTTTGGCATGCTCGTTAATACTCTGCGATTATCTCAAAGTTGTTCATGGCCACATGTATTTCTCATTGAAAATTTTGTACTTGCGACTGTGAATTATGTACTATGTGCAATTTGGATCATTGACACACCCAACTTGAATTTTGGGTCTAAAACCATTTCTTGAAAGTTTTGGTATGCAAGCTACTTAGTTATATTTATGTGGTGCAGGCTGAATGGATGGCTCCAGAAGTCCTTCGCAATGAGCCTTCTGATGAGAAGTACGTCCCTATCAATTTTTCTGGTTACATACTACCTCAGTTTTTTTTCTTTAGTTTTTGTTTGTTTCATTCCTTATCGGTTTGTGTTAGAGTCCCACTTGTTCGCTTTTTTTTTTGTGGTGGTCATGACACAAAAGGTACGCCATGTACGTATATAAGTATAGTCCTATATATATATATATATATATATATATATATATATATATATATATATATATATATATATATATATATACATATATATATATATATATATACATATACATATATATATATACATATACATATATATATATACATATATATATATATATATATATATATATATATATATATATATATATATATATATATATACATATATATATATAGGGTCAAGTTCCAGTGAGAACCAAGCGTGTATGAGAACCGTGAGAACCAAACTCCCTAATAAAAATGTTTTACTTTTTTACAGAAAATGTGTTACTTTTGGACAAAATAATGTTACTTATGTTTTAAAAGAAAGCAACACCTTTTTTTCGAAAAAATATTTGAATCACGATTGGTCTATATGATGATTCTTCTTTTAGCGCTTTTCTTTTTGCAGCGGTCATATATGAGATAGCAAGAATTATTGAGGGAGAGTTTTCATGGTGTATGTTGTTCCCATCATACTATTGGACGAAATTGGAGATGATGTTAATGTTAAGCTAGTGATGTGGAGACATATGTTAGAATGAAAAGAGTTCATACCAAGTCAAATAGAGGAATGTCAATTTGGCAAGAAAGATTGTAATAGAGGTATTATAATTTTAAAAATATAAAAAGAGCTCCCTGAGGTCTGATGTGAATGTTTCAAGTACCACTAAGGTTAAAGTGATGATCCAATCGGATTATAATTAAAGCAATATTACTATGAGTCAACATAATGTTCTTTCAAAAGAGGTCATTGTAGGAAGATGGGGATAGTTGAGATGCGTATGTTAAGAATGATGAGATTTAGGATTTGGCGTTTTTGCTTTTTTATTGTAATATGTAGAGGGGAGACATTTCCTTAAAGCTTGGTCATTAAAACTTAGTCTTTCTTTCTTATCTCTCTAAATCTCCCGCTTCCTCTTTTTTTTCTCCCAAAAGAGAACTAAAATATGGAGGGGAGGCATCACTTGTTGTAAAACACCTTTTAAAACTTAAGTATATTATGTTTTAATTTCATATATTTTTGTTCACTATTTTCGTATCATTCATAATCTTGCGAGTATAGAACTAGTTTTGATATTTAAAATGTTTTGATCTTTAGCCCATCATTTAAAAAAAATTGATACTTTCAGGTGTGATGTATATAGCTTCGGGGTTATACTTTGGGAGCTTTGCACTCTTCAGCAGCCATGGGGAGGAATGAATCCTATGCAGGTGGTTGGTGCCGTTGGCTTTCAGCATCGTCGTCTCGACATACCAGATACTGTTGATCCTGCAGTTGCTGATATCATTAGAAGATGCTGGCAAACGTGAGTAAATTAATGCTCTACCATTGTTTTGATAAACTATTCTTCAGTCCTTTTTCTTGATAAATCGTATGCGGGGCCCTATCCAATAGGAACAACATAGTATGAGGGTAGTTCCTCTGAGATGAGAAGAATTATACAATCGTTCTCAATTGTTTTGAAGTAACAATCCACCCACTGTCACATGATTCACTAATCTCTTTGCGAAATCGCGAATGCAAAGAAGTGAATAATTGATGTGCAAGTCAATATCCGTAAAAAAGAGAAGCAAAATACAAAATCTAACCAATTGGGATTAAGACTTTAGCTTTGTTGTGCAAAAGTCTAGCTAGATCCTATTACTCGCAAGACCAGGAGCGCAATAAATAGAGTATTAGGATAAGGTCATATTGTCCCAAACACCATAATTATAATAATGAAACAATAGTGCAACTGCTTGAGCAAAACGAGCACAAAGAAATAAAGTTTAGAACTTGTAGAAAAGACCAGCTTGCTCGACTGAGTGGTTTTGTTCGACTCATTCGAGCTGGCTACACGAAGTGGGTTTTGCGACTTATTAAATGTGAGCAACACATGTCTTTGAACTTTGTACGTGTTAGGACATATTAAGGAGGAACATTTGCGTGATGATTGAAGTCAGATGTCTCTCTCATTATTCTATTACAATAATCATGCCTGTTACCGCATTTTTGCACTATGATCCAGACATTTCCGTAACCTATCTTCCTCACTATCACCAACATCTCTCTCTTGTCTATGTATCCGTCTATTTATCTATCCTTTGCCTAATTTTTGATCCTAAATCCAATGCTACAGATAGAGTTTTACATTCATAATTTATTTGCAATAAATGTTGGAAAATTTGCTCAAAATAATCCCAACTATCACTCGTTGGCCAAAAACAATTCCAACTATCAATTATTTTTTAATATTTCCAACTATTCTCATAATTTGTTAAAAAATACCCACCTCCTTTTTAAACGGCCAACAGGTAACTTTTCCACTTTTTTCTTTCTTTTTTGATTAATAGATGAAGAGGAAGGGTTAATTTTAAACAGTTAACTAAAAGAAAAAAAAAAAAAAGTGGAAAAGTTACCTAATCCAGCTGGTAACAAGGGGTGGGTATGTTTTCAACAAATTATGAGAATAATTGGGATTATTTTTGGCCAACGAGTGATAGTTAAGATTATTTTGAGCAAATTTTCCATAAATGTTTCACAATGGAAACAAAGGAAATCTTGTGATATCCTCTCTTAAGAGCTACCAACTTGCATTTTATAATTCTTACTCTGTAGAGCTGTTTATAATGCTTGGTGTCCCTGCCACTTTTATTGCTGTCATTTTCCCTGATTAAGGTATAGGTATAGGAGGTTTTTATACCCCAGGGGCGATTATTGGCCTGTCTAAGGTGTCCAACCGCTTAGAGCCCCCCTAGAAAACAAGGGTCTCATATATTAACAAATTCCTTGTAGTTCATCAGTCAAGCGTAGCTCAAGTAGTGACGTGTGTTCCTATAATATTGTTGGTTAGGGGTTCAAAACCCACCAACATTATACTTTTACGGAAGTTTCGGTCTATATTTTATCATCAATGGTTTAAGAAGGGCCTCAATTTACTAAATATCAAAAAGTAAACTCCTTGCATCGCCCCTGCTTTACTCGATGGGGCTTGTACAAGGCACCAATTTGATTAGTTAGGAGAAGCGGACTAGTTTGATGCTAGCGTCGTAATTAGATGCAAGTTGATTGCACCTGAAAGCCTAAACGAAACACTTGTAATTTATTTCTCGTACATTTACATGACGCTACATTACCCAAATGCCATTCAGTGGCTCCCACATAAGGTAGGGGTTCAGATGTACGCAACCTTACCCCTGTTAGTGTTGTACCCGATTAACCCTTGGTGACAACCCCATATTACACCGTATATACCGTAGAGCTCGTCATTTGAGCTAATCATATGATTTCTCTTCCAAGTTTGCTGCATAATATTAACCTTATGAACTAAACATTGTAGAGACCCGAAGCTCCGGCCTACATTTACTGAAATCATGGCTGCATTGAAGCCGCTACAGAAGCCTATAGGATCACAACTGCCACGGCCAAGTTCCTCAAGAAGCGGTGAATGAGAAGAGCTCCGTAATCATAGATCAGTGATGTTATCTAACTCCGGAAAGTGCGCTATCAGCCGCAGGTGAATTCTGATATATTTGAGGCAAGTTTCAGACAAATCTCGAAAGAAAAGGTACAAACGAGGCTAGATGAAGATCTAATCCTCAAACGTATAGATAAATATGATTCTTTGTACGTTATCTTCTTCGGTTTCTACTTACGAGGGTGCTATTGTGTTATTGATTTGTTGCGCCTGGCGCGTGCCCTTCTCGTTCCGTCCCCTTTGGTTTCGGGTTTTAACTTGTAAGTGTTTTCTGAATAGTCTTGTAATTTATAACTTGATCTTTGATTCTCAAGATTGCCATGAATTTTGTGACTAAAACAAATTAATCACCAATTTGTAAAGCTTTTTTTTTGTTTGAAATGAATTTTATAGGCAACTTTTTCAAGTTTGTCATGATCCGACTGAAACTGACCTGACTATTCGACATTATTTTCTGTATTGGGTTGTATACTTATATTTTTTATTTTGCAATCATTTCTACTTTTAGATAATGATTAACTAGTCTTTTTAATTTCTTTTCTAATTTATATCTAAATAATTCATCATTGACTTTAAATATCTACTTTTTCTTAAATACATTTGATTTTTTCTTTGCTATAATTTTAGAGGGACAAAGGAGTATTAGTTTTTATTATATTATGTATGGTGATCTCTTATCTTTCTTTAGATAATATTCTACATATATTTTTTTGAAAATTTTGTATAATTATGATAGGAATTTTTATTGATAAGTTTGATGTTATTTTTTTCAAAAAATTCATTCCATTGCATCACCATTTGATGATGTGATATTAGATTGTAATAAAAAAAATTTCAAAAAAAATTATAGTTTATTGTCAAATTCATAAATCCTTCGGTATCAATAACTCAACGGGCTATTTGTTTTTCTCTATTTACTCTAATATATGTAAAAATACCATTTAATCTGATTGACTAAAATATAGAGTGAAAGATATTGGGATGTTAATGGGGAAGAAAAATTGAATTTAAGCTATTAGTTCATGATGCATGGTTTAAAAGGTTTAGAATTATTCAAAATAAATGTATATTTATATTTGTCTATAAATTTTTGCCAGAAATAGAAAAATTGTTTAGATTGTAATAAAAAATAGATAAAATAATAATTAGTTTCTTCATTTTGCGATAAAAATTTACCCTAGAGGTAGGGAAAATCTTTTCCTTCAAATAAGGAAAATCGTCTTTTTTTAATTCATCTTTTTTAGTTACTCTCATTCTACCTCTTTTATAGTTATTTTAATTACTTAATTGCATTTCTAATTACCTTTATTTTATTATTATACTTTGACTTTTTTATTCATAAGTCTTTCAATATATATGAATCAACTTGTGATTTTTTTTTGAAAAATTTACCAAGTATAATCTAACCTATTCGTGATTTTCCTATAATAATTCCACCTATTGATTAACCATAATAATCCTAACTTTAAGGGGCATTTGCCTAAAGTAAACTTAGGTAACCTGATGATCTGCTATAATAGGTAATTTATCAAAAAAGTAAACTAAAATTAATTTCAAATTAGAGAAAAAATTTGAAATTTTACATAAAAAATTCTAAACAATAAAAAAATCATAAATTTTTTAAAAAATATTTTTTAACATTTTTTTCGACATTTTATTTTAATTTATCTTTTTTTACAAAATAATAAAAACTTGCTATAACAAGTCATCCGGTCATCGGGTTTACTCTAGGAAAGTATTCTTCAAAATTGAGATTATCATGGTTAATCAATAAGTGTGATTATTGTAGGAAAATCACGAATAAGTTAGATTATCCCATATAATTTTTTTTTTCTTTTTCAAAAAGTCACACTTTATATTGGACAGCATAAACATGAAGGTACACATTTTTGAATCACTCATTTCCCTTAATCTTCTCCTTTTCATTCTCTTTTAGATTTTCTTTTTTTTAAACTTAATTAATAATAATGCCTTTTTATTGTCTTTTTGATAAGCCATAAATTAAATAACTAACTTTTCATTTTCATTTTCATTTTCATTTTTCATTTTTCACATTACAAAGGTAAAATGCTTTCCTTTTCTTTTTAATAAATTCAAACATGTATTAATTAACTTTTACATTTATAATTGTTGAATTTAAAAGATTAAACAATATTAATTATAATATACTGATTTTATTATTTAATTCAGGTAAATAAAAAAGAAAGAAAAGATAATTAGAAAAAAAAAGTGAATAAATGTCAACATCATCACCAACACCAAGGGGATCTAGTAATGAAGTTGCAATGTCAGGATCATCATTAATGGATAATCTTTTAGGTTTATTAAGAGTTAAAGTAATTAGAGGTATTAATTTGGCTGTTAGAGATGTTCGAACCAGTGATCCTTATGTTGTTATTAAGATGGGAAAACAGGTTTGTCTCTTTATTCTCTTTTATTTTTCAGCTGGTGTTGGACGAGACGGTCTCATAATGAGAAAGACTGTCAATTTGAGCCGGTTCAATTCGCGCGTGTAACAACCTGGACATTTTTCTCAATTTTTGAGCATTTTTCTATTTTGACGTATATATTTTCAAAATTGATACATTTAAGGTTACACAAATTCTTACTTGAGACCGTCTTTTGTAATGACGGCTCTCAAAAGCCCAATCCAATTCTAAATATGTATTGTTACAACTCTAAATATAGATTTGGGTTGGACTTTTGAGAGTCGTCTTTACAAAAGACGGTGTAAAGACGACTCTCAAGAGAGCACCTGTTAAGGTTAAAATTGATAAATGCCCAGAATTGGAATGTTGTTACACGCGCGAATTGGGCCAACCCAAATTGACGATCTCATAAAAAGAGCGTCTCGTCCAAGTTTTTTTGTTTATTTATTTTTATTTTTTTAATAAAACCTGATTTGTTAATAAAGAGTCATACGTCATCTACATCAGAGATAAAAATTAACAAGTAAATAACAACTTTAACCAAAGATAATTCAAAATTAACACAACTACGATTGTTGTATATGGGATCTGACAATTCTGAATATGCTCGCTGTTTGACGCAGCCTTGTACGAGGGGGTGTTTCGATCTGTTGTAGTCTTGAGATAGAATTGAACTTGATGTAGTTGAAGGTAATTGCAGTTTTAGAGTCTGCTGATCATCGCGTTAATCTCTACCAACAAATCAATTACAAACCAAACTTCATAACTCCAAACTTTCAGGAACATAGAGATCAAAACCTAATATATGGGTAGTAGAACCCAATAAATGGGTAAAACAACAATCTTGTAGAGAGGGCAAATATTTATTCTAAATTTCTAATCATATTCAAAAAGCTTAAAACGGAAAAATTTGAGTGCTTACCATCAACTAAAAGCCCCAAAGAGAAGAGAGAAAAGGAGAGAGAGGCGGTTTATTCTAATCATTCTTTTTTATTTTATCAGCACAAATTGTTGTATGAGACTGATTTATTATAATAAGGCGCGTTTTAAATATGAGTTAAATAAGTCATTTTATATATACATTATGAGAATATAGACTCTTTGTTTGGTTGTCCAACATAGATCCATATTTCACAATAATATCTCTTTTATTGATTAATGTCTTAGTCTTAATATTTATTGTTTTTGATAATCACTTCTTATATATATTTGGCCTAATTTCATCAAATTCTTTTTATTGTGTAATTTGTTAGTCTTTTAAAACACTCATTTTTATTATGTACCTTTATTTTAATATTATTATTTTTATCAATGAGCAAATTTCTTTGAAAGTGAAATTTTGAAAGAGATGAATAAATATTCATTTCGATTATTGGGTTGATTTTAACTTAGATTTTCTGGGTCAGTTTGATTTTATTAATGTGACTGTTTCATATAATAATTTGTGCTCATACAGATTGGTCCAATGTTGAGTGTTTTCCCTTGTGATATAAGTTCGATTCATACTAAAAAAATCATTTTCTCTATTCATTGTCTATAGGGATTTTCTAATCTAATCCTAAATGAAAAATATATATATATATTATTGTTAAAATACATGAAAATAACACATGATTTGTGTTAAGATTTTCTTAGCAAAAAATGAACCAATTGAGAAGGAAGACAACATTTATTTAAGGGAAATTCCACGTGGTAATCCTGAGGTTTCGGGTTTTCCACGTGGTAACCAAAACTTTTTTAAAATCCACGTGGTAACCCTAAGGTTTATGTAATTGTTACGCTGTGACCTTTGTGCACATAAAAACGTTAGCAAACGTTACTTTTGAAGCTTTATGGCTATTGTACGCTAATTTATGCGACTCACCATTTTAAATGTCATCAATTTCAACCTTTTTTTCCAAAATATAAACCCAAACTCTACCATCTTTCATCCAAATCATATATTTTCTCCTAATTTATGTTAACATTTTGCTAACGTTTTATGTGCAAAAGGTTCATGGTGGAATAGTTTGGTAAACCTCAGGGTTACCATGTGGATTTTTTTAAAGTTTTGGTTACCACGTGAAAAACCCAAAACCTCAGGGTTACACGTGAAATTTCCCTTTATTTAAACATATACATTTAAATGTGGTTTATTGGGTCCTTTTTAATATATTCAAAATTAAATTATTTCAGAAATTAAAGACTCGAGTTATTAATAAAGATGTGAATCCCGAATGGAATGAAGATCTCACTCTTTCAGTTTCAGATCCCACTTTACCCATTCAACTGGTAATAAACTTCAATATCTTGTCTTTTGGCATATTTTACGTTAAATGTCTTATCTTTTTAAATGAAAACTTTTTTCTTTACTTACTTTTTCAAATATTTACATAATTACAGTTAAATATAACTTAGATTTTCTTCAAATTTACATTTTTTCTACTACAAGTAAAAGTTGGAAGTTAAAGGTCACCACTATGGGTGTTCAATGGGCCGAACCTCTATTTTGATCCCTTATGCGGCCCGTTTCTAGAAGGGCTTTGTAAGGGCTGGGCTAAAATGGTCGGGCCGAAAACGAGCTATACTATAATTAAAATGAAGCTTACTATAAACTTTTGTAAATAGTATAATTAATGTATAATCTAAATATTATAAACGACAATGTCAATGAAATTATTAATATTTTTTCTATCTAATTATTATAAATGATAATTTAATTGTTATAAATTAATAAATGGGGATTAAAATAATTTTTTATAGTAAAAATGAGTTGGGCTACGTCGGACCGGGCTTTGAAAGCCTGGCCCATTTAAAGCCCATATTAACTTTAAAGGGCTCTTATCCGGCCTGACCCATATTTACTTAAACCCGACCCGATCCTTACCGGCCCATTGAAAACTCTAGTTACCACGCAAATTTAAAAAACATTTATGAAAACAGAAGGTCTCCTGAGAGACCCTCTAGGGCATGGACGGCACTCTCAGGCCTCAGCAGGCCAGCCCAATGGAAATTTCAGTTGTTTTTCTTTTTTTTTTTGAAAAGTGTTAAAATGGGCTGGACCATTACACCCGTCTATGCTATAAACCGTCTATAGCAAGAATTTAGAAAGTGTAAAAAGCCAAATTTTTTTTTTTTGAAAGTGTTGATGAGTAAACTAACTTGGACCCATTTGATAATGGTTATAGACAGTTTATGATCATGACATGTTTAGTAAAGATGATAAAATGGGAGAAGCAGAATTTGATATAAAAGCCTTCATAGATGCCCTAAAAATGAATTTAGATTCTCTTCCAAGTGGGACCCTTATTACAAGAATTGTTCCTTGTAGACAAAATTGTTTATCTGAAGAAAGTAGAATTATTTGGGTTGATTCAAGGATTATTCAAAATCTTTGTTTAAGATTAAAAAATGTTGAATGTGGTGAAGTTGAACTTCAATTACAATGGATTGATCTTCCTGGTTGCAAAGGGTTATAGATCGGTGTTTAGCAAACGGCTGATAATTGATGCTGATTGGACTTGCTGATTTTACCGATTAGTACGGCTGGTTTCTTTTGAACATGCTGGTGGGATTAACTAGCTGATGATTCTTAACAAGTTGTTTCAGTCAACTGATTTACCAAAACACGTGCGCTAGATGGTTTAACCATCCAATCATCTATTTGTACATATCTAAGCTAAAATTGTGTAATAAGTTATTTTGTCAGATACCACTTTATTTTATTTTGATTATAATGTTTGTGGACTATTTTTTTACTAAATATTACATTAATTTATAATTTAATTTATTAAGGTTTCTAATTTAAATATGAATAGTAAATATTTTATTTATGTTTAGCTATTTTTTATTATTGGAAGAAGGTTAAAACTTTTGAGATTATTAGAAAATCTAATAATTTTTCTTGTATTATTGGTATTTATGCTAAATAGTGTTGTGTATAGAATTTCATATGATTTAGGTTCGAAAAGACATAAAATCAATTTTAAGCTTGTAGGATCTAAAAAAATTTTACACTTTAGGTCTAGAGTTCAAATATAAATCTTATGGAGAATTATTAAAAGTATATTATTATATTATAGTTGTTTCACTATATTTGTGTGATGTCTAAATTTTATAAAGAATAAAAATTGTCATTGAATTTGCTTTTTTTAATAAATAACACAATAAATTTTATAGTTATTTATTGTGAAATTAACAAAAAAATACCTTTTAAAAATAATTTTTCATAAGTTATGACATATGTACATCATCATCATTATAACCAGTGTATCCTGCTTATAGAAAACTATAATCAGGGTCTGGGGAGGGATGAATGACGACAGCTCATAGTTTCATACCCATAAAGCAGAGTACGATCAAAGAGTTCGTCGACTCGAGAAGGGTCTCCAAAGAGAGAAAAACCTGCAACTTACAAATAGAATAAATAGAATATATACAAATAACTAAAAACAAAGATGCAAAAAATCTCCAAAACCCTAGCCGCCCCATTTTTTCTCTCTTCCCTCTCTAAAAAACCCTAATATCTATAGTTAGTTTGGGGCTATCATCAATCTTTAAAGATTGATGGTAAGCCCCTAATTTCTCCCTTTTAAGTTTTTTTAATATGATTAGAATAAATTTTTGTCCTCTCCATGTTAGAGAGTTGTTCTACCCATTCATTGGGTTGATTCTACCCATATATTGGGTTTTGAAGTCTCTCCTTGTGAGAGTTTGGAGTTATGAATTTTTGTCATTAGTTGATTTATTGGTAGAGATTAATGCGATGATGCAGCAGACACCAAAATTGCAATTATCATCAACTACATCAAATTCAATTCTATCTCAAGACTACAACAGATCGAAAGACCCCCTCGTAGAAGGCTGTATCAAACAGCGATGTGGAAGAGGATATTCAGAATTGTCAGATCTCATACACAACGATCGTAGTTTTGTTAATTTTGAATTATATTTGATTTTAGTTTCTATGTACTTGTTAATTTTTATCTCTGATGTAGATGTCGTATGACTCTTTATTAATGAATCAGGTATTATTCAAAAAAAAAAAAAAAAAACTAAAAACAAAGATAAAAAATAAAAAATAGAAAATAAAGAGCGATAATTAAAGACAATAACTAAATAAAATTTATCTATCAAACATCTTGTTGTTTGAAATATAATTTCACAATTTTTAGTACTAATGTTAGATACTTCCTCTGTATTTGGTTATTTGCAACTTTTACCAAAAATGGCGTATTCTATTATTTGCAACTTTCTTTTTTTTTTTTCCATTTATAGAAAGTTTTTTATTACTTTTTTATTATCTCTCTCTTACTTTTTTATACTCTCTCTTACTTTTTAATACTCTCTCTCATACTTTTTAATACTCTCTCTTACTTTTTAATATTATAATACTATAATCCCACCCCATTAACTTCATTAATCTATTTTAATACACTACTAAAAGTTTTGTCTAGGAGTCCGTGAAGGACCCCAAAGTTGCAAATAATTAAATACGGAGGAAGTATATGATTGAAGTGTATAAATTACTCATTTCACTTCAATAAAAAAAACAAAGGGAATCATATAATTTGATTAAAAAACACTTGCAAGTGAGACTTTACAATTGCCAACTTGAAGTTTTTTTTCATGATGTTAAATGGTTTCCACTGGAGGTGTTCAAAACAGAATCGATGATTCGATAGACACCCGATTTTATAACCGAATTCGATTTGACCCGACTTAAAAATGGATCTACAATTGTGTAAAAACCAATGTGAACACAAAACCCTTTTTAACCGATCCAAAACATCTAACCCGAAATCAACCCGATGAACCGAATGAACACCTCTAATTCCACCCCTTCATTTCTAGCTAGACAGCCAATCTCCAGAGAGATCGTTAAGAGACGTCTTTCAGGCTAGCCCATTAAAGCTTAATACCTGTTTTTACTCTACGTTTTCCTTTATAAGTTGATTTGATTAGAGATGGTCTCTCAAAAAAATCATATGTCAAAAGAATTTGTGATTTTAGTGCCTCATACTCACACAGACCACTTATCAGGCTCACCCCGCTCATGTTGTTCCCACCCAAGGCCTACTTCTCATCGTCCATCATACCGTGCTCAGGCCACAAGGCTCAACGTTCACGTCTGGTATACGTCTGTCGTGCTAAGTTCCGGCAGGCCCAACCCAACGCCAACTCTAGGGACACTAATGGATTTTGCTGCTACTCTACTCACTGTATACTTAATATTAATACTACTATGTTTCTCGATATTGTTAACGGGTTCAACACCGTTGATCTTTGAATATCGGTAAGACTACTACAAACCGTGTTGTTCAAACCCATAATCGGACAGTAATAGACCTGCAGATAACGTAAACCAAAGCTAGAACAAAGATTACAACAAGAGCCAACACCGAAAAATCCGATTACAGACAATTAACAAGGCTTACGCCTAAACATATCATTCTTTAATACATAAGCTAGCAAGATCAAAACACTACTACATTGTTCCAAATATCTAAAACCTACTCCAGTGTCACATGATTCGCTGATCTTCTCGGGAATCGCAGATCGAGAAAAACCGAAATACGGTCTATTTCTCTAAGCGAATCGTAAATTCAAAAAGCGAATTATGTAACGCTGGAACCTACAATCCATATAACAACATTAATAAGAGTACAAGTTAGAAATGAACCCACAACACCACACACCTAAGAGAAGAAACAACATACATTTACATAAACAAAACCATCATCCACCCTCACCCATCACAAAAAAGAGAAAAAATTCTACTTCTAAACCTACTTCTTAACATCATCACAAGCATCAACAGCAAGAACCTTAACTTTGTCATAGTCGTAAATCGCGGGTTTTACCACATATTCTTCGGGTGCAACAGGTTGTTTCGTAACGAAAACACTCCAAACAAACATCACAGTGTAAGCTCCTAAAGCTCCACAGGCAATGCCAATAATCAAAGCCGTAAGAACCCTAAGCGTGCAATCGGTTTTTTTGTCGAATAGTCACCGGTTTCACATCCTTAGCGACCGTTTGAGGATCTAACGGCTGCGAATGCATCCAATATGGAACTTGTCTTAACTTAAAACTCCATGAAAATACCTTACATACTTGAGTGGAGTTTGCATTTGATGAACTTAATCCTATGAATACATCTTGACCCTTAAACATTTCAAATAGATCAATTGGACATGATAACAATGGTGAAACTGGTCTTGTTTCACCTGCCTTACTCAATCGAATCTCGACTCGTTTCGAACTTGCTTCATAATCAATCCAACATTGAAGTTTCTTCCCACTACTCAAATCCAGATTTACCTCAGAAGAATTTGATACTTTAACAGATACTAAACTACCAATATTAATCCCAACATGATTACCATCCAAATCCCCAAATTGATTATCCATTTTAGTATCAATTTCAACAGCAAAAAAAGCCCTATTTTTCTTTTGAATTAGTTCATTAGATAAACCAAACAGTTTCCCATTATACCCATCTGATGAAAACCCATTAGGAAGCATTACAAAAGCAAGACCATCCCCATTTTCAGGGGATAAAGAAAATGAAAAATAAGTTCCAAAAGAAGCCTTAATATTTCTGCCCAATTTGTTCATACCCATAGTAATAGGCTTCCTATACATCATCCTACCCGCACTAAAACCCCATGATTGAGTGATTTGAACAAATGACCCATTCTCATCCAACTTAGTATCTCCAAAAAACCCAATTTCATTCAAAAAATTGGAGTTTTTAGCAAAAGATTTGAACCCAAATGAAGGAGATGACTGAGCTAGAAATAAACCCGGAAAACAAATCAAGAAAACAACAGAAAAGAACAGCAAATAGTACCTTGAAAAGTAAATTGAAGCCATGGTTGAAGATTGTAATGGATATATGGAGATGGGTAGGTTTCTACGGCAGATAAGATAGCATCTAATTCCTGGGTAATGTAAAAAATTGGGGATTTTTGGTTGTATTTAGGGTTTGGCGTGGTATAGTGAAGTGTAGAGAGTAGAGTATTGAAATTTAGGCTCGAAGGAAGTGAAAAGAATTAAATGCCATTACTCGAAACAATACAACTTTATTTTACTTTTTCATGTTGGTCGTTGAACCATTCTGACTCCATCACTATCCCTCTATCTTCAAAAGATTGTCATAGTTGCTCTATTTCAAATTAGTTGCAAGTTGAGGCGTTCAAAATAGATCTGATGATTTGATAGACACTCAATTTTATAACTTAATTTGATTTGATTCGACTTAAAAATGGATCTACAATTATGTAAAAACCAATGTGAACACAAAATTCGATTTTGAACCGACCTGAAACACCTGACCCGAAATCAACTTGATGACCTGAATGAACACCTCTAGTTGCAACTAGAGGCGTTCAACAGGCCGGATTGGAGTGGGGGCAGGCGGGTCAAAGTTTAAATGGGCCACGGCGGGTGGATCATGTTAAATGTTAAACGAGTTGAGGCGGGTCAAAGTTTGAATTGGGCTAGGGCGGGTAGATCATCTTAAATGTTAAACGGGTTGGGGCGGGTCAAAGCCCGTATAAAGCCAACCCAGTTTGACTCGTTTTTTAAAAGTCTAGTTATTTAAATATATTTTATGGCTCGTTGTGTCGACGCACTTATGTATATAATAATATCATTTAAAAATATAAAAAAAAGTGATTTTTTTTTCGCTATTAATTCTTATAATTATCCGACCCGACCCTTTACACCAAGGCCCGTTAATGACCGCCCAGCTAATGACCCGACCTTTGACCCGTTGGGTCGACCCACCTGTGGAACACCTCTAGTTGCAACGTTAAAAATGACACTATTAGTCAAGTGAGATCTTATTCGATTCGTCTTATTACAAAAATTATTAATATCAAATTTTTATATTTTTTTATTTTACATAATTAGAGATATTAAAAATTGAATTAGTGCATTGGACTGCGTAAAAGCGAACGTTGCAGGCCCTAGTTGCAAGTAAATTAAAACGGAGTAAGTACTTTGTTTAGTCCGTTGTTTTGTTTTTATTTTAATTTTTTTTATAGAATACAAATATATAAGTAAAACGGTTTTATGGTGAGATCATCTTTATTGAACTAGTCTATATATATATTAACTCTGTTAAAATAATCTCTTATAATTTTAAAATTCTCAAGTGAGACGGTCTATGATAAGACCATTTCTATTTAACACCTAATATTTATTTATTATCTTAAAAAACTGATCACTTATAATTTTAAACTCATCATTTTATACTCTTAAAGTGACCAATCTTATAGTGATTATTTATAATTTTAGAGAGATCAATTAGAGAGTAGACTAATAATATTAATTTATCTCATAATAAAACGATCTCATATAAGACAAGACGTTATAATTTTACAATAATTTTTGCCCTTTCTATAATGACTTTAGTATTAAATATTTTAGAAAGAAGCTAAAGAAGATGGCAAAAGAGGGCACTATAAGTTGAAGTTATAACATGCTTATGCTTTGTGGACAACTTTGCTTTTGGCTTTAATAAGGGTGTGGGACCACTTTTGTTGACAGTTGCCACTCAACCATTACTGCTTCGTTTGGTCTCTTTTAAAATTTAACACTTTTTATTCACTAAATCTTATTTATTTATTTTCTGTTTTGAAATACTTATTACATTATGGGGTGTTTGGCAGTTGGCTGTTGACTTTTTTAGTTGGTTTGGTTGATCAGTTAGAAATGTTGGCTATTTTTGTTGACTTTTAAGCTATCTTGAAAAGCTAGCTGTTTATGGAGATGTTTGGTAAATTTGAACACTGGTTATTAGCTGTTTATTAAAGCCAACAAGCGAAAAGTCAACCCAAAAAGCTAGCTGGAGCAGTTTTTTCATTTTAGCTTAAAAACCAGTTTTTCAACTGCTTTAAAAGTCATTTACCAAACACTTTTTTTTGTTGTTTGACCAACCAACAAGCCAAAAGTCAAAAGCCAACCAAAAAGCTAAGCAAAAAGTCAATTACCAAACACCCTCATATTTTATCTGTTTTATTATACTTGCTACATTTCACTTATTCTGCAATCTAATGTGTTATTTTGTTCCTTTATATATTAAATTACATACATTTAAAAATTATGAAAGTTAATATCATGAAAGTATGTGATTAGACGATTCAAACAAGATCTCACATAATTATATTTTTTTTCCTTCACATTAGCTGTAATACATAAAATAAGCTTAAACGATGAATAATGCTTAAGATTGAAATGTAGCAAGTAATTCAGAACAAAGGAAATAGTATTCACATTATTTATTGTTTACGTTTATTTTATGTACTATGACTAATGTCTAAGAAAAAATATAGTTAAATGAGATCTTTTTCAATCTACTATTTGCATATTTTCATAATATTAACTTTTTATAATATTTAAATGTGCATAGTTCAATATATAAATGATCAATATAAGACATTAAACTGCGAAAAATGTCAAATATAACAACTACAATAGAACGAAGGAAGTATGAAATTCTCTTAGTATAATACGAATCTATATAGTCAATTTATATGTCAAACTGATCAATTTATGATTATAATAAGTAATCACTTTAAAACTGTAAATGATCACTTTAAGATTATCAATGATCAATTTATATGTCAAATTGCGCAATTTTATTCAAAATTCTAACACTGCAAAATAATTTGTTTTTAGTATATATTTAGCGACATTTAATTTAAATGTTGCTTTTACAAGTTTCTTATAGTGTATATAGAGGATTTAGTGACATTTATTATAGCCTTTAGTAACATATTAAAAAGTCACACTAAAACTTTCAGTGAACATTTTTCACAAATGTTACTTTAGACTATAGTGACACAATTACATTTACCACTAAAGACCAAATTAAGTGTCGCTAAATCGCTTTATGGGGGAAATTAAAATAAAAACCAATAATTATTACACTAAAAATATGAATCGGTGGCATTTTTTTTATTAATGTCATTAAATCTAATGTCGCAAAAAGCTAAGTTTGTTGTAGTGTAATACCATCAAGGGTTTTATTTTTTTCTCACTATAAATTGAATCCAATCTTAACATATTATATCTTATAATTATCTCTCATTTTATAATTTTCATTATTTTATTTTCCTCCTAATAAAATAATCATATTAGTGTTTTATCAATTATTGTTACTATTATCCACAAAAAATTTATTGCTATTATTACTATCTCATTTATTTATTAAAAAAAAACTAGCAGTTTAAATTATCCTCCTTTTATTATAAATCTACTTGTTAATCTTCATATTCAAATTGATTTAAAATTGTTGAGCAATCAACCAAGAGTCCAAGACTAAACAACTCACTACAATTATATCAAAAATAGTGTTATTCAATTTTCAACATATATTTGGAACAAATATTGCATTAATGGCTTTTGTATTTTATAAGTATTTCCCTTACATTAAACTTTTAAAGTGAAATAAGTAATTTAAGGAAATCTAGTCTCTTAAGAGACCGTCTCTTTTATAAATATATCTCAAGTCCAGCCCGTTAAAGATTAATACACAATTACCGTATTTTTAATGCTTATTATCCTTAATGTTTACTTACAATATCCTTAATGTCTACTTTCAATATTTTAGCAGGTGTTATCTTGAGAGACTGTCTTTTGTAAATACGACTCTCGAAAGTCTAGTCCAAATTTATATTTAATGTTGTAATAATATATATTTAGAATTGGACTGAGCTATTGAGAGCCGTCTTTACAAAAGACGGTCTCTAGTAAGAATTCATGATATTTTAAATGTCTACTTATGATATTTTAAAAAATATATAATAGGATGACCCAATTAAAAATAATCTCTCAAAGAAACCGTCTCTCACAAGAATTTGCAATTTATGAATATTTTCTCTACTAAATTACAAACTTAAAGCAGTGGCCAGTGGGTATTCAAAGAAACAAGCCCGGCTCTATGGGGGTAATTAGGGCTTGGGCCCAAAGCCCAATCTTAAAAGTTAGAACACCCTTCAAAGCCCTGTTCTCAAATAATTGTCACAAATTCTTATAAAAGTTGGTCTCTTTGAGAGGTCATTTCTAATTGGGTTGGTCCATTAGGAAAAATGTAGAGTAAATGTGGGCAAAAAACTTTAATGGATTGGGCCTGAGATACGTCTCTCAGAAAGACGGTCTCTTAGGAGACTAGCTGCTCCCGTTAAACAAATAAGAGACTTTTTATAATTTTACCCAAAAATCCCATTCCAATGAAGTCAAACAATTTGTTACTAGAACAGATGGACAACTTAAACTTGGAGATTTGGGTTTAGCGCGCATTTTTAGGGGTTCGAAACGTAGGTTCACCCATGAAGTAAGTATTAATAATGGATATCATTAATATGTTTTAATTTAATTGAAGTTATAGTGTTAGAAAGATAAATTAGTGGCATTATTACACTTATATATGTTGGTTCTAGTACAAAAATACGATTTTAGTCATAGTAACGGTAATGGTCACGAAGCAGATTTTATGGTCAATATCTTATTTTGTGGACAATGCAACCTACATTTTGGCTATGACGTAGGCATTTTCTTCGATTTTACTCCATATATTAAAGTAATATACCTTTGCATGTCATCTGCACATTTCAAATGAGACTGAGGCAATATTTTGTAGCACCCACTAATACTTGTTTTACTTCCAATGAAGTGTTGCTAATTTACCTATTTTTCAACCTCAATGTCATAATAATAATAATAATAATAATAATAATAAGGAAAAATTACCAAGAAGAATCCAAACTACTTATGATTTTCCTACAATAATCTCATCTATTGATTAACCATAAATAATTCCAACTTTGAGAGGTATTTTCCTAGGGTAAACTTGGGTAACCCGATAACCTGCTATTTGTGAGCTTTTATTTTCATTTCGAACCAACTTTAATTTTTTACATTTTCGTGTATTTTTTAATAGCAAGTCTAGTATGAGACCGTCTCCTTGTGAGATGGGTCCGTACAAATGGCCCATTAATCAAAAAAACATTTTAAAAATTGAATTTCCACTTATACAGAATGTGATTATTTTGTTAAATAGTTTAGATTGATCGAATTAAAGTTGTGTTATGATTTATTGGTGTGACTTGAGTGCACCAAATTAATCTTATGAATTAGTGGGATGGAATCCCATGAAGTGAGTTAAATGGGTAGATTAAAAGTGTGTGTTAATGTGGGAGTTTAAGTGTGACTTTATTTGTATTAAGTTACTTGTAATTAAATGAGTCACTTAAACTAAGGAGTAATATGAAGTGGTAATGAGTAAAGAAGCCAAAGGGACATACTCTGATGATGGTGCTCGAACAAGGCAAGTGAAGAACAGTGTGAAGCTCGAACGAGCACAAAGATCAGAAGGTGTCAGTGAGTGTGCTGGTGTAATGCTCGAACGAGCACATCCAAGGCTCGAACGAGCTTCCTCCTGCCAGAAGCATTTTACTCCTCTGACGTTTCATTTGCAATTGGGTACAGCCTTTTAGAAGTCTTCATCAGTTACTTTATACATTATTAGCCTTAATAATGTATTATGTAATGCCATTTAAGTATTGTACTTCTCTATTGTATAAATAGTGAGCTAATTACCTAGCCTAGAAAATCCACAAAAAGGATCAAAATAATCCACAAAAATTACCCATAGCCAAACACTTAGCCTAATCTCTTCTCTAATTGTAATTTCTCAAATTGTGATAATATAAGAGAGATACTACACCACGGGGGACGTAGCCAATTTTGGGTGAACCTCCTTAAATATTTGTGTCATTTTATTATTGCATTTTTATTCCTACAAACATCGAGTTATAGTTTGCGTAATTTGTAAACACAAGACTTCACATATTTCGATCTTGGTGGTGTTAGTGGTTGAAACTCGTCGTTCGATCGCTAATACGTCATCGTTTTCAAGTTGATTCACAGTAAGAGGGCGAAAAAAATTTAGTGTTATTTCAACTAGGGAGCTTACGTATGTGATTATACAAATGTGGGCCCGTTGTGGAATCAAAGAATAATAGATGAATGATGATTAGCAAATGATTGTCCTATTTGATCAATAAAATAATAAAGGTCATTCTAATATTTGTATAATTGATTGAAGTAACTACTAATTGTATTACATTCATATACATTTAAGTGAAGATTTGAGATTAGAAAACATGATTAATATACATTTGCTGTTATGTTTCTCATAACCACAAGCAAATCAAATCGCCAGTATAAACTGGGTCCAACACTTATCTCTACATGTATGCTAAACCAACTCGACTGTCATTTTTCTGTGTTATATGACCCAGATAGTTGCCTAGGCACTAGGCAGGGTCGAGTCTAGATTCATGGAATGTCAGACGTAACACAATCTTCTGATTCTTCGGTGTATGTTTTCTGTAATAGATGCTTACGCAATTGATCCTCTCCGCCTTGCTCTATCGACTTGTATTCCGTCGTCTTACCCCACAAAACTAAGTATAGCCCTAATGCTATGGTGACAGCTCCTAATACCCTGCGCGCACAAAAATACATTTGATCATTTTTTCGTTTTTCGTTTTTGGTCGGTG
This sequence comes from Amaranthus palmeri, assembly GCA_019776075.1. Lineage (NCBI taxonomy): Eukaryota > Viridiplantae > Streptophyta > Magnoliopsida > Caryophyllales > Amaranthaceae > Amaranthus > Amaranthus palmeri. Next base: position 351,108 of record JAAKBH010000021.1, read on the forward strand.
TAACATGATTCGCCAGTTATTTGTTTTTTCGATTACAGAATGAATATTAGACGTAATGCAATCATTTGAACAAACAGAATGAATTGAAACAAAAACTGACCCTCCGGAGTAGAGCTGATCGCCAAGAAAAAGAGCAGCTAAAATAGCGACTAAGACGGTCTGAACAGGCTGAAAAACTGCCACACACACCGGACCTCCTTTATGAATGCACCATGTTTGTAGCGAGATTACAAGTCCTGATGCAACAATTCCCTGCACAATACATATTATCATTATTGTACTTGTGTGATCGTGTCGCTTATTCAACATATGAAGACATGAACCATTGACTTACCGCGTACAGAATGGTGAGAACTTCCTCCCCTGATGCGATTTTCCAGTGCTCGTAATCAGTCTCAGTAAAGGCCGCGATAGCTAAAAATTGGACTAATCCGAAGAAACATGTGTAAGAAGTTAAGGACAATTTGGCCGGGTACTTCTTCAATACTGATGCCTGATAGACCATCCAACCCGCCCAAGACACGCAATGTCCGAGAAGGAATATGCAGCCCCAAGTAATGTTGTGCGCGGAATTATTAGGCGAACCCATGATTCTTTCGAGTTGTGCTACCGAATCCCCTTCAGATTGCTCTGTTACTGTTTGGTGCAGTAAAGGAAAGCCTTTATACAATGTAATGATGCTTGCACCTCCTACACTTGCTATTGTTCCTAACACTTTGGCTACTCCTTGTTTGCTCAATATGTTTACTTCTTCTAGTCTGCAAAATATCATCCAATTAAATGTCTTTTAAGTGGGTCCCACCACGCGGGGTTGTGGGGTCGGATGTAGTTAAACTTCTACTGTTAGTTGTTTGCCTATAAAGGTTAATCGAAAACAACCTCACCAACAGTACAAGGTCTAAATGTCTTTTAAGTGGGTCCCACCACGCGGGGCTGTGGGGCCGAATGTAGTTAACCTTGATAACAGTCGATAGAGGTTGTCCTCGATTGACCTTTATAAGCAAACAACGTTTGCAACTTTACATTAATAAGAAGTACACATGATTTAATAATCGACACCAAAGAACTGTCTTTGGCCCATCGAAACAAGTAGAGGTGTTCATTCGGGTTATCGAGTTGATTTAGGGTCAGGTGTTTTGGGTCCGTTCAAAATCGGGTTTTGTGTTCACATTGGTTTTTACATAATTGTAGATTCATTTTTAAGTCGGGTCAAATCGGGTTCGGTTATAAAGTTGGGTGTCTATTGGGTCATCAGGTCTGTTTTGAACACCTCTACAAACAATGGACATCAATAGTAAACCAATGCAAAAAATCATCAAATGGGAAAATAGTCGCTCCCATTAAACTGGGGTTGGAGGTCGGATGTAGGCAACCTTATACTTGTTAGTAGAAACAGTCAACAAAAATTGTTTTGGACTCGACTTTTATAAACAAACATCATTTATAACTCTACATAATTAAGAAGCGCAAATTTAATGGGTTTGTCGTCCGAATCGAAATAAAAAACAAAAATAGTAAAATTAAAATTACCCAAGCATAGTGGCCAAGACAAATGTAATTGCAGGAACTGAATTTTGCATTCCAGATGCAAAAGTGGGAGATGCATAATACAAACCCAAAATGTAGAATCCTTGATTTGCAGTTACCCTATATAACACAAAAACATGCCTAATTACACAAAAAAAATATTCGAACGGTTCAAAAAACGGAAATATTAGCTGACTTCAATCTTTTAGGATTAAATAACCGAAACATACCCGAGTAGTGCCAAAAAGAAAAACTCGATCAACAACGAGAAAGTTAGACGCGGTCTTTCTTTCCTGTAAATTGTAATAATCGAAATCACAAACCCCACCTTTTTTGCTAAACCAAAATTGTTAATTGACACAAGAATAAACAAACGTTACGTGCGTACGTACCTTTCTAGAAAAAAGGCAATGGGAGCTAATATTAGTAAAGCAATGATATTCCTATAAACCGGGTACACGACTTTACTTACGCCAATGTTGAGTGCTACCCTCGAAACGATATGATACCCGGCAAAACATAACTGAAGGGAAAGTAATCCGATCAACAACTTCATTTTCTCCGAACATTTACTCAAACTTGCCATATTTTTCGTATGTACTAGAATGACTACTTAGGCAATACGTTGATAATGATGATAATACATTTATATATATATACATACATATATATACATATACATATACATAAATCGTTTATGGGCCCACTAGAAAAATAAATTGATGATTGAAAATATAAAAAAGGGTCATGATGCAACGCATAGGATATAATAAGCATATTTGCATGTGCTTACTATCTAATCATTTTAAGTTGATTGGCTTGGCAGTTGATGTTGATGATATTGGCAGTTATTAAGGTTCCTAATTGCCAAACCATGGAATTATTCTATGGTTTTGTCAACTTGATTTGTCTAGAACATTGAATCTAAAGATTTATAGGTTTTTTTGGTTCAGATTAACACGATGGTTGAGGCCTTAAGATATGTTCTATACTCTAAGACGCCTCCTCATACGAGAGTTCTTTAGGCTAGGAGTGTGGATGCAATACAGGCACTCTTCATACCTGGTGCTAAATATTCCACTTTAAATGATGGGTGGTTGAGATTCTCTAGTCACATTGGCTCTGATACCATGTCAAAGGATCAACAACCAATGGTTGAGGCCTCAAGATATGTTATATACTCTAACAAGAGTATGTAACATATCTTAGAGCTTTAATCAAAAGCTTAAGTTGACGTGTAAATTCCTGAGAAGTGTATTCGAGGTTAGGCTTCAAATTTATGTAAAGTTATTGACGATGTTTGCTATTAAATATCGGTAAATCATAAACAACTTTCTTGTTTTCATAAACCCCACTTTAAGTGGGAGCCGCCTAATTTCAGAGCCGAACCTGAGGGCAAGAGGGGTCTACGCCCTGGACACATTTAAAAGATTAAAAAAACAACTTTTTTAATATTTAATAATTAAATGATTTATAATAACATAATTACTAACAAGAAACCTATAATTAATATTTCGCTTCGAATCTTTCCTATATTAAGACCAACCCTATTTAATTTAACACAAATTCTTGTGACAGACACTCTTTTTGAGAGACCATCTCTTATTTAGTTGGCCCATATAAAAATGTGAAATAAGAGTTGAAAGTAAACTTTAATGGACTGGACCTGAGAAATGTCTCTCAAAAAGACGATCTCTCAGGAGACGAGCTGTTTATTTAATTGTATTTGGGGTATAAAATTTTGGTATGGTTGAATATTTTATAAGGAGACAAACTAAAAGTATAGCATGTTGGACAGGTATTCATTCATTCAGTTAAGCCGAACATCAAATTTTAAGGGTGAGATACGTAACGTTGACTTTTTAATGTATAATCGTACATTTTATTGTGTTCTCATTTTATGATTGTGTATGGAGAAGAGTAGATCATTTTTATTATTTTTTAAAATTACGTGGTAGGCTGAGAAAATGAAAGAGTCAGATGAGAATCGAATCCGATCAAAACTTTTTCCGACTGAAATAGAATCTGGTTCTCTACTTACGTTAAATGTGTTGTAGTAAAGACGATACTATATATGATCGGATGTTCATTTTTGGCTTTGTGGACAACGTACACTTGAAAATATATTTGTTCTTCATATCATATTAATATCATACTATGTTAGAAATAATGTTTGTTGTGAGCTTTCGATTTATATGATTAGAAACACTATATTTGGTATTTTGATTTGAAAATTAAAAATTGGCTTAAATTTAGTTTTTGAAAAACTAATGTCATTATTGTTTTAAAAGCAGAGAAGGTAAGTATTAGAGAATGACGATATTTTTAAAATTTTCATTTATGATATCACAAGTAAATATATAATCCAAGTAAATATATAATCTGAAATAAATCATTTGCTCTCAAACACAACTTGAAACTTATAGTTGACGTAGACAAGGAGATAACAATTTTAAAATTTAAGATCTATCATCGTTTTCGTTATAAAAATGAAGTTTTATTTTAATTAGAGTATGCATAACTTTCCCAGAAACAAAACCGAATTCTCTTCTCATTAGTCTCTTCCCTTCCCAGAACTTACACTTTAACAAAAATACCTAATAATCAAATTGTATTAATTAGTTAAGATATGTTGTCATTTGTTTTCAAAGCAAAATTATGGGATATTAGGCAAACGGTTAATAACTTATAGTTGATAGTTGATTAAAGTGACTAATTTGATAGTCGATTTTAAACACACTGCTAAAAACAAATTGTTCAAAAAGAGATGATTCATAACAAAATGTTTTAACTAACTAATTTGTCAAACGCTAGCATTAGATGATTTGACTATTCAATCATATATTTATTGTAATTTTATGATTGTGTATGGTGAATAGATCATTATGGTTATGGTTATCATTTCAATGTCGCGCACAAAGTCAAGGTCCGGATTGGGAGAGGTAGCGAACAGATCAAACTCGTAACCTCTTGTGAAAGAGGGCAAGAGAAATGCGTGCAATCAAGGAAACCCCACCAAAGATATCGTAGGAGAAATACCTGTAACACGCACACAACAAGATAAACTAGAATAGGGTTGTTAGGAATAAACAATTAGGTAAATAGATCATTATATATTTGAATTGTTACATCCACCTAGATGTAGTAAAGATAGTATCTTTGATGGGATATTCATTTGTTGGCTTTGTTGACAACACTTGAAAGATATTTGATGATATGATATCATACTTTCTTATTAACAATAATACTTGTTGAGAGCTTTGGAATGATACGATTGGATTATAGTTTATGTAGACAAGGAAACAACGATAAAGAATGAAAATAGAAATGAAGATTTTTCCCAAATAATGATTCCACAAGATTTTGTAGGCAAAATCAGGACCACACATAGTCAAAGAATCAACTGAATTAAAAGTTTACACTGATAGTTTAAATTTCATAACATGTTCTTTACTCAATTAAAAATCTTATTTGTCGAAAAATCAAGTAAAGTTTGTATATTTTATCCAAACATCATTTGAAATTTGACTTTAGGCAAACAAAATAAAGCGATTTTATTTATTTATTATGATTTTCTATGCGAAAATCTTTTAACAACAATGAGAAATTATGGACAAAGTAGTTTGCGAACTACTTTCTCTGTCCCATTGTATTTGCACCGATAAGTATATTTTTCCACACATCATATCACAATCAATTGCAAGTATTTCATAAAGAAAGAAGTATGTAATGCGATATATCATATAAAATAACCTTTTGGGACTCGCCGCTGGCCTTTGGTGTCAACTGTGTTATAACAATTGAGTTGTCAAATTCCTTTCATTGTTAACATCAAACTCACAAAAGTAATATCAAGCATTGTTGCCGCAAAATTTTTCATCGAAATCTGATCTCTTTAAGATAATGTGCGCAACACCAACACCAGCACCAGCACCAAATAAGTCGGAACGGATTACATAGTTCGGGATGATGGCATCCTACGGCTACACCAACAGTTTCAAGAGATGATACATATAGCACAATTGCCCTAAAAAGGGGAAAGCTAGTGCATACACAAACATTGGCAAGCCTCACAAGTCACAGCTAAAGCCTAAATGTATTGTATGAAAAGTACAAAGACCCCTCTTACAGTCCATAAAAGCAATAAAATTGGGCCTTTTAGCGTCTGAAAGCAATGATTATTGCACTGCAGTTATCCTTGCAGCCTCTCTCTAAAACAGCTTCTTTAACAAGTCGGCGGCACGCAGCAGCAACTGGTACACCATCCTGAGAATTACAATTTGGAGCAAAATCAGCTTCGTTAAAGAATTATGAGCTCACCTAGTGTTACCAAGTTACATCGCAGATGTATTCTATAACCGCAAATCTCGAGCCATTACAATGATCAAAAGTATCGATATTTTGTACTATATAAATAGGTCAAGGTAGCTTATGGTCACAAAAAACTTCGCCACCTTAACCTAAAGCATATATTAACACATTAGGTTCAGTTAAAATTTTTGAATACTCCCCCCTATTCTAATCCAATATTCTATTTCCTCTTTTGGCATATTCACATCAAATATCTCATCTCCTTGATTGGAACCTTTTATGTCCTTATAAGCTCCAATTATTTATACAATTGTCATTAAATTATCATTTTTCTCCTTACTCACCCCTCCGATTTGTGGTTCCATGTGGCCTCTCTTTCCTTTCTCCTAAATTTGATGTCAAACCAAACGGAACATTTGATCAGAATAGGAGGGAGTAGATAAGTCCAGAATCCAAATCAAAAACCGCTTATTATAGAGGTTCGGGTGGCCAGTCAAGTTATCACGAATGCCTTCACTTTTTGGCTATGAATAAATTTCATTTCTTAAATTAATTTAAAATGACAAATAAACAAACGTGAACACATATAGAACATTATGCATATACGAAAACAGCAGTGTTCAAGATTAATGTGCAATGTAAACAAACAGCTTGGTCAGTAGGTCAAAGTACTCCCTGTCGTAAAAAGTTATGTGACACTAATACAAACTCAACCAACTTACTTGTAACATCTTGTGCACAAATTCAACAGCATCATTAGGTCCAAACACCTACAATCATGAACCAACATTCACATTAACTTCCACAGCAAAGCATGGCAATCATCAAGACAGAATGCTGGAAATGGAACATACATACCCCCCACAGGCCATCACAGCCAAGAATAATGAAGTGCTCGTTGTGTGTGATATCAAATGACTGGATGTCTGGCGTTGCAATAACACCCACCTGCAAACAATGAGCCATTTTAAGAAACAGTTAACAAACACAGCTTCTACACATCTCGATTTTATTATCTTACACAATAGTCAAGCTCATACGTAGAACAAGAAGAAGAAACTAGGAGGTTTGATGGATACACACTGTTTTATCATACAGCCATCACATTCCACATTGAAAAAAAGGACAAAAGACTTGGTGCCTCTCAACTCTCAAGACTCAAGGTAGGAAGAAACAAAGTTAATAGCCTACCCCACATCAAAATGACGGAAATCACATACATGTGAGAAAAATAGCTTTGCAACATCTTGAAGTAATTTAGAATGGAGAATAGCACTCATGAAACCAATGCGTACAACAACTTGAGATAGAAAATCATTATCATCAATGACAAACAAGCAGCAATAGCTAAGCTCGCCTATCAAAACTAGCTCATGCATTGCATGATACACTAGCAGTGAAGGATTCAGTGGCGGTGATTGCAACTCCACCATGTCAATGCTCCCCAATGAAAAAAAGAAGCTAAATTGAAAATATTTTTCAAACAGAAGACTTAACTATAAGCTGTTTAGGAGAGCAAAAGAACTATTCACCAGGATTTCAAACATAGTTACCTAGATGTATGACTTCCTATACTTTTCTTAACAACGATAAGACTGTATGTATGGAAAAACTGAACAAAACATCAGCCATCAAAGAATACATCACATAGCTTAAACCTTTTTGAATTGTCGGTCTCCAAAAGCTCTAGACACTTCGAGACGACCCTGCAAGCGTCCATTTGTGCTCACGGCGCCACCAGCCTGCAAATACAACATGCTGAACTTTCAAAATCACAGAAAATACAGTAGATTTTGTATTACTCCCTCCGCCGTTTCCAATTGTTTGTCCGCCTTTTGATTCTGGTCCATTTCCTTTTGTAGTCCCATATTTTGCATTTTGGCCCACATTGATCCCAAAACATTACCCCACTTTCACACGATTGACCCCGTACTCCCGCCACTTCCTCTTGACTCGCCCATTTATGTATTATTGTTACAACTCTTTCACACTCTTCTCCTATCTATCCGAATTCCCATGTATTTACATATGCATTACATCATCTTCATCGGTTTCATATCATTACAATAATGTAAGCAAAGATATATCTAGCCTTCATTAATATATGGTTGAGGTGTCATCCTCCTGGTTGTCTAGCCTTCATTTATATATTAAAGAGAACGGGGAAGATATCGAAGAATAAAGCCTAAAAACAAAAAAGGTCTGCATAATAAAATCATTTAAAAGCACAATTCGTTCCATTTTGTCAAATTCATTAATGTATCTTGTACACAATCGTTCCCGGGTCACTCTAGGATACATTCCATGTTCATGTTTCCATCACCTCGTTCCACACCGAATTCCATTCTAGATAAAATGATTTTATGTTCTGTTCATGATTCACAATTTTTAATTTTTTATTTCTAGTTAGAAAAATACCACTACCCTGAATGCAAGACTGCGAAAGATGACCTCATTTCACGTCACAAAGACAGCTTCATTTACAGGACCAGGTGGCTTTTTAGCTTGACACCGACTTTTCCTTGAATTAACTAAACAATTTAGAAAACTTAAGGTGCAATGTCAGGGAATAACCCTAACAATTTTGAATAAATTAAAGCTTGCAAAGCTTTATATATACAAATAAAAAATTTCTGACCTTTTGAATTCGAACTCGTTCCTGTGGATAGATAGCTTTGTGTTCTCTGGTTAGAACAATGGCCTTTAATGGACTGCACCCATTAGAGTCATTCACCTCATTAATCTTGCTAGATCTAGCCACTACTGCCTTTGCATCTCCTATATTGGAGACGAAAACCTGTAGCATGTAAGAGATTAGAGATAAAGAGCAGTGAGAAATACGAAGTTTAAAAAATAAAATACACGCCAAAAAGGTCATTTCAGTTGGGAGCTTATGTGGGCTTATCTAATAATTGAATTTGCAAAATGTCAGGTTATTATAGCAGGAGTGGAATACACGCCAAAAAGGTCGTTTCAACTGGGAGCTTATTTTGGTTCATCTAATTTTTAAATTTGAGTGGATTTTCAATTAGGAGCTTATTTTGGCTTTAGTGTTAGTTTTAGAGTCAAATTGATCTTGTTAATATAATTGTTTAAAATTCAGATATTTGATTTCACTCAAGAGTTGATTTTGTGATCCCCATTAGGCTTAATATTTAGTCATGGAGTAATCTGTTGAGTTGTATCCTTGAATTAAGGTTTTGCTTGTGTTATGTTAGCAAGAAGTCTAGAAGTATTATGGCTGAAGTTTATTTCAGCCCCAGATAAGAAGAAGCTATCTTAAAAAATCAGCAGCACAATAGAGTTGAAACAACCACTTCAGGTTTTGTTCAAGGTATCAAACTGTTCTGACCAATAATAATCTCTTCACAGCCTACAGAACAACACCAGCTGACCAGAAACTGTGCACCAGCAGACCAGCACAGCCACAGTTGTACCAATTCAAAGATGACAATGCAGAAACCAATGTGAGCAGACATGTGCAAACAGAATGGAAATAGCAGCAGCAACTGTCCAAGGAAGACAGGACATTTGCCTGCTCAAAATCAGACTTAAGGAATCAAGAATAGTCTGAGGAAAGGTCAATTCAATCAAACTTCTTTAGTGGCTATTCAAAAATTTCCTTTACTGTCCAATCTGACAATAAGGTTGTTGGATTAAATAAACTTTTTAACTCTAATTTTGATCAATAAGTTTCAGTTGATCCTTGGACATCCAGATGAATTTGGAATTAGAGTAGCTTCCTCTTCTGAATATTCACTTTACTGGTGCAGTGATGCATTTCAAATGCCATGTTGGAATGAGGATAGTCCATTGAGGAGATTTCCTTACTCTAAGGAAATCCTTTTATTTGACAATTAAAAGGGACAGCTTCCATACTTAATGTTATATCCAATCAGCATTAAGTTCTAAAAAGGAGTGTATGTCATAGTGGACAAGGACGGCAGCACTCAGCAGATATGCTGACTTTGGTATTCACGACTTGATCCAGATCTAAGGGCATTGGTCAAGGCGGTAAATGAAACCAAAATGATTGGTTCACGTGTTCAAGCAATGCCAAAATAGATTACTCACATTCAGTTTACTTAAACTGATTACTGACCTATTTGCTAACAGATTTTGGTGTAAGCATGGTTAAGCTTGCTTAGGGCTTAGGCACTTAGCATAGTCATTTGTTCAGGCTTTGTTTACGCTATTATTCACCTAATATTGTTAGCTAAGTTATGTTTTGTAAAACTTATATAAGGCTTGCCTTGTAAACAAAGAAGAGTAGATGATGTTGAATGATGTAGGATTAATAAGGGTTGTTATGGTCAAACTATAGTGCAAAAACAAGGTCGCATAGTATCATGTTGACCAAGTCATAAAGGTTTTCCAAATTTAGCGAACGAAGACTGCATGCATCTGAAAAGAGTTAATAAAAAACTGTTTTAGGCCAGTTCAAGGGAAATCTCATGGTTTCGGCTTATATTTTTGCGGTCATTAATGAAACAGCAATCAAAGCTGCATTTTACCACTATGGGTTAGCCCAAGTTTCTCTGAGTTTAATTGTCCCTCAAATTCCTTCTTGTCATTAATTCTTAACTGTTGTTCTACTTGAAGTGGTGAAGTTTCAAGGGTTATGTTCCATTCACTTGATTATAAATTTCAGAGTTATACGTGATAAATTATATCTTATTCTATCCAGTGAAGTATTCCATTTGATTATACATTTCAGATTTAATGTGGCTGGGTCTGTAACATTAGACTACAAAGTCTACTGGATTACCAAGTAGTTATTACACTGTTACTACAAATTACTTTGTGTTTTACTCTTTTTAATGTAGATTAGTAGGAGTCCTTTTTGCATCAACTCAAATGAGGGTTTTCCCTAACAAGGGTTTTTACTAATTCTAGACTAACCAAGATAGATACGAAATTCATGATTACCCAAATTCGTTTTATCAAATAAACAATTATCCATAGGACTATTCAATAATAATGTGTGATTTTGATAGTTACAACTCTGACTTTATTGAGCTTAACTGGATGTTTGTTGCTTTAAAGTCTACAAGGTATTTTTCTGATTCAGTGTTGCAAGCACAGAGCAAAAAAAAAAGGTTTCAGTCATGGTCTCAGTGATGGTCGCAAAACAATTTTTACAGTTATGTCGGATGGTTTTGCAATTGTCTCAGCCGCTGTAAACTCAAAATTTTTAAGTTATGGCGCAATAAGGTGATGCAGATGATGGTTTGCAGTTTGCACTATGGTTGTGAGTACTCCTCGTTAAATTCAAGTAGTTTGAGTGGTATGCAAATGTTCCTCTGATTCAAAGATTACTTCTTTTTGTCACAAGTAATCCTCTGACAGAAATTTAAATTTTTATAAAGTATAACTACTGGTTTGTTACTGTGTGTGTTCAATTCCATTACCCAAGATCATTAGTCGCTCCCATTTAGAGAAATCTAAGCTTTTAAGGGGTCAGATGTATACAACCTTATCTTTGTCAGTGATAACAAAGATATTTACGATTGACCTTTAATAGTTAATAGCATACACCTGCAATGAATGGCTGGGGTAACAAAGAAGCTACCTAATAAATATTAATTAGCAAGTAGTTAGTTTAAGGAATAAAAAAGTAGTGTAAATAGAGAGGAAAGATATGACATAAGGATTCATTCATTTTGTAATAGATTATGGACGAGTTCTTGACTCATATTGGAGAGCTACAAGCCTCTCGAAAGGTTGGTACTATCATTGTAATCTTTTTAGGTTACATTTCATCTATGAGTTTACGTGTACAGTCAAATATATTATCATTCCCCACATTCATACAAATTCATCTAAATTCTAATCACAAATTTATCTACAATTTGCTATACGATATCAACAGAATATGCTTGTCACTGATCATTAGCATCAATGGTTAATTCAGCCCATAACAACATCACGTGGACCTTCACATGAATAAAAATTACACAAAATTTAATGAAGAACTTTTTATAGTCCATCATAATCCAAGATTAAAGAACTAAAATCTTTGTCCCCATCAAAACTGAACATTGTTACTTTTAGTTTTTGCAAGTTGATTTTCTAATTTTAGAGCTGCAATTGTTCCTTAATAAAATCAAGTTCATTGAGTGATGTGCATGGGTTCCTGTCATTCAAAAAACTAGTTCTTTTGGTAGCGAGAAACCCTCTAACATAATTAAAAGCTTAGGAATTTAGCAAATAGGAGTTGAACTCAAAACTCATACCAAGCTGTTAGATTCCAATTTAAGCTATTAAGGAGAAATTGTAAAGACTAAATTCATGTAACATATAGCTGAATAGCATTGCAGCGCAACAAATAAATACTTACGGTTCGTCCTAGTACCCATATGCATACAGCTGTAGCACCATCCTGCCATCCTCCTGTTCCAATAATTTTATCATTAAAATATTGCATATAGAAGACTTGCAGACTTTAAGATAATTAACAAAAATGTGATCATCAAGGAAATGCCAAACAACAACCATACCTAACACTATGCTAATACAACGGTCAAAGAAAGTCAAATTTCAGTTTTGTAACCACATCATCAACCCTCAAATGTATTACCTAATCAAGATCATCAGGCTATGTTATCATGAAATAAGGAGCATGTTTTCCATAGAAACGGCGAAGAAATAAAACAAGAACTAGGAAATCTACGATGTAGAGAGAATTGCCACACTGAATGCACAAGTCCTTAGTTCGAGACCCCTCTACTAATAGATTGTAAAGAAAAACACCAAGCCACATGAAACTAGTAAAAATTGTGAGAGCAATATCTCTCAAACAAGGATTTAACATTTAAGGAAATCCTATCCCACTTATGACCAATACTTTTGTAGGAGCTAATTTGCCAAAAGAAAATATTATTAGTAATAAAAAGGGAATCGCTGAATTTTAGTTTCTCAGAAATTGATCTTTTCTACAGAATCACACTGTTGCATGTGTTATGAACCGATCAATTAGACATGGAAGTATCTTGTGACATTGTTTTTAGTTTAAGAAGTTCGATCACACATTATACACTATCCATTGTTGTGCTTTAGGCCTGAAAACCTATGCCCGGTCAGTTCCGCATTAAGATTTTCCGATTTCTTCATGCATAAATCTTACTCCAGAAAAAGAATTTTCTTTGCACCCACCAAAACAATTTCATATGCAAACAGCACAAACCCAACACCTCATCTTGCAACGAAAATGACAACTCTATCCATAACTCAGATCCTTGATGAGTATATGACCCCGTTTTGTTATGGAATAATTTATATACAAACCTGTTCTAACAATCTTTATGATATCCTTCAAAATCTTAATGACATAATTTCGGAAGAAGATACAAAGCAATTGCCTCTTGGTCCTTTTGCTTCTTAATTCTTATTTACACAACCAAAAACTTGTTGACGTTGTCACATTTCTTTATCAGATTAACATAATAATAAAGTTAAGTAAGTTTCAATCAGCAGAAATAATTCATAATAGGTATAAAATAAAGTTCAGTCACAAAATGAATTTGAAGATATTTTCAGCTTTCAAAGCATCAACTGGAAAGAAAAGAAACAATAGGGAAATAATTTAAAGGTGTAAGGTGTACCCAGAAGAAAATGAAGAGTATAATGGGAAATAAACTACAAAAGATCAGTGTGACTGACAAACAGGATAGAAAAGGAGAGGGTACAAGAAGAGGGAAAAGAGAGTATCATTTTTATTTTTTTTGAAGATGAAAAGAGAGAGTATTACTTTACAAAATAGGAACATGAGCTGGAAACTAAATGAAAAAAACTATGACGAAGCAAAAAAAATAGAGAAGATGTAGGAGAGAGAGAGAGAGAGAGAGAGAGGGGGGGGGGGAGAAGATATGATCAGATATTAAGTGGGAAAAGTGGACAAGGTAAAGGAGATACGGACGATAAGGAAATTAATCATGTAGGGAAAAGCAAGATGTACCATGACTTGTGATCCATAAAGCAAAACCACCAACCAATTCTCAACTAACATCTCTTTCGATAACTAACCAGCAAGCACAGATTTGCAGCAGATTGTTCACAGTTTCATGAGTGGAAACAAGTATAAATTACCAGACATAAAAACAATTACTACTGAGTACAGAAACTCTAACAACTCAACCAAACTTCAAGCATATAAACATCAAGAATAAGAAAAGCAGCTCACATAAAGCAAAAAAAACATTGCACTACCAGCTGCACTTTCGAGTAGAAGAGCTTCATCGGTTTTGCGAAAACCTACAATGCATAGAAAATAAAAATGAACAGTTAGCAGCACATAAAATATGACTTTTAGTTCCAAATAGTCATCAGGTTGAAATCCATTAATCCTTACCATCAAGAATCGCCTTTTTGGCAGCCTTAACATCCAACTGCAGTTAGAAAAGTAAGAAAGCATTATAAACACATACCAAGGAACAAAACTTATTCTAAGATGCACTAGATAAAGCATATTTTTGAATTAAGTACTGTATGTAAAGCAGGCATTGAAAATATCTATTTCTATATTGAATATAAATAATATATAAGCACAATAGAAAGCATTATAAAAAACATACCAACAAACAAAATTTATTCCTAGATGCACTAGATAAAGTAATCTTCTGAATATCAAGTATTGAATGTAAAGCAAGCATGGAAGAAATATATTTCTATATAAAAAGTTGTCATTTTGAGTTTCAGCAATATGCTAAATCCAGATTGACCGACAACTTTAAGTGGAGCTCACTCCAGCCAACCTCAGTACCAGATACTCATAGCCTAGAAATAGTGCTTCAATTGCCTTTGATACTACTTCAACATCTGTGGCACTTTCCTCTAAATGCATCCATAGAAGTAGCCAGACACATTGGACATGCAAAGAAAGAAATGAAGATGATACAGGACGTCTAAAGCAGAATATTTCAACCATCCATTGTAACACAACAATTTAGATAATATATGATGGTAATAGTCGAGAACCAGCAGATAATACACATCCAGTTTAGCATACGAACAACATTATTTGACACATAACAAATAAACTACAATCTAATAGAATACTTCGACAGGCATGACAAAGAGTACAAAGAATCACAAGGTTTAGAAGACCACATAAACACACCAACTCACGTGGTAATCCCGCTGAAACAACATTAGAATGTAAATGCTTCTGTGCATATTCAGCTGCTAGCCGACCTCCATGTCCATCATATACAGCAAAGTGTGCAAATCTGCCAATACACCCCAAAGAAATGAGAACTAGCTTTCACCAAAATCCCCAAAGTGTGTAAAATTACATAAAGGATGCAAGATTGAAAAGAAAATACTCATAACCTTTTATTGGTTATAAAAGCAATCGACTAAAACATAATTCTCTAACATTAAAAAATTTAACGTATGACAATACCATTCAGAAATACAGATTATATAAATCACCTTTGTTACAAAGTTCCCTCTCCAACAAGTCTTACGATATATATTTCAAAAGACAACTTCACCTAAACTTTCATTATGTTATCAGACTATCAAAGTAAGAAAACCACCTCATTGTTTCATGAAGGAGAAAAAATGCCACCTAATATCTTTTGCAGACATGTAGAATTTTGATCTTTTGCAGTTTAGTAACCTAATATCTTTCAAAAACTGAGTATGTTTTGTTCAACTTTCTAATCAAATGCATTAATTTTTCTGTATCCCAAGTCCCAATGTCTTGACCCACCCCCTTATTCATCTTCTCCAAATTCCTCTCCTATCAATTACAGTACTTATGAAAGACATTAAAATTTGTGAACTAACTACATGTCCTAAGCCCAAAGCTACATTGATATTGATATTTGATATAAATAAGAAGGAAAAATTAAAGTGGAACGGAGGAGTAAATAATAAGATATGAATATCTATTGTATATTAGGTGCCATTTTCATATTTCACTCCGAGCCCCCAAACAGTCAGAGATGGCACTGTCACTCTCCTTACACTTATTTTTTTCACATTTCCGAACTCAATTTTTCACACATAAAATACTGCCAATCAAAATCAACATAAATCAAATCACATAAAAATAAATCTACAATCAAAATCAAAATCATATAATCATTCAGTTTTTAACGTAAAATCAAATCAATCATACTTCTATATATTCAAAGCAAAAGAAAGAAAAAAAAAAAAGCAAAATGAAGATAGAAACCTTGTATTAACGGAATTATTTGAATCGGCTTGAGGAAGTACAACACATGCATCCTCCATGGTGTGCCTGGATCCCTTGTCTTCGGCGGCAGCAGCTTCTATAGTAAAGGAATTAGTCGAAGAGTTAACATCCTGAGCAGAACTTGAATTTAGTTCATGTTCACCTCCATTTTCAATCGTGTTTGGTTTCGGTTTCTTGATTGTAGATGAATCGGAAATTTCGATTTCGAGCTTACGCTTATTCGCCGAATCATCGAGTTCTTGGAAGGATTCGGATTTTCCGGCCATGGCGAAAGAAAAATGGGAGATAGGACTAGAATGGAAAGAGGTATACCAAGTTAGGACTGAGTCTCTTTTGTCCGAGTGTGAAGTACTTCCGTCTATCTGAAATACTCGTTACATTTTGATTTTGTGTACTATTTATCGTTCAAGTTTATTTTATATGAAAAATTGTTCTGAATAATCCGACCTATTGCCAATTTGCTATGAATAATCCCTACTATTGATTATTTATAAATAATCCGACCTTTGAATTTTTTTTGCTCACAGCACCCCTTTTCACATTTTAACCGACTACTGTAGCTACTTACGACCAAAGAAGAGTTTGGTAGACCAACAAAGAAGCATAAGGAGGAAGAAGAAGTGAGAGTAATGACTAATAGGTACCTACAATAGTCGGTGAAAATGTGAAAAGGGGTGCTGTGAGCAAAAAAAATTCAAAGGTCGGATTATTTATAAATAATCAATAGTAGGGATTATTCATAGCAAATTGACAATAGATCGGATTATTCAGGACAATTTTTCCTATTTTATATATATCTACTAATATGTAAGTAAAAATATAGTCAAGTGGGATCTTGTTTGAATCGTTTAATCGCATGCTTTCATAATATTAACTTTTTATTATTTTAAGATTTGTATAATTCAACATATAAATAAACAAAACAACGCATTGGAATGTGTAAAAAGGTGAAATGTAGCAAGTATAACGGAATGGAGGAAGTACTTGTATAAGTAATTGCGGACTGTTTTACAGTGAGACCACTTATACTTCCTCCGTTCCGAAATACTTGCTACATTTCGATTTTGTGCACTATTCATCGTTCAAGCTTATTTTACAAATTGCGACTAATGTGTAAGTAAAAATATAGTCAAGTGGGATCTTGTTTGAATCGTCTAATCGCATACTTTCATGATATTAAATTTTTATAATGTTTAGATAAGTGTAGTTTAAGATATTAATGATCAAAATTGTGCATTGGATTGCGTAAAAAAGTGAAATGTAGCAAGTATTATGGAACGGAGGAAGTACAAGAGTAGCCTAATAGGGTGAATTTCGATTTTATTATATTTATAAAGAAAATTTGATTCTAAAGGTTCAAACTTTGCCTGATTTGCTTTTAAACAAAATAAGATATATGTTTGGTCTCATTATGAGAGATCATCTTTTTGATAGTTTGTGAATATAAGATTGTTAATAATAGCAAGTATGGGACTCCTCTCATAAAAGTCTCAGCCCTTTTTCTACTTTTAAAATAAAAAGAAAATTATAAATTCTTGTGTGGAGCAGTCTCACCGCAAAATGCTCTCCATACAAGGGTTGAAAGGGATGAGAAATGTAGATAAACGAGAAGGGAGTCTATGTAGGTGTAACACCCCGGCCTCTCGGACCGCCGGTGACTACTCATGGAGACTGTAGACTAGCCCCACAGACCAACACAAGTCTTTCCAGCGCACTTTGGCCTCACTCGTGCGCACCTAGGAAAACTTCCCAGAAGGTCACCCATTCTAAGATTGCTCCCCACCAAGCACGCTTAACTGTGGAGTTCTTAGCAAATGGGCTCCCTAGAAAAGAAGATGCACCTTGTTGATATGAGTAGTCTATCAATCTCTTTTCAAGCTAAATTTGGGTATCACACTCACCCCCACTTAAGAATACAACGTTCTCGTTGGACCGTCATTTCAGGATCTTTTCCCCCGCTAGGTGCATTGAACACACAATCAGCCACAGTCGCAGGGTTGCTCTGATATCATTTGTAACACCCCGGCCTCTCGGACCGCCGGTGACTACTCATGGAGATTGTAGACTAGCCCCACAGACCAACACAAGTCTTTCCAGCGCACTTTGGCCTCACTCGTGCGCACCTAGGAAAACTTCCCAGGAGGTCACCCATCCTAAGATTGCTCCCCACCAAGCACGCTTAACTGTGGAGTTCTTAGCAAATGGGCTCCCTAGAAAAGAAGATGCACCTTGTTGATATGAGTAGTCTATCAATCTCTTTTCAAACTAAATCTGGGGTATCACAGTAGGAGTCTAACTTACATCATTCATGTAAATGAATAGTACTCTATCAAATTGAAATAATAAGCTAGTTACAACTCAAACTATCAAGTATCAAGATATTCATCAAGTTATTACACGTACTGCGGGCCCTAAGCAAGTGCAAAATGTTCGCCTAAGGCCTTCAAAAATATTAGTTTTCAATTAGTAGTAAAGTTCGAATTTTTCTATATATATAATGGTTTAGGGGCCCATAAACAATCTTTAGCCCTGGGCCCCTAAAAACCTAGGGTCGATCCTAATTACACACCTAAGAAAAGAGTTCAATCAAAACGTCAAAAGGCCAACATCTCAACAAAATAACTGTGAGACATTACCTAGACATACCATATCATATACTTCCTCCGTTCCATAATACTTGCTACTGAGTATGGCATATTGTGTGGGAAAATTCACTATCAGTAGCAAGTATTATGGAACGGAATAAGTATAACTATGGTCTATGGCCTTAAGACATAAAACAACCCTAAAACCTAATTAGGATCAAATTGAAGTTTTTTTTGTTTCATTTTTGTTTTGAATAGTCAGTTTCTATTTTATTTTATATTTTTAATTGAGCGTCAAGAAATCAAGACATTAAGTTAATCAAAAGTTTAAATTAATAGTTAATGTTTTAATATAAAAGTATATTATATACTCTATTATACCCCTCATAATTAGAGGTGTTCAACGGGGCAGGGCGGGTCAAAATTTAAATGGGTCGGGGCGGGGCGGGTCATGTCAGATGATAAACGGGCCGGGGCGGGTCAAGCCCATTTAAATTCGACCCACTTTGACCCTTTTAAAAAAGTTCGTAGAATAATTTCCAAAAAAAAAAAGTTCATAGAATAAGTTTTTTCCCACTTATGTATATAATAGTATCATTTAAAAAAATTATAAAAAAAGTGGTAAAATTTTTTTCGCAATTAATACTTATAATTATCCGACCCGGGCCGACCCTTTACACCAAGCCCCGTTATTGACCCGACCCGCTAATGACCCGTTAAAATGTGACCCGACCCTTGACTCGTTGGGTCGACCCGCCCCATTGAACACCTCTACTCATAATAGAGTCTTTGGGCTAGAATTGGATGCAACAAATGTCTTCCTCATAGCTAACGCTAATGATTCCACCAATAAAGGAAGAGTACATGAGATTCGAGTCCGTAACATACGCTTTTAATACTATGTCAAGTAACTAACTCAGACAAAAATTTTACACAAAAACGTGGACGAGACAGTCTCATCATGAGACCATCAATTTGGGCCGACCCAGTTCGCGCGTGTAACAACATTTCAATTTTCTGAGCATTTATCAATTTTGACCTTAAAGGTATTAATTTTGAAAATTGATACCTTTAAAATCAAAATTAAAAAATGCCTAGAAAATGAAAAAATGCCCAAATTGTTACACGCTCGAATACTATCAGCCTAAATTGACGATCTCATTATGAGGCCATCTCATCCAAGACCAGCTGAAAATTTAAACTGATATTTGAATTTCCAAAATATCATTTACATTTTACTGTATCAATTAGAATTGTATACTGGTGTTCATTCGGGTCATTGGGTTGATTTCGCGTCAAGTGTTTCGGGTCGGTTCAAAATTGGATTTTGTGTTCACATTGGTTTTTACATAATTGTAGATCCATTTTTAAATTGGGTCAAATCGAGTTCAGTTATATAGTCGGGTGTCTATCGGATTATCGGTTCTGTTTTAAACAGCTTTACTATAATGATAAATCAATTTGGATTTTGGTCAAAATTTGACTAAAACAAAAGAGGACAAAATTAATGACAAAGCATTCACATGTATTCCTTTTCATTTTACTTTTAACAATAATTATATTTTACAAAATTTACACAACTATGATAAGAGGACTAGAAGTATCAAAAAGTTGACATTTTTTTCCAATTAGCAATACTTAATTCCTCGCTAAAATGATTATCAATGAACGTCAAATTAGCATTTCAAACTCAAATGCATAGACAACAAGTGTGATAAACTTTCTCTGTCCCATTGAAATTGCAGCATTTTTCATTTTGGTCCGTTCTATTTAATTTGCAATATTTTTATTTTTGGATGATAGTCCACCACTTTAATTTAATCTCATCCATATATTTTAACTCTATTTTAATTTCATCCACATAATACATTCTTTCTCTTCATTTATTATCACTTTCTTAAATTTCATCAATTTTCTGCTACTAACTCATCAGGATATTTCTAAACAATGACAAATGAGTTCTCATTACAAATGAGTTGGGATATTTCTAAACAATGACTCATTTTTATTCTTTATTTTCAGTCATTTATACTTGGGAATTGGGATATTTCTAAACAATGTCAAATGAGTTGCATTCCATGCCGAACAACAAAATAAAAGGGCATTATTAAAAGTCGTTATTGTTTTTAGAAAGATAAAGGGGTATTTGGCAAAATGACTTAATAAGTATTTTTGGCTTATTTTGATATAAATAGAGCGTTGAATGGTCAAACCAGCCAATTCTACTATTTTGTAAATTACCTGGTTAAACAACTTATTGATATGAGTGTTTTTGAAAAAGTTGCTCATTACAACAAGTTCAAAATCAGCCAGTTAAACCCGTAAATAAAATCAACTGCCCAAATCGATCATTGTAATCAGCTACCAACTATTAGTTGTTTGCCAAACACCCCAAAAGTGTTTTAGAGGATGAAGTAAGATCAAAGCGTTTTATAGAAAATTAAATTTTAAAAAATTTTAGTCATTTCATTAAAAAAAATTTTAACGATAGGGAATAAAAGAGTGTACTTCCTCCATACCGTTGAATTTGCATCATTTTCTATTTTAGTCTGTCCTACTTAATTTGTATCATTTCTGTATTTGGACAATGACCCACCACTTCCTTTTAATCTCATCCATACTACATTTTAACTTTCTTCTTAGTTCATCCGCACAATTCATTCCCTCCCTTTTTATTTATAATACTTTCTTAAAGTTAAAAATAACACTATTTCTCGCTGATGCAATTTTAAAGGGACAGAGTAATACTCCCTCCAACTCATTTCAATTGTCCCATTTCCTTATTTGGGCAATTCACTTCAATTGCCTCATCTCCTTTTTTGTGTATCTTTTTTTTTTTTACCGAAATACCCCCACTTTTCCGATTCCCAATGCCCAACTACCACCTTTACAATTACAACTAGTCCCCTGAGAGACCGTCTTTCGGAAAGACGTCTTTTAGTCCCAGCCCATTAAAGCTTAATATCTACTTAAACGTCACATTTTGTTTTATGGGCCATTTCAATTAAAAATGGTCTTTTAAATAGACCGTCTCTCACAAAAATTTATGTTACAACTAATTTAATCAATTAAAATACTCAAATACCACCTTTTTGGTGGACCTTATCTCACTCTTAATATCCGTGCCCAACCCGTATAATTGAATTGAGTTGGAGGGAGTAACTTTTTAAGTCATTATCTGGCACCGTTATTAAGGTATCCTATCTTTTTCCTTTCTTTCTTTTCAAACTTTTGCGAGTTTCAATTGAGCGAAATCAAGGCTTGTCTACGTCGAACAAGTATAACTTTTTTCGAATTCTCACTCGAAACTGCAAATCAAACAAAAGGAATTCAACTTCCAATCTATTGAGATTTGAGAAAGAGTAAAGCTAGGTAGTGATTTACAGATTGAGTATGGAAGTGCAGAAACTAGATTTTGTTTTAGTTTCTTTGGGTTTGTTCGTCTTTGTTGCTTATCATACTTGGCTTGTTATCGCTATCAAACGTAACCCTAGACATACTGTTATCGGCCTTAACGCTGAGAGTCGTTCGCAATGGGTTTTCTCTTTAATGGCTGTAAGATTTCTTCTTTTCACTTTGATTTCACTATTTTTTCAAATTTTTTTTCTAAATTTTTATTGAATATTACTGCAAATTGTTGATTATTCATTTCTGTTTAGTGGTTGGTTGTTGCTAGAGTTGTTCATTGGGATCATCTGGTTGATTTTGAGTTTAAATCGTGTATTCACATTGGTTTTTACTCCTATATGATTGTTAATCAACTTTTAAATTGGGTCAACTTGAATTCGATTACAAGGTCGAATGTATATTTGGTTATTGTGTCTGTTTTAAATATCTCTAATTAACGCTTAGCATGACATATAAGAAAAGTGTACATTTAATTACAAGGTCGAATGAATATTTGGTTTTTGTATCTGTTTTAAATATCTCTAATTAATGCTTAACATGACACCATGTGTTTACAATAAGAGAAGTATACATAATTCAAATGTCCAAAGAATTTTTGAAAATGACATATAAGTAAATATTTTGAGGATGTTTTTTGATTTATAATTAATCAGGTTAATTTTGTACAATTTTATTTTTATGCTTCCTCCGTTCTGAAATACTTGCTACTACATTTCAATTTTGGACACTATTTATCACTCAAACATATTTTATATATTGTGGCTTATATGTAAGTGAAAATATAGTTAGATCTTGTTTGAATCGTCTAATTGCTACTTTCATCATATTAACTTTTTCTAATTATTAGATGTGTATAATTCGACATATAAATAAATAAAATAACACATTGAATTGCATAAAAATTCTAAAATGGAAAGGAGGAAGTATACAATTTTGGCGGATGGGTATTGGTTCTTAGAATCCCAGATGAATATTCTGTTTCTGTACTGAAATTATTATTTTTTTAAGAGAATAGTAATATAGTAGTTGATGTTGATAAATTATGATTTCAAAATGGATCCATACGGTACAGAAACCCAATACAATTAATTTAATAAGTCAAAATAATGACATTTTGAACACTTGTAAAAATGTGAAAAAACGATTGAAACTATTATGGGATCATTTTCAAAATAATTGGGATATTTTAATTTTAAGGGAGGCTGACATTATTATTGTTGAATAATATTATGTTTTGATAAATTATTGTAAAGTAGTTTTAACTTCAAAACTAGTTGAACTATTAACTATTAAGAGATCCTTGTAAATAATACTTGAGCATGCCTTACAGCTATTGAAGAAATAGCTGCAGCCTACATTTCATCACATCACATTACCCTGGGTCTTATCTACGGTGGGATTTGAGTGGTCGGATGTAGGCAAATAGATCAACTTTACCCTTGTCGGTGATAAGTGATAACGCTAACAAAGATATTATTTTCGATTAATCCTTGATAGCAAATATCACGTGCAACTTCTATTGTGTATTAACAAGCATAAATCAATTGTTCTTCCCAATTTTTTTGCTTGTTTGAAGGAGGTACTTGACTAAGGCATTCACAATGATCAATGATCAAAGTTTCTTGGCAAACCCTTTAAGGACTCCTCTGTCCCCTTCATTTTGCAACAATTACAATTTATGGCTTTTTTAATATGTTGTTTTGTCTAATGGTGATAAGACAAATCATTTATAATGTGTGGAGGGAAGGAAGAATTGTCTTTGTTTTATGTATTCACATATTCCTACTAAAGTGGGGTGACACACCCAACAAATGGTAAGTATAGAAAAAGCTTAGCATATAATTTGGTATAGAAGACTTATGGTCCAACTTTGGAGCCTTCAAGATGTGTGAAAGAGTTTGCAGCATTGGTGCACTTGTTCTACTTTGCTTAAATATGCTTATCCTCTATAATACCCTCATGATTCACTTATCTTCTTGCGAATCAAAAAATGCGAATCATTGTCGACTAGTGAGTTGGCGAATTCTGTTACACTAGTGAAACCTGTTGGAATGTTTGAAAGTTGTTCCAACCTTTAAGACTTTAAGGTCGGAAGGTTTGTTCACTTGTTACACGCTTGCTAACTTTTTCGGTAGATCTATAAAGCATCATCCTAGGGTATCGACATACTTGGAATGTAAAATTCAACTGGACGCATGGATGGATGATTATTCTTTTGACCGAATCAATTATTTATGAACGGGGTGTGCCTCCTCCTCATCAACATGTCTAGTATAATCCGTTCATAAAAGCTATGATCAGGGTTTGAGGGTAAGACGACAACAGACCATACCCTTATGAAGTGTATGAACCCTAGTTTCTGCTTGCCACACATCCCCTTGCGTTTACAATGCTAACCAATTACGCTTTATGGATCATTATCAGGATCTGAACTGTATTAACTAAAGGATTGAATCACGAAATCAGGGAACAAGAAAGTATATGCGCGTGTTATGTGTTTAACATAATCATATTGCTTCTTTTAGGTTTTTCGGCTCTTCAAGTTCATTGTTTTGTGGGTTTCTTTAGTTCTAATTCCTCTGATCTGCTTTCTCTTTTGGTTGAATAACTTTTTACACTATATGCCCGTGTTATGTGTTTAACATAATCGTATCTAAGAGTAGCCCATTCCCTGCCAGCCATAAACCTGTTTTCGAAACATCAGTCTCTCGATATTCTTGTGGTATTATGAAACCGTGGAATTGGAAACACAAAATAAATCTGTACTAGTTCAGAAACGGCTTCAGATAAGAGCATCGTTGGTGGTGGTGTTCAGTAAATCGGAAGTTTAGATAGTATTAGAAACTGTTAGCACAATACACTACATGTGTGATTTGATTGTGTATGACCTTTCAGGATCCCCTAAAAAATGGTGTGTTAGTGGTTCAAACACTTCGCAACAACATGATGGCGTCCACCCTATTGGCAACGACAGCCATAACATTAAGCTCCATCATCGGGGTGTTTGTGAGCAGTACATCAACGGTGAGTAATGCATCCTTCAAACTAGTATACGGTAACAAGAGCGAAATCATGTCATCGATCAAGTACTTTGCTCTCATTCTCTGCTTCCTAGTAGCCTTTCTCTGCAACGTCCAGTCGATAAGATACTATGCACACGTGAGCTTCTTGGCTACGTTACCAACCTCACAAGGCAAAAAAGAGGCTATGGAATACGCCGCCAGAAGTTTGAACAGGGGGAGCTTCTTCTGGTCTCTTGGCTTGAGAGCTTTCTACTTGTCATTCCCCCTCTTTCTTTGGATTTTCGGTCCTATCCCTATGTTTGGTTGCTCGTGTTTGATGTCAATTGTGCTTTATTTTCTCGACACCACCAACAGTTTTACGCGCCATCTTCATTGTGAATCCTTCAAACACCCCGATAACAATGGCATGCTGCCGAATGTTGTCATGAATGACATATAAAGGACCTCCCAAGTCCCTTCTATTCATCACAATGTACTTTCTGTACTATAGTCATCAACACAGTATCCTGCATAAAGTTAGAATCCGAGTGGAAGAGATAGCAGATATACTATTCACATACCCTCAAGGGAGAGGGCAGGAGGAATGTACTCTTTGTACTATATTTGCCTTTTTAACTAGAGTACTATATATAGAATATACCTATTGTAATGTAATGCCTTGCTTGTAGACCATAATAATGATATTAATGTTGTACTTCTATTTATAGAATTTAGATATATATATGTAAGTATGTAATTCGAACATACTTTGTTACTTATCATGTTTAACGTAACACAAATTTTATGATCATCATCATCTTATTTATCAGTGTATCTCACTCATAGAAAATTATGGACAGGGTTTGGGAAGGGAAGGACGGCGGCAACTCATATTTATAAAGAAGAGCTTGGCCAAAAGGAGTCTCATGGCTCGAAAAAGATTAAGAGAATGTTTGGTTTATGGGGTCCTTACTAGAATTTGTTCAACTAACTTTTTTATGAAAGTTTTTAGGAAGGATCATAACAAATTTAATAATATAAAGAAATACATTTTTAGCTAATTAGTAGAATGCGAGGAATTTAATTTGCCCCATATTCATCTCTCTATTTTGAATTACGATGTGAGAATTTTTTAATTTAAAAGAAATTAAATAAATACAACAGAGGCGTAACTATTTGACGAGAAAAATAAAAAAAGACATTTTGTAAGAAAATAAAAGAAATTTGTGGATAAGATAAATAGGCAAATTAAACATGTAATGTAGATCATAATAAAAAATAAAAGAAAGCAAATAGAAGTATTATATAACGAATTAAAATTTACTTTAAACAAATTTCAAAAAAAAAATAAAGTGAGAAATCTTTTTAAAGACACGACATTTCACAAACTTGTTTAGGCCTTATTTTATTATTAGCATAGGTCATGGTATAAGTTTAATTTTCACTAATTAATTACTATTTATAAAAAGGATTTATACCAAATAATAAAAAACTAGATATGATATATTTAATAAATAACTTTTAAACTAACATAATAACATCTAATAAATACTTTTACCAAACAATTTTATAATAAGTGAATTATTAACTAATATTCAACTGGACAAATTAATCACCAAATTACCTTCAAGGTAGAGGTGTTCAAAACAGACCCGATGACCCAATAGACATCCGACTTTATAATCGAATCCGATTTGACCCGACTTAAAAATGGATCAATAATTATGTAAAAACCAATGTGAACACAAAACCCGATTTTGAACCAATCCGAAATACCTGACCCGAAATTAACCCGATGACCCGAATGAACACTTCGTTAATAGAAGACGTCCTCAAATGGTTTACACACACTACTTCTACTTATTACGCTACCATGCATCATGCATGTGAGTCCAACGCAAATACGCAATTTTGTGATTCTTGTCACTATTCTCAAAGTCAACAAATTGTCCTTAACCACCATAAAATATTTTCATCAACATCTATTGTCCACAGAACTGGTCCTAAGCAAGGGCAAGACGTGCCTACGCTCAGGGCCCATCACAAATTTTTGTTTTCAATTAGTGTTAAGGTTCGAACTTTTCTATGTATACAATAGTGTAAGGGTCCATAAATAATCTTTCGCCCTGGACCCCTAAAAACATAGGGCTTGACCTGATTGTCCACATAACATCTCCACCTAATTGAAGATTTTTTAATTCTATGTTGTAATTCTGAAGTTTTGGATATTTCACATGATAATCAAAACTTATAAAAAAAATCCACGTGGTAACCTTGATGTTTACTAAATTGTTCCAATGTGACCTTTTTGAACATAAAACGTTAGCAAACGTTAATTTCGAAGCTTAAAGACTACTGTACGCCTATTTATGCGACTCACCATTTTAAATTCCATTAATTTAAACCTTTTCCCCTAAACATAAACTCTAACTCTAATTCTACCATCTTTCATCCAAATCACCATTTCAAATTTCATTAAAACTTAGTGTAATTTTAATAGAAAAATCTCATCACCATATGAAAATATGATATTAAGTAGTAATGAAAAATTAATCAAAAAAATGCTTATAAATAATAAAGTTTTATTATCATAAAATTAATCCAATACATTTTATAAAATTTTAGACTATAAATTATTTTTAGATAATTTGCTACTTGCCCACGTAAAAAAAGCAACTTTAACAAATTTCGGGTATCTTCGAGGCTTCCAGCATCCAAATCAATTTGAATCACATAATTTGGGAGCACTATTACTAGTGGCTCTAGACACTTGGCAAAATGTCTATTGCAGGATAAAAGTAGGTTTATTACAATAACTTTTTTTTTTAAAAAAAAAATTAGGTCCATTACAATAATTTTTTTTGTTATAAATTCTCAAATGAGACGATATCATGGTAACTTGGTAAGACTATTTTTATTAAACTGATCCAATACATACTTATAGTCTTAAATTGTGATACCCCAGATTTAGCTTGAAAAGAGATTGATAAACTACTCATATCAACAAGGTGCGTCTTCTTTTCTAGGGAGCCCATTTGTTAAGAACTCCACAGTTAAGCGTGCTTGGTGGGGAGCAATTTTAGGATGGCTAACCTTCTGGGAAGTTTCTTGGGTGTGCACGAGTGAGGCCAAAGTGCGTTGGAAAGACTTGTGTTGGTCTATGGGGCTAGTCTACCATCTCCATGAGTAGTCAACCGGTGGTCCGTTGGGCCGGAGTGTTACATAAATAATTACTTATAATTTTAAAGTGATAACTTTTATCAGCCAGTCTCCTGAGACACTTCTCTTAGGCCCAATTCATTAAAACTTAACACAAATTTAATGCTTACTTTTACTCTACATTTTTCATTACGGGTCGACCCAATTAGAGATGATGTCTTAAAGAGACCGTCTTTCACTAAAATTTATGAACTTTTATAGTTTTAGAGTAACATTAAAGTGATCAATCAAAAAATAAGTAAATTATACTATGACTCATCTCCTGATTAGGTGATACTATTATTTTACATTTAATGGTATTTGATCCCAACATTTTGCTTAGAAGTGTTCAAAATAGACCCGATGACTCGATAGACACTCGATTTTATAACCGAACTCGATTTGACCCAACTTAAAAATGGATCCACAATTATGTAAAAACCAACGTGAACAAAAAACCCGATTTTGAACCGACCCAAAACACCTGACTCGAAATCAGCCCGATGACCCGAATAAAACAAAATACTTCTATTTAGTCCAATTAATGCAAAACTGAATTCTTTTTATTATTTAAATACTAATAAATAAGTAGAAAAATTTGTAAATTGTAAAAGGATAATGAAATTGAAGAAGATGGAAGAAGCAGAGAATTTGGATTATGTGTTGGTTCCAACAGGGGTTGTAGTGCTTGGATTATATCATCTATGGCTTTTCTACACAATCATTCGGCATCCTACTACTACTGTTGTTGGTGTTAATTCTCTTAGCCGACAACAATGGGTTCTCCATATGATGGCTGTCAGTTTCTCCTCTTTTCTTCTTTTTAACATTCCATTTATTTACTATTTTTTGATTTTCATACAATTATGAGGTCGTTTGGTAAAAACTGATAGCTGATTATAATGCCTGATTTGATCAGCTGATTTTGATGCTGTTGTTATAAGCAACTTGTTCAAAAATAGCATATCAATAAGCTGTTTCAATAGGTTCATTCACCAAACACTAGCATTAACTGGTTTGAGGACAACCCTCTATTTATATAAAAATAAGTTTAAATTGCTCAATAAGCTGATTTGCCAAACACTCCTATGTTAAATTTGTTGGACTTGTACATATTGCTTGATGGGTATGGTTATACGTATGGGTAATCCCCTAATACCATTCGGTTTCGGAAGAGAGTGAACCTATGCAAGTCGATATTCACAAGTTAACGCTCATGACCCGTGGGTTTGTAGGCTCGAACCTATTGGTGCCCTATGGCCATGGGTGTGTCTACACGAGTGAGTTGCTTGAAGGGTATGTAATTTTAGGAAAGGGTGAACCTATATAAGTCAAAACTCGTGACTCGTGGGTTTGTACTTTGTAGGCCCGAGCCCATTGGTGCCCGGTGAATGTGTCTAAGGTAACATGTCCTCAACAAGTAGATGAAATTCAAATCCGGGACTTTCCATTACGTTGGCTTTTAATAGAGTGTAAAGAAAAATTTTGTATAATGATTTTTTGCTTTTGATTATGATTGTGGGTTTTTGTGATAGTTTCTTAGCTATTGCCTATTTGTAGAAGTAATCAAGCTTAGTGTGTGATCATCACAAAAGGTGAATTACCTATACTACTATACTAGTACTAGTGTAGGATGGGCTGAACACTACATGTGTGCAAAACCAACTCGACTATTATTTTATGTTTACACAATTGAATATAGAGTAGTGTTTTTGATCAAATGATCCGGGCAATAGCCTAGGCGGACCATGCCTAGATTCCCCATGTTATCACCCAACTTAGATTTTGGTTTTGGGTGTTGAAGTATTAGTTTGAGTGTATTTCCTTACAATTTGTAATTGGAACACTTCAGCTGTGTTACTTATCTGAGAAGAAACATTTTTCTAGAAACTGTTTCTCCCTTGTTGCCAACAAGGCAACAACATTCTATTACCCAATCGGGCCCAATTCCATTAGGTGTCTCCCATTCAGGCCGGAGTCATAGGGTTTAGGTGTATGCAACCTTATTCTTGTTAGTGATAATTGTCAAAAAACCAACTCAATTAAAAGCTTAAGCTGATGGTTGAAGCCCCAAGATATGTTATATACTCTAACACATCCCTTTACACGATAACTCTTTGGGCTAGAACTGTGGATGCGCACAAGCCCTCCTCATACCTAATGCTGAATATTTTTCCACTTTATATGAGGGGTGGTTGAGATTCGAATCAATGACTTCTTGTCACGCTGGCCTCTATTGTCATATCAAACTAAAATTTTAAGCCTATGATTGGCCTAGAATAAGAAATAATATATGATTTTGTTTATCAGTCATAGTTGATAATCTTCTTATGCATAACTTGTTCCTTCAAAATTGGTTTTCAGGATCCGGGAAAAAATGGAGTTCTAGCAGTTCAAACAATACGAAACAACCTAATGGCAGCTACCCTTTTGGCTACAATAGCAATAACATTGAGTTCCCTTATCAGTGCTGTCGTGAGCGATTCAAGTTCCGATATATACACTATTCACACCACCAAATACTTATCAGTTCTAATATGCTTCCTTCTAGCATTCTTCTGCAATATGCAGAGTATCAGGTACTATGCCCATGTTAGTTTCTTACTTAATTTACCATCAAACGAAGGCGAGGATAGGGCAGAGTTCGTTGAATATGTGACCCAACAGTTGAACCGAGGTGGCTTGTTCTGGTCTTTGGGATTGAGAGCCTTTTACTTCTCTTTCCCTCTTTTGCTTTGGATTTTTGGTGCTATTGCAATGTTGGCTTGTAGCTTTGTGATGGTGGTTTTGCTTTATTTCTTGGATACTGCTAGTTCTTCCCCAAGGTGTTTTCATAGTTACAAATTGAACAAGAGTAATCATAATCCTGATGTTGAAGCAGTTGGTGAGTCAGTGTAAGTAATATAACTCATGCTACTTTTGATGTGAATTTTACCTTCTCTTGATGATTAATATGAGTGGCATGTGTTAGATTATATAACATATCATGGGGCGTCAACCATTAGCTTAAGCTTTTGGTTGAGTTGGTTTTTGACATGGTATCAGAAGTCAGCATGTTAAGAGGTCACGGGTTTGAATCTCAATTACCTCTCAGAAAGCGGATTATTCAATGCTAAGTATGAGGAGGGCGACCAAAGGGCTCTTGAGTCTTGTGTGAGGGGGCGTGTTAGAGTATATAACATATCCCGGTGCATCAACCATCAGTTTAAGCTTTTGGTTGAGTTAGTTCCTTGACAACATGGAAAGTTTAAGCTGATGGTTGTAGTCTCATTGTATATTATATATACTCTATCATGCTTACTTAGACGAGATTCAATTAGGCTAGAATTGTGGGTTCTGCATATGCCCTCCTCATATCTGATGCTCAACATTCTATTTTTTTATGTCACGTTGGCTTCCGATAGTATGTCAAAACTAACTAACATGAAAGTTCGAGCTAATGGTTATAGACGTACAATATGTTGTACTCGGGATGTTTAATTAACTACGCAAGATGGTGTTGCAAAAAGTGTTGCAAACTAAGGGGATGGACTAGAGCAAGTATTCTCTATTATTAGCTTTTAAATTAATGGAGAAACTGATTCTGGATGTTTAATCAACTACACAAGATAGTCTTACAAATGGAGTTTTGTTTTCTTTTCATTTATGAGCTGCATAATTCATAATGTATGTCCATACATCTATTTGTGCGGTTTCAGGCAAACTGTATGGTCGGAGGAGCCTAGCGTCCACCAACCGCTACTGCTAAATTCGACTTCAAGATAAGGCGTTCGTTTTGATCTTTGAAGAGAAAGTCTTACCCATCTTATAAAGAATTCTTTGTTAATCCTTTGACAAATGACAAGTATTTCCTATGCCTAAATTTAGTTTTCAGCTTGTGAACATAAATAACATTATTATCTATTAATATGAGTATGTATTTGGAAAATTAATTGATCATAGTTTTTTAGTTGTTAGAACAATAAAAATGACATAAAAACATTGAGAAGCATGTAATTACATAAAATTTATTAGTCTTATATAATATATTGAGGAAAACAATGAAGAAATTGAACAAAAGTAACATAACCATGATCAATGATCAAACAAAAACTATAAAACTTTCCATAAGATTACATAGTGTAGGGTAGTCATGGACATACAAGAGAACATATTATTAATTTTTCTTACAAATAAGGTATACACTAAAACATAAACACGTAATACTTTCACTTTTTTTAATTCGCGATTTGCTCAAAATTGTTCAGAAAGAGTTTAAAACCGACCATTATTGTTTTTTTTGGCGATTCGAATCATGTGACACTGCTACAAACTAAAGACCTTATCCAACTATATATGATTTGTTATGAAGTGGGTGGTTGCTTGTTGGACTCGGTATTAGTAGGCAACTTCAAAGAAGCCTCGGTAATCATAGCTGCTTGAGCCGGAGTTATACTTTGATATTGAGAAGGTGTCATAGTAACAGCTGAAGCTGTTGGTTGAAGTTGTCCTGTATAATAAACCTGATTATGACCATAATCAAAGTGTCCATAATTAGCAGCATTATAACCAACATATTGTTGAAATTGGTTATTTGCTGGTGTTGCAGCCGCTCTTGTGGGGTACGCAGGCGGTTGAGCATGAGCTATTGTTGCGGGTTGAGCCACGTTATAAGGCTGTGTTTGGGTAACGGGTAGCAAATACATTGAATATTGCTGATGATCAACTTGAGGGTGGATTTGTTGTTGTGTTGCATAGAGTGGGTGATGATAGGATGGTATTGCTGAATGTGTTGGAATATAATGAATGTTTTCATGGATAAATTGGTGTTGATGTTGATGATGGTCTTGTTGTTGCTGGGTATATATGTATTTGGTAGGATCTTGATGGGTTTGTTGTAGTTGGGTGTTTTGATGTGGTGGCGCGAGGGTGCGGTTGTCGGGTTTTGGTTCTATGATGTGTTGGTGGTGGGTTGGTGGTTTGGTATCTTCCATGGAGGTAACTTGTGGTTGTTCTTGATGGAGTGTTGCTTTTGTGAGAGAGATTCCTGAAGCTATGCTGCTTGCACTGCCAAATATGTAAATATGTCATTAGTGTTGCACAAAGCTTAGTGTCATATGTTTGTTTCAAAATGTCTAAATATAACAATAGTTGCATTAATGTCTCACAAAATGTCTAAATATTCGGCGACTATTAGACCAGCACTACTGTATGAATTAAAATATTAAGCTTTTAGAAAGATCATAGTAGGAAGATAGGAGCAGTGGAAATGTGAATGTTTAAATGTATGAGTTGGGATACTTTGAGGGGTAGGATTCAAAACGAATATATAAGATAGGGGTTAGGACAAGATGAAAGAGAGTTGTTGAAACTTGAAATTGGTTTGGACATGTTCTAAGATAGGGTATTAGTGAATTGGTAAAGAAGATAGAGTTAGATTTCAGGAGACTTAAAAAGAGAGTGAGGAAGACCGAAAATGAGATGGAGGGAATGAGTGAAAAAGATATGAAAAATTTAGACTTACATGCTGAGAAGGTAAAAAAATCAAAGAGAGGAGAAGAACAATTCATGTAAATGACCATTTGAACCATAGTGTAAAAACAAGGCCGCATCGCATCGAGTCAGCCGCATTGTAAAGGTTTTAAAACATAACGAAACAACATTTTCCGTGTTGTAAAGGTGTAAAAAAACAGCGTTTTAGGCTGTATCAAGGGATATCTTATGGTTTCGACCGATATTTAGGTGCTATGATCCGCATCATTCCCGTTCACCGCATCACCATTTCATTACAACAATCGCGATCATTACATTTTTACTCTATGATTTGAACTAATCTACTGGTTCATGTTGCCAACCTCAATCTTTTGGGATTCAGGTGCTTTCTTGAGATACCGTCTTTTGTAAAGACAACATTTAAAAGTACAGCCCAAATCTATATTTAGAGTTGTAACACTATATATTTAAAATTGGACAGGGCTTTTGAGAGCCATCTTTACAAAAGACGGTCTCAAGTAAGAATTTGTGTTTGGGATTAAGGCTTTGGCAACAATCATTGTCATTACTATTCTTGTATTTTGACAATTTGAGATCAAAAGTATCAAAGAAGTTACCTGCTAACAGAATCAGGTGATGCCAAGTTAAGACCAGCAGCATATTTAGAATCCTTGGGAGAATGCAAACCTCCACCAAATCTATGCTGCATTCCTTGCACTGGTATATACAAAGGAAGAGGTGGCTTTCTCGACGAGACAGACACCCCTTCCTCCTCCGAAATCCTACCGTTATTGCCATCATGTCCATCCATTGCAGTAGAAATTGGTGCCAAACTAGCAGGAAGTGGTGGACTTACTCTCAGTTGAGCTGAGAACTGATCTTCTAAAGGTACTCCTTTCATTTCTTCCCTCACCCTTGTATTCCCTTTGCTATGCTCGTCGATTTGGACTCGGATTGGTGGCAAGTGTGCCATGGATGGAGATGAGGTTGATGAATCAAAGGATGATGTGTTGTGTTCAACCATTGGTGAGTCTGATAGTACTGATTGTATGGAATGCACATCCTTTGATGCCCAAAAACACAAAAACGTTTGTTATTGTCTGGAGGTGTTCAAAACAGACCCGAAGACCAATATTCACATAACCTTATAACCGAACCCGATTTTACCAGATATATATAATGGATTTACAATTATATAAAAATCAAATGTGAACAAAAGACCCGATTTAAATCTACCGATAACACTTGACCTGAAATCGATATGAACACCTAATATTGTCTATTAAATTAGCAGCAAATAAAAAATTGAAGTTAGTTAAGTAAGGCCAAAAATAAAGATTACTTTATATTGCTTTCTGAGTATGGCAATTGGCAAGCAGTCAGTTATATTGCATACAAGTTGAAGATCTAGACTTGGATACACCAATGCAATCCAAAAATGAATAATATATTTTAGCAACTTTTGGTGGTGCAAATCTATGGAATCATGACATATATCGGGTCTCAATCATCAATTTATGTTTTTGGTTGACTTGTTTCCTTGACATGGTATCAAAAGTTTCGATCTAGGTTTCGACTCTCATCCTACCCCTCCTATCAAGTGGGTTAACCAACACCAATTATAAGGGACACTTGTGCTACATTCACACTTCTAACTCAAAGGCCTAAGGGTCTCAACCATCAGCTTAGTTTTTGGTTTAGTCAGTTTTTTGACACGGTATCAAATTTTAGGTCTTAAATTCAAATCTCATTCACCCCTCCTATGAAGTGTGATTATTAGCTCCAAGTATTAAGCACACTTGTGCTGCATTCACACTTCTGCCCTTTGAACCCGTGATATGTTAGAGCCTCAACCTCAACCATCAGCTCAAGCGTTTGATTGAGTTGGTTAGTCGACAAATTTGATCCATTCGATTAGACACAAAAACACCCATATTCCAAGAGAAAGGATCTAAATCTTACCTGTGGTACTGCAAGTTTTGGTGGCACAGAACCAATATCAGAACAACCAGGAGGGATTTGCATCCCATGCTCACTGGTCCCACTATCTAGTCTAAGCAGATCCCCAACAGCAGCAGACTCAGATAACCCCCTAGACAAAACATCAGCCCCATTAAGAGCCTCAACAAACCATGTCTCAGACTGTGCATCATCAAGCAAGGCTCCCATAGTCTGCGCCGTCTCAGGCTTAGCCAAAAACAAGAACAAGCGAATCCTACTCGAAGCCTGCTTCGAGTAGGCACTCGCAGCTGCAATTCGATCATACTCCTCGATCATATTCTCGAGATCCTCATCGTTACTGATCGATATTAGCGAGTCTAAGTCCTCGTTTGGGAGCTGGTATTTGAGGGTGAACTGTCTACCGTCAAGTAAAGTGTGCGACAGACGATGCACAAGGTCTGAAAGAGGTGAATTCCGTTCAGCTACAATGATTCGAGTCTCTCCACCTACGTAGCTGAGAGTTTTGTCGTGTGGACGAGGAATTATGTGGCCCCCATAACTACACATTAGCCTGAGTTTGGCTCCTGGTACTTGTGGGAGTGGCTCATCCCAATCTGCTTGATGGGTTGTTGATTTTGGGGAGGATTCAATTGATTCAATTTCATGGTTCATGGTTGATTGACATGGAATACCCACCAAGTTTTGATGCATCTTATTATAAATAGATGGCTTGATCTGATCAAAACAAGTTGAATATCTATATTTAGTATAAGAATATAGATTCTATGAACGGGATATACTGGGTATGATGATGATGACGACTATAAGAATATAGATTGTTATGTAGTGAAGATGAATCAAAGTAGATAGATTTGATATGGGATGAATAATACTATCAACATGATTGCTTGGAGTTTATGCATTTGGAAGTTGCATTTTAATAATAAAGTCACACCCTCTTAAAGTTTTCATTAGAATCCACGCTGGATATCATTGGAACTGCTATATTGATTCATATAACCGACTTTAATCTTTTAGGATTAAGGCTCTGACGTTGTTGTTTTGGTTGATTTATTGCGGAAAATTAATAACATTATTAGCATTCAGCTCGTATTGTATGAAATCGTCTCACGGTGAAACAGGACTATACAAGTAGCTAGAGGCGTTCATTCAGGTCATGGGGTTGATTTCGGGTCAGGTGTTTTGGGTCGGTTCAAAATCGGGTTTTGTGTTCACATTGGTTTTTACGTAATTGTAGATCCATTTTCAAGTCGGGTCAAATCAGGTTCGGTTTTAAAGTCGGGTGTCTGTCGGATCATCGGGTCTGTTTTAAACACCTCTACAAGTAGCCTATGGGTCATTTTAACATACTAATTGTACATGAGTCAGTCTAATAGAGATGGTCTCATTTAAGAATTTGCGTAAATTATTATTTTTTTGATGGTACAAATTAACCTTTATTGATTTTGGTAAATAAATAGCTGGTATTACTAAGCAATGGTGAACACGATGTAGATTTGAATGTAAAAGTGAAGCAAAGTGCAATGGACCTCCATATTATTTTTACATGTTCATGTACAACAAGGTGTTGTGACAGAATGGCAAGATGGCCAGCTTGGTATGGGTAGGGGTGTGAATACCGTCGTGATTAGAGGTGTTCAAAACAGATCCGATCACCCGATAGACACCCGATGATCTGAATGAACACCTCTGATCGTGATCATCGTAACGCCTGAATATCGGTCAATCATAAGATATCACTTGATACGACCCAAAATACGATTTTTTTAGTACTTTATGATGCGGAAATTAAATACTCCCTTCGAGTCTATTTAGTTGTCTCATTTGCTTGGGCACACTTGTCGAGGTAACATTTTGACTCTTAATATCTCTAATTATGCTTAAAAAAAGTTATGAAAAGTTGATAAAAATAATCCTTGCATTGAGACGAATCAAACAAGATCTCACATGACTATGTTTTAACTTATAGATTAAGAATAAAATACAAATTAAACAGGATTGATGAATCGTGTGAAAAAGCAAATGTGACAGCTAAATAGACTTAGAGGGAATATCATTTTGCAAGCTTTGAAAAGTTTTATATTGCAGCTGATACAATGCGATGCGACCTTGTTTTTACACTATGTACTCCGTTTTGAAAAAAGTCATGCGTAAAAATAACCAATCAATAGAGTATTTAAAATCCAATAAACTATTTTGCCAAATCAATAGAAGTAGTTATTTTGATCAACAAAATGATTTTTTGGGATAAAAACAAAAAAAAAATAAGCATTTTTAATGGTTATCAAAAATAACATTAAATGATTTTTTTATCAATAAATCATGAGTAGGCCCTATATATATTTCTAAAACTAGAAACTTAATTTCTATTTTATTTAATGATATTAATATTAGTTAAAAATTATTTTTATTTATGCGCAAATATCAAAACTAGATCAATGCCAGTGCATGTACTTGATTTGGCATTGGCATTTGCATGTTGAAATTATACAAGCTGGATTTTTACTGGCTCAAATTTTAATATTCAAGCTTAAGGTACAAAGTACAAACTATAATCCAAGTTATTAGGCCGTGACAATTCGTCACATAATTTCACTGTGGTCCACTCGTGGGGTTACGGGATACTCGTGGACTCGGGCCCACAAACTCACGGGCCAAGAGCGTTGACTTGCACATACACTCGGTGAGGTTCATTGTTTTCCAAAACCATACGGCAGTAGGAAGATTAGTTCACCCAGACACCCACTATATATGCAAGTCAACAACCCACTATTTTATCGATGTGGGATCTTCTCTCACATGCGAAGTATTTGTATTTCCAACACAAGCTGTTCTCATTTGTTATTTTCTAAAAAACAATTAATTTATATTATAAATTTTAGATATAATTAATTTTATTCATTCCTTTTGTATATTTTAATAATATATCAAATTTTTAAAATTTAGTTTTTTTAATTCTTGTAAAAATTCTTTATTAGAATAACATTAATAGAGAAAGTAGTACTCCATTTAATTTTAAATAGCTTTAAGAAACCAGGTGCTCTCTTGAAAGACCGTCTTTTGTAAAGATGATTTTCAAAAGTCAAGCCTAAATTTATATTTAGGGTCGTAACAATATATATTTAGAATTAAACTGGACTTTTGAGAAACGTCTTTATAAAAAACAGTCGCAAGTAAGAATTTGTGTTAGAGAAATAAATTTGGTCAGCTACCTGAATTATGTTTCCAACTTGCCCACGTGAGGAGAGGAGTTGATTGTATCGAAACAATTAATAAGTTAAAGTGTCTCCCTACTTTTTTTTATATGATTTGGTACGAATTATTTATTAGTTACGTTTGAAATAAAAAAAAACCTAAAACATAGATTTTCATGAAAATAATTTTCGAAATCCCATGAAAATAATTAAGTTAAAATATATTTATACGAAATTTTGTTAGATTCATCTGATCTCGATATATAGAATTTTGTATGTGATATTTATAATTTATGAAATGTATTTATAGATACACAAACTCGAATGGTCATGGTCAATATAATCAGTCCAGTGTCCTGCATAAAGTTAGGGTTCGGGGGAAAGATAGCTGTTGGAATAATATTGTTTTTTCCTTGCTTTTCTTATTGACTAACTGAATATATATACAAGTACTTCAAATTAGGAAGATGGGCTATACATGGCCCAATAAAATGTACTAAGCACAATATAATCCTAATAGGCTAACACTAAAACTTGGCCGAGACGGTCTCATTATGAGACGGGAGATGGGCCGGCCCTATGATAGGCGTGTGTGTTGCACGCGCGCGCTTTGCCCTTCAAATTTCTTTTTTTTTTTTTTGTTTTTTTTTTTCATTTTTCTGGAAAATTTTCAATTTGGACCTTAAAGGTATCAATTTTGACCT
Organism: Amaranthus palmeri; assembly: GCA_019776075.1. Taxonomy (NCBI): domain Eukaryota; kingdom Viridiplantae; phylum Streptophyta; class Magnoliopsida; order Caryophyllales; family Amaranthaceae; genus Amaranthus; species Amaranthus palmeri. The sequence continues at coordinate 390,675 of JAAKBH010000021.1, forward strand.
TAAACTTATCAATTTTGCTCTTGCTTTTGCTCAATTTTGCATTCAAGTTAGAATAAGAAACAAACATATAATTTGATTGCATATCATTCTTTGTTAAACATATACAACTTGTACAACAAATTTTTGCATCAATTACATACATCAAATAATTTGTACATCAAATAATTTTCTATAACTACATATACAATATGAATGGATAGTTAACATAACAGCCTATAAAATTGAGTATTTGAACATATCAACTGATTATGTTAAGAGGAGATTTGAGTATTTTAACATATCAACTGATTATGTTAAGAGGAGATTGAGTATTTTAACATATCAACTGATTACTTTAAGGGGGAAATTGAGTATTTTATCATATCAACCGATCATGTTAAGAGGAGAATTGAGTATTTTATCATATCAACTGATTACTTTGAGGAAAATTGAGTATTTTAACATATCAACTGATTACTTTAAGAAGGAAATTGAGTATTTTAACATATCAACTGATTACTTTAAGAGGAAAATTGAGTATTTTAACATATCATTTTAGTAAATTAACATTACAACATTTACAGTTGGTTAAAACATAATCAATGTTCTACTAGCATAATCATTGTAGTAAGTTAGCCTTCATATAATAACATCAATGTTTACCCAAAGCATTTAGACATACATGTTCTACTAACAAACTTAGATATTGTAGATATAATTGTTCAACATTCCTTCAAACCAAAATATTTTCATTGTTAATTTATTCAAATTTTATAGTATTTAGTTTCATGATTAATGTAGTTCATACAGGTATGATTAAATTGAAATTGATATCTTTAAGGTCAAAACTGATACCTTTATGATTAGAACAAAAAAATGCCCAGAAGATGAAATCAAAGAGAGAAAGGCGGGCTGGGTCTCGTCTCAGAATGAGACGGTCTCAGCCAAGACCGGCTGATAGGCTAATACCCCCTCAAGTTGAAGCATGAAGATTACAAATGCCCAACTTGCGGAGAAGAAACTGAAACTGAGTATAGCCTAGCGCCTTGGTGAAAATATTTGCCAATTGTGTACTAGTAAGAACATGAAATGGATTTATAAAACCTTCTTGAATAGCGTCTCGAACAAAATGACAATCAACTTCAATATGTTTTGTGCGTTCATGAAATACTGGGTTTTGAGCAAGATAAAGAGTCGATTGACTATTACAATACAACTTCATTGCTTTTGGATGATGCACTCCTAAGCTTATAAGCAAACCCTTCAACCATTTAAGTTCACATGTTACCACAGTCATAGAATGGTACTCGGCTTCAGCAGAGGATCTAGAGACATTAACTTTAGTTCTTTGTCTTCCAGGAAATAGGGGATTGCTCAAGAAAGACTAACCAACTCGCTACAGAACGACGAGTAAGTGGACATGCTGCCTAATCAGAATCACACCTACCAGACAAAGACAGGTCACAATCACAGCTAAGGAGAATTCCTTGACCAGGATAACCTTTTAGGCAACGGACAACACGAACAGCAGCATCCCGATGGTCACATCGAGGAGCATGAAGAAATTAACATCAAAAATTAATATTAAATAATTAACTACAACCAAATTTTAAATAATATATAGGAAAAATTACCTAAAATAATCCAAACTATTCACAATTTTCCTACAATAATCCCAATTATTGATTAATCATGAATAATCCCAACTTTGAGAGGCATTTTCCTTGAGTAAACCCGGTGACCGGATGACTTGCTATAGTAAGTTTTATTTTTTTAAGAAAAAGATAAATTTAAATAAAATGTCGAAAAAAAATGTTAAAAAAATGTTCATAAAAAATTTATGATTTTTTTTATTATTTAGAATTTTTTATGTAAATTTTCAAAAATATTTTCTAATTTTAAATTAATATTTAATTTATTTTTTTGGTGAATTACCTACTATAGCAGGTCATCAGGTTACCCAAGTTTACTCAAGGAAAATACCCCTCAAAGTTGGGATTATTCATGGTTAATCAATAGGTGGGATTATTGTAGGAAAATCATGAATAGTTTGAATTATTCTAAGTAATTTTTCCTAATATATATATATATATAATAAACTTTTAAATAAAATTAAAATTAAAATTAATTAAACATTTCAAAATAATGAAATTTGATAAATTGCTAAAATATAAAAAGAAAAAAGAAAATAAATTAACTAATAAAAATAGAATAAAATAAAATAATTATAAAGTAACTTTAAAAGATATGTCATATTTACGGCCATGTGTACGACCACATATACAACCACATTAGAGCATGACCACTTGTACAACTATATCAGCAACTGACCTACTATTCAAGTTATCAACTGTAAAAATGTGTTGGATGTAAATTAAATTTAGATTTCATACCAATGAAATATGACCTAATAAATTTTGTTTGGCCAAAATTTAACATGTCTCATATAATAGTTAAGTACACATAAAATAGTTTCCTAAAATATATAATGAGTTTGAAAAGAGATAAGTACACTTAATAATGTGTCAAATTCACATAGAGGAATGGATTGGGGCCACGTAGAGGTGTTCAAAACAGACCTGATAACTTGATAGACACTCGACTTTATAATCGACCTCGATTTGACCCGACTTAAAAATGAATCTACATTTATGTAAAAAACCAATGTGAACACAAAACCTGATTTTGAATCGACTCGAAACATGTACACCTAACCCGAAATCAACCCGATGACCGGAAAGAACACCCACCGCTGAGATCCTTTGCAGCTTCTTGACTTGACCCGACTTAAAAATGGATCTACAATTATGTAAAAACCAATTTAAACACAAAACCCGATTTTAAATCGACCCGAAACACTTGACCCGAAATCAACCCGATGAACCGAATGAACACCCACTCACATCTTTTGCAACTTCATGATTTCAGTCAGTCAGTATCCATAGATGTTGGTGAACAAAACCATTGCCTTTTGATTTCCTACTCTGCTACTCAATTCAAAATTTGTGAATATAGAAGTATAGAACTACAATCCAATACATCCTTTTCAATCTGGTCCTTCAATGTTTAAGGTTTTATTACCAATCATACCTTCCAAATCCTAGTTGCATTTAATTCTCCTTAAAAATATCTTCTGCTTTCAACAATGGTGATTGCTACTATTTCTAATCTTCCCCTCAAGTTTCTACCACATACTACCCATTATTATCCTCTTTTATCACCTAAATCAAGGCTCAAATCCATCTGCTGTGTATCCGTTGAATCCCCACGTCTTCAAACATCTCAAAATGACACAAATAAAAAGCCATTGAAGGTTGTTTTTGCGGCTGGTGGAGCTGGTGGGCAGATTTTCCCGGCAGTAGCGATTGCAGATGAGATGAAAATCAAAAACCCAGATGCCCAAATCCTGTTTATTGGTGTTGATTCTGGGATGGAAAGCACTGTTGTACCCGCTTCTGGGTATGACTTTGCTGCGATACCCGCAACCCCGTTGGTTCGACCCATTTTGTCTGTTCAAAATCTGGGCATTCCTTTGAAATGGGTCAATTCAATGCGTGAAAGTTGGAAGATAATGAAAGAGTTTGAACCCCAAATCGTGGTTGGAACTGGGGGTTATGTATCTTTCCCTATTTGTTTAATTGCTGCTTTTAAAGGATTAAAAATGGTGATTCAAGAACAAAGTTCAGTTCCTGGGTTAGCTAATTGGTTTCTTTCTCTTGTTGCTGATTTAGTTTTTGTTGCTTACAATTCATCTGTTGATCGTTTTCCTACTGATAAGAAGAAGATTGTGGTGAGTGGAAATCCGATTAGGTTATCATTAAAGAAGTTTGTATCGAAATCCGGGGCGAGGGCGTATTTTTTCCCTAAATTGGCTGAGGTTAATGAATCTGAGGTTGTGGTATTGCTTGTTCTTGGGGGCTCATTTGGGGCTAATTCAATGAACATTGCTCTTTTCAATATTTATTATCAAATGTTGGAGGAACGCCCCAATTTGCATATTATCTGGGAGACTGGTGTTGAATCGTTTAATGAAATGGAAAGCCTTGTTCGAAACCATCCTCGACTCGTTTTGGCACCGTTAGTTTTCTCTCTTCATGCCTTTGTTATTTGGATTTATGCTTCTCCATTGATGTTTCTTTTTCTTAGGTGTTATCTTAGGTTTCCGTTTGAGGAAGATAGTGATTTACGGTGTTTGGCATACAGCTGATAGTTTGTAGTTCGTAGGTGACTACAATTGCTAATTTGACAAATTGGTTTCCAACTGATTCTCAACCCGTTGTTGTAAGATGTTTGTTCAAAAACAGCTTATTCAGAACAATAAGGTGTTTAACCAGCAAATTTACCGAACACTAGCATTAGATGGTTTGACAACTCAACCCTCTGTTTGTATCAAAATAATCTCAAATTGCCATACACCCCTATAATGTCTTGTTACTTGATCAATCCCATTTCTTAACATAGAGTTTTTGGATTTGTCGGTTCTTTGATTTATGTAGTTTTCTTGTTTTTATGGCAAAGTTGAAAATCTAAGAGGGTGATTGAATGCCACATGATTCATTGATTGTTTGTGACCGTTGGGTAGCGATTATTACTTTGTTAGGCGTATTCTATTGCTCTCCATTTGATTATTTCCTAGTTCATGTTCATCTACATGTATGGTGAGAATCAAATCCCGGGCCAACGTTTTGATCACTTATTTTCGAGCATTGCTCCCTCATGTGCCTTACCAACTAGAATGATATCTTCCCTTCAGCATAATTCTCGGAAGAGTTGATTTTTCCAAATTTCGACAGTGTAAAACTTTGCATAGCCGAAACTCATCAAATGTTTTGAAGTTTCGTGCTTTAAGTGATTGATTTCTTGTTTTCAGGAAAAAACGATGCTCAGAATCAAAAATGACTTGTAAACTTCATCTTGTTCGAAATGAAGGAAAAGAATATGTATAGAACTTTGTTTTTTTACTGTTGGCCCTCGGCTGACCATCTACATTGTGTACGAGAGTTTTGTGTGTATTTCGATTGGAAACACATCCTACGATTAAGATTTTCACCTTCTTTCTCCATCTTTTTAAATGTTGAAATCTTCCTTTATCAAGCTATATGCCATCTTTTGGGTCAACGAATTCAATCCGATTTGTTTCTATTTTTAGTTAATCATCTGACATGATTTTTAATATTGCAAAGGTTCTTGCGTTCTATGGATATGGCATATGCAGCGGCAGATCTCGTTGTTTCTAGAGCTGGAGCGATGACTTGTTCCGAACTACTAGTGACAGGGAAACCCGCCATCTTGGTAACACCCCTCAGTCTTTTAAGATATTTTGAGCTATTGAATGTTGTGATCATGTTACATTACTAGTTCATACACTTCTATATTGCTTTGAGAAACAAACTTTTGCAACTGTTCCGAGAGAAGAAAACAAAGTAACAACATTTTTTTCGGGAGTCAAGAACACAACGAGGACAACACGAGTCATAATGGAGCTTAGGAAAATCACACTTTAATCTATCGATATACTCCCAAAAGAGAATTAAAGGATATCATATGGACTAGATTGTTTACAAGCCTTGCCCAAAATAGTTATTAGTTAGTAGGATGAATAAAAGCTTAGGATCGGAAGTTGTGAAAAATACGTATTTTTTTTATCCTATGCCATGTTCGGCTTTGCCCTTTGTCCGTTAGTTTAGTGGCTTACCGCTTACGGAACTTGTGTTACTTGAATGTGTACCTGGTTTTGTGGGCTTAGATAAGTTCAGAATAAGAAAAGGATTGTTTTGTATGGTGCAATGTTGAGGCCTAATGCATTTCCATTCCATGGAATTTGTTCGTGGACGGAAAATGCTTAAATTCTTAAACTTCTAATCACCTATGTGCGAGACGAAAGAGCTAGCGGTAGTGGATTCTAGCACGATGGGCTGCGTTTTCCGTTACTTACAATCAATATCAATTCAATGAAGTAGTTAATTAAACTATAGTTTCTCATGTAGTGATGTAGCTCTTACAATGCGAAATCTTACAAGGAAAAGGTAAGAAAATTGCTCATTATAGAAAGATTATAGTATCATAACTCTATCATTAAAGAAAAAAGTGATTTTCCTTGTGCGTGTGAATGCATCATCTCGGGACACTGTTTACCGTCCATCATTAAAAAAGTGATATATGTTGGAAATACTTCACATGTGAGGAAGATCCCACGTCGCTAAAATATTGGGTTGTGGACTTGCATATAATGCTTGGTGATTAATCCTCCTACACCATATGGTTTTGGGAAAGAGTGAAACTCATCAAGTGTTGTATGCAATCAACGCTTATTACTCGCGGGTTTGTGGGCCTGAGTTCACAGGTGCCCTGTGGGTGTTTCCACGCAAGTGGGCCCATGGGGTGATCATGTGACGAATTGTCATTTGAATCTAAGATTTACTGTTGAAATATTTTGCTATGGGGTGATCATTCGTGTACATGCGGTGCACCTGAACGCATCATTCCCCTATTGTCATTTGAATCAAAGATTTACTGTCGAAATTCTCGAAGTGATTCTTACGAAACATTTGCAGATTCCATCTCCTATAGATGCAGAAGGACATCAATTCCAAAATGCATCTTTGATGGCAGATTTAGCCGGTTCAAGAATTATTACCGAAGATGAACTTGACTCAACAACGCTAAGAATCGCAATCAAGGACATTTTTGGTATGCACAATTGTTCTAGTTTTCGTTGCAACTTTCCTATTTAATTAGCAACAATGGCACATGAATTTGTATCGTTGCCTCAACAGCTTCGGAACAAATGGTATCGGAATGTAAGATGGAGAAATTATGAGTAAATCGAAATGTTAATACTTAATTTGCTCTGGCTCTTATTGGCTATTAAACCCTATGCATGCTCGATAATATATCGTTTATTTTAGTATTGTCAGCTGACAATCATTAGGTGTTATCGTCTGCTAGCTTGTTGTCAAGGAAGTTTCATCATTCAGTACAACCCGAACACCATACTTAAAGTGTAGCAGAATTAGACCCGAATCTTTTACTCAATTACCGTTATATAATGACACGGTTTCACGGTGAGACTATCTCTGTTGGGCTGATCCATCTACATTTAGTGTGTTAAAGTGATCACTTACAATTTACAGCGACCCATTACAGAAATTGACAAATTATATGAGCCGTTATATGTTTAAGTAGCTGGTCGTCACCTTCGGTACATTTAAAGATCGACAAATTGTTCGAAACCTCCAAACCAAGTATTGATCATGGTGACAAATTTACGCGTGCAGATAATGAACTACTCATGAAGGCAATGGCAGAGAGGGCATTGCAAGCAGCAAAGCCAAACGCTGGTGCGGAGATTACTGAGCACGTAATTGCTCTGGTCGAATCATCTCCTGTGAAAGCGTAATGGCATGACAACTGAATCGACCAAGGGGCCAGGTGCTAACACTAAGCATTCAAGTCCGGCTTGTATATCTGTGTTGCTGTTGATAGGTTGTTCGGCCATGGAGCAATGCATGGTGGCAGCCGGCATGGCTCATCGACATTTCTTGCACCGAGAAGAACTTCCGTCTGTTCGATTACGGAGGAACGAGGGTTGTACATGTCATATACTGTAGATGTTAATCACTATACTCCTAGTCTCTTATATCCTGTGTAATGTGTATGTGTATGTCCATCCAAATAAATGCCTACCCATTTTTATACTCCCTCCGTTCCATAATACTTGCTACCATTTCGTTCTTGGGCACTATTCATCGTTTAAGCTTATTTTATATATTGCGGCTAATATGTAAGTAATAATGTAGTCAAATGGGATCTTGTTTGAATCGCCTAATCGCATACTTTCATGATATAAACTTTTTATAATTTTTAAATGTGTATAATTCGACATATAAATGAACAAATTAGTAAATTAGATTGCGAAAAAAAGTTAAATGTAGCAAGTATTATGAAACGGAGGAAGTATGTACTTTTGCCATAATTTTAAGCAAATTTTTTTTTAGGAAACTAGTGAATTTTTAAAAATTCATTAAACATGGCAAGTCTAATCCCTTCACCAAGTGTCAAAATTTCCATCATGATTTAAATAATTTTATAAATTAATTATAAAATAATGGTACTTTAAATAATATTTTTTTGTCCATCTCATTTTGCAGAATTTGCAAAACAAATGAAATTTAATGGAAAGAGAATTTGAGTTGGAGAACGAGAGAAAAAACAAAAAGATATGAAAATGAGTGGTTTAAATGGATCTTTAAATAAGATTAAAAGAAGAATAAGACCATTGTCCATTTGTCCATAAAAAAAGTGCAAAATCAATAACAAACTAAAATAAAAAATGGTGCAAATTACAGAGCCAAAAAGAGTGTAGAACAAAAACTTTCAACTTTTTTTATGGTACATTTGAATTTAGACAAAATTTGATTTTCACGAGTCTTATCAAGCTAAATTAATTGGAACTAGATGATTAAACGACCAAAATAAAATCTAAACATAAACTTTAGTTTGATGATTACAGTGTAGAACGTAAAAAAATTGGTACTTTCTTTACAATTCGAAACTTATTTAATGTGAAGTCCAACTCACTGTCACTAATACACCTAAAGGCGTTCATTTGGGACATCAGATTAATCTCGGGTCTGATGTTTCTGAGGTTTAAAATCGGATCTTATGTCTTTATTGGTTTTTACGTGTTTTTATATTCATTTTAAAGTCAAATCAAATTTAATTTGATTATAAAATCGGATATATATCAAATCGTGTTTTGAACAGTTATATTCATATGAACTTGATTGTTAAACCAAATTTATATTCGGGAATGTCAATCAATGGATGAGATTCATTTTCAATCACAGTTAGAGCTGCATTAGTGTGTACTACCGGCTGCCGCCGTGTTTCCTACTGCCCACAGCCCACCGCCGCCGGCCAGGCGGCCACCACTGACAACCATACGTCCAGTCCATACAGCCACCAATTTCAGGTATTATTATTAATTAAATGTTATATTTTTTAAATCCCTAATTCCCAAAAATTAGGTTTTTTTTTTTTTTCTTATTTCAAATTTCAAGATAGTTTCTTGATTGAATTATATATTATATGTTATTATGTTAATGTTATTGTGCTTTGTTATTATTCTTGCCTTCATCTTGAGTATTTGTTTTTATGGGGGATGAATGATGATGTATGTATGCTAAGGAAGATGACTTTAGGGTGGCCACTATATAAATTCAGAATAATGCCTTTCATCTTGCACAAATTAGTTATTTAGCGACTAGGTGTGATGTTGATTTTGTGCTGGAGTATCCCCTAAATAGAAAGAATCATAGATGTTGATTTTGTGCTAGAGTATATATTGAAATTAGCTATTTGTTTCATTAATTCAGAATAATGCCTTTCATCTGGCGTTACGATGATGAAACGGTAATGCAGTACCGGGAGTGATGTGTTTATCGTAACGTCCAAATATGGGGCGAAACCAAAAGATACCCTTTAATACGGCTCAAAACACGGTTTTTTACACCTTTATAACGCGATAAAATATCAGTTCGTTAAACCTAGTGGCTAGTAGTGTACTATTGGCTTATTTTATTCTCATCATTTCATATTTTGGTGAATTTAGCATGTCAATGGTTCTGCCTCCAAATATCCTATTAGTTGGTTGTTGATCAATAACGTTAAAATATGCAGGATTTCCATACACGGTAAGATTACCCCTTGTTGAGCATCATATAGTTTTAGTTCGACAACTATTTTCTCACGGCCATGCCCTTTGCTCATTGATAAACGCATCAAGTATTTTGAATATCTAATTCAGAATAATGGGCCACTGTATAAATTTAGAATAATGCCTTCATCTTACCACTGTAGCCTTCATCACCGTTAGTACATCAGCAATTCAGTGTGCACCATATCGATTTCTTAAAGTATTTAGGATCATCAATCATAAGATTAAGCATTTAAATGAGTTGATTCCTTGAAAAAACAAAAAAGTACTTTAAATCCTAATGATGTAAATGAAAATTAGTTAAAATATTGGAAATTTTGATTTTAAAGGTTCGAACTTTGCCTCATTTGCTTCTAAAGGTTCGAACTTTCGTTTATCCTAGAAAGGTTCGAACTTTGGGGGTCATCTTCATTTAAAGGTTTTTATGGGTTTTTTTGGGTTGATTTTGGATTGATTATGGGTTTATATGGGTTTTGTGGGTTGATTCTTGGTTGATTATGGGGTTTTTCACCCATAAAAACCCATAATCAATCCAAAATCAATCCAAAATGAGTTGATTCCTTAAAAAAACAAAGCAGTACTTTAAATACTAATGATGTAATGAAAATTAGATGAAAATATTAACTGGCTGACAATGCTCATGCTTCTAAGACCCTTCTGCAGGTAGTGGAGTTTGTGGTTTGAACAACTACTGCAAATTAGGAAATCACATGAAACCAAAGTGTATATATCCTCTTGGCTATGCAGTCGTAGATTCAACCAATGAAATGAGTGGATGTTTCCAGAACTTTCCTGCACAAAGTAGTAATGCTGCATCAATGGAAAAAGATCAGTTTGATTTAAAAGTATTGCAGGATGTTGATTGGCCACTTTCAGATAATGAGCCTTTTGCTGCGCTTTCCCATAAAATTTTGATTGGGTAATTTGGGAATTGGGGTCAATGAGGGCGTTTACATCGACATAAAACTACTGTTTGTGCATGAACAAGAAATGCATTTCAAATTCTTAACATTTCCATGGACTCTTCCTTCTCCATTTCTTCTCTTTCGCTTGTTCTCAACCCATCAAACCCTCTCCAAATTTGCACTTTCCCACATTCTAGCTTCCCAACAATCTTACAGGGAGAAATCCCAGAAGCTTTTGGAAGCTATAAAAGCTTGTTCATCTATAAATTCTGTACCCATTGCCCAAAACCTCCATGCCCAGATGATAACTTCTGGTTTAAACTCAACCTTCCTTCAAAATCATCTCTTGCATTTGTACTTTACCTTACGTTTAGTTGATGAAGCTTGTGGGGTCTTTTCCAATATTGAATTTCCTAATGTTTTTAGCTGGAATACTATGATTAAAGGGTTTTTTGAATGTGGGAAAATTAATAATGCAGTTAAGATATTCAATATAATGCCTGAAAGAGATGTTGTTTCATGGAATATCATGATGTCAGGCTATTTTAACAATGGTAGACCTTTAGATACTATAAAAGTGTTTACTTTACTATTGAGAGATTGTTTCATTTCTCCTGGATTGCCCTCTTTTTTATGTGTGATGAAGGCTTGTTCTAGTCTTGGTTGTCCTAGATTGTCACTTCAATTGCATTGTTTAGCAGAGAAACATGGGTTTTGTGATGACGATCAACTAAATGCTTCTGTACTTGATATGTATATAAAATCTGATGCTATTGATTATGCTGAACAAGTCTTACATTTGATGCGAAATCCTAATTTGTTTTGTTGGAATAGTATGATTTATGGTTATTCGAAAGCATATGGTGTCGAAAGTGCTCTGAATTTGTTCCTTGAGATGCCTGAACATGATGATGTTTCATGGAGTACTATTATTTCCTTATTGTTTCAACATGGGTATAGAGCTCAATCACTTAATATGTTTGTTGAAATGTGTAATCGAGGCTTTAAAGTGAATTCTAGAACATATGCTTGTGCTCTTGGTGCGTGTGCAAGCTTGCAGTATATGTCTTGGGGTTGTCATTTGCATGCGCGGATTCTTAGAATGGTATCTAGCGTTGATGTTTACATAGGGAGTGCACTAATATACATGTATGTCAAATGTGGGTGTTTGGAGTATGCAAGACGGATATTTGATTGCTTGGCTACGTGTAGTGTGGTGTCATGGACGTCCTTAATAGCTGGTTATGTGAAGCTAAATCTCAAGGAGGAAGCTTTAACATTGTTGAACCGAATGAGGAAGGTTCCTCTTTCTGCTGATGAGGTAACAATTGCAACCATTCTTGGAGCTTGTAAAGGTTATGAAGACAGAAATTTGGGGGTACAGCTTCATGCTTACACATTAAAGATAGGGGTTGATTCTTCAACACCTGTTGGAAATGCACTTATTACTATGTATGGCAAGGTTGAGGATGTCCGGAATGCAGAAACGCAGTTTTTTTCGATGCCATTTAGAGATACAATTTCATGGACAGCAATGATAACTGCATTTTCATATTGTGGCGAAGTTAAAAAAGCTCGGGAACACTTTGATAAAATGCCTGAGCAAAGTGTTGTATCTTGGAACTCCATGATGGCAGCATATTTTCATAACGGTTTTTATGAAGAGGTTTTGAGGTTGTACATATCAATGCTAGGACATGGAATCAGACCAGACTTTGTCACTGTTGTAACTTCAATCAGTGCCTGTGCAGATTTAACATCATTGAAATTAGGAACTCAAATAATGGCTCAAGCTGAAAAGTTGAGCTATGGTTTACATATTTCCGTAGCAAATTCCGCTATCAATATGTTTTTCAAATGTGGACAGATCCTTGAAGCAGAGAAGGTTTTTGATGCAATAGCTCAGAAAAATGTTATATCTTGGAATTCAATGTTAGCTGGATATGCTCAAAATGGCCAAGGGAAGAAAGTGATTGAGATGTTCCAAACAATGTTGATGCGAAATTACACACCCGATCGCATAAGCTATGTATCACTTTTAATAGGTTGCAGCCATGCCGGACTAGTGCAGGAGGGATGCCAATATTTCAACTCCATGAAACAACTTCATGGTATCTGTCCAACACATGAGCATTATGCATGTATGGTGGACCTGCTTGGACGGGCCGGACTTATTGAGCAAGCCTTTACTTTGATAAGTCAAATGCCTTTTGAACCAACAGTTAGTGATTGGGGAGCTCTTCTTTCTGCTTGCCATGCTCATAAAGATGCAAAAGTAGTAAAATTTGCTGTGAAACAATTACTCGAACTGGATGGAAAAGGATCGGGAAGCTATTCGCTTCTGGCCAACACATATTCAGAAGTAGGGGAATTAGAACATGTAGCTAGTGTCAGAAAATCAATGAGGGAAAGAGGAGTCAAATGGAACCATGGATGTAGCTGGATAGAAGTTCATGACAGTGTGCATGTGTTTACTGCAAATTGCTGGAGCCATCCTCAAATGGCCGAAATTCTCGACATGCTTGAGAAGCTACGGGAAATGAATATGATCGACTCAAATAGTTTAGAGAATATTGGAAACTTTCGGGATCCTGATGGCGACGAAGTGATTTCAGTTCAAGAGCAATCAATGTGAACTCTGGAATATGTTTCCGGGTAAGAACACTAAGCTAAGAAAATGTGTTCAATTTCAGTATCAGATGCTCATGAGGCTGATAGATCAAAAGCACAATCAATCATAGGCATGTTCATGTCATTTGATTTTGTTTTTATAGTACGATCTATATTTGGGTCGACAAATTCATTGAATATGAGCTTGCAAAAAAAGGATCAAGATATAGTTAATGCAATGATTATGTTTGATCGAACCAAAAAGGAATTGCAGGAACTACGAGATCATGGTTGGGAAGATCAGTTGAACAAAGTCATTTCATTCATGACCGAGTATGATTGTGATATTTCAAATATGGAAGACTTGTATGTTAGTCATATGAGTGGTGGAAGGAGGATGGTTCGTGGTAAAGTTCTTCAAGTGACAAATCTTTATTATTATCGAGTTGAAGTTTTTCTAAGTGTAATTGATCTACAGTTACAAGAACTTGACAATCGATTCAGCGAGAGAACCCAAGAGTTGCTTATTTGTATGTCTTGTTTTAATCCTAGTGATGGATTCTCATCTTTTGATAAAAAAAAAAAATTGGTTCAACTTGCAAAATTTTATCCAAACGAGTTTTCTAATGAAGATTTTATATTATTTGAGGAATCTAAAAAGTTTCATCAGTGATGTGAGATATGATGCGCGGTTCTTAGATGTGAAGACTCTCAATGAACTATCAATAAAACTAGTTGAGGCAGGGAAGCATGAAACACACGTAGATGTCTACTTACTATTGAAATTAGTCTTACTTCTTCCCGTGGCGACAACAACTTTTGAAAGAACATTTTCTGGAATGAATCATATTAAAAGTAAAGTGCGAAATAATATGGGGATAACTGTTGAATGATATCTTAGGTACTTCATTAGAGAAAGATTTTTTTTTTTATGTTAGTATTGATGCTATTGTACAACGATTCCAAAATATGAAAATTAGGCGAGAACAATTGTAGTAAGTTTGTTATTTTATTGCTTTGTTTTATTGTAGTTTTTGAATTTTCATTAACTTTTTGGGTTGCCAATGCCACCGTTTGTTGAGATGACATTAATTGACTGGTCTTAGCTTGAAATTATTGTATCTGTACATATTATTGGAGGAATGAAAAATATTTAATTGTTCATTTTGCAAACGAAACTACGCCGATGATTTCACCTTCCAGGCAGAGACTATTTTGATATTTTCATCTTTAAATATCCCAGCAATTCCTATAGGTGCTTCTCGTCCTCCGTTTCTGCTGTCATTTTGCAAAGAAATACTTGTCTTTTATGGAATTATTTAAATTTTTTAAAAACATTTCATTATCATTTCATTTTCTCTTTAGAAAAAACGGTCTCTCAAGAGAGTATCTGAGAGAAAATAAGTTATACTCTACTATAATTTTTTTTTTATTAATCTCAAAAAAAGTTATAGTAGAGTATAACTTATTTTCTCCCAGGTACTTTCTTGGGAGACCATTTTTTTCTAAAGACGGCTCTCAAAAGTCCAACTTACTTTCTTTTTTTAGTAACAGTAAGTCTCATGGGAGACGGTCTATTCTATAGACGGAATACATAAAGCCCAGCCCAAAATATAACATAGTATATTTGGGGTTATAATAAATTATTTGGGGTTATAATAACTTTATATTTGGGGTTATAGAATAGTATATTCGAGGTTATAATACCTTACATTTAGGATTATAACATAATATAATTGATATTATAATAAAAAAAATCAGTTAAGAGAAATGGGTTGGCCCAATTTTGTGGTCTATCCTATAAACCGTCTCTTGTGAGATTTTGTGTTTTAGTAAATATAGTTATTTTTTCTAAATTTAAACACTGGGTTGGCCCAATCTTGAGACGCCTTTTGTAAAGACGGTCTTAAGTAAGAATTTGTGATTTTCTCCTCATTTTAGTACACTATAAATAAATATTCCCTCCCTCCGCTTTATGAGTTTTGCCATATTTTTTTGTTGGAAATAAGTCCATACTAAGCTCTAAATCTCCAGCTTATCTTTTCATCTCATCTGCACATTTTAATATTTTACCAACCTAAAACCAAAAAAAAAAAAAGATTTATGTACTAGTTGCAAAACTTGTAGTACAATATTTTTCTCTTTCACTCACCAAAATGAGATGAAACACAACAAATGTAAAAATTATCCTCAATCTTTTCAAGAGCCAAAAAACCAAGTCACTTCAAGGTTCACAACCACAACAATGAACAAAGTTAATGTAGTATTCCTATGAAATCGCGGTAGAACATAAATCTATACAGACGGGAAAACAACAACGATCACAAGACACGACACGAACGACTTCAATCCGATAGAGCAGACGCCTCGGCTTTACAGACAGGGCAAGCATTTTTCCGCGCTAGCCATTGCTTTATGCAATGCAAATGATAAGCATGTCCACATTCCAGTTTCCCGACCTCCTCCTCTTCTTCATACTCTTCCTGCATTATACAATTTCCGACTTTATCTCCATACGTAATAACGACTAATTTAATTATCTTCTCGTTCGATAACTCAAACTCACCTGACAAATGCTGCATTTTCCGTCTATCTCAGCTGAATTCGGGGATTCTGAGGATACTTCATTTACGACACACAGCTTACTTTTTCTTAGGCATCGGCCAATCTGATCTTCTTCCAATCCGGTATTCACATGCCCGATTCTATCCCCAAGTTCAAGCAATTCCTGTTTGGACGATCAAAAAGGAAAATGTACATTCATAATCCACCACATATGCAAATAAATAAACGAAGAACATCGACAATAGTTTGAAGAAACATAGTCATACTTCGTAAGTCATGTTATCGACATCCAGTCTCCAGTCTCGGTATCTATCAAGACCGCTTGATCTTCTACCCGTTAAAAGACCATTTTGAAACATTAGAATCTGAAGAAGTTACACACAAAATATGTTATTAATGTTTCATATTTACATAGTTTCTGAAGCAAAACGATCTCAAATTTATGAATTAAACCTGTAGCACAAAAAATTGGAGTCCTCGGTACAGAACAGCACATCATTAACATTATAAAGAATCCAGTTCCTAAGTTCAAAGCGAACTTAAAAAACCAACAATAATTCCGAGGTGCATACTACAACTTTTGTAGTCGCAACTAGAGGTGTTTCATTCGGGTCGTTGGGTTGATTTCAAGTCAATTGTTTCGGGTCGGTTCAAAATCGGGTCTTATGTCCACATTGGGTTGAAGTTGGGTTTGGTTACAAGGTAGGGTGAATATCGGGTTGTCGGGTATGTTTTGAATATCTCTGATCACAACGTCTCCTATTATACACCGCCTTTAAAGCTCAATGGTCACACTTCACTTTAGATTGAATAGCCAACTGAAGAGAATTACAGAGCATCATGCAAAAACAAGGCCACATCATTGTATCGCAACTGTATATTTGAGTCTACCACGATCGAAAATGAGCCGCATTAACCACAAATTCCGTTTTGTGACCGTTACAAGGGTCGTGACCGAAAACGTATTTTTGCACTATTGAACTTGTAAAGTTATGAACAAATACCAAATGTGGAATGTATTAATGTAAAAATAGACATAAAAGTGATAACAAAACACACCACCAACAATAAAACTTTTAAGTGTTCTTTATAAATTGGATCACCAAAAAAGGGTGAATTAAAAAACATCATAATGAAAGCCCATCTTTCTAACTTTTCAAAAAAGGGAAAAAAATAAAAATAAAAACTCAAAGCAATCATTTTTCTTCAAGAAAAGGTAGAGTAAAAAATAGCTAAAAACTAGGATGATGTCTCATTAAAGCACCCCTTTCAAACTTTTTTTATTTCTCTATACTTTGGATGTTGCTATGGTATAGAATCCTGGACTACGTTTTGTTATGATGGAACCATAGTTCCGTGGAACGTAGCCATGTTCCTCGATCCGGGAATGTCCCATCCCCAATCACCACGAAACGCGATCCAAATCGCTCAAGGTAATGTCCCGGTTTAAAAGAACTTTTTTTAAAGGTATTTTGACCTTTATGTACAAATTAAAGAAAAAAAGATAAAGAAAAAACTAGATGAAACCGAGAAATCTAGAAATATTCGCAAAATATCATTTTTAATTTAATTTTGTTTACAAATATATATTCTATACACAATGCATCTCGATATTTTAATTTTTTTTTGGTAGATAAATCTCGTTATTTTAATTTAATTTTGTTTACAAATATATATTCTATACATAATGTATCTCGTACCCAATCGTTCCAGAGTGAATCTAGGTTCATCCGTGTTCAAATACCCATTCCCCGTTCCGAACCGAATGTTGTTCCAGGTAATAATAAATTGAGCCTCATCGGACTTGTGTGCAAAGAACTCTCCTCTTGTACAAACTCAATAACAAATTTATCATGTCAGAACATAAAATCTTACAACTCCCCAGTCTACTAACGAATAGACATCATATTAAGGAGCATAGAGAGATCAGAAGACATCACTTTAAGGAACATCATCATCATTATCACTCTCATCGAAACTATGATCAGGCTCTGAAAAAGATAGAAGACGGCAACTTATGCCCATAAAGAAATGTAACACCCGAATTTCCTTCCGTCCTTTGCGGTTTTGGTTCCGTATAAGGGGTCGGAAATTCCCATGAATTTCAAATTCCTTATACAAAAACCAAAACCGCAAAGGACAAAAGGAAATTCGGGTGTTACAAAAAGGGTGCAGACAAAGAGTTCCCCGCTCGAGAAAGACTGCCAAAGAGTACTAGGCTTAACTAACACATCCATCACAAGAAGATTTATCACATATTAATTTACTTTTATTGTCATATAGCTCCCCACAAAAGTCTAAATTCCAATATAAATAATACACAATATAGGAATCTATAAACACCCTACCCTAAGGAGAATATAACTAAACTACTTTATCCTCAAGGGATGGTCTAAAGTGTTCAACTAAAGTTCACGGGGAATCTACTCAAATAAATTAGTAATAATTTCTAAAAACAAATTGGAAATAAAAATAAAACTAAATAAAGAAAAGCAATATGAGAAGATGTGGTAAAAGTCAAACCCACTATACCCACCTTCACTTAAAATCAGCACTTGGAATTCGGAATGCTAATCCTTTTATAGGACATAAATAAATTTTGAGTTTTCATTATTATCTTCTGAATTCTTTTTATTATAGCATGAAAAAAGTTGTGACATTAATGATAAAAGTACTCCATTTTTGTAAGATCTTAATTCTTCTTCTGATCCTTCAAGTTTTCATTTGTCATTTTGGGTGTTTTATTTGTTGTTTTTATAAATAATTTTTCTATTTATATTATAAATTTTGGACCAAAATAGCCTAATTTATTCTCATTTTAATAATGCTCATGATCCCCATATATCTCCCACTACCTTCAATTTAACATTTTTATATTTTTTATGGTCATTTTACACTATCTTTTAATATTTTTTAATGTTTATAGTCCTCACTTTTTCTCCATCAAATTTTTTATTCAATAAAGAAATATATTCAATATCTAAAAGATTCTATTTTTCTTAATTCTCGTGAACATTCCTTATGAAACCTTCATAAAAGGACGGATGGAGTACTTAAAAGTAAACAAGCAAGCTTACTGTTTGCAATTACTGCTTGTTTGGCGGTAGATACTAAATGGTGGGAATGATAATGAAAAACTAGTGTAATTTTAGTAGAAAAATCTCTTCACAAATTAAATGGCCATGTATATTGTCCTACGATCATTTAATTTTCTTCACAAAATTCATTTTAATACATTACTAAAAGAAAATATGATATAGTAATGGAAAATTGTGAACAAAAAATGTTTTATGATCAAAATCTCATTACTGTGAGAATAATATGGTACATTTAACGAAACTTTACACTACAAATTATTCTCGTTTACTATTTTTTAGTACCAACAACCAAACAGACCAATAAAAGTGTTTTATTATCTTGAAACAAAGATTGTAATAGAAAAAGTATTCAAGGTTAAAAGAAAGTTCAAATACATTCCCCTTAGTCTTATATCATAATTCCTAATACTATTTGGTGGTATCCCCTAAAACTTGAAGAGGAAGAGTTATATTGAAATGAAAATATTCTAAACAATAATAATTGGGGTACCCTATAGGTTTTTGTTTCATAAACAAGCAAGATATTGAAGGAACATTGCTTTCACCTAAATCAAATTAGTGTGAAAAAATCAACAATTGCTTAGGGACCAAATCATACCTAAAAGCTGAAAAGTCATCAAATTAAACTTTAGAGTAACTCCACAAACAAATATTTATTGAGTAATGGTGTTAGTATGGTTTATCTCACATAGATGAATTAAAAATGATGGATGCACTTTTAAGTCATTGGAATCTGTCCTTCCATTGTCATATGGTGTTAGGATAATATCCCATTAGCTTATGAAGTGTGTACACCTCGTGTTTCCCCGATTATTTGTTGGCATTCACAAGAAGCCGATGGCAGGTCTGAAAAGAATAGCGTTCCTACCGTAATTGATCAATCCCACATGAGAACTTTTGTTAACATTCACAATAAGTTCAACTCTACTTCACAGTGCACCAACAATTTACTCTCTCATATTCATCCTAAGTGTCTCATTTTCTTATTGGGTTAAGTCACCCTAAATGTCTCATTTCTATTTTAGATATGTTAATTTTACCAATTTACCCTTATTAAACTCAACTTTATTACACGTTTTATATTTACTGACCCCACTTTACATCTATCAAAAAATTTAAGAACACTACATTTTTTCTTTCATATGCAACCCTATTTGACCACCTTAAAAACGATGAAAAGTCAAATGGGACACATTAAGCGAAAAAAAGAGAGTATATTAATAAGTTGCCAAGAAAAGTTTTCCCTTTGATATAAAGATCAAAAAATTGAAATGCACAACAAACCTCAGCTAGCTCTTCAGGGGTGCGGTTACGTAGATGATGGTAGTACCGGGCTTCAAAGACATCCGGTCCAAAACTTGGAATGTCAAAGGAAGAATCAAACCCAGCATTTACTCTCTGTCTTGATGTATAGGAGGTTCGCTGCAACTAGACAAACATACTTATTAATGACTGATTAAACAAAACAAACAGCACATCATTGATAGTGTAATGAGGTTATGATTGCGATCGCGGTAATGGAATGGTGATGCGGTAACGAGAGTGATGTGAACACCTAAATGTTGGTCGAATCATAAGATATTCCTTAATACGGCACAAAATTCGGTTTTTTATCCCTTTACAACACGGGAAATATCAGTTAACGTATCCAAACCCAAATGGATCTTGCCTAGGCGGGGTTCAGTTGATCGGACAAACGTGATATTACGGTAATAATAACTAAGACCCGGTTTCCATTTACCCTTATCCAACAACATTTCATCACCCTAATGCCATAAGAGATTCCAATTTGGAATGAGATTGGGAAAATCGAATGTATGCAACCTTACGTCCTTACCCTTATTCACATATAATGAGATTGTTCGATTGACAATTACAAACATAATTTACAACTTCACATAAATAAAATCCAAATAATTTAATGAGCATTTTATCAAAACCCATCCTAATCCAAAACCAAAAAAATTATAAATTATTTTGCTCAATTGACAATGAAGCTAAGCAATGCATCTCAATAGAAATTAAAAAAATCATATGAATTAATTATATTATTAAGTGGAGGTGTTCATTCGGGTCATTGGGTTGATTTCCGATCAGGTGTTTAGGATCGGGTCAAAATCGAATTTTGTGTTCACATTGCTTTTTACATAATTATAAATCCATTTTTAAGTCAGGTGTCTATCGGATCATCGGGTCTGTTTTGAACACACATGGTATTAAGCTAGCATTGTTTAGAAAACATTATTTTAATAGATCTAATGAGTGAAGACAAATAGATGAAACAATCCAATTTCTCTTTCTTATGTGAAATCCAACAAAGTAGATGGAAAACTGCAGAATGTCTCACTATAACCAGATTTAAATAAAAGACACGTTATTGGCTCAACATCCCAACTATATCATAAATTTTGTACCCCAAAAGAATATGCCTTTCCACACATAAATAAGCATTTAATTTAAGCTAAAAAGTTGGAACAAAACCCAAAAATTTTCAAGAATTTAATGACCTTTTTTTCATCTAATCCAAGAAATTCAAATAAATAAATAATCATGCATATAACTCCCAAAAAATTCCAAGCACTTATAACCCCAAAACTTGAAAATCGATTCTTGTTTCAGTTGTAGCATGTATTACTCTCCCGTACATGACACGTGACCTGAGTTCGATTCTAGCTACCCCTCTTCAGCCGCATCGTATCGCATCGACTGCACATATTTTCAGTGTTGTAAAGGTGTAAATAAACACCATTTTGGACCGTATCGATTTCTTTTATGATTTCGGCTGATATTCAGACGTTATGATAACAATATCACTCCCATTACCGCATCGTAACCGTTACCGCATTCTTACACTATAAGAATAACCCTTCCCTAGCCCTCAACCTACCCTTTACTAAAAGAACCCAAATGCCAAAAAATTCAAGGCACTCATACATAACCCAAAAAGTCAACAATCCGGTCTTATCTCGGTTGGAGCATGTATCTGAGTCTACCCTCTAGGCCTCTACTAAGCCCAAAAGTCAAAAGTACCCAAATGTGGAATGGGAATGCACCAAATAAAGAGAAAAGTAAAAGAGAATAAATAAGAGAAAATTAAAAAAAAAAAAAAAAAAAAGAAAAACCTCTCTGTGATGAATTTTGTCAAGATCAATTTTGCCTCTAGAAGAAAGAGGTCTAACACAATCAACAGAAGCAGCAGCAGAAGCATCACCACACCATAAATCTTGAACACCCACAGACCCAATTGAATCCTCCATTATCACACCTCCATTTTGTAAATGTTGATTTTTCTTCTTCTTTTTCTTCTTAGAAGAAACCCCATTTTTGTTCTTCTTCTCTCTGTCATCCCAATCAGCAGAAGACCTAATAACAGCAGGAACAGTAACCTCAGGTTGAGCCGTACACCCAAACCCTCTTAACGCAGAATTCTTAAACGTTTTCTTGGGGTTATTCCTGTTATGGGTATTTTCACGGTTACTAAAAGTAGACAAAAGAAGGGAAGAAATGGTGGATTTGCAGCGAGTAGATTGGATAATTGAAGGCATTTGTGGGTTTAGATCTGTTGTTAATGGAGGTTGTTGATGGTTTCTGGGTGGTTTTCTCCATTTAAGGTGTTCTCCAATGGTGGAATTGGAGGTTTCCGCCATGATTAGAGAAGAAAGAAAGTGGGATGTTGGTGTTGCTTTTTCAGGGTGGAATATGGATTGAGTGGGAGGGAATTTAGCACAAGTTTTAAAGTCATTATAAAGACTTTTATTATACAAATAAATACTAATTTTTTTTAACACAAATTCTTGTTATAGACCGTTTATAGCATAGATGGGTAAATATGAGTCAGCCCATTTTGCATAATAAGTATTCCCTTCGTTCTTTTTTGTTCTTCCCGATTAGAATATTCCATTTTTTGAGAGAAATTTGATTAAAATTTTTAAGATATTTATAGATGATATAATATATCCATATGAAATCTCTTTAGATTCGTTTTAATGTATACTTTTTTATCATATATTTTTTATAATTTTTTATAATGCGTATTTAGAGATATTTAGGTTCGAAAGTTGCTTTGAAAACTGTGCAAAAAGTAAATGGGAAGAACAAACAAGAATGGAGGGAGTAATTGATTAGTCATCAGCTTTATTTTTAAACACAAATTCTTGCTATAAACCGTCTATAGTATAGACGGGTAAATATGGGTCAGCCTATTTAATACTCAAATGAGCAACTGAATAGTCATGTCAGTCATTGGACTGAGTTATTGAGAGAGTCGTCTATACCATAGACGGTCTCTCAGGAATCCTTCTGATTTTTAAATTTAAAATCATTGGACTCGGTTGTTGGTAGAGTCGTCTTTATCATAGACGGTCTCTCAGGAGACCTTCTGTCTTTTTAATATTCTTAAAGTCTATCACATTCAATATTTCAATTCTAAGGTGTCGAGTAAATAAATATTTCCTCCGTTTCTTTTTGTTTTTTCCATTTACTTTTTGCACAGTTTTCAACGTAAATATCTCGAACTACATATAATAAAAAATTATAAAAAATTATACATTAAGACGAATCTAACGAGATCTCACGTGAATATATTTTATCTTCTAAATATGTGTCAAAAATAATAGTTAAATTTCTCTCTTTTTATGATAAAATATTTCAAATGGGAAGAATATTAAAGGACGGACGAGTAATAATATTCCTTAGTTACCGACCAGGGAATAAAACAAGAAATTAATAGATACCAACAAAAATAAAAGTTAGAAATTGAAATTGGAGTACTAAGGTAGGTTTGGATTTGAAATTTTGACTTTGAAAATTAATTTAAGGTGTGTTTGAAAAAAATCTATCAATGTTAATATTTTTCAACCTTAAAAAATATATTTCCTCTCATATAAGAATTGATGTTTCATATGCATTTTGTACAATATATCACATTTCACTTTTTATTTATATTATTGTATTTTATTTAATTTTTAATCTATGTTGATTCATCTTAATGTAAATGTAATTAATTTTTTATAATTCATTTTTGGGTTTAGAGCAAAAACCCACTCTCATGGTATATATTTACAGCTTATTTATTCAAAGCCACATAATACTAAAATCACCAACTCTAAAAATTAATTATTAAATGTTATAAAAAAAGCACAAAAATAACTAAAAATTCAAATTTTAATATTTGATACCATGTCTATAAAAGTACTCTCTTTATTATTTTTATTCCATTTGATTTATTAGTACCATTTATCGATTATTCTTAACTTATACTCATTCCATTTCACTCAAAATGCCACACTATCCAATGCACTTATTCAATGCTTAATATCTGTTATTATGCATAACGAAATATTATAAAACGTGAATATTAATAATCATTGCATTGAGAAATGAATACAAGATTTATCACTTGACTATGTTTTAATCTATAGATTAAGAGTAAAAGTGCTAAGTGAATAGTGTTAAAAAAGTAAATGTCCCATTTTGTGTGGAATGGAGGGGGTATTTTATTCTTCAATTTATAAGTTGAAGCATAGTCAATTGAAATATTATTTGGTTCGTTTTGATGTAAATTTTCATTAATATTTTATAAACTTTATTTAACACAATTGAGATATTTATAATGGCATAGGTGCATCGACAAACATTCAAAAATTAAATGAGACAATAATAGCGAATATGAGGGACTGAGATATCACCGGGCTACGGATATGAATTATCAATTGTTGTAAAAAAATAAAAATATCATTACTATACTTCATCCGTTTCATTATACTTGCTATAACGAGTTCTATTATACTAGTATCTCATAACAGAGAAAGTTGTAAATAATATTTAAAGACATAAATTGAAAATAAACTCTAATTGCACAACATAAAAGGCATAATACTACACAATCAATAAGTATCAACCTAACCGAAAACTGAGTAAAACTCAATGAATTTGTTAAATTTGATTATAACTCCTAGGTTTAAAATATGAATCCCCTTTGCAAATTTTGCGACAGACGATCTTTTTGAGAGACCTTCTCTGATTGGGTTGACCCATTAGGGAAAATGTAGAATAAATGTAAGTAATAAGTTCTAATGGATTGGACTCTGAGAGATGTCTCTCAGAAAGACGGTCTCTAAGGAGACTAGCTGTGTAGCACAAATATACATGAGCAACTCTTGTTCTCATTTGATTGCCAAAACCCATTTCATAAATTGTATCTCCTCTGTCTCTTTGAGTTTGCATCATAAACGAAAAAAACTCCGAATCAGAAGGGACGCAAATAGAGATCGACAAGCAAATCTATCATATAATAGACGAACTTGGAAGGAAAACTCATCATTCTTCCCTCCCTTCCTTTCGCTGTATTTCCTCCAACCATAATGTAAGTTCGTTACCAGAATCGTTGTCCTTTTCATCCAAACGTGTGTCATGCTCATCGGAATCAGTGTCACCCTCATCTGAATCGGTGTCATTCTCATCTGAATCGGTATTATCAACACTAACATCCAAATTGGTAGGAAAATGTTGATCCTTGTTTTCCCCGCTTTTTGGATCGAAATTCCTCCATTATTTCATCATCAGAGCTATCATGTTTGCCACTCAATTTCCTTGCTAATATAGCTTCAAAGATAGAAGGAATAGCATCGTCTTCGCCTTCTAAGTAACGACTTATTCTGCGCTTCAGCTCTGCAATATGCCATATGATGGGTGAGCACACTACAAGGAAAAAGCTTTTCTTTCTCCCAAACATAAAGAGAACTATACCTATGTCTAAATATATAATCATTAAGAGTGGAACATGAAATTCTGTATCTACTGCCCGCGAAACAAGCCAAAATTTATAGTGCTAGAGAAGAAACTAAGGTCTAAACTCGAGGATAGCGAGTTGAGTGAAGCTGCGTTAACCTCATAAATGTGCCGTGAATAGAAGTTACGATTCATGTGAGATCAACCGGTTCCACGTTTCGCCACAGTTCACATATCAGTCTCGGCTTTTGTATAAACTCAGTGATCTTAATTCTAAAGGGTCCCTGCTCTCGTAGTCTGGAAGGAAGGGAGACCAGTTATAAGCTATTCACTTGAAGAGTTCAAATTGGCCCTTTTTTCACAACCCTTATATGCTGTTTGGTTAGAATTTAGAAACGAAAGCAGGCAAGAAACATCCCTCTGCTTCTTGCACCGTTGATAGCTTCATGCCAACAGAACTCCACAATTCAACCCCTTCCCTCCTTCATTAGTCCGTTAGTGGAGCATAGACTTAAACACCATCAACAACCAAAACTAGTTAACATCCACATTCATAACAAAAACATTTGTTTCGATCGTCAATTACATCGTTGATTCCCTATAAAAACAACTAGAATGCAGTCAATCCAACGTGGGTGAATCCAAATTGAGTTATCTAAAAAATCCCATCTTATGCTAATCAAGCGAAATCAGCTAGTCAATCCAAATGTCGGAATTAAGGTTTAGGTATTATTTTTGCAGTATTGTGTTGTAAACTTGCCCCAATTTATATATCTAGAGAAGAAACATCTTAGTATACCGTCTAGGAAGTTCGTTGCTTGCTTCATTGCATGACCATAAGAAGCTACGATTTGAGTAAGGACACTAGTTCTAGAAAACATCCGCATGAAAGACCTAAGTTGACTATGTTTAAGAGCAAGATTTTACCCCTAATAATTAAGATTTAACTTGTCCATTAAAACAAAGGAAAGGTATAGTAGAGCATCAAGGTCTAAATTTAGCATCAATCGAAAGAGTAGTATAGTCGAAACTAATATTGTAAGACTATCTAAGCTACAAAATTATTCTTTGACATGGTATCAAAATGAACATGGCGGAAGATTATGGATTCAAATATCATTCATCCACACTATTTCATGTGGAATTATGAGGGAAACTTGTGTTGTATCCGCATTTCCAGCCCAAAGGGTCTCACGTGAGGGGTGTGATAGAGTATATAACATAGAAGTAATATCGAGCTACAACCATCAGCTTAATCTTTTTTTAGTTGAGTTGGTTCATTGACAATCTCTAACTTCAATTCTTTAGTTTCAACTCTAAACAACAAAACAAACTTTTCTATTCCCTCCCCAATTTCTAGCCTTAAAAACCCTAATTTTAATCCTTGAAAAATCAATCAACCAAAGCATCAAACTCATCCAACAAGCAGAAAATACAAACAAAAACAGAGTTCAATGAAATTACCACTTCAACTTCAATGACCCAACAAACATTGAAACATCTCAAATAAAATATAGCACAAGAAAGAAGCAATCATTCAAACTAACAAACACATATCAGAACATGCAGATCATTAAAAGAAAAGCAAAATCCGTCATGATTACCAGTACAATTAAGTAAAACAACCGAAAAGAAGGCATGAAATTATTAAAAACTTACCTTGAGTAGAAACATCAGAAGGAACATCGTCAATATCGTTGGTTTCGGAAGCGGAAGAATTAGGGTTAGAAGATGAAGAATTAAGACGGGAAGAAGAAGAAAATGGGGAGAAATAACGCAGACATGGAAGTTTGGGTGAAGTAAGTGAGGCAAGTCGAATACCCTTGCTTAACATTGTACGAATCATGGCTTCTCCAACAGTATTTATCAATGGAGTTTCTCTTCGTACGCTGGGCGTTGTCTGTATTCTATGGCGGCACGCTCCATGGTTAAAGATACTCCCTTCTACGCAGTCCTGACTCTTAAACTTGTCTCCAAAATACTCCACAATTTCTTGCTCAAAGTGATGACCTACACCTCTCCGAGCACCTGACCAGCGATAGGGGCAGCCGTGCAGGTGGCGGCGCCTTATCCATGTTCCAAATTATTAAATCCATATCTTTCGCCCTTTTTTTGTTTTCGTTCATTGCATTTATTTTTCGCTCCTTTTTTTATACTTTTACTTTGTTTAGGCTATTTGTATGTATTTTATTTAACTCATTTGTAAGTTGTAGGTTTCTCTCTCCTAAAAGGCCTTTCTCGAGCCAGGGACTCTTTGATCGCACTCTCCTGTATGGGTATGAGTTGCCGGCGTTCTTCCCTGCCCATTCCCTGATCATAGTTTTCTATGAGCGGGATACACTGGGTATGATGATGATGATGAAAGTGATGACCAAATTTGAGAACTAGATCAGATTTTTTCATTATGATATGATCGTTATCATAAAACTCGGTGTATCCCGTCTATAAAAACTATGATCAGTGTTTGAAGAAAGAGGGTATATATTAACTCATATCCATAAAGAAGAATGCAAAATAGTCTTTCAGCTCAAGAAAAACTCCTCAAAAAACAAGATTTATGATTACACGCTCGATGTTTTTTAAATGGAGTAACTCTAAATTCACCTCAAAAACATAACATATTGTTACAATTATAATCATTTGGTGAAATTACAAAACATACTATAAAACCATGCAAAATAGTCTTAATACTTCAATGAAAAAAGTATAAATACCACTAAAAAGTGCAAATAATTTTACTTTATCTCTCACCCTCTAGGTTGTTCTTCATTTATTTGCTCCACATCAACTTACCAACAACCTTTGTGAAGATGGGGGTGGAGTGGTGTTAGATTTAGGGCACTTAAAACACACCAAGAAAGTCCAAAAACAAGAATAAAGAAAACACAAAACAATAAAGAAGACACACAAATTTGGGAGGTGGAGAAAACCACAATATCAATGTGATAATGTGATAAAAAAACTCCACCCTTGTCAACAATTGAATGAGTATTATTGCACCTTTGATGTTTGTACACAAGAACCCCTTAGGATGATCAACCAAGAGAGAGTTGATCAAAGACCCCAATCCTCTCACTAAAATCCTAAGTATTTTGTGGCTCTCCACTCAAAACCCAATTGCTCTATACAAAATGATCTTACATTTCTTGTACAAGTGATTACAAGGGCCTTATATAGGCTTTGGACAAAATAAGGAAGTCTTGAACCGGTTCTTGAATCATTTAAATCAAACCGCATAAAACAGAAATTCCCGTGCATGTCGCTCGACCTGGTCGAGCAATCCAGGGGAGGTCGAGCGGTGGGTCGAGCGAGAGATCAGAAGCTACTGACTTGCTTCTGATCTTCTGCTCGACTGGTCGAGCAAAACACCCAGGTCGAGCCAGGAGGTCGAGCGAGCAGCAGCACTACACTGTCCATGTTTTCTTCAATCAACACATATTTTATCACTTGCAAATACAATTTCACTCCATGTAACAATCATCAAACATCAAGTATTGGACTTTATTGAGTCACCACAACTAACAATTCTCCACCGTGACGAACATAAATCCAATCTTCATCACAAGAGCCATCAAACCAAAATACTCATTCATGTTGACACTCATCTTTTCAACCAAGATGAGACATCACCCCTTCCAAGAGGTGAATCTCCCTTTAAAGGGAGATTTGTGTTATATTATCAAACACAACCAATCAAGTTTGAGCAATGCTCAAACTTTGGAGTAGGAACCGGCTTAGTAAGCATATCCGCCGGGTTATCTTCCGTGTGCACTTTGTCTAAGAGTACTTTCCCTTTCTCAATTAAGTCTCTTATGTAATGATACTTAATCTCAATGTGTTTTGTCCTCCTATAATAGCAATTTTGATGTGATGCCAAATCAATTGCACTTTGGCTATCACAATACACAATAGGCACACATTCTTTCATCATTAGTTCACTTAGGAAACCCTTAAGCCATTGAGCTTCCTTAAAGCCTTCCGAAACCGATATGTATTCCGCTTCCGTAGTGGATTGTGCCACTACTCCTTGTAAACAAGACCTCCAACTAATGGCTGCCCCTCCAAAACAAAACACATACCCGGACGTAGATTTTCTTTGGTCAAGATCTCCACCAAAATCAGCATCCACATAACCTTGTAAACCTTCACTACTCCTCCCATACTCAATTCCCACACTAGTAGTTCCACACAAGTATCTAAGAATCCCCTTGACAGCAAACCAATGAGCTTTCCCCGGATTCGACATGTATCTACTCACTAGACCCACGGCTTGAGCTATATCCGGTCTAGTGCACACCATGGCATACATGATACTCCCAACTACACTAGAGTATGGTATAGAAGACATAAACTCCTTGTCTTCTTTTGTCTTAGGACAATCCTCCTTTGACACCCTAGTTTGCAATGTTAAAGGCGTAGACATAGGCTTGGCATCTTCCATATGAAATCTCTCCAAGATCTTCTTCACATAGGTTTCTTGAGACAAGAACAACCTTCCCTTATCACGATCTCTACTAATCTCCATACCAAGAATTTTCTTTGCCGCTCCTAAGTCTTTCATCTCAAATTCTCCCTTTAACATTTCTTTCACTTTCTTGACCTCACCCATATCTTTTGCAATCACAAGCATATCATCAACATAAAGCAAAAGATATAACCAAGAACCATTTCTCACCTCTTTCATATATACACAACTATCATATTCGCTTCTCACAAAACCATTTTCAAGCATACAACGATCAAAACGTCTATACCATTGCCTAGGGGACTGTTTTAACCCATATAATGATTTCTTTAATAAGCATACATGGTCTTCCTTCCCCTCCACAATATATCCGTCCGGTTGTCTCATATAAATTTCCTCTTCTAACTCCCCATGTAAAAATGCTGTTTTTACATCCATTTGCTCCAACTCATAGTCATATAAAGCAACAAGAGATAAAAGAGTACGAATAGAAGTGTGTCTTACCACCGGTGAGAATATCTCATTGTAGTCCACCCCCGGTACTTGACTAAAACCCCGTGCTACTAACCTTGCCTTGCACCTTGCTTCCTCAACACCCGGGATGCCCTCTTTGTACTTGTAAATCCACTTGCAATCAACTATCTTTTTACCCTTTGGCCTTTCCACAAGTACCCAAGTTTGGTTCTTCCACAATGATTGCATTTCCTCTTCCATCGCCCCAAGCCACCTCCCGGAATCTTTACTCTCCATGGCTTCTTCATATGAAGAGGGCTCCAAATCTATGACATCACTAACCACCATAAGTGCATAGGCGGCCATATCCTCAAACTCTAAATTTCTTGGAGCCTCCACCGGGCGTTTCAACCTCTTAGCCCAATCAAAATCATTTTCTTCATATCCTAACCTAGAGGGTGCCTTGATATCCCTCCTAGGTCGTCTTTGTGCAATGCTTGTTTGCACAATTGGCGATGGTTCCTTCCTAGGGGTAGTGGAAGGAACATCTCCACCCGCTTGGGGTGTACTCATATCAACATCATCATCAAGACTTTCATGTATTACCTCTTCTTGATTACTTGCACTATCTTTCTTCAAACTTTCTTTTTCATTTCCCTTTGAGCTCTCAACATGAAGAAAAACCGACTCGTTGAAGGTAACATCCCTACTTGTAATCACCCTTGATGCACTAGGGTCCCATAGCCTATACCCCTTGACCCCATCCGTGTAACCCAAGAAAACGCATTTCTTGGCCCGAGGCTCTAACTTACCATCATTCACATGCACATATGCGGGGCACCCAAAGATTCTAATCCCGGAATAATCCACCGGTAATCCCGACCAAACTTCCTCCGCCGTCTTCAATTCTAATGCGGTGTTTGGTGATCTATTTGCCAAGAACGCCGCCATTTTAATTGCTTCCGTCCAAAACCCCTTGCTCATATTTGCATGAAACAACATACACCTCGCCTTCTCAAGCAAAGTCCTATTCATTCTCTCCGCCACTCCATTTTGTTGCGGTCTCCCGGCACAAGTCCTATGGCGAACTATCCCAAGCTTCTTGCAAAATCTATTGAACTCCTCTTTTACAAATTCCAGCCCATTATCCGTTCACAATCTTTTCACTTGTCTACCGGTTTGCTTTTCTATCATAGTCTTCCAATCTTTGAACTCATCAAATACCTCATCCTTGCTCTTCAAGAAATATACCCATACCTTTCTTGAGTAGTCATCTATGATTGTTAGCATGTATCTTGACCCACCTATGGATGGCACCCTTGAAGGACCCCACAAATCCGAGTGGACATAGTCAAGTGTTGACTTTGTCCTATGAGTGGCTCCCTTAAAACTCACTCGCCTTTGCTTCCCAAGCATGCAATGCTCACAAAACTCCATGGCACCGATTGCTTGTTTACCAAGAAGCCCTTTCTTGGACAACTCTACCAAACCCCTTTCGCTCATGTGTCCCAACCGCAAATGCCATAGTCTAGTATGATTCGCTTCCTTCATCGACGACCCTACACATGCGGACCCTTCAATAGTCGACCCTATGAGCTCATATAACGATCCAACCTTCTTGCCCTTCATGACAACTTGAGCACCCAAAGTAATCCTAAGCACCCCCTTTTCAAGAACGCACCTACATCCATTACTATCCAAAGCGCCCAAAGAAATCAAATTCTTCTTCATATCCGGAACATGCCTTACGTTACTCAAGACCCGCTCCATACCATCGAACATCTTCACCCTAACGGAACCAATGCCCACCACCTTACAAGAGGCATTGTTCCCCATAAGCACCACTCCTCCATTCACCCCCTCATAGGTGGTGAACCAATGCCTATGTGGGGTGATATGGTATGAACACCCCAAGTCAAGGATCCATTGATCCCTTGGCTTGTCTCCCGACTCCACCGCAAGAAGAATCGGACTATCATCGCTATATTCTCCATCATCAACTCTATGTACCACAGCCGCCGAATCTTGGGAAGTAGTTCCACTACCATTCCACTTCCCTTTACCCTTGTTCAACTCCGGGCAAAACCTCTTGAAATGGCCCTTTTTCTTGCAATTGTAACACACAACACTTCTTTGCCTAGACTTGGATCTAGACTTACTATGCTTGGATTTCTTTTCTCCAAAGTTGCCCCCCTTAAATCTTCCTCTAGCTACAAGACCATCTCCTTGCAACCCATCATCACCTTTGGTCAATTGCTTGTCTATCAATTCTCTTTGCAACAAAGCCCCCTTGACCTCCTCTAATGTGATGACCTCCTTCCCATACAAAACCGTCTCCCTAAAATGCTTATATTCTTTGGGCAAAGAACAAAGCAATTTGATGGCAAGATCTTCATCCTCCAAAGACACATCAAGATTACTCAAGTCCATGACTATGGAATCAAACTCATCAAGATGAGACTTGAGTGAACTCCCTTCCTCAAGCCTAAGATCATGCAACTTGCTTTTCAACAACAAACGGTTTGTCACCGACTTCGTCATATATAAAGATTCTAACCTAAGCCAAAGCCCCACCGTCGTTTCCTCCTTTGCCACCTCCCTAAGCACCTCATTTGAGAGACTCAATTGTATCAATGTAAGTGCCTTAATGTCCAATTCTTCAAACTCTTCTATGGACATGGTTGAAGGCCTCTTTGCTTTCCCCAACATTGCCTTCTCTAAACCGTTTTGCACCAAGATTGCCCTCATCTTGAGTTTCCACAACCCAAAGTTGACATTCCTATCAAATTTCTCTATTTCAAACCTTGTCACACCCATGGCTACACTTTACCACTTCAAGAACTTCCAAGAACCGTGAATTCTAAGCACTCTAACCCTCCTAAAATGCAACCTAAGCTCTGATACCAATTTGTTAGATTTAGGGCACTTAAAACACACCAAGAAAGTCCAAAAACAAGAATAAAGAAAACACAAAACAATAAAGAAGACACACAAATTTGGGAGGTGGAGAAAACCACAATATCAATGTGATAATGTGATAAAAAAACTCCACCCTTGTCAACAATTGAATGAGTATTATTGCACCTTTGATGTTTGTACACAAGAACCCCTTAGGATGATCAACCAAGAGAGAGTTGATCAAAGACCCCAATCCTCTCACTAAAATCCTAAGTATTTTGTGGCTCTCCACTCAAAACCCAATTGCTCTATACAAAATGATCTTACATTTCTTGTACAAGTGATTACAAGGGCCTTATATAGGCTTTGGACAAAATAAGGAAGTCTTGAACCGGTTCTTGAATCATTTAAATCAAACCGCATAAAACAGAAATTCCCGTGCATGTCGCTCGACCTGGTCGAGCAATCCAGGGGAGGTCGAGCGGTGGGTCGAGCGAGAGATCAGAAGCTACTGACTTGCTTCTGATCTTCTGCTCGACTGGTCGAGCAAAACACCCAGGTCGAGCCAGGAGGTCGAGCGAGCAGCAGCACTACACTGTCCATGTTTTCTTCAATCAACACATATTTTATCACTTGCAAATACAATTTCACTCCATGTAACAATCATCAAACATCAAGTATTGGACTTTATTGAGTCACCACAACTAACAAGTGGTAGAGGGTAGAGGTGCTCAACGGGGTCAATCCAACGGATTAAGGAGCGAATCACATTTAACAAGTCATTAGCAAAGCGGATCATTAATGGGCCTTGATGTAAAAGGTTTGATCGGGCCAGATAATTATAAGAATTGATTGCGAAAAAAAATTTACCACTTTTTTTTAGTATTTTAAAATAATATTATTATATACATTAGTGGGTCGATCCAATGGGCCATAAAGTATAATAAAAAAAATATTTTAGACTTTCAATAATCAAGTCAAAGTGGGTCAGATTTAAACGGCCTTTGACCCGCCCCGACCCGTTTAACATTTGACATGACCCACCCCCAACCCGGACCGTTGAACACCTCTAGTAGAGGGGATAGGGTGGGGCTGTGGGGGCATAGTGGTTGGAGGGGGTGAGGGCTTGATTAGGGTGGTAAAAGAAAGGAAGGATGTTTCCTTTTTGGATGTTAATTTTTTCAAAATGACCTACTAAGTAAGTACTTCCTCCGTTCCAAAATACTTGCTACTGAGTAAGACATGATGTGAGGGATAATTTCACTATCTGTAGCAAGTATTATGGAACAGAGAAGGTATATATTTAGCTAATACATTTTATACTTTAGCATAGCCGCTTTAAGGTTCGAGGATGATAGTAACTCGGAACAAGGAACGACTAGTACGTAAACGAAATCCATGAACACCGGGTCATAAACCCCTGGTTTTGCTTTGAAAGGACCCTCGTTTTTCCTTTTTAATGAAACCGCATTATTTATCGTGAACATGTCAAAACCGTAGCTAACAAGGTGTAATCACTTTTCTACATGTACATCTAAAACATCTTTAAACAATCCACATTGCAATACAGGAAACATAAAATGACATGGAAGCCAAAGCCTTCTCACAAAACAGAGCCGATCGTTCACATCTATAACTTAGCTAGTGTCTCTATCGAACTCGAGTCAAAATATGAATGCCACAGCCTCAATCAGATCTTTTTGATGATTTGAACAACGTCTTCATCCTCAAGTTCGTGTTCCTGCAAATATGCAAATAAGAAAGAAAATTTAACCGAACATGAATTCAATGTCAATTAGAATATACTTCCTCTGGTTTTAAATAGTTGCTACATTTCTGTTTTTTACATTATCCAATGCACAATTTTAATCCTTAATATCTTTAATTTCATATGATAAAAAATTCTAAAAAGTTATATATTAGGAAAATATGCATTAAGGCGAATCCAACATCTCACTTGTCTATGTTTTACATTATACATAAAAGAAACATATGGCAAATAAGATCAGTTGATAAACACTGTAGCAACTATTAAAAGCCGGAGGTAGCACATGTTTGTGGCTTGTATAAAAAATGAATAGAAATGCAAAGAAGATGCATAGTTTTGGATCAACCTTGCCGACTTTTTGCGGCTTGTGCTTCACACTTGATCCCCAAACAAGAGCACTGCGGAAAAAAGAGAGGCACACATGAAGATCTCGTTCGTTTCCATTGTAAGCAATTAGTACAAAAGCATATCAAATTGTAATACTTACTACTTAAACTGTTTCACCATATCCTTGTGAATTCGATCACAGAAATCTTCGACAGTTCTCTTTCTGGATGAAAGGATGACAGGATCATTATAATCTGGATTCATTCCCTTAGGTTTTGTATAAATACGAGTAAGATTTAGGTATTCCCAGATCTTCTCGAGCAAGCCGTCAAGGTTCCATTCCAGATGAGCACTACAAGATGAATTTCATCATAAGAGAAAGTTCCAAGTTACTCCTTCAACCTTAAAACACGTCTACGGTGGAAAAATATTTTTTTAAAAAAAAGCAAAAATGCATAGGAATAATCTAAGCTTCCACCCATCCATTGTCAATAATCCCAACTTTGAATTATTTTTTAATAATCCAACATTTGCCCTTAATTTGCAATCAACAAAACCTTTTATTTTATTTTATAATAAGTGAACATTTGCCCTTAGTTTGCTATCAGCAAACCCTATTAGTATGCTGACAACAAACTAAGACAAAGGTTGATTTAATAAAAAATAATCCAAAGTTGGGATTATTTACAGCAAATG
Source organism: Amaranthus palmeri (assembly GCA_019776075.1). Lineage (NCBI taxonomy): Eukaryota > Viridiplantae > Streptophyta > Magnoliopsida > Caryophyllales > Amaranthaceae > Amaranthus > Amaranthus palmeri. The sequence goes on from JAAKBH010000021.1 coordinate 426,886, forward strand.
GGTGAAAGATAAAACTATTAATGTCAATTTTTCATTTACAAAAATGAGGGAAAATCGGTAAATGTGTTTTTATGATAGTACGAGTCTCCATGTGGATTGACATTTTTATGCCTTAAGTTTTAAGAGTTTACTAGCAGAATTCAACTGAAGTGTGCATACCACACTCCAAAAAACACAAGTGAAAACTGTGTGCAGATGACATGAACTGTGGGATCAAGCAATCTATGAACTGGTTTGACAAGTAGGCAGCCCACCAGCAGGCATCAAGGCATCGCATATTCAATTGGTAAAAATCCCGTCTTGCATACCATACAATTAGTTAATAGATACTTGATGTGTAATAACCAATGCACAACCGGACTTTTGTCTGACACAAAAAAGATTAAATGAGAAAAATTGTGTGCACTTTTTTTATTCTTGTGAAGCTGCACATGATGTTTGCTGCCAAGGGTCAATCCAAAATAATGTCTTTCTAACCACTGACAAGAGTCAGACCCTAGAATCCCGCCGAGATGGGAGCCACTCATGGAATTGAAGTAATAGAATATTAGAATGTATGGATAGAACTATGGATAAGAGAACAGAGTAGTTTGAGTCATGAATGAAAAGGCACAACTGTAATCTGATTGACAAGAGGGAACTACCTGATTGGGCAGTAATGAGGAAGTCTATCCAGAATCTCCAACTCTTCAAGGGTAATCTGATCGATTTTGTTTATGACATATAAGCATGGCATATAAACCCTACTTCCCTCAATAACATCAATGAGATCATCGGCAGTCGCGTCATAACGAAGCGTGATATCAGCGTTGTGAATTCTGTATTCACTACATATTGCCTTCACAGTCTCCAGATCCAAATGTGTGTTCGTAACTGTAGAGGTCAAATTAATGCCACCCTTTTCTTTCTTCCGGAAGGTTAAATTGGGCGGTTCTTTGTTCAACCTGTTGTCAGAGAAGTAGAGAAGCATAAGAAAACGACATAAAGAATTCAAGAGAAAATGGTTTCAAACTCAAAAAATACATTTGATAATACCAATATGCCTATTAGAAAAACTCAAGATGTTCAAGCTCGCAATAACAATTGTTCAGAATCACAGCCTCACAGTCAGAACTCAGACGTACAAACTACGCACTATATAAAATATGTGAAGGTGTGCATATCGAACATGAAACACAACTTTTACTGAAAATCTCTTGTACAAAAGAACAAAAGATCGTTTTTGAGATGTCAAATCAACCAAACCAAAACAAAGAGAGAAAGAACAGGGTGATATTACCCTTAATGCCCTCTATACACCTAGGGTTTATTGGACAAATAAGGCAAATGACTAACGAGTAGGCCTGCGGCATGCCTGAACACCATTTACAACCAAATTATTCTAGCATTGAACATTGCATATAATATGTCAAGTCTATTTGCTAGCAGATCAACTATAAGACCTACACCCACAGTGCAAAAATGTGGTTTTGGTCGCAATGGCAGTTACAGTCACATCGATGCGGTAATGGCAAATGGAGCGATGCAATTATCATACTGCAAAATATCTGCTGAAACCATGTCTGTCCATTGAACCGGCCTAAACGCAATCTTTACATCTTTATGAAGCATGTAGAATTTGTTCGGTAGATTCAAAAATCGTTACAACTTGAACGACGTGATGTACTTCGGCAAAAAAAATTAGAATCATACAACTGAAGTCTTCACTATTATAGGCTAACGAAAAAATAGTCCATGTATGAAATAGCAGATTAATGGCCAATAAATCTAAATCCAATAAAACAATTGTCATATAATCATATGATGATATCCAATTCAGAGAAGAGTTTCCTTCAGTAAATCAGTTCATTCATAACAGAGTTGAGAACTAGAACTCCGCATAAATTTCACTCTTCAACAAACCAATCCCATAAGATCGATCATATGCAAGCAACCCCAAAATGTTAACTCAAAAAATTTCCGTCTCTTAAATTCTACAGCCATTTGCCAACCCATGACTCATCATATCAATGTAGAACTATTTGCGCCAATGTCCAACGAACAATTATGGTTCCTACCCTTGGATCACAACATGTTCAAGTTCTTATTATTCAAGGTGGTAATATACCTTTTGTTAAAACATAAACTAGTTGACACACATTTTGTCAAGGATGACTAACACTAGCTCAACAATTTTGTGGTCATTAGTTTTAAAAAGTAAAGCTTGAAGTGGAAGTAGATGATAATGGTGATAGACAAACCAAAAACTAATAACCTAGACAGACAAACTCATTTACCTACAAGGCTACAACACAAGCATCAAAGTTTATCAAACTTGTCAAAACCTCTGTCATCTTTGACCTATGCTTTTACAACATGACCATTAATCAAGCAACAAGAAACATGGTGGCATTCATGTAAGTAGCAGGACAAATGTCATACAATCACTGTTCTTGTAAGTCTTTAAAATTAAGAAACACTTATTGTATCCGCTAGTGAACAAAACTCTACATAAATAGATGTAGTTAGCAAATTTTAATCTTATAATCAAGCTTTAGAGTTGACATAATGTCTTCATTGAATTCTTCAAATATATTCACACACGTCATCTTGGTAAAAGTGCCTAAAAGTCGATTTCCTTTGTTTCCCTTCCACGAAATTCTAATGTCCTAGAAACTCGTACCTCTACAAGAAGAGAATGAATGTCAACACCATAGTGAAAAAATGTGGTAACGCTCGCGATCACGATAACAGAAGAGTTGATATGATAACGTGAGTGGTGCGATTACCATAACACCTAAACATCGATCGAATTGTAAGGTATGTGAGGTATCCCTTGATACGGCCCAAAACACGATTTTTTACACATATAGGTCCTAAAGCTTGTTTTTTCACTATACACAAAACTACTAGTAGACAAGAACGAAACTCCTACAACAAGGTCCTAACTTTTTCATGCGAAAACAAGATAGAGTAATTTGGCATACAGAGGACTAAAAAATGTATGAGAATATGAAGTACAAAAAATTTGACATCACCTTATCCCAAAGCCTTCGAGCTCTTTTTCTATGAGACGCTTGTGAGTTATTGGCTTTATTGCATCTAAAACAATTAAAATACAATTACAAGTCCTTGCAGTACTGATGACCTGAAAAGCACAAAAACAGCTAAACATGAAGATCATACAAGTGTAAAAACTAGGGAAGCATAACATGAGAGCCATGGCATATTGAGAACCACTATCTCGTTACTTGTTCAAGTTTTGACATTAAATTTATACTACGGCATGAAAGAAATTTTTCGTAACTCATACACACAAATACAAAAGAATGACTTAGATTTGTATGACTCTAGCTAATTTGTGGGGGAAAAGTTACAACTTTCAAAATTTAGGCAAATAACAATTGCATCTTTATGCCATATGAGTTACTTATCCATCTTTGATTTGATTTGTAGAAGTAAAAGTAAATTTTAGCATTCTAGAAACCAGAAACTATTTAAATATATCCAACTTTAGCATCCTGCAAAATGCTGACCATGTTGTAGTCCCAAGGACATGAGAGACGTAATAGCATTCGAATATGTAGCCAAATAGAAATGATTTATTGTAGACTAATTGCCGTGAAAATAATACAAAGCTAACCACCAAATCTGTCGACTCACTATATTGAATCCAAGTTAGCACTAATTAGGATATTACCTAAACTTATTAAAAAAAAATAAAAAAAAGGGTGATTTTATTGGAAACAAATTTAAGAGAAAAGACCTACAAACACGACAAATAATAGCGAAACCAAATGGTTGTCATACATGTAACACATAACAAAAAATTACCAGCATGAAATTGGTTGATTCACTCTATTGGAAACAGGATTTGTGGTGTTCTAGACAAGTTAAAAAGTAAACACATAAGACTCCTTCCATCCCAAATCAATTGCTACATAAGGTTTATGCTATTTTTAATGAATTTAGAACGGGTTATAAAACTTAGGATTAAAAACCTTAAATCCAACAAATAAGGTTAATTGAATCAAATGTTTGGTCTGAAATCTGAATGTATTAAAATAATACTATATGAATAATATTAAGTTAGGTTTTAAGGTATAAAAGATAAAAGTTCACTATGGAAGGAAATGTTGCAACTGACTTAATATGGAAAATGTAGCATAATTTGGGACAAAAGTAGTAATACAATTGCAGAGTTGAGAAACTATATAAATATATTCTGTTGTCAACAACTCCCTCTACTTTCCAATCTTCCACTCCCCCTTCAAAACAAGGTAGCCTGTTATTCATCCTTTCCTATATTGATGCCATGCTCCACAAAATATGTAGTATACCCACAACTAGTTTACATTGCAAAAAGAATGATCTCACAAATATAGATGCCTAAGTTTAAACTTCAATTACAACCAAAAGGCAAAAATTAAAGATTAAACACACTCATACATCATAATCTGATCATAATCTAATATCAAATAACATCAAAAACAAGGGTTAAGATGTCTGCAAAAATACCTGTCTTCCTCTACCTTTACCATCCTTGGCACCCTCAATGATACCTGGTAAGTCCAGCAACTGCAGAACAAATAAACAAAGTAAGAAAACTCACATCCCACAACCAAATTGGGACAAGTTACCCTCAAAACTCTATTAGCTCAGCAGTTGTTGCAGAAGTACTTTGCAAATAAATTACAAGCAAATGATCTAAATAAAAGCAGTGAAAGAAAAATGTTCTTATCTACAAGACCTGATGAAAATTTGGCAGAAAATTTAATGGAAACTGTTCTAGTAAAGGATAAAATAGCTGTCATTGCAAGTCTGCAACTGAAACGTCACTCTATAAGATTAATGATTCTGCAGTTTTTTTTAATAAAGGTAGTATAAATGTTGAAATCAAATGATTGAAAAGTTGACCTATTTTGCTATTCCAACATAAACAACACTATAGATTTAGCTACATACATTATACCTTTCAAGATTAATATCAACACAATCAAGAGAAATGAGATCTAAAGTTCTCAAAAAAAATTTAGGCATTGGAAACTCATTATATTCCCAAGGATCAGCATCTTTGCCTTGATGTTCAATAGTAAGCAAGAACGTTTTCATACAATTTACGATGTAAACAAGCTTATCATACCGAACAACAAATATAGTGATACTAAGAAACTACTAAGCACAACATTACAAAGAAATATTGCTAAAACAAAAGCTCAATCATACCTGAATTTTTGCTCCTCTATACATTATCACTCCAGGAATGCAAGTCAAGGTAGTAAATTCATAAGAAGCAACCTGTCCTAGAACAGAGACACAGGATTAGGAGAAATTCCAGCTTGTTCATAAGTAGGTTATAAAAAAGGTATTATGTACAACAGGTAAAAACATTCTAAAAACTACATTGATCTTCCCGGAACAAATGTAGTATAACACAAGAGATTTGAACACAATGATGCATTAAAATACAAGCAAAAGATATCTAACTTCATATACGCAAGTGTCACAAATGTAATAAATGATTCTGCTCAACTTAAGCAGATACCACACCAACAAGGCTCTAGTTCAAATCTCACAGTTACAGAAACTCTATGAAGCCAGCCGGGCGAAGGTACGAGAGAGGCAAAAAGAGAGAGATTTACAAAACTATTGTAATATTTTTTCATAGCAATTGCACAAACAAGAGAACAAACAGAAGGATGTAAGACCTCAGAAAAAGTCCCAGTCAACTTATTAAGCAGAGTCGATTTTCCAACAGATGGAAAGCCAACTAACCCAACTCGGGCATCTCCACTTTTTGTGACATCAAAACCTTCACCAACAGGACCACCTCCTTTTGATGTGGGCGTCAACAGTTCCCTCCGTAACTTTGCAAGTTTAGCCTATTCAACATAAACAAGAAAAAAATTATCAACAAAAACTGCAGTGTTATTGTTAAATGTCATTTACAACAGGTTTATTAAATCACTTCTTTCAATGTCTAAACCAGTTTGATCACGAATTCAGGACAACACAATTCAAGTGGAAGATTGCGATTCTCAGCTAATTATGGTGCAATTGGTACACACATCAAAGAGGCAGAGTATAAGCAATTGTTTAGATTTGAAAAACTGCAAGGAATAAGTTCCAAAAATTTTTTTTAAAAATAATACAAATTTAATAATCTTACAAAAGTAGCCAATTAACAGGATCAAAGAATTTTTTTCGTCCATCAATAAGTTCGGCACTTAAATTCAGCAAAAATTGAACACGAATTCAACACAACTCACCCTTCTTGAACATATGTAGTACATATAAGGATGCAAACAAACTAATTAACAGAAAAATTGACCTAGCTGCAAGAGCAACACGACAATCGAGCTGAATTAGCCTTTATTGGTTTTTTCAAGCCAAACAAATGTTTGCATCCATACATATGGTAATTGGCATTATTTCAACAAGAAATTGCCTTCTACTATGTAATGAGCAGCTAATTGGTTAGAAATAAATTACCTTAAGCAGTCCAAGGTGATGTGCAGTAGCTTTGTTTTTCTGAGTCCTTGCCATCTGCAAAGGAAAACAAATTGAAAACTCAACTAACAGAAGTAACCAACAAACAATCAAAAAATGCACAAAAATATCCCATTGTTGGGCATGAAATTCCGAAAATGAACAATACAAGTAAAACCCATTATAGCTAACTCCTTTTTCCATTTAATTATGTTACAAATTTCAGTTTTTTTAACGAAAATAGATCAAATTGATAGAGTTAAGAGGGGAAAAACTAGGAGTACCTCATCTTCAATATCTTTGATTTTCTGCATAACAGTCGCCATTTTTTTGCAATTGGGGAAACTCTGATGATCTAGGAATTGTAAGGATGATCAAACGGAAACTGATTTCGCGACTGGAATGATGAAAAGGTTTGGATGTTCGGCAGGTCGGCGAGTACCTCAACTCTCAAGGCTGCAAATGGCGGAAGGTTCTAGAGGCCAGAATGGTGTGTCGAGTGTTTTCCAATTGCGTGATACGACGACAGACACTATGTTGGGCCAATTTTAGTCATTTTCGAAATTTTATACGCAATAAGTTCATAACCAAACTTATTCCAAAAATAAGCGTGAAAATCTCAAAGTTGTGGTTTTAGTTTGTTTGCAGTTATTAGAGATGTTCAACGGGTCGGGTCAGGGTGGGTCGGGTCATGTCAAATGATAAACGGGTCGGGGTGGGTCAAGCCCATTTAAATTCGACCCACTTTGACCCTTTTTAAAAAAGTTCATAGAATAATTTTTTTATTATACTTTATGGCCCGTTAAATCGACCCACTTATGTATATAATAATATCATTAAAAAACAGCCCGTCTTGTATGAGACCGTCTCACGGTGAGACGACCTCAAAACAAGAAGCCCTCAAGCTAAAAGTTTCTATCATTGAGCTATTTAACCCAAGTATTAGACATGTCTCACGGTGAGACCGTCTCATACAAGAATTTGGTTTAAAAAAAGTTAAAAAGTGGTAAATTTTTTCCCACAATTAATAGTTATAATTATTCGGCCCGGCCCGACCCTTTACACCAAGGCCCGTTAATGACCCGACCCACTAATAACCCGTTAAAATGTGACCCGACCCTTGACCCATTGGGTCGACCCACCCCATTGAACACCTCTAGCAGTTACTAATTGCAAACTGAAGCAAGCTGGTCAAGAAAACTCAAGGGGTGTTCGCAGTTAGTAACTCCTAACAAGTCAAAGAGGGTTAACAATTTGTTCGCAGTTATTAATTGCAAACAGCCCCTTGATTTTTTTGACTTTTCAAACTAGTCGTTATATAGTCAAATTAACCGTTAATTCAGTCCTTTATTAATACCTAAACCTTGTAACTCGATTTGTCATTCATATTCACCAACTATCATCTTAAGGTAATTTTCTACTTCATAATTTAGTTTCATTATTAAAATTTTGTGTTTTAAAGACAATCCTATTTAAGAGATAGGCTTCAATCTAGGAATGAGTCTATAGTATAGACATTGGGCACATTGACTATAATTGTGGTTGCACTAGCTAAAATTATTGACAAATAAGTCGATTATTATGTTTGCTAAAAATTAAATATTAGATGTTGATTGTTTTTAAAGAAAAAGTTGATAAAAAGTAAAATGTAATGAAAAAAGCTATTCGAATAGAGGAAGTTTTGGTAAATAACGGTGATTTGTGAAATTTAATAAATCACTTTTATGTGATACGATTTAATAGGATGAGAGTTTTGTGATTTTAAATTACCTTCTTGATTTTGTTTATTTTATTATTATATTTTTTGTCTTTTTATAGTGATTTACAAACCACCGTTATTAATTAGGATTTACTGATTAGGAATAGCTTTTTTCATTAAGCTTAGTCCTTTTGATTTTGGGTTAAAAAAAATTAAATATAAGTGTAAATTCCCACCCTTTATAAGAATTGACTTACTATATCTACACATTACATGGTATTAAAAATTCTTCTTGTCAAATAAATAAGTTTTCTAAATTTTTAAAAATTTAACAAAAAGAAAATAAATTTCTATAATTAGCAATTCCCATAAAAATATACTTCCTATGTGAAACAAATCATAAAACATATTAAAAGGACTGAGAATAATTACACGTGGCATCTTCTCTATCAACACTGCCACCTGTTGGGTAATGATAGGCTTTGGATATTCATCTTTTCTCAAATTGACATTTACTCAAATAGGCATTTAATTCAAAAGAGTAAATAATTTAATTTTAAAAAGTAAGTAATAGGGTAATAATCTTTGACCATAAGTAAAAAGTAACTGTGGAAAATTAAAAGTAATTTAATTTTAAAAAGTAAGTAATAGGGTAATAATCTTTGACCATAAGTAAGTATATAGACATTTAATTCAAATTGACATTTATTCTAATAGGCATTTAATTTATGGAGGTAAGTAATAGGATATTGACCATACATTGAAAAAAAAATAACAGGCTAATTATTGCATTTTAATTGGTTTACATAAATGGTCAAATTTTTTAAGAGGCAACTTTATTAATCATACAAATCAACTATCCAAAATGGGAGAATGGGATTTGGCGAATATCAAAAGAGTAAGTAATTTAATTTTATAAAGTAAGTAATAGGGTAATAATCTTTGACCATAAGTAAGTAAATAGTGACTGTAGAAAATTAGAAGTAATTTAATTTAAAAAAATGGGAGTAATAGGTTAATAATCTTTGACCATAAGTAAGTAAATAGGCATTTAATTCAAATTGACATTTACTCAAATAGACATTTAATTTAAGGAAGTAAGTAAATAGGATATTGACCATACATTGAAAAAAAAATAATAGGCTAATTATTGCATTTTAATTGGTTTACATAAATGGTCAAACTTTTTAAGAGGCAACTTTATTAATCATACAAATCAACTATCCAAAATGAGAGAATGAGATTTGGCCAATTTCAAAAGAGCATGTAATTTTAATTTTAAAAAGTAAGTAATAGGGTAATAAATCTTTGACCATAAGTAATTAAATACTAACTGTGGTTAACAATCATCCTTATATTTTGAGTAAATTAGAAAATTTAATATACTGCATAATATATTTGTGACAATTTATAAAACTACAGAGTTTATTTAGACATATAACTGTCAAAATTGAGTTTTTATACTGCATAATATCCTTGACATTTTTAATATCATACGTATTTATATATCGATGCTAAAAAAAACCGTGCGTTGCACGGGTTTCTACACTAGTCACCTATAATACCCTCAAACAAAGACCCCTTCGATCAAGTAATTAGCTATCTTAACATTTTTCTAATTTGGCTTAAATTTTTAATATTTTAGTGGTATGGAATAATGAAATTTCTTCCTTAAATAATGCTTATAAATAAGTGTCCCAAAATTTCATTTTCCAACAATGGATATCAAATCGGGTCGAATATCAAATACTTCATCAAATATGTCAGTTTTTTGGATATCATATATTCGATCTGACTGCATATTTCGGAATAGATATCCGATTATGCTCACCCCTAGTAGATCTTTAGTTCCATAAAACATAAATATAATACCCTTCTTATTCCATTGCTCTTTTTACACTTACTAATTAATCCTTAATATTTCTAATTGTGCATAATTATATAAAAAAAGATATAATTAACAATCTTTGCATTGAGAAGAATAAAACAATATCCCAACTAACTATTTCAACTTATAGATAAAAAAAATAAAAATTCAGAATAATTAGTTAAAAATAACAAAAAAAAGTTTACCCGTCCAAACAGTCATCTATATGACGGTTTGGGCTTTTAACAATTTTTTTCAAAAAAATAAAGTGCTACCTAAGATAGTGGTTTACCAAAACGCCATCTTAGGTAGCGGTTTGGTCTTGAGGTTTTTTTTTTTTTTTTTTTTTTTTTTTTTTTTTTTTTTTAAGATTTATCCTACGTGGAAGGTATATTGGAATTGAGTTTCCCTTGAATGCAAGTGAGAAATATGTTCCGAGATTGCAATACTGAGGACAAAAACTCAATTATATCAATCTCCAATTAAGTAGTTAAAAGAGGACAACATCTTCTAGTCCCACACTTATTCACCATAGTATTAATTAGAAGTGTTCAAAATAGACCTGATGACTCTATAGACACCTGACTATATAACCAAATTCGATTTGACCCGACTTAAAAATGGATCTACAATTATGTAAACACAAATTCTTACTTGAGACCGTCTTTTGTAAAGACGGCTCTCAAAAGCCCAGTCTAATTCTAAATATATACTGTTCTAAATATAGATTTGGGTTGGACTTTCGAGAGTCGTCTTTACAAAAGACGGTCTCTCAAGAGAACACCTGGTATGAAAAAAGCAATGTGAACATAAAACCCGATTTTGAACTGACCCAAAAAACCTGACCCGAAATCGACCCGATGACCTGAATGAACACGTCTAGTATTAAGTATACCTCTCTATTAGAGTACATGATTATTTGTTTTGTGCTTATTTAATTATTTAACAACTTCAACCAATTCTCACCTAGCTGGCTACTTCTTCAATTGTTGATCAATTTTTTATGACTAGTCCGACATTAATATCCAGCTAAGTATTCAAACTTTTCATATTATATTTGTATATTTTACTAATAAAATTATAATCATTGTTTGAAGAGTGAGGGATAAAGAATGGAAAAATGGGCAGGGATAAAATTTTCATATTAATCACCATGTTAGGATAAAATTTTCATACGTAGTTGAAAATCGGGTACCAGGTCGACCCAGATCCGAAAATTCGGGTATTTGCTTTTTTGGTACCTAAAAATCTTATTAGAATGTTTTCTTTATTTTTTATATTTTTGTCGTTTTATAGTTAAACCATACGTTTGTTAATCTCTATTTTCACTTGAAATATTTTTTTATGTGAAATTCAAATACAAACTCTCTAAAAATATTTAATTTAATTAGTCATAAAAGATTGATTAAGAAAATGAAAGAATAATATTATTGTTCATGGGTTTAAGTAAGAACAATTATAAAATCCAAATACCAACTCTCAAAAAATATTCAATTTAAAGTTAGCTTAACAGATATTATGTTCATTTTATTTACAAAAAAAATTAAAAAAAATGTTTAAAAAAAATCGGATACCGAATACCCGATTTTCAAAAATTTGTGATATGAATCCGGTAAAAATGACTCTAAATATAAATATACAAATTTGTTATAGATATGACGAGAGTAGGTATGAAACGGAGCGGGTCAAACCCCGTACCCACCATCCATTTGGGAAAACACTTGAATTTTCATACTTATATGCACCATTATCAACAAAATTCATATTCATAGCCACTCTGAGTAAAATTTTACTCATCTGTCATCTCTAGAAGACACACCAATAGAAAAAGATGAAAAAGTTATCGTTAATAAGTTGCTCAGTTCGAGAAAAACACAATTATTAATTTTTAATCTTAAAATATAAAATATATCATGAAGCTTAAGCCATAAGTTTAAACTTTTAGTTGAATTGATTCATTGACATTATATTAGATTCCAAATGACAAGTCACGAGTTTAAATCTCAACCACTCATTATTTTAAGTAAAATATTTTATGTCACATATAACAAAAACTTGTGTTGCATCCCCACTTCTCGTCCAAAAACTTGAGTTTATTGCTGGACAATTAATTTTAACATGAAAATCATCATCATCATCATCATACCTAGTATATCCCGCTCATAGACAAACTATGGTCAAGGTCTGGGGATGGAAGATAAACGAAGTCTAATTTCCATACAAGAGAGTACGGTCAGAGAGTCCCCCGACTCTAGACGGTCTTCAAAGAGATATCCGAAAACCTACAACTTACACCCACATTAGGACTTAGGTATGTATATAATTAATTAACTTTAACATGAGAATCATCCTACTAAAAAATGTATTATTATTATAATAATCACAAATTCACAACATGTTCGTCACTATTTTTACTAGAATTGGTCATACTTTGAATTACAAGAAAATCCTAAATATTTCCCTCCCATAACCCACCAAATTTCTTTGCTCAAAAAATACTCTTAAATGTATCAAATCAATCCCTTCTTCTTCTTCTTCTTCTTCATCTCCATTTTCATATCCATTTTCCCACCATCATTTTCATCAAATACCCATCAAATCTTCAACAAATGTGCTCCAAAAAAATCATCATGTGGGTTTCAATGGAAAATCTCATACCCATTTTGGGACTCAACAATCCCTAATTATTGTGGTCACCCTTCCTTTAAACTAGATTGTGATTCCAATTCTTCCCTCACAATCAATATCCAAAATCAAAAATATAAAATCCAAAACATTAATTATGATGATCAATTGTTAGTAATTTCAAATCTAGGGTTTGATAATGGTCCTTGCCCTTCTAAAAAAACCCATTTAGTCAACTCTAGTTTTGACAATAATCCCTTTAGTTTGAGCCCTAATTCTCAAAATGCTACCCTTTTCTTTGATTGTCATGGGTCTAATCTAAGATTGGATTTACCCTATCCATTTTCTTGTTCTGGGTCTGGGTCTGAGTCTGGGTCTGAATCTGAGTCTGGCCGCTATGGTAAAGGGGGTTTTAGTAGTAATGTTAGTTTTATGGCTATAAATAGAACATGGGATGAAGAGTTGAGAAGAATATGTAGATTTGTGGTTGATGTTCCTATGCTTAAGACTATGGCTATGGAGCTTGCTTATGGTGAAATAGATTTGGAAGATGTTTTTAAAAAGGGGTTTGAGGTAAAATGGAGGATTGATGATGGTGGTTTATGTGAAGATTGTTTGAATATTGGTGGGAGATGTGGATTCAATTATACAATTGGTCAACCTACTTGTTTTTGTGAAAATGGTGCAATTTGTAAAGGGCTTAATGTTACTTTAAATGCTCCAAAAGGTATTGTTTTCAATTTTTACAAATTTACGATTACGGTCTGTTTGGTAAGTGGTAATAAATGGTAAAATGAGAATGAAAATCTACTAGTATAATTTTGGTTGAAAAATCTCTTGACTACTTTGATTGATATGCTTGTTCAACTAAAATCATCTTATTTTTTAATAGAGTGTTTTTTTGAGAGACATCTTTTAAGCCCAGTCCATTAAAGCTTAATGTCTACTCTTATTTACATTTTACTTTTGGGCTGACTCAATAAGAGATGTCTCTCACAAGAATTTGTCATAATCGGGTGTTGTCTTATTTGAATAACAAATACTCTTTTTGTTGAGTTGAATTTGAAGCATTTTTCATTTTGATAATGGCTCATTGTTTTCTTTTAATCTCATCCAATTCTCTTTTAGTTTCATCTACACAATTCATTATCTCTTCATTTATTATAAATTTTTTAAAAAATTCTTCTCTTTCTCTTTGATTCAATTCTATTCAGGACAGATGAATATATTACTTCCTCTGTTTTTTAGTTGCACCAAACTCATTTTAACACTATTCTTTTATATGATATCTTGTTTTGTTCATCTTGTCGGATATTTTCATAATATCAATTTTTTTATAAGCAACCCGACAAACGCATTAAACTGCGTAAAAAAGTGTTTGGTTGCGAGTAAAAATCAGAGAAAGTACCCTTTAGGAATACAAATTCTTGTTGCTTACATTGAAATAAGTAGAAAAATATAGATAATTCTATTTTAGATATTCAATATCAACAATTAAATCGTTCAGAATAGTGCTAAAATAAGGTCGTATCACCCAATATAAAATAAAAAGTGACGAATCCATATTTTTTATAAATCAAAAAGTTGACTAAATTTTAAAGGGATAAAAGGTTTGAACTTTTAAACTCCTAATTATAAAAATATTGATTTAAACCCTTAAGCGATCATGACTAAATGATTTTTAAAAGTGTCATCATATTAGATTATATATACACACAATGTTCTGCCACATGTATTTTTGTATCGTAAAGGTTTTTGAGTTACCGCAATCAAAATATAAGTTATATTAACAGTTACATCATAAAATCCGTTTATTGACCGTGACCGAAATCATATTTTTACACTATACTTTTCTTGTGTTTTTGAATGCAGATAAGAAGTCCAAATTGGGTGTATTGGTCCCCGTAGGTAAATTTCTTCTTTCCATATAAATTTTGAACAACCGTATGTAGATTTAGCATTAATAAATATGTTTTTAAACCTTGTTTATTTCGATAGAGTCAAAGATTTATAATTCTTTAGTTTTGGATTATAATAGATTATTATCATGAGCGGTGGCTCTATTTTTTATGCAATTTTTTTGAAATGGGCCCTTACGCCCTTTACGAAGAATTAATGAAAATTATATGAAGTGTAAAAATACTTAATACCAAACTTGCATCAACTACAAAACTTGATTATACACAAAAATCATCTTAAAACTAATTTGGGCCCCTAATTTTTTGGGATCATAAGCGGTCGGGCACCTGAAATGTACCCAGAACCGCCCATTACTCCTATAGTAAAATTATTCGTTAAATTATACATACTTCTTATTTTTTGAAGTTGCAGATGATGTTTACTACAAGGGTCACTTAGAAACAGCCTCTGTATTATCACTAATAAGTATTTGGAAAAATTACCATGAATAATACAATCTTTTGTTAATTTTCCTACAATAATACCAATTATTGGCTAACCATGAATAATACCAACTTGCGGGGGTATTTTCCAAGAATAATACCAACTTTAGTTTATTAACTAATTTACCAAATTTTTTTTGTCTTATAATCACATGTAGTTTGATTTTTAACATGCTAGGGATTTTCTAGGAAAATACCTCTTTAAATTGGTATTATTCATGATTAATCAATTGTTGGTATTATTGTAGGAAAATTGACAAAAAATTGTATTATTCACGGTGACTTTTCCTAAGTATATTTAACAAGGGTAAAGTTGCATACATTTAACCCTTCAAACCCACCTTAAGTGGGAGCCGATTAATAATATTAGGGCAGTGAAATGTTATTGTTGTTGAATGTTTTTCATTCTTAGCCTAAGTTTTGTTTGCAGGTATAGGAATTGGGGTATGTTTACTCTTGAGCTCTTTGTGCTTATTTATCTATAGAAGGAAACACAAGAATGGTGAGCACAAGTCTTATAGCCCATCCAAGGGTGGATCAAATTTTGACTTCCTAAATGGGAGCACCTATTTTGGTGTTCATGTATTTACTTATAGAGAACTTGAAGAAGCCACAAATCACTTCAATCCCTCCAAGGAACTTGGAGAAGGAGGATTCGGAACGGTTTACCATGGTATTTTATCCTCGTATTATACTGAAAATCGATAGATTAACATATATTGTGGTGTTTATTAGCCATCAACTTAAGTTTTTGGTTGAATTGAGTTTTAAAATGGTATTAGAAGAAGCCCATGCAGGGTTGTTCCTGACCCCTAGGCAAGGTAGGGTTAGAGCTTGAGAGGGGCTTAATACCATAATGCATGGGTGTTGTCATATAGGACGTAGAACACCGTTTGTAAAATTATATTTGTCAAACACCATTAAAGATCGAAATCCACCATTTATAGAAAGGGCTCATTTCTTTTATGTTGCCTTGGCTGTAAAATGTCAGAAATGGCTCTAGGCCCGGGTTATAAGTTTGAAATTATTCTTCCTTTCAACTTTTAACTTTTAGGGCATGGTTGGCTTGGATGTAAATATTTAAGTGAGTAAAAAAATTCAAAGTAAGAAAACGAAGTTGATAAATGAGCAATTGGTGAAATTTAAATGTTGTAGAGGTGGAAGAATGATTGAAAAGTAATAAAAAAAACATGAGATGGGGTAAATATTTATCCTAGGGGAGGGTGGGAGAAAGTATTACCTCCATAATAGGAAAATCGTCTTCTTTTTTCTTTATTATTTTTATTTCATGCTCATTTTACCTTTTTTACAACTATCTCATCTAATTCAAATACATCTCTTTTTGCTTTCATTTCATGATAAAAATGCGTAAGTTATATTTCAATTGATTCGCCCTTTGCTTACTAATCTCGACAATAACAGGAAAGCTTCGAGATGGCCGTGAAGTGGCAATCAAACGCCTATATGAAAACAACAACAAACGAGCAGAACAATTCCTAAACGAGGTTGAAATACTTGCAAACTTACGCCACAAAAACCTTGTAAACCTGTACGGTTGCACATCCCATCAGAGTAATGAACTTCTCCTTGTTTACGAGTATGTTCCGAATGGCACAGTTGCGGATCATCTTCATGGAAAACAAAGTAAAAATGGGCTGCTTTCATGGTCGAAAAGACTAAGCATCGCCATTGAAACTGCAAACGCCCTTGTTTACCTTCACGACTCAGACATCATTCACCGCGATGTCAAGACTCAAAACATCCTTCTTTGCAATGATTTTTCAGTCAAGGTAGCGGATTTTGGGCTTTCTCGTCTATTCCCCTTGGATGTGACTCATGTATCAACAGCTCCCCAAGGCACTCCCGGCTATGTAGACCCTGAATATCATCAGTGTTATCAGCTAACTGAAAAAAGCGATGTTTACAGTTTTGGTGTTCTATTGGCTGAACTTATATCATCGTTGCCTGCAGTTGATATCACAAGGCGAAGGGCTGATATAAATTTGTCTAACATGGCGATTAATAAGATTCAAAATCATGCATTGCATGAGTTTGTCGATCCTTCACTTGGGTATCAGTCTGATTATAAGATAAAGAAGGAAATAACAGAAGTCGCGAATCTAGCTTTTGAGTGTTTGCAGAGTAGAAAAGAAACAAGGCCAACGATGAACGAAGTTTTTAAGAGATTAGTAGTCATACAAGCGAAACAAGGAAGCGAATTTGACAATGCAGACGTAGTAGACATTCCCGCGGATGATGTTCTTATGTTGAAGGGTGAATTTTCTCCTTCTCCACCACAAAGAGAGGAGTATCATTTGGTTGCACAATATAAGCCTAATGCTAGTGTTTAATCTTTGCTTCTTTATCCTAAATACTACTAGTTCTAATTAACATGTTTTGTGTTTTTAATTTTGTAGAAAAAGAAAAAGTTGTATCAATATAACTATATATGTACACCAACTAGTAATATATTAATATTATACTAGCATTAGATTGTTAATACTAAAAGATCAATAAAAACATTATATAAAGAATCTGGTTACCAAACGTCTTTGAAATATATTATTATATTATATATTTTTAATATAGTATAAAAATTTAGAATTTACAATAATTTATACGTTAAAATAATTATATTATTTTGATTTTTATTTTGTTTTCTGATTCACTCTTTCAGATATATTATTATTTTAAGTTAGTTTACGTTTGCTTTATATAAATGGGTGTTGAAGTAAACAAAGAGATTTAAATACAAGCTATATATAGATTTGCACTCATTTTATGAACTTTTCCTATATGCACTATTTCTTTGTATTTGTACTATGCAATTCCAAGTTATAGCATTTTAGATGTTGTGTAGTTAATGGAAAGAAAAATGAAGTATTATCCATTTTAATAAATTTGTTTTATTTATATTTATATATCTACTACTTTTATTGTAAATATTATATTCCTATAAGTTTAATCCATTTTCTCTAATTTTTATTTTTCGTGTCAAAAGCAAATGAGGTGAAATGGCTGAAATATATTTGTGAGGGACCATCTCTCGACAAAATGATTTTAAAAAAGAAGCTAATGTTATTATATATTAAATGAGCTATATTAACGTGTATATAGAGTATTTCCGGCCCGTTTGGTAGGTGGTAATGTGAATGAAAAACTAATGTAATTTTAGTTAAAAAGTCTCTTGGCTACCTTGATGGCCCTGCTTATCCAAATTCAATCATCTCATTTTCTTCATAAAATTCATTCAAATGTATTACCATTGAGGGATGTGGTATTAGGTGGTGATGAAAATTTATAAATAGAAAAACCTTTTCGTGATCAAAGTTTCATTACCATAGGAATGATGTAGAACTTTTGATGAAATTTTACAATATATATCATTTATATTACCACCATTTAGTATCACTAACCAAATGGACTGTTCACGTTGAGATAGTACTTATTAGTCGTTATGTATAAAATAAACTACAATTATAAAAATTATAACATAGTACTTATCACTAACCAAACAACATCTATACTTCCTCCGTTCCATAATACTTGTTACATTTCATTTTTTTACGCAATCCAATGCACAATTTTGATCATTAAAACTACACTTAGCTAAAAATTATAAAAATTTAATATCATAAAAATATGCAATTAGACGATTTAAACAACATTTCACTTGACTATATTTCTTCTTACACATTAGTCGTTATGTATAAAATAAACTCAAACGATGAATAATACTTATTAGTCAAATGTAGCGAGTATTTCGGAACGGAAGAAGTCAAAAGAATAGAAGATGGAGTAAGGTTTGACCAAGGAAGTGGAGAGACTCTCAATCAGTGAAGAAGAACCAACCAGCAAAACCATAAGCAGCAACCAAGCTTTGCTGCTAATTTTTGCATTTCCCATTCAATAATCTCCATTGAATCTTCATTATGATGGAATCTATGTTCTTCACTTCATCATCTCCACTTCAGCTATCACTCCCTCCCAAATCTCTTCCCTCTTTTCCTGTTTCCATTTCATCTAACACCAAATTCAAATCAAATTCAAGACCTGGGCGATCTGGGCTTGTTTTACTTCCGGCGATGTGCATTCCAGGGCCAATTCGGGATACTGATAAGTCGGAAAATGCTGAAGAAATTCAAGTTTCCTCATCTTCTTCATCCGACAATTCGACATACACTTGGTGTGCAGCTCTTGGGGGGTTGGGATTTCTTGAAACTACCTATTTGACTTACCTCAAGATCTCTAATACTGAGCCGTTTTGTGCTGTTGGTGGTGGGTCTTGCAGTGATGTTCTTAATAGTGATTATGCCGTTGTTCTTGGTAAATTTTGATTTTCTTCTTCCTTTTCTTTTGTGGGTGTTTCTTGTTTGTTGTTGTTCTTATTTCTTTGATGAAATTGTTGTGTTTGAATATCTGAGAAGTAATTATCTTACCCCTTTTGCTCCTGATTCATGTTATTACACTTTTTGAGATTCTGAGACCTACAAATAGTTATTCAAAATAATGCAATAGTAATATAAACTATAGTTTGAGGCCTCTTAATTTAAGATAAAGAGCCCTCCCGTGACAATTCGTCAAATAATCACCCGTGGGCTCCCATGTGTGTGAACACAGGCTTAGGACACCTGTGGGCTTGGGCCCACAAACTCACGAATAATGTGTGTTTGACTTGCACACACACTTGATGAGGTTCGCTCTTCCCAAAATCATATAATATTGGGAGGATTACCCACCAAACATTATATGCAAGTTCATAATTCACTTTTATATTGATGTGGGATGTTCCCCACTTGTGAAGTATTTCCAGCACCCTTTGTAGTTGGGCTCCTTGTACTAGAGCCCTGTACAGTTGGGGCCATGTGCGGTTGGGAACCTTGAATATGCAAGCTCGGCTCGACCCAAGCCGTTGGTTGTGGAAGGCTTGAGTTCGCGTTTTTATGTCTGGTTTCACTACATGATAAATAAGGATCAATGAGCTAGATCTTAGCTCTTGCATCAGTTTCTTGATTATAGTGGATCAGAAACAAGTGAGGGATAAATCTTAGTGAGTGATTTGATTTTGCTGGAGAGAAGAGTGTAACTTGGTGGAGGTGTGGAGGAGGGTTGTTTTGATATTGAAATTTCAATGTCAATTTGATATTTTTGGTTTAGAAATGACATTGCTGGTGGTGTGTTTTTAAGTCATGGCTTAAATTGGATTATATGGAAAATTAGTTGGATAAGATTGCATAAGAAATTTTTGCTGAAAAACTCAAGCAGACTCTGAGACCTAGTTAGTTCCTGATACGTGTTAGGGTGATCAAGGTTGCACAAGGTTGTGGAAACAACTTTCTAAATTGAAGTAAAAAAAAACAACACCCTTTATTTGATGCAGATTAAACATGATTGATTTGCACATATATCTAAATTGTAGTTAACTTTGACTGGTTTTGTTTCCTTCCTCACTCTCTAAGATATGGACAGAGATGTGCAAGTACGCTTGAACTTAGCTCACAGAAGTTCAAAAACAAACCAGATATTTTGTTTTAACTCTTACTCAACTTTTATCATACTCTGAATTCCTAATCAGCCTATGCATATATTGATGATAAAACGAACATCAAATCTTCAACTTATAATTAGTTAACAAGGAAATAAAGACTTATACACCCTAATGCAAACTGACCCAACCTAACTGAATCCTAATTAGATGCGAGTTAGTGCATGGAAAGTTAAACCAATAAACCTTTCTTTAATAACCTTTTACCTATGTTACTCGGACTCGCCCATTTTGCCACCTCATCGGCATCCGGTATGCCGGTATGGATACAAGTGCTGGATATGCCGCACCGAACATGAGTAGGAAATTTGGAATTTGGAAGGTAGAGGAAATATATTTAAATTGAACATGAGGCTATCTTTAAAATTAAAAACCTAGATGTGATTGTTGAAGCTACTAACTTACTTGAAGTAAGCAACATCGTAGAAGGAGCTTCGATGAGAAAGCTTTTGCTTTTTGTAGAAGAAGAGGAGAAAGCAAAACGATGAAGACTAGTTTTTTCAAAGATTTGGTAATCTAAAAGTCTTCTTTTTCTATTACATTAAGCTTGTGCCTTTTCCCCTTGCCAACTGCCTCTTTCACTACCCAACTTTCCCCAACTATATCTCTTAATCAATTCTTTTTTATTTGGTTAGTTTTTCGATCACCTTTCTTTTATACTACATTTGTTTACGCCTATTTGAGATTGAGAATTTTTTTAAGAAATTATTTTATTTGTTTTCACGTATCTCCGTAATCCAATTCTAGGATGGTGTCCCCGTATGCTTTATAATTAATAATGGCGTACCGAATACTAGGATCCGTACTCGTATTCGATACTCGTACCCAAGAGCAGGTAACATAGCCTTTGACAATATTAAAGGGTAAAAAATCACAATCCTACGTGAACTAGTTTAACAAGTAATCAAATTTTGAAGATGAATGGTAGAACCGTAGAAGTAGTTTCCATAAAGGTGTTTCTTAGTCGAGCATCTAAATTCTTTAGGTCTTCTATGATTTGAAAATTCGGAAAATTTCGCAACTTTGAAACGTCATCAACGCCAGCCTATCGATTAAAGGCTGTAGAAATTTACCTAGAAAAAATATTCAAAATTAAAAAAAAAAACACGCCAAAGCAAGAAGTTTTTGAGAGCATTTGGAAATTGGTTTATTGACACCAACCAACCGTTCTTGTGTGTCAATTCAGTATACACTGACCTATTAATGAATGTTATTCGTGAAGCTACCCCAATGTAAGGCTCCAATTGCATATGAGCTAGCAGAGGTTTATCTCCTCCAAGAATGTAGATTGATGAAGCAATATATTGCCTCATTTGCTAATATATGGGATGATCGAGACCACGTGGGGTTTCAATGATGTGTGATGGATGGACTGGTCCAAATAAAATGCACATAATCAATATCAACTCAACCACACCAATCTTACTCTAAATCACATGACGTCAGCCGCAATCTGCGTGATACATCTGTTACGACTGTTTTTCGCAAATGCGTCCACAACTGTAAAGACTATAAATTTGTTGGGATAATTTTTCAACATGTTTAGCTTTTCCATATAATCCAGTTTCTCCTTTAGTGTTTTACTGAATCGTATCGCTTGTCATGATTCTCTTTTATTTTGCTCCTTAAGAAATGGATCATTATTATTCATGTTGAAGATAATATATATTTTTGACGTGAATATCAAATTTTAACATCACTGCAGGTGTTTTGTTTGAAAGAAGATTCAATGATCATCCTTTTGCATTTGCCAGGTGTCCCTCTTCCGTTAATCGGGATGACTGCTTATGGACTTATCATGCTTCTCGGTCTTAATCTAAGGGGATGGGATTTGCCCCTTAAAATCAATCAAACTGATGGTCGTCTACTTTTGCTTTCTGTCTCTGCTTCTATGGCAGCCGCGAGTAGTTACTTTTTGTACATTCTAGCTACTGAATTTGATGGAGCTTCGTGTTCTTATTGCTTGGCATCCGCTACTTTGTCATTCAGCTTGTTTTTCATCATCTTGAAGGTTTTTTCTCTCAGTCAATAATCTCTTTTTTCATTTCAAAGATAAGACTTTTCATTTATGGATATGTGTTTCAGGATTTTGGACTGCAGGAACTCCAAAAGATTGTTGGTTTACCATTGTGTACAGCTGCTATTGTGCTTGCAGTTTTGAACACCACATATAATTCACTACCGCCAATCATGTCAAGGTGATTAATTTCATGTTATCATACACATTTGTATACATCCTATATTTTATGATTGTGTTAATTTTCGGAGCAATGCTATTTTTCCTGGCGACATGTCTACTTGATTATGCTTGATAACAGATAGTTGAAAATACACTGCATCTACATCATATGTTGAGTTTTTATACACAACTTATATAAGTGTATACTTAAGTCATTAAAAGTGTTTGGTAAATGGCTTTTAAAGCAGCTGAAAAACTGGCTTTTAAGCCAAAATGAAAACGCTGCTCCAACTAGCTTTTTGGTTGGCTTTTGGCCTGTTGGCCACTTTTTATGTAATAAACAACCAACAACCAATATTCAAATTTACCAAACATCACAAAAAGCTAGCTTAAAAGCCAACAAAAACAGCCAACATTTCCAGCTGGTCAAACAAGCCAACTAAAAAAGCCAACCGCCAACAGCTAACAGCCAATTGCTAAACACCCCCTATATGTTACTCATTTCACGAGTTCAGTTCACTGTCACATGATTCACTAATTTACTTGCGAATCGCGAATCAAAAAAAGCAAAATATGGTCGGTTTTGGGCTATTTTAGGGTTATTTTGAGCGAATCGAGATATTGTCACATGACTCACTAATTTACTGATACCCTTGATTGTCCTTAAAATGAGGCACTTTCCACAACGCACTGGAATTGTCTTTTTCCTGTCTTGGTTACTTTCTATTCCCTGCTTGTTCTCCAAATCAAAAGCTCATTGAAATGTGATTCTGCACTAAAAACAGAAAACAGCTCCGCCTTTGAGCAAATTTTGTTTCGGTCCACTAACTGGTGAAAATTTAGAAAAGGAGTTCTTAACTCATGTTCGTCAAATCACATGGTTTTCTTAAATTCTCTGATAATTGGAAACTCGCCTAGTTACAAAGGGATCATTTGCTGTATGATTTGCAAATATGACTTTCATTAGATGCATAGGCTTGGCTCTTTTGTGGCTCTAATAGTTGGACATGGCTGTTAAGATGTGATGCGTTTTTAAATAATTTATTGAAGTTGTCTTTCTTTCCCCTTTTATTTAATAGTTCTGCGGCCATGGATTTTCCTTATTACACAACGGAGATCGTTAAGGAATCGAGTCCTTTTGCAATATCACTCGCTAAACATCTCAAATCTGTAGGGGCAAAGATGTATGGAGCTTTCTGGTGTTCACACTGTCAAGAGCAAAAGGAGGTAATGACTTTCACCCGGTTTTTTTTCAGGTGATGGAGGTAGGGGGAGGGAGCTAGAACTGACCATACAGGTGTTCAAAACAGACTTGATAACCCGATATTCATCCGACTTTGTATATGAACCCGAGTTAACCCGACGTAAAAATGAAATTACAATTATGTAAAACCAATGTGGACACAAGACCCGATTTTGAACCAACCTGATACACCTAACTCGAAATCGACTCGATAACCCGAATAAACACCTCTAGAACAGAGACAAGGAGTTGTGTCATGATAAGTCTGCATCATTCTTGAACATATGTGGTCCATATGTAGCATTTCATTTTTGTCGTCTACATCTTATTTCACTGTTTCAATGTATTTATTCCCAGAAATAAAAGGGGAGACCCAAAAACATTAAATTTTAAAGTAAGCCAAGAAGAGAAAATAATGTAGATGGGTTATTTTTTTTGTACTCTTTGATAATCAACTTCATCAACAATCAGGAAGACCGAGTTGCTTGTTTGTATTCACGCTTGACTCTTGCAGATGTTCGGTCGTGAGGCAATGAAGTTGTTAGATTATGTCGAATGTTTTCCGGATGGAGTCAAGAAAGGAGTTAAGATGGTTCCGGCTTGTACCAAAGCCGGGATTGAAGGATTTCCTACTTGGATTATAAATGACGAGGTAAGTCTAATATTGTTAGCAAGTAATTTTCAATTCATTTGTTCTCCTTTCTCGTATTCTCGAATAGTTGATACATATTTTCTTCACCGTAAGCTTTGCGATTAGCTAGCAACATTTTAATGCATTTTTTCTCTTTTACACGGATGGGATTAGAGGGAAATGGAGGGATGTGGAGGTAGGGCCGGCCCTAAGCAAGGGCAAGGCGTGCCTACGTCCAGGGCCCCTCCATAAATTTAGTTTTCAATTAGTGTTAAGGTTTGAACTTTTCTATGTATACAATAATTTAGGCCCATAAATAATCTTTCGCTCCGAGCCCCTAAAAACCTAGGGCCGGCCCTGTGTGGAGGGTTGCATTTCTCTCGTTTGGATACTAATGGGAAAGGTAGGGAAATGGAGGGAAAGGAATTTGAAGGAGGAACTCCCTCAGACCGTCACATTTCAAACAAAACAAATTCTTCTAATATTGATAAGTTTTGAAAGGAAAACATATCGATCTTCCCACCTTTTCCTTTTCCGTCCCTCCCCTCGGCTTTCCTCCTTTTCTTCCTAAAATCTTATCCAAACATAATGTTAGAGACGTTTGGCCTTCCTTCAATAAAGCATAATTATGCATTTATTTTGCAGGTCTTTAGTGGAGAAAAGACACTTGAAGAGCTAGCGGAGATATCTGGTTTTGGTAACGACTCTGTAAATCAACCTAACTAACGCCGTGGCTTCCCAAGTTTTTGGGCCTTGGAGACGACAAAATTCCGGCTGTGATGCATGTAATATATGTGCACTTGTTTGGAGTCCAAGTATCTAACCCCATTTTTTTGGGTTAAGGCTTCCAACATTTAACAAAGCTATAGTTACCCCTTTCTATGTATTATTTTTAAGAGCACTTCAATGAGTGTGAGCTGTTTATGAAAAAGTCGTTATTCGTTGTACAGGGGTGTTCGGTATGAAAAGTGAACTCGAACAGATTAACAAACAAATTGGGAGGGGTAAGTGTCATTGTTATGTGTTTGGTTTAACTATGAAATGTAGATTGTTATGTGTTTGGTTTAACTATGAAATGTAGACACTAAGTTTTGTTTTTCTTTGTTGTTTGGTATATGTATAGCCTATAAGGAGTTAAATTTTCAATTCATAGAATAGCCCTCAAAATATATTATGTGGGTTATAATATGGGATGGGCAAGCTTTCAAGACCGACCCAGATCCTATTCGAGACTTGATAGTCAGGTCTAAGGTTGTCGTTAAGTTTTTCGAGATCAATCTGGGCAGAAAAGTTTTAAACACCATCAATGGATCATATTCACATAGATGATATTTCTTTGTAATTAGTCAAGTGTTTAAGAGGTAACATATGTTTTGAGTTGATTATTAAATTGGTTGGTTACATCTTACATGGGTCAACGCAAACAACAAAAAACAAACAAATAAATCATATAATACTATAATTTTGCTGTTAAATGACAAATGGCAGTCTAACAGCCATTTGTCAAATGCAGCAAAATTACTGGTCATTTAATTATAAATGACAACATGCATAGAATCTCAATAAAATGCAAATACCATTTAAAATTAATAAAATTATTGCAATAATGGTATCTTATTTTTCCGAAAATATTATCCTTATATTTATTTATTTATTGAGCCATTATGTTTTTATAAATATATTATTAAATTTTATTTATAGTACTATAGTTTCATAATGATAATATACAATTGCACAATTATTTAAATTTATGTTAAAAAAAATCTACTCTACAAATTCCGTACAATGCACAATGTTTATACTAGTGATGAACTAAATCTAGGGCTTCATGCTAATATATCAACAAGATAGGGAATTCCTAGGGTAAATATGCAATTAAGGCAAATGATTGATTTATTGCAAGTCCACCTTCATTGTCCCAATTTCAGCGACAAAGATAAGTTATCTTGAATATACTTTCTCCGTCCCATAATACTTGCTATCGAATATGATATATAGTGTAAAAAAATGTCACCATCAGTAGCAAATATTATGGAACGGAAGAAGTAAGCTATAACTTTCTTAGGTTAATTTTATGCCATAACCACAAACTTAATATCAAACACCACTCACAATCGAGCATGTATGCGAAGAATATTCAAAAACGTGACACAAATGGCCCTATGTTCGTCTTAAGTCTACCATCTAAGGGTAACATCTAAAGTTGTTTAATGGATCGAATAAGGGTCGGGCCAGGCTTAAGTAAATATGGACTACGCCGAACAAGGGCCTTTAAAATTACACAAAAACTTGGCCGAGACCGTCTCAAGGTGAGACGGCCCAGTTTTGGCGGCCCAAATACACACACGTGCATGACACGCGCCCGGCCTTGGATTCATTCCCTCCAACTTCCTTTTTTTGGGGTTTTATTTTTGGCAACCTTTTTAATTCCCTTATTCACAATATACCTTCAGTTTCATAATCATTCTAACTTCCCATATTCAAAACTTTCTTCAACCTCCATTTTCGGCTCCATTGACGTTCTTGACTCTTCCTCTTCCATCATTATTGCTTCGTTCTCATTTGTTTTTCTTCATCTTCCTCCATTACTGGTAATAATTTTGTTTTTTTTATCTTTAGTCTAAAAACTAAATGAATGTGTGCAACTACACATTTTAAGCATGAAATTGAATGTGTTAAGATAGAATTTGAATGTGTTAAGATAGAAATATCACGCAATGGACAACTTAACATTTTAGATATACCTAAGATAAAAAATTGAATGTTTAAAGATAGAAATTGAATGTGTTAAGATACAAATTGAATGATTTAAGATAAAAATATCACGCAATGGACAACTTAACATTTCAGATATACATAAGATAGAAATTGAATGTGTTAAGATAGAATCTGCATGTGTTAAGATAGAAATGCAATTGGATATACATATATGAAACATCAATGAAATAAAAACGTAGTTGGAAGTACTCAGTTCTCCTCTTATGTTAATCAATTCTCATCTTAAGATATACAATTTTTAGCCTAAGATAGTCAGTTTTAATATAGTCAATTTTCGTGTTAAAGTCCTCAGTTGTTCTTTTAAATTACTCAGTTCTCCTCTTAAATCAATCAATTCTCATCTTAAAATGCTCAATTTTTAGCCTAAGATAGTCAGTTTTAATATAGTCAATTTTCATGTTAAAGTATTCAGTTGTCCCCTTAAAGTACTCAGTTCTCCTCTTAAATCATTCAATTCTCATCTTAAGATATACAATTTTTAGCCTAAGATAGTCAGTTTTAATATAGTCAATTTTCATTAAATCCTCCATTGCAGCCATGCTTGAAGAAATTTGCAGAGATTGCTATGAAATTTGAGAGAAATTGATTGATAATTATTTCCTATTTAGGCGCGGATTGGTGTTTAATGTGGGAAGTTACTGATTTTTGAAAATGGAAGTTTATGTTTTAAAAGAGGAAATATATATATTGCATACAGAAATGCCCCCCATATCACGCCTCTTGCTGTCTTGGGCTGGGCCGTCTCAGCGTGAGACGGTCTCGGCCAAGACCAGCTGTTAAAATTAATATGAGCTTTAAATGGGCCGGACGTTCAAAGTCCGATCCGTCTCAGCCCAACTCATTTTTACCATATTTTTAATGCCTTACAAGTTACATTATTCTTAATATATATTTATCGTATTCTTTCTAATAAATATTTTACCATATTTTTAATGCCTACTTACATTATCCTTAATATACATATTTATCGTATTTTTTCTAATAAATAATTTAAAAACCATAGTACAATGGACTGTCTCAATCAGAGATAGTACACAATAATTTGTGATAAGAGAATACTAATACTTCCTCCGTATTTGGTTATTTGCAACTTTTACTAAAAATGGCGTATTCTATTATTTGCAACTTTTTTTTTTTTTTTCCATTTATAGAAAGTTTTTTATTACTTTTGTAGTATCTCTCTCTTACTTTTTTATACTCTCTCTAACTTTTTAATACTCTCTCTCATACTTTTTAATACTCTCTCTTACTTTTTAATATTATAATACTATAATCCCACCCCATTAACCTCATTCATCTATTTTAATACACTACTAAAAGTTTTGCCTAGGAGTCCGTGAAGGACCCCAAAGTTGCAAATAATTGAATACGGAGGAAGTATTTGTATTTGATTAAAAATTTGCAGATATTTCTAATATGCAATTTTTTGTACTACATATGAGTTTATGACCATGCTAATTGCGTGCCTAATTTTTTTATACCGATCCGCCTTCCGCCATTGACGCGCATTTCAGAGCTTGGTTCTCACTTTTGATTTTTGGAAGTTTGATTTGTTCGTCAACTGCTTAATTTCATTGTAGAAGATGAGGCCTCCTTCGCGTATCGACATTGCTGCTAATGCTCAGAAACTCGAAGTTGATAATCGGATTTCTCTGCGTATCTACTACAGGATTGCCGACAATATACTGAGACAGGTAATTTCATTTGTATTTTTTATTTTGTAATTTAGTTGATGAATTGTGGATAGTTGGATTGAAATTACTTGACTACTTGAGTTTGATTTTGTAGTTGTTTTACGATCTTAGAGTAGTATCCAGATGCTTGATTTTAAGTTAGTTGTGAGTTAAAGGCTTATAGTTTGCGAAAGATTTTGTTTTAAAGGGTGCAAAATTGAATTATATATCCGTAAAAGTAATTTCGCTAAAGCTTCATTTGGTTGTTTATGAAAGAGGAGGTCTTGGACCCTCAAATGGTAGAGAAACAGTGTGGAAGATGATTAAAAACAGAGTATAATCAAGAGAGCATCAAACAACAATCAAACAAGTGTTTATGAGGTATCAAAGGATACCCCCCTCAAATAAAGTATCTTATCATTAATATAATCAACATTACACTAATGACTCAACTTACACGCTTGAGAACGACCTCTCAAGTTAGTGAATCCATTCAACAATGGAGTTCACCCCTAATCTAATACAAAAAAGAAGAGACTCTCTTGTTTTCTCGAACCCTAGCCTTTCTAATGTGTATTAGCCTCTCCCTATTACCCTAATACTCTTCTAAGACATCTTATATACTACTAACTACTAAGACATATTAGAAGTGTGTAGGGCAAGCCTTTAAAAGGCCCCGAACACGCTGTGCTTTGCTCGACCGAGCCTACCATGCTCGACCAGTCGAGCAGCAGTCCAGAGGATACTGGATTCTTCAATCAATATGGCTCGATCGAGCCACCAAGCTCGATGGGTTGAGCTTCATTTCAGAGCTGCTGCTGTGTTGCTTTCTTGCTCGAGTAACCATCGCCGCATCGACCCATGCCATCGTTCTTCGTTGTACCCTCATCAATGCACCCCGAAGACCCACCACATGAGGGAGATTCGAGTCTTGCTCTAATAGTTATTAATTCAGGATACTAGAACACTCACCTCTTTATGTGTTAATGTGTATCATGTATGATTAAGCAACTCGGCTACATATGATACACACTTCTATATTAATAGGGTGGCCTAGGCGGGTGTGTGCTGAGATTACTCCCTTGCTGTAATAGAAAGGTTGATTAAAAGTTTGATATTCTTTAATAATGTTTCTGAAATATTGGGTTTTTTGATGTTTGACCTGGTGTGTTTATTATTATAGCGTAATTACTGTCAGCTAGCAAATTGAGAGAATTTCAAACTCTGCAGTTGACGTATTGGCAATCCCTTGAATCTTTTAGGTTTTTCTTCAAGAGGCAGGTTGCAATCATGTTACTATCATTGTAACCATGTTCTTCTACTAAGTCGACCACATTAATTTGATAAGCTATCTGATTTATCCATCCTAGGATTGTTACTTTTGATTTCTGAACTTTGATGTCAAAATATGATGTTCTTAAGGGTTGAAGATGGAATTTCACTTTTGTACCGAAAATGTGTTGTGGAACTCCCTTTAGATATTACCCGGAATCGGTATTTCAACTTCTAGGTTATCAAAATTGAATAATAAAAAGGTTTTTAAAGTTCTAATGATGTGGCTCCTTTATTGTTGATCAAGTATGCCAAGGTTTTAGTTTGTTTTTAGTTATTAGTGATTTCTGTCGCTTGCTTTTTTCCTATACTTTCCTATTTTTATGCGTGTTGTCCTGCTTTTTTTTTTTTTTTTTTTTTTTATAGCGTTTTGCCTATGTTATATCTTCAGGCTGCTATCTTCCGGAATGAGAGGAACATAATAGATCTCTATGTTATGCTTTTGAGGTTTTCAAGGTGAGTAAAATCGTTCCTGTCGTTTCAATAGATAATACGTAGAATCAACCAATTTTATGTGATGGAAGCTTCTATATGAGAATTTTATCTTTAGGGAATAGTTAGTTTCAGGGATTTGTGTTTATTTTTATATCTTATCAGCCCTAAATATATCAAAAGCATCCCGTTTGTCAGATCTATCAAACCCTCTGTAAAGGGCAGGGTAATTTCACAAAACGCCGTTGAGATAATATTATGTCAATGAATCTCTGAGGTTCACCTATTGGCTCTTGGATCACATCTGCTGTATATGTTTATAAATTTGTTCTTGTTGGATTATTTTGTGCCAATCCTGTTTTATCAATTTCATATATTTTTGTGTTATATCAGTTTGGTATCCGAGACTATCCCAAGCCATAGAGAATATGCAGCATCTCCACAGAGCAAAAAGAGTTCTTTGAAAAAGGTAATAAAAGATTCAGAACTTTGTACTTTGCTATATGTTGTCAATTCACAATTTGAGTGGTTGAGAATAAGCCTTAAATTTTTTATAGTTCTTCAATATTTTTCTTTAGTTATTTTTATTTGTGTTTTATTTTTGCTTTCATTTATACTGTTTGCAGCAATTGCTAATTGCCTTAAACGAATTGGAGGCTCTGAAGCCAACCGTTAAGCAAAAGGTTGAACAACTAGAAAAAAAATCTGTGCACGAAGTTATTGGACATAATTATAATGCTCATACAATTGAAAATCATTCTTTGAGTTCTGTGCAATATCCCATCAAATCACAAGTCCTATCTAATAATCAAATAGTTAAGGTACATTTTTGCTTATCATTTTTGTGGAGAAGTAACTGGTTTGTAAAGAATTACCGGTAGACTCAGGTGTTAATAATATCTTTTTCACACATGTTCTTTCATTGGTTGTGTTGTTTAAGGCATCACTGAATTTTCCTGGTAGTGCTTATGGAGGTTCAATTTCTCATCAGAAAGTTCATATGATTCCTGTAGAAGAGAGATTCAAAAGATTGTAAGTCTTAGCGTGATACATTTTACTGTATCTATGTGGCTCTATAGTTTAACCAAATATAGTGATTGGATTTGTTAAATGATTACCCATAGTGTTGGGATTAAGGGCTTGACATTGCTTACCTCATTTTGTTGTTTTGTTGTATATGCTTAATGTTATATGATTATCAATTATCTTAAAGCAACAAATAAATAATGTAGAGTATAAGAAAAGCTTTTCTTGTTTATTGTTGATATCATTGTTCTTTCTTCGTGTAAAACATGTGTTGTGAGTCTTGACCCATACATCACTCTCTATCCCGAGTAAGTGTTCCATTCGTAGAGTTCCGTATCTTTAGCTTTTTGTTTATTCTCAATATGTTTACCTTTCTTTTTTGAGTGAGGTGTAGTTACTCTGATGGATGCATCTGGTCAATAGATGCTTAGCATAAGAATCGGTGCATGTTAAAGTTTTGCGTAAAAAGAACGCCATCTTTTTTTATTTCGTAGCTGATTTGTACCTTTGACTCTATTGATGCTTATACAGGTCTGTTTCCCTTCCTCGTCCGACAGAGGAAACACTTTTGAGGCATTCAATATTGGGACCAAATGGGCTATACAGACAGTGGCAACCGCCTGTCTCTGATAAAGGGGTACAGGGCTGTAGTATCAGATTTTGTTGCTATTTGTGAAAAGTTCTACTGATTTAGCTCTAATTATGTAGGTTCGTTACCCCAGTGATATTGACATCGCTCCTGTTGAGATTCCAAGGTTAGGCCTGACTTTTTTTATTTGTGTAATATATCAACTAAATATGCAATGAGATTCTGTTAGCTATGTCAATCGTGTGTTTTTATTGTTGTTCTTGGTGACTTTTGAAAGGCAAAAAATTTTTTCTGAGAGTGTATGTGTGCGACTGTTTATTTTCATTGGAGCAAAAAGTTTGAAGTTCTTGTTTAGAATTTTAATCTTAGCTCTAGAAAGTGCGTCTGACTTCAAAAGCGGCTGAGCAGAACGCACCCATGTGCGAGAAAAAAAGCTTGCCAAGTCTAGGCAAGGTGCATGATGCTCCTCAGGAGCCATACCTAGGCCAAGGCACAAAATTGAAAAAGTTCATATAAAATCCAAATGAATTTGTTAGCATGTGCTTTTTCCCTAAAAGCGTATTAAGGTGCGCCAAATTAAGGACTATCCGATTGAAAACAAAAGCTCTCTAGGAAAACCTTCCTTTGTTACTCTACGACAAATAAAATGACTCAGAATTATTCTAAGATATGAAACTTCAGTGAATGCTTCTTTTTCCTCTCAAGTACCCCCATTCAACATCTCGAATTGTACCTTCACCTTTATAATAAAGCATACATTTTTTGAACTCACTATGATTTGAACCCGTGCAATTATGCATCTTGGTGCAGATTGCATCATTTTTTGGTTGTCTTGTTCTTTTATCTTTGATTCCATTGCTTATTTTTTGTCCAATCATCTGTTTTGATAAGCAGGCTCCAACAGGTCATGACTATTGAAAATGGAGTAGCTGCTACAAAAGATGATAATACCTTAACTTGTGGAAAATCTAAGCTGCAACCTATACTTGAACCTAGTAGCGATAGTAAGAAGCCACAAGATGACATGCAGCCAATGATTACATTGGATACATCTGATGTCTCTGATACCGTTCTCATTAAGCAACCTAGTCCTCCATCCGTACTTGCAGAGGTACTAGACCTAATACCTACTGAGCCAATCCTAGTATCTGAAAAGCAAGATACGGTGGATACTCCGTTGAAGGATAATTTAGTCAAGCCAGAATCTCCAATGGAGCTGCACATAGTAAGAACTTAAGCTGCATTATAGTTTAATTCTTTTTTTTTCTGGTTTAGAATTTTCATTTGATTTCCCATTATGAACTTTTAGCCATAAGCCATTGTGGTATGTTACACTTTGATTCTAGAGAAGCTAGTTGATACGGAAATTGTTATGATTCTAGACTTTTTCAATTCCTGACTGATCCTTTATCCCCATTGCTATTAGATATGACCCTTGAATTTGCAATCCAGGTTTTGATCTATTCGCTACTGTTATATTAAGATATTAATAGTGAAAATCTCTCTCAATGAATTCCCAAAAGTGGGTGGTTCGAGTTTGCATTAAATTTTTTTGGAGGGGACTCTTTTCACTTCTATTTCTTTGGGTCCTACTCAAACATTTAAGTGAAACCTGGGATGACTATTGTGTAGTAGTATAGTTTCTGATTCTTTCTTTGCAAGCTAGTAGAGTTAGAAGTCTCATCCATCTGTTCTCATTAACTTGTTTGTTGATGGCATATGGGGAATGTGCTTTGGTTTTGAGACAGAGAGGGGGGTGTTGCAGTAGATAGTAAAGGGAGAGGTCTAACGGAGAGGAGTGCAAAGATTTTCATTAGGTACAATTATGGAATTAAAATAGAGATCTGTATAAAAAGGGCCGAACTTTTTTTTTCTATGGGTACAAAGGATGGTATGCTTTTTCAGTGTAATTAATGTTTTCCTTGTTTGCTTCTTTAATCTCTCATGGTCTCATCCTGTACTTTCCTTGTGCTCTTAACTGAGTAAGATACATGAGAAAAAACTTGTAATGAGCAATGGGTATGCAGCCTAAGAAAACTCAAAACAAATTAATATAGGGTGGTATATTCTCATGTTTGTGCTATAGTACCTGATTAAATTTCTGTATGCTTTACAATATTTTTATAGAAAGTGAATAGAATAAATAGTTTTGATGTCTCTCAATAATATGAAATATTTTACATTTTGGAAAAATGTGCAACATATAAAAAAAAAAATTTACAGACTTGGTCTTTTGAATAAGCACTGGGAGGAAATTATGTATAGAAGTTTGGACTAGCTATTATCATGGTTGCTTGCTTCTGCACTCTCACGTATGTTTATATGGAAGTACAAAGGAAAAACATCTCGCAGATGTGGAACATGAAATGAATTATGTATAGAAGTTTGGACTAGCTATTATCATGGTTGCTTGCTTCTGCACTCTCACATATGTTTATATGGAAGTACAAAGGAAAAAAATCTCGCAGATGTGGAAGATGAAATGCTTAAGCTGTTATCAACAAATTGTCATATTTTCTGATTAATCTGTTATATGCTGTTGGCAGTCCCCAAATTTGATGGATACATTTTTGAGACTGGCCAAATCTAACACTAAGAAAAATCTGGAGACATGTGGTGTCCTTGCTGGTTCTCTTGTAAGTTCTGAAACTATCATTTCTTACATGCTGGTTGGAAGCATCTTAACATTATCATCATCCTTTTCCTGCAGAAGAACAGGAACTTTTACATCACGGCTTTAATAATTCCAAAGCAGGAATCAACATCAGACACTGTAAGTTGATGGATACATATCTAACTTATAGGTGCATTGCTGACTGATTTGTTTGGAATTTTATGTTTTTGTTTGTCTTTGTTTGATTTATATTCTTTGTTCTCGTGACCAGTGTCAAACAACAAATGAGGAGGAGATATTTGAAGTGCAGGACAAACGATCTCTTTTCCCACTGGGATGGATTCATGTAATTATGAACTTGTGATTGTAATGTTTTAGATGTTATATGTTGATTACTGAGTTCTATTGTTAGATATTGCATGTTTATTGCCATTGTGAGTGCTTTCTGTATGTTGATCCATCTTTTTTCGTCCCATACCCCCTTTTGAGGTTTGAATCTAGATTTTCTTTATGCACATGAGAAACAAAACATACATATATCAATCGTTTCTTCCATATTGCTGCAAGAACTCTCTTGGTTGGTTAGGTCTACACTTAAAATGACATGCAATGATTCTGAAATTAGGTAATGGTTAATTGTTAACCTTTCTTTTGATCATCTTGTAAAATCATTGAGTTGCTAGTAGGATACAGACTGGAATACACTTCCAAACTTTCTGCACTTTTTAAACCGAGGTGAAAATCATGTAGCATTTATTGTACATAATTTTTATTAGACATGGTCTAAATGCTTCTTATTCATAAGGCTCAATAAATCACTTTCGCTTCTTATTTATATGAAGCTGTAGATAATTATTGCAATCCCAATCCAGGGTACCAAAAACAACCACTTTGTTGTCACAAGGATAAGGTTGTGTATATCCAATCCCCAAATCCCGCCGACATGAGAGCCACTTGCATTGGGGGGTAGTGGTATGTTATTGTACAAGCTTGATGCTTCACATTTATGTTTGTAGTTCGTATCACAATTTTTTTTACCCTTTTCTGTTTTTGGTGTTGGATTAAGTCTCATCAATGTCATATCAAGGAATTTAATATTGCTTTTCATCTCCAAAATATTGCAAAAGTTATCTCTGAGCTCCAAAATATTGACCTTGAATATGTTTTTGCATGTGGTTTTTCTAAATGTCCGAGTTGGTCTTTAATACTTTCTCTGTTTTTTGCTAATTAAAACATCTTGTGGAAATAAAATTTCAGGGTCATTTGACATTTATATTCATGTTCACAATGCCACATTTTATTGGGATCACTTTTCTCTCTTCTAATGTCATATGTATTACTAATCCAATTGTTCACTATTCTTTTTCATAAATTCTGTATTACCAAGAAATGACACACTTTAAACAAAGAAGTGTTTGAGAGTTAATAATAAACTAATATCTATCTATTAAATGGTGTTATTGCCAGACTCATCCCACCCAATCTTGTTTCATGTCGTCTGTTGACCTTCACACGCACTACTCCTACCAGGTACATTCTTCTTAATCTTGTTGCTTTTATTTAATAATTCCTTGCTTGATCTAGTTGGTTCAATTTTTTCCTTTTTTTTTGATCTGGTTGGTTTTATGTTGTGGCTTTGTTCATTTTACTATTAACACCCTTTTTCTAGCCTTATTAGCCTTCATCTGATCTAAATGTTCCTTCCTTGAATTTGAGATCTTATTGGTTTTATTTTTATCGTATATGGACTTTGATTATGAGTTGACCTTGCCATTACCTAAACTTAATTTAACTCTGAACTGAACTCGGTAGCTTTTTTGAACTTATTCACTCTTTATATGAATATAAATAAACTTGTGTTTCCATATCCATCATATTCGCCCTTTTTTCTTGAACCTAATTCTTTAATGGCAAATAGAAGAGTGTAAGAGCTCATTATAGCTGTATTTTGTATCTAGTTTTGATTTGACTCTGAATTGTTTTTCGCCAAGTTAATTAGGGCATTTTCCCAGGTGTTCGTTGTCTACATGACAAACAAGTGATAAACCTATAACCGTGGACTCGGGATTAATGTTACACAGAATGGGTTACAATAGAAATGGGATGTTGAAATAGGAAACACGGAACACTACCTGAAAGTCTCCTGGAACAATGGGTACTAAGGGATAATTTTTTGAAAAATAAATAGTATTGGAGTGAAAATCTAGAGTAAAGGGACCAAGTTTTGGGAACACGGAATGGTGGATTGTCTTTCCTGGTTTCTGTTCCCATGACAAAAGTTACTTAGTGGCAAGGTTGTTAGGATCGGGATTCTACGTAGGATCGTTGAAGGGGTAGGATCGAAATCAGTAGAATCGGATCGTAGGATCGTGTGATCCTACAAATATGCATTAATATGCTTTAGATAACTAATTTTCAATTGTATTTGTTCTTTTTTTTAAGTTTTAAGGTTTAACTTAACAATTATTCCACTTCAACTATTAAGTTTCGTATAAGAAATACCTTAATAATTATTTTAAAAATGCAAATCAAGAAAACTAGAATTTTAGTGATATTGATATAACTGTTAAGATATATACATATTTATACATAAGTAAAATTTGAATTATATGAAAAATTTGTACGATTAAAACTACCCTTGTAGGATCGGATCGTAAGATCGTAGGATCGTAGAATCGTGTTATGATCCTACCACTTAAATCTTGGAGCTATGTAGGATCGTACGATTCTACCAATATAAGATCCTACCTACGATCCGGATCGGTCGCCAAATTTTGGATCGTAAGATCGTAGAATCGTTGATCAGGATCGAGATTCTGATAACCATGCTTAGTGGACTTATTAGTTCTGATGAAATGCATTGATAGTAGACCTAAGGTGACGATATCGATGATGAATGTCTTTTTTTCAAGAAATTGTTGAATGAATTAGAAACTCAAATACATTCATACTTCTCCTGCATGCATGGCTGTTTGAATTGGTTAAAGTGGAACTGGTTCGCTACTGCTCTCTAGTTATGTTGGAGAACCTTCTATTGGTTTCCCTGAGAGGTTATGCTTGTTCCCTGTACTCTTTTATCTCACCTTCTGGTTCTCTCAAACCCTTTTTAGGAATTGAAAACTCCCCCCATAGACTCTTCTTGTTGGCCTATGTATCTACCTATGTTACTTGGCCTCTTCATTTTGCTTCACGTACCCGTGTCTGATCCTTGATGCTCGGATATTGGTATGGCACTTAAACACTTTATTTTAGACGTAAAAATGAATATTTAGACGTATCCAACTCTTGGACACGTACCAGTATCCAATATTTGTAACCAAGTCCAAGTAACATAGGTGTCTACAATCTGAATGTCTTCATTATATTTTCTGGATACTTTTTGCAGTTTGGAGCTTTTTGTAAAGAATGAAAATCAACTGTCAAGAGATTGAGAAAAAAAATCCTGAATCGACAATTTTTCTCTATTAGCAGTTGATTTCCGTACATTACAAATTCATATATATATATATATATATATATATATATATATATATATATATATATATATATATATATATATATATATATATATATATATATATATATATACATACATAGCAATGTTATACAACTAACACATGCATACATTAACATTTTCTTGAAGCTTTTAATACTTTTTAGAGCAGATAAATGCTATAAGCTGGGATTCAAACTAACAGCAACAGAAATGTAGAAGAGAAAGAGGAAGAAGATTGATTAAGAAAGAAAGAAAAGGATTACAAAGCTGATATTCGAGTGTCAGCCCACTCCTAAATGCCAAATGAGTAAAGTATTTCTTGTATGTTTAGCTAAGAATAATTGCTAGATATATATAGGGCTAGATCCTCTAGAATACTCTTTAGAAAATCTAACAGAAATCTAACAACCTCCTAACAAATTCATTCCCCTTTTATTTAATTCTATTTCTGTTATAACAGAATACAGCTAGTATTTTGCCACGTCACAGCTTCATTTACTCATTTGCTTTCTTTTGCCTCCTCTGGTAAGTAATTAGTGGTTTTGCCTTTGTGAAGGGCATAGCAATACCCCCGGAGTGAAGACGCACCTTGTCCTCAAGGTGAAAGAGTGGAAATTGCTTATGCAGTAGAAGAGCATCTTCCCAAGTGGCATCATCACGAGGCAAACCAGTCCACTGAATTAAGACTTCCAAATTGCCATCGGCTTTGTAGCGAAAACCCAAAAGAGAGGCAGGGGTAACCTGGAGCTCCAAAGTATCAGTAATATGAGATGGTAAAGCTGAAGGGAGATGATTACCAATGGCACGCTTCAATTGCGACACATGAAATACAGGATGGATGCGACTATGGGGTGGAAGAATGAGCTCATAAGCAGTACGACCCATCCTGGCTTTAATGGGATAAGGGCCATAATAGCGAGGAGCTAACTCCTCATTAAATTGGCGAGCTAAAGAGCGTTGCCGATAGGGTTGTAACTTAAGAAACACCTCATCACCAACAGAAAAATCCACATCACGCCTATGTTTATCTTCATTGGCTTTCATGAGTTGTTGAGCACGAAGCAAATGGAACTTCAAATCATCAAGCTGGGCATCGCGCTCTTGTAACATTTCCTCAAGGCTACCAATAGTAGTACGGCCAGAACCAACACGGGATAAATGGGGAGGGTGTCGACCATATAATGCCAAGAAGGGGGAGACCTTAGTAGACGTGTGGGGTGAGGTATTGTAGCTGTACTCCGCCCAATGAAGCCAAGAAAGCCAAGTCTTAGGCTGCCCATTGATAAAGCAACGTAAGTACGTTTCAAGAACCTTGTTAACGACCTCAGTTTGGCCGTCAGATTGGGGATGGTAAGCAGTACTTCGAGTAAGAGAGGTGGAATGCAGCCGAAAGAGTTCACGCCAAAAATGACTAATGAACACTTTATCTCGGTCAGAAACGATGGTCGTAGGAAACCCATGGAGGCGCACCACTTCCTTAATGAATGCATCAGCTACTATAGGGGCAGTAAAGGGATGTTTTAGAGCGATGAAATGGGCGAATTTTGTGAGACGATCCACCACGACCAACACCGTATCTTTACCACGGACTTTAGGTAACCCTTCCACAAAATCCATGGAAACGTGCTCCCAAACCTGATTAGGGATAGGAAGGGGCTGAAGTAGGCCTGCTGGGGTTAATGAAGATGATTTCTGACGTTGGCAAACAGCACACTTCTTGACATACTCCACAACCTGCTTTTTCATGCCTTCCCAAAACCAGTCTTTGGCAAGCCGTTGGTAAGTTTTCTCTTCACCCGAATGGCCGCCAGTAGGTGAATCATGATATTGAAACAACAATGTCGGAATGAAGGAAGCTGATTTGGGTAACACATAACGGCCTTTGTAAAGGAGCTGCCCATGATCTACAGTGAAGCCTTTAAGAACTTCATCTCCAGCTTGTACCCTTTGCTTGATAGAGGTAAGCAAGACATCCTTTTCCACTTCAGCATCGATGGCTGTCCAATCGACCAAAGCCGAGCTACATAATGAACTTAAGATCACAGTATCAGCATCAAATTGGCCTCTCCTGGATAAGGCATCAGCAGCCTTATTAGTTTTACCAGGATTATATAAGATTTCGAAATCATAGCCCATGATCTTGGTAAGCCACTTCTGGTATTCCGTGCCCACTTCGCGTTGCTCCAAGAGGAATTTTAAACTGCTTTGATCTGTACGGACCAAAAATTTGCGACCCAAGAGATAATGACGCCATTTCAAAATAGCAAAAACAATCGCCATAAGCTCCTTTTCGTATATAGGCTTTAAGCTAGCCCGATGACCCAAAAGCTTGCTAAAAAATGCAATGGGATGATTTTCCTGTATCAAGACAGCACCAAGACCACTATTAGAAGCATCTGTTTCAATTAAAAATAATTTTGTGAAATCGGGCAAAGAAAGCACCGGGGCCTGGGTCATGGCCTGCTTTAATGTATTGAAAGCCGTGAGAGCTTCTGAATTCCAGCCATATGCATCCTTTCGAAGCTGATCAGTTAAAGGCTTGGCAATTTGAGCATAGCCACGAATGAATTTTCTATAATAGCCAGTAAGCCCAAGAAATCCTCTTAGCTCCTTCAAATTCCTGGGTTCGGGCCATGAAACCATTGCCTCAACTTTGTCTCTGTCCATTTCCACACCTGCACCAGTAATAATATGTCCCAGATATGCTACTTTCGCAACCCCAAATGAACACTTACTTCGATTGACCACCAAGGAATGGGACTGTAATGTGGCTAACACGGATGAGAGATGTTCGACATGGTCAGCAGCTGTCTTGCTATAAACCAGTATGTCGTCAAAAAAGACGAGGACAAACTGGCGGAGATACGGACGGAAAACATCATTCATAAGAGCTTGAAACGTTGCCGGGGCGTTGGTTAAGCCGAAGGGCATTACTAGGAATTCGTAGTGCCCTTCGTGGGTGCGAAATGCAGTTTTGGGAACATCACTGTCACGCATACGAATCTGGTGATAACCAGATTTGAGATCAAGTTTGGTGAAAATTTGGGCTCCATACAACTCATCTAGCAATTCATCAATGTTGGGTATGGGAAATTTATCAGGTACTGTGACTTTGTTGAGGGCCCTGTAATCGACGCAAAAGCGCCATGAGCCGTCCTTCTTTTTAACTAAAAGGACAGGACTCGAAAATGGGCTGATTGATGGTCGAATGATCTGAGCCTTAAGCATATCACTCACCAACCTTTCGATTTCATTTTTTTGCACCTGAGGATATCGGTACGGTCTCACACTAACCGGATTAGTCCCTTCCTTCAAAGTGATGCTATGGTCATGTTGTCTAGAAGGTGGTAGGGTATGGGGTTCAGCAAAAATGGATTGGTATTTGTGAAGAACAGGTTGAAGTATTTCAGGTATAAGGTCACTGGGTGGGTTGGTTTTCTCCTGCATCATACACAACTCAACTAATACTCCTTGTTTCTCCTTACGTAACACTCGCTCCATAGCCTTAAGGGAAATTTGAGTGACCCCCAACGAAGGATCCCCTCTAAGCTCGACAATCTGCCCATCCCAATAAAATTTCATGATCTGCTCTCTCCAATTTGTAGTAATATCCCCCAACTTCTCTAGCCATTGTAAGCCCAAAATAATATCCGTACTCCCTAACTCCAAAATCAGAAAATCATCACAAATTTTCAATCCTTGCACCTCAATCTCCAATTGTTTACATTCTCCTTCACCTTGAATACAGTCCCCATTACCCAAGGTTACCCCAAACTTGAGCATAGATGAAAAAGGTAGGTGAAATTTTTGGACAGTGTTTAGGGAAACAAAATTATTTGTGGCTCCAGGATCAACTAGCAAAATTACCTCCTCCCCTTGGATTTTACCCCTCAACTTCATTGTTTTTGGATTTGTTAACCCAACTACTGAGCTCAAAGAAATATCAACTAAGGGTGATTCAGGCATATCCAACACTGGTTCGGGCTCCTCAATCAGTGGTACATCATCTACATCCTCCGAAGCTGCTACCAAAACCGATAACTCCTTCCTAGAACACACATGGGAGGGAGACCATTTGTCATTACAAGTAAAGCAAATTCCCTTAGCTCGTTTCTCCAACATTTCTCGGTTAGTGAGGGTTACACGAGGCCGATTATGGGTAGGGTTTGGATTGAAGGGTGCTCGATGTGGGTTATGGCGGTGGTTGTTCTGTGTGGAATTATGCATGTGAGAGGAAGAAGATGGGTAAGTGATTTGTTTGGGTGGGTAGGGCTGATTTTGATAAGAGGTGGAGGGTAAAGTAGTAAAATAAGGTTTTCCAGGATTAAAATAATCCTTAGTGGGTCCCTTACTTTTATAAGACTCAGGATGAAGTTTCTGGTCAATTCTTAAGGACCATACCATTGCCTCTTTTAAAGACACAGGGCCATGAACTCTAAGCTCTCTTCTCACATCATCTTTCAATCCCTTCACATAAGACCCCAAAGAAAAAGGTTCATCAATCTTACCCAAAGGATTAGCACGCTCTATAAACTCCTGCTGGTAGGTGGCGACATTTCCGATTTGTCGTAAATTCATCCACTGCTCATGGAGTGTGCCTTCATCTAGCGGTCGAAAATACTCCAACAACATCGCCTTTAATTCCTCCCATCGACAAATAGGATGTTGTTGATGTTCCCAATGAAAACGCAATAAGGCGTTTCCCACCAAACTGACCACTGCTGTCTCCATGATTTCCGCCTCCGACAGCTTATAAAAGTGGAAGTATCTCTCAGCCTGGAAGATCCAGCCATCCGGATTCTCCCCGTCGAACAAAGGTAATTCGAGAGATCTAGGTTTCCAATTCATCTTATCTTCGA
The DNA here is from genome assembly GCA_019776075.1 of Amaranthus palmeri. NCBI lineage: Eukaryota > Viridiplantae > Streptophyta > Magnoliopsida > Caryophyllales > Amaranthaceae > Amaranthus > Amaranthus palmeri. Next base: position 470,344 of record JAAKBH010000021.1, read on the forward strand.
TTGGGGGGTTTTGAAGGGTTCGGTTATTTGGGTCGAAAATGGTTTCAGGTGGGTTACTCCTTTCTCCAGTAATTTTTTCGCATAACAATTGTAAGGTTTGGTTGACATGGTTTAATTGTGAGGTTAGGGTTTCGTGTTTTTGGGAATTTTGGGTGAGTTCTGAGCGGATCTTGTCCAACTCAGAATTAAGGACAATGGGAATTTTGGAAAACTCGGTTTCTAGGGTTTCAATTCGCTGGGTATTTGTGGTGTTCACCATGGTTAGTTTTAAGCTCTGATACCAGATTTGCTATAAGCTGGGATTCAAACTAACAGCAACAGAAATATAGAAGAGAAAGAGGAAGAAGATTGATTAAGAAAGAAAGAAAAGGATTACAAAGCTGATATTCGAGTGTCAGCCCACTCCTAAATGCCAAATGAGTAAAGTATTTCTTGTATGTTTAGCTAAGAATAATTGCTAGATATATATAGGGCTAGATCCTCTAGAATACTCTTTAGAAAATCTAACAGAAATCTAACAACCTCCTAACAAATTCATTCCCCTTTTATTTAATTCTATTTCTGTTATAACAGAATACAGCTAGTATTTTGCCACGTCACAGCTTCATTTACTCATTTGCTTTCTTTTGCCTCCTCTGGTAAGTAATTAGTGGTTTTGCCTTTGTGAAGGGCATAGCAATAAAGTTAACAAAGCTTTTTCTTAACCCATCACTGGTCCAACCCACAACTATACACTGCCTTTTCTGTTATGAGGACTAATTGTCTTGTCTTTTTTTAATTTTTAGGTACGTCATTTTCCTTTGTTGAAAATGTTTGAATTTGGTGCTTCATTTTCTTTTATGTACCTTTTTGAATGTAAAAAACAATGTTATCCATGTTCATATTGTTGTTCATTGAATGAGGTCTGACTGGTAATTTGAATATGTGAGAAGTAAAGGGAGAGAAGAGTAAGGACTAAGGAATGGAGCAGTAATTCCTGAAGAATAATATAACAAAAAGAACAAATTATGATAAACCATTATTCAATATTTACAATGGATATATCAATATAAAGCTTAGCAAAGCATTTTTCTGTAAGAAAAACTGTGGCTGCGTGTGCTTTTGGAAGTTCTCTGATTCTGCTTGTTTAATGATGTTGTGCTGGTGGTATATTAACCATTGTTAAATGAGATGTCACATATTATGCTTTGCGATGATATCTTTTATGGAATATATAGTTTGTGGAGATGCTAAAGCCTCATTGCCTTTTAGGTTATGTTGCCCGAAGCTGTAGCTATTGTTATGGCACCAAGAGACCGGAACAGGTATATAACTAAATCAAATTTTGTTGCTCAAAATTTTGTGTATTTTTTGTGTTTGTAACTTATGAGTTCTGCTCAATCAGAAGCCATGGCATATTTCGATTAACAACCCCGGGTGGAATGTCGGTCATTAGACATTGTGAGCAACGTGGATTTCATTCACATGAACAACCTTCCGATGGCGGGCCGATATACAAACAATGTACAGATGTATATATGAATCCCAAGCTGAAGTTTGACATTATAGATCTTAGATAATTATTGTTGAATACCAAGATTTTTTTCCTCTCTTCTCATTATATGGATTGTGTTGCTCGTTGGTTTTGTAATTGTAAGATATAACCGTACATATTGTAAAATGAGAAAGAAACTGATAGCTCTTGGATCGTGTTATGAACTGGCAAATGAATCTGTACTTTTGTAACATTCATGCATAAATTCATTGTATAAATCAATGTCATTTAATTTTCTATGTCGTTACGACATGAATATCAAACCGCACGACCATGCATCACTAGGAACTAGAGTGACCGAGTGATCACATACAAATACATGCGTCTTAGTCAATATGCTTCATATTTTTATTGACATTCTTATTTCAGCAAGAACTATTGACATGCGTATTGACAATCTTAAACAACATCATCATCATCCTACCAGTGCATCCCGCTTGTAGAAAACTATGGACAGAGTCTGGGGAGGGAAGGACGACTACAACTCATACCCTTAAAGGAAAGCACGGCCAAAAAGAGTCCTTCGGCTCGAGAAAGATAAAGATACGTTCCTGCCACGTGAGAAATTAATAAAATGCATATAGATAAAATAAACAAGTTAAAAACAATTAATAAAACTTAAAAACATTAATATTAATAATAAAAAAAAAAACGAGGATCCTAATTCAACCTTCAATTGGCCTATCTATACAACCTTCAATTGTTTTGGTTCCAAACCTAATTATTGACAATCTTAAACATTATAAAAATAACAAAAAGCAAAGAGATCAAACCTTAATTAAAAGAGAAAATAAAAAAAATGAAAACATAAAACGAAATACAAGGTACTAGCAGATTACCAAGGCTTAAGTACTACTTAATTGAATTAAAGTGAAATTAGGTACATTTAATATCCCATTACAAAATAAAATCTGAAATAATTAAAAACTCAAAATAATAACAAAAACATTATGATGCATAGATGCTCGCATTCATCCGACTCAACCAGCAGTAGGCACTAGAACACAAGGGCACAATCGATCGTTTTACTGTAGTTGTTGATTGGCTTTCGCAGTTTGCCTTCTGCTACTTGCTGCTTGCTCCTATGTTGTTGCTTGATTTTGGAGATGGTAGTGAGTCGGCTCTTCTCCTTGCCAACTCGTCAAAAGTTGAAAGCTCTCAGATATCCATGGCAAGAATGATATCAGGGAGTTGCAACTTCCCCAGCAATATGAACATATAGCAAAAGGGCAAATCATGTGGCAATATTTTCAATTCTTCTTTCTAAATGGATCATTTCGAGAAGTTGAACTTGCTTGGAGGGACTTCCAATGTTTGATTTTAGTTGCCACTACAAAAGTACAGGAAAGCAAAAATAAACCAAAGCATGAAGATGAACTTAGAGGAACCAATTTGGTGAATTTGCATGTAGATGTCATTTCCAAAGTTGTTGATGCAAAACCATTTTGCGACTTCTTTCCGAATCTGAAATAACCATCACGTACAACTTAAGAGTCAGCATGATACAGTTTTATCTTGACACCTTGGCAACATTACATAATGAAATACAGCAAGCTAACATAGCTTAGCTAATCAATCAGTAAGGAGTCTGTGGTTCAACGAATTGGAATGGTTGGATTGGAAGGCCATGCCAGGAAGTTATTGATTGAAAACCTGACATCTCTTTAAACAAATTTGTTTCTCTCATATAATGGACTTCTTTATCCGGAACGATAACTTTTGAAAATAAAAAAAATTATGAGCCTCTTTATTCCGAACAAACACACCATTACAAAAAGGACATTTTATACCAATACCAACTGTCATTATCATGAAAATACTCAGAAACCCGTTTTTGGCAAGGATAATTGAAGTTCGTGTAAGAATTGTAGATTTGAAGAACCGGGGTAGGGGGAAGGTCAGAAGAGGGTAAACACACTTTCAGGTCAACATCTTTAGCATTGGAAATATATTTTGTTTCTTATCGTAAGCTGTGACCATCGATCAAGAAAAACAAATTTAAGCAAATTAATTTTGTATAGCTATACTGAACTAGTGGGAGTTTCATAGCTGGAGAAGAGTGGAACTGTGGGAGCTTCATATAGATGTTGAGAGAAAAAGCGGGATAGTCGTTTGTAGTGTACTAGTGTCACTATTTTCTGTACAACACAAGGGTTTGATACTAGAGGAAAGTGGAGAAAGAATCTTAGGGGTAGAGACAAGAAAAAGGTTATATGGGACAACTATATTCTGTACAGCAACTAAGGTTTGATGATACTTGAAAAAATAGATACACAATCCTAGGGGCTGAGGCAGGATCAAGGTTCCATCATGTGGTTGCTGTGCCTGTAAGGGATCGATAACCTAAAATATTCCATAGAGATCAACCAGATGCTTTATAAATGCAGGCAGAAAAGGAACGATTTTCAGCCTTATTGTGATTTTCATATCATGTTACAATCTATACACATGACAATCTTCCTCGAAGGACTGTATAATCGTTTCCAGCAAATGGTGTATAAGTCTTAACAAGGAGGTTGTTGAAAGACGGGAGTTAAGAGCAAGATTACAGAGCGGTTGTAAATTGTAATGTGAGTTACATAACAAAGTATCAATGTAGCTTGCCAGAAAACGAAAACAAGCTTTACCATTGTGCCTTTTAGAGAGACCAATACCAGCATTTCATTGAATGAAAGGGAGTGAGTGCTAAAAAACAACCCTTCCATGTCAAAATATGCATTCATGCATTTCTACATGTAAATTTGACCACTAATTTCTATCAAAAAATTATTGAGAAACATTTTACGATGGCATTCATTAAAAAAAACTTTAACAGTGTTACGTTTCAAGATTTCAATAGGGTATACTATAAAAATTAATAAAAAGGTCAACGTTCAAGTTTGAGATTTGTCGTTCCATTGCATAATAAAAGGCACCCAAGAAATTTGAAATTTGAACCAATAGAACACCAATGTGATCAAACTTACCGAAAATATTGTCCTACAGATTTCCACAAGGAACCACCATTTTTGCTCTTCTGGTTTGAATCGTATTTGTTTGGTCTTACCATCTTACTTTTGTCTGCACCACAATGAATTTTCTAGAGCATAAGTTGAAGTAGAACAAATAAAACACTATCGTGCAGTACAATACTGGCTCATAAGCTTTTACCATCGATAGAAGTTGAGTACATCTCTGATGATGCCTGTAGATAAGCCAATTCTTCGACTAGTGCCCTTTCTCTGTCACTGGCATCACATTATTGCTTGTTAAAAATATTTTGTTTGGAAAGTGAGATTCCACTACTAAAGACCTCATAAGCAATACCAATAAAGGCACAGGACATCAAAAAAACATCGAGTGCCACAATATATCTAGTACAATGTTGTTGGTCTATTCTTGTACCTTAACCAGTACACAAGTCATAGTGGACAGCTTATTCAATTAACAAATATTTACTTCCCCTGCACCATAAATACTTATGAAATTTAGCGAAAGAGAAAAAAGAAGGTAATGTTTCCAGTGTATGAGGAAGAATCAACCTGAATCAAAGACTAAAAATCCAATATGCCTAGCAGTTCAGATTCTGGAGGAATCTGAAGATAACAGAACTTATTGAACTGAAAGCTCCATTAACAAGTAAACAGAAAAGAAATTAAATTGTTTCGAAAAGTGCTGTCAAGAGAATCAGACATTAGGGAAGGAGACCCATCATCCAACTCGAATTTTTAATAGATCATCAAGTACAAATGGAATAAAGGAATTCCTAGCAAAACAACAAATATATTGCTTCAGGAAATCTCATCCTGAACCTAAGATATGCAGATTATGCTCGTCAAATCAAAATAAAGTCATCAAATCATTCAGCTTTACACACCAATCCTCGTCATTGGTTAATGCTTCTTATTTTTGCTCATTCTTATCAAATAGAGATTTTGTAAACAATGTATCCTTTTGCTTTTGGCTGTGTCTTTTCTCCAATCCTCTTAAATGGAAAGACAGGGAAATGAAAAAATGCAAAAGGGATCAAACCTTAATCTTTTAGGGATCTTGATGTCCACAATAAAAACATGATCACCTCGTCCAGAGCGTTCATTACTCTTTGGTATTCCCATACGCGGTAATTTTAAAGTTTCTCCAGGCTGAATTCCAGAAGGGATAAGAAGTTCCTTTGAACCCTCCACAGTTTCCACCTAAAGTTGACATACTGCTCATCACTTGAGACAATTGAGATAGCTACAAAGTCCACTAAAATAATATTATCATTCCAATTATAAAATTTTCAAACAAAATTCCTCTACAAACTACAAAGATTAGGAGAAATTTCTCAAAAAATAAGCAGAAAATCAAAACTAGAGGATCACAAAGTTTCTAGAAAGAATTGGAGATAAAGATCCAGTCACTCTAAAGAAGCAATGTTCAGTTAGAACAAGTTAGATATTTAAGTTGGACCCTTTTTTTTTCTAGGGAGAAGTGCTCTCTATTTTTGACTTGAGAGTAACAAACTTTATCATGGAGAACCTTACTGCTTGCCGTGACACATACTAGGGTATGTTTTTGGAGCAAGGAAAAATTGAAAAGTGGCGCTGAAAGGGAGGATCCCCAACAAAGATTTAGGAATGGTCGTTGAGTTAGAAAAAGAATGGATGTCAAATGCTGCAAGCTCACATGGATTTTTCACCCAAACCAATGAAATCCTTGCATATGACTTGATCATCGCACCGTTCGTCCAAAGAGAAACAAGTCAACAACTAATTAATTGCAGCAAAAGAAAAAAAAATGTTGATATATGCGTAGAAATTTTTGTTTGTTAATATTGTTTTTGTCGCTATTGTTGTCTAGTGATATGAGAGCTTTATTGATTTCAAAGTGAATTTTCCTTTGTTGATCATGGCATTCAAGGGACCTTCGGTTCCTGTGAGACTTAATCCATATCCAAATATTTTGCTTTGACTTCATAAGGGTCTATAAAATCCTCATTACACGGTTAAATCAACCAATTAGTTGGATTGCAAGAAGGGAAGCATGTTGCAAGCGTTCGGACTGATGAGTATTTGGTACTTGGATCCGAATGGACTACAAAAATAAGAGCGATAGAATTGGATATGTTTATCGAGTGTTATTTCTTATAAATATCCAATAATTTTTGTATTAGTGAACATTTTATGATGGATTTTAAAAATAAATTAGTGCAATTACTTTCTGTTTCATATGTACACTAAAACTTAGGGTACTCACGTATATTTCAAGAAGAAGCTTGAGATGAAGCTTGAGATGAAGATCGGATAGATTGAACCAACAGTTAACGCAGATGTAGGACCAAGTTTTGAAATATAATCTTATTACATGAAGCACGCATATGGTGTTTTTTGCCTTTCTATTGTCGACTCTCAAATTAGGCAGCATGCTTTAGGCATATGGTGATCTAAAACATCCTCTTGGTTATTGCAAGGGTAAGAATAATGGATTAAGTTTCTCAGCCATTCCAAAGTGGAAAAGTCCTAAAGTTACAAAAGAATTTATCAGCAATTAGCATTCAAAAGAGAAAACTCAATAACAGTACCAACGCTTGCTAACATCAAATCTTGGTGATCACTCATTTTTTAAATGAAAAAAATTTATTAACAAGCATACCTTAATTACAGTTCCTAAAATTGCATCAGTGTAGCTGATGCAGACTCTGGAGTAAAGATTGAGACCTTCTCTCCAAATTCCAGTTTTTTCTTTGACATGGAGAACCAAGTATAGATCTCCATGAATACCCCTGCAAGAAAAAGAACACAAGAAAAAAGAAATTATGTCAACTTTGCATCTCTCATTGATTCCACAATGGAACCAAGATGTCATATAGATAAGCTTTCCCAAAATAAAAATTCCAATCCCCTGAACATCAAGAGTGCAGCACCCATCTATCGAGCCGTATATGGCAGAGAATGCAACCATGAAAAAACAAAAGATATGCCTCTGTATATAAATGTCAACTAGCCTTCCTTTAGAAGTTCCCACAGAACTCTACCAAAAACATATTAAATTATGAATACAGGCTAAAGAAGATTAGGTTAAACTTATGTCATCATTCCAGATAAGCATTGGTGACAGATCATGCCTTCTTTTCTATCTTGTCATCAAAAACTAGCACAACATTCAAGATCACCATCCCACTAAGAACTGAAAGGACTAACAAAGGGACGTTCAACGCTAAAAATGATTTCAAATATTTGAGCAAGACCCTTGAACCTATACCATTTGTTCCAGATATGCATTGGTGACAGGGCACGTCTTTTCTAATGTGTCTAAAGCAAGTAGCAAGATAATTGATATTAAAAAATCACCACTCCCCCAGCATTTATTATGACTAAACCAGAGATATATAAACTTAAAGTGAGTAAACATACAAAGCACAGAGACAATGTATTATTTTGTTAATAGTTTACTTGTGTTCACAATTGTTTGTTCCGACATTTGACAATATTACATCAGAGCTGAGATTATGAAAAAACGGGTATGCATTATTTGCATTTACTACTTATCTAAAAACCCCAAAGAAACAAAAAGAGACATACATACACAGCAAGAAAATTCCAGGTAGAACTAACCTGTTCCTATCTAAGTTGCCTTCTCCCCGCAGCTGCATTGTGGCCCCATCATCAACACCTGGTGGGATAACTACATCAAAACTTCGTTGAGATCTTATGGCTCCCATGCCATCACACTTAGTACAATTATCAGTGATGATTTTGCCATTCCCTTCACAGCTCAGACATGTAGATACCTACAAAATGAACATATTATGCAATGCTAAAGAACAAGCATACATTTTTAATTGCGAATGAACAATTGTAATACCCATAAATTTTACCCATTATTATTTTATTTTTTATATACAAAAATTATAAAAACTTAAATTTTCAATCATCCAAAATTCAAATTTTAAAGTTCAAATTTTCTTTTAAAAATCATGTTTCGAATACAAAATGTTGAATTGGTCAAAAACTTTTAAAATCTTGTTAATCAGTATTTTCAGATTTTATAATTAAACAATCTATAACTCTATTTTTTATTTCAAATTTTATTTTACTCATCTTAAATTTAAAACGTTGTTTTATTACTTTTTTTATAAATATAGCTCTCATTCTCTGCCATCAATAAGGGTTCAAATTTGAAGTTGTTACAACAATTGGCAATAAAAAACACATAAAAGGTAGTTACTAAATACTAATAAGATTGAGCAACACAATCAACATTGAATGATGACGACAAAAATGTAGCATGAACTTCTAGGGTTAACAATTAACTAATAGAGAAAAGAGCAGACAAAGTTAGATGAAAGATCATGGTGTAGAAGCATATTGTGACCATAAAATTAAGCAAATAAATAAATCTACCTAGGGTTCAGAATTACAAGATTTAGCTTACATACCCACTATCCTTGTTCAATCAACCAAAAGTTATAAGATTTGAAACCTTGGAGTTGTAGTATTACCTGAGAAACAACTCCAAAAGGGGTTCTTTGACTTTTCATGAACCTTCCTCTACCTCCACATTCATTACACGACTTGATAGAATCGATCGTTTTAGCTCCCGTACCATCACATACACTACATGTTTCTAAACAAGGAACTTCGATAGATTTTTTTCCTCCAAAGACTGATTCTTCAAAGGATAGATGCAGATCAAACCTGAAGATAAAATTTTAGGAATTATAGTAGCACTCTGAAAGAAGGATAAAGATATTCGGAAAAAAAGGTGGACCTGATACTCTGCATAATCTATGATATGCAAAATATCAGAGATAGTCAATTATAAAATGTGAAGTTCGCATGGAAGCTGCCATCAACAAGTCAATACATCACCACCAATGAAGACAAAATTCACACAAGTCAGAGGTATCTATTTGTCCTTATATACAGACTGTCCATATTCGTGTTCTCATGTGCGGTGATCTACATACAATGTGACTATGTCCAGCACAACAAGTGACTAACTCCCATATATATAAGAACCAGATTTGAGGTTTTTTAGTCCTGCGCACGTCACAGCTTCCTGGCTCTCATCCTTTTGGCTTTCATATCACTAACATTTCCGGACTTCTTGCCTAATTACTAATCAAGCTATATCACCATTTAGATAATGAACAAGAGCGCGTAAAAGAGAGTCGACAGATGAGATGAATAATTTTACTGGTGAGCCATCAAATGTTATACATGTTTTGTATTGCAGTTCCGACTTTTCTAATCAAGGAGACAATTCTAAGGCAGTCTTCGATATAGCAACTAGATTTTTTTCTCGTTGTGTACTGCTACACAAGTCATCTAAGAAAATTGGTTCACAAGTGGCATATCCTCCATTTGGGGTTCCCAAAAAGCCTATAGTGAGATAACCAGCAATCCAGAATACACATTGCACCAATTTTGTACTACTTTCGGTAGAGCACCGTGCTGTTGAAACAAACTTCAACAACAGCCCCCATAATTCTTTTCATCAAACTCCATTTAGCTCTGCTAATACTTTTTTTAACAAGTGTAGAAAACAGACTGAGTTAACAATTGGGAGTGCTCTACACTGGCGCTAAACTTTGTTGTCATAACCGAAGGGTATTAATTCCTTGATTGTGTCTCACTGGGTGAACTTATTAAGGACCTACCAGAGCCACCAAATAAGTTTTACTAATATACAAGATAGATGAAAGATAAAATGCAGGAATAGTCACCTTAATTTTATTATGCACTATGATGAGCTGTTAGAGGGTAATTTGCTGTAAAAGGGGTTGAGACTATTGAGTTTGTTATGCATTAAATAAATAAATAAATAAAAGATCAACAAAAAACATCATTTACCATTTACCCTTGTATTTTAGTTGCTATTCATCCTGAACAGTACTTAGTTCCTGTTTAAAAGCCAGGGTCGCCATAGATACTTGAGCCCAAATCAAAAGTGAGTCGTACCTCTTGAGTGCTTAGCTCCCAAGAAGCTTGGTTCATCTAGGTATGTAGAGCACTAAGAGTGAAATTCCTCCATGTGGTCCAAACATAGAATGAAGTGGGCGAATGACTGAAGTAACATAACCTCAATTGCTATTTCACCACTTACCAGTTGGTTTAAAGATAAAAGACTCTTACTCATTACCTAATTCTAAGCCATAGTTTAACTTAATGGACTCCTCTTGAGACATTAGGCATAGAGATAACAAATTGTATGGTATGGCAAAGAAAATAAGAAGTGCTCCCAATATTCTCGTGCCCACTTTCTTTTTTCAACCATTTAATAGTATTCAATCCAATTCTATTTTGTTTTCTTTTTGGTAAATTATTATCGTGTGTGACTCTGAAGGACACGGGTACAACGGCAATTATATTGTATCAATGTGCGGGTAACATATGAAGCGACTAGCCATAGATATTAATAAAGGAACAGAGAAAAAAAATTTCTAACCTACCAGCTACCTTCATTTCTTTCATGTTGCAACATTCCCCATTGTTAAAAATGCCATATCATTCGCAACATTTCAATTTTTGTATTCTTATTTCACTTTCTCGCTTTTTTCCTCTTGCACTTTCTCTTTACACTTGCTCTTTGATATTTCTTCTCTCTTCTCCCACTTGCCCCTCTTAATATCCTTATCCCTACCTTTCTTAATATGCATGCAAGCCATTAGGTTGCAGCAAATTAGAAACAAAAATACGTATATTCTAGAGTTAAGATAATAATTAACAAAAAAGGAAGGTATCATCATTAGCTAAATTTGTACAAAAATAAATAGAAAAACTTGTGTTATTTTGGGTTGTCAGCCATTAATTCTTATTCTGAAGCCACAAAAATTCAAAGTGGGTTACAATTTTATCTGCACCGCACCATATCTCTTGTGCTTTATTTATATAGGCATTTATAAAAAAAAAAAGGAGGAAATGAAGGGAGTGATAAGAAAAGGGAGGGGAATGAGAGTGTAGACTAAAAATGATAAGAGGGATGATATGCAACATTACCAGATATCCAGATTATGCCTGCTTCTGCTTCTCCTATCAAATTTAGAACCCATGCCTTGACCTCCAAAAAATTCATCTGTTTCCCCAAATATTGAATCAAAAAATTGAAAAGGATCAACCTACGTAAAATAAGAAACACATCAATCATAAGCACTAGTGCAATTTTCTTTGCATTACCTTTTTTCTATTCTCACTAGTATGAAACTATCAACAAAATAAAACAGACATTTCCCAATATAATTAGCATCCCCCTTTTTAAAACTAAATCAAACATGTGCTTATTCTAGAATCCCTTGAACAAATGCCTTAAATCAAAGTCTTGTACCCAACACAGAAAAGGATGTTTAGCAAGTTATACTATACCTACGATCTCCCAGAGTGATATTATATTAATGTTTTAGCTGAATTGTTGTTTTATCTCAACAACAAACAAGCTGGTGACAACTAGAGAATGACATCATAATTTAGTTACAAAGACATGGGTGTTAGTAAAAGAAAATAATCTTAGCTCATTAAAAATAGATGGAATTGGAGGAAAAAATATCATTAGAAAATGATGAAGAGATAGTTTTATTTCTTGATTGTCATTTTGGGAGTCTTAGGCAAGACCTAGAGCTATCTTAATTCAACTTAAACATCACATTCTATATTTGATACCATAGTTGAACATGAATGAAAGCAAAGGTATCAAAGCCTTAAGATTAGAGATGCCAAACATCTATAGGCTCACAATCTCAATATGTCCACTCTCCAGGCAATTACTTTAAGAACGATTGAAGTCCAGGATAAGTTTAAACCACCTTAATGAAAAGGTTAAGGTTTTGAGGGCAGGCAATTCAAGGAACGAGACATAGGGGGTAAGTTGAGAGCCAATGGAGCTTTTCTATTAAAGAGTGGCGAACTCCAGTATATTTGAGTTAATCATGCCTTCTTTTTAGTACTCATATTGTCTAAAAGCTCAAGTAAAAATTTATTTAAAAAAAAAAGAAAAATTCACAACTAGAAACTATTATATCTATAAGTACTCATCAAACACCAATTATAAAAACCTACACATCTAGGTAATCACTAATCACCCAACATTGAGTATGAAATATTTGTTATTCTTGTAGGACACAACGAATTTTGCAAGTAAACACGAGAAAGGGTAGCAAACACTGATAAAAAGCACTTAACACAAAATCTTACTTCTTGAGCATCAAAGCTTGGGTCAATCGACTCTCCCTGCAAACCTGCTTCACCAAAACGATCGTACAAAGCTCTCTTCTCTGTATTAGAGAGGACCTACAAGAATACTTTTAGGATTGAGAATTCAAAAAAATTGATGTAAATTTTACCAACCATTCTGTGACACACATAAATAGAAATCTATATAAATAAAAAAGGAAAAAATAGAGGAAAATTACCTCATACGCGGCACTTATTTCTTTAAACTTTTCCTCCGAACCGGGAGCTTTGTTCATATCCGGATGGTACTATTTAAACACAAAAGTTTTGTAAGTCCATCAGAAAAATGTCCCCCGTGAATTGACATTCCATCAAAAAATTTTAATAAGAAAAGTCAAACATGTTCTCAACTAGTAATTAAGAATATAAGAGGCCTAAGCATAAGTAACTCGGACATAGCACAAAGCTTCTCTTGGTTTACACCCTTAGGTTTTTAACACAAACAAAAGTCCTTAAGTTGTCTAGTTTAGAATCCTTAATGGACTTAATGTTGTGTTTAAGCTTTGAAATTTTTTATCTCACCTGCAATACCTAAATCAATACTTAGTTCTTAACTCATAAATCAGCTCATTTATTGTCAGAGAGAAATTATGGAAATGTATACAAGTTGATAGCATCAGAATCAATTAATAGCAAGGTGAACCTTGAAAAATTCCATCAATCATAGTGTAGTTAATAATAAATTAACACTTCATAGTCTCAGTTTCAGTTACATCGTAACTCTTAGTTTCAGTTTCATATTCCAATCACTGCAACAAGCATAGATTTAAAACTGCAAACACCTACAATGCCTGAAAGATTGGAATTGTTATCTTTCATCCGTGAGTCTTTTAACTCAGATTTGACCCTAAATTATATGTTCTACTCGACTATCAATTTTATTAAATTTGTAGATCATTTGTTGTTTTTCTCACTTGATTACATAAAGCTATTTGAACTAATAGGGTTGCACTAGATCAAAACCTTCCACTTTTAGTCATTTGAACTCCTATTTGATTCTATAATGAAGAATTGAAGATATGTATTTTGAACCTAATTAGTTTAATGTTAACAGTAGTTATAAAGCTGCATATTCATCATTAACCAAAAAGGGAAGGGAGGGAGGGAAATAGAGGATAGTGAACCGGATAAAAAAAAACTTTTTCACATTTTAGACAAATTACATTCTTCCAACATTTTAAAGATTTAGAGTGAAAACACACTAATTTTCCCTCCCCTTCCTTTCCCTTCCCTTCCCTTCCCTCCTTTCCAAAAATCTCATTCAAACATAGTGTTGGGGAAAAAACTGAAGAAAAAACTTGAGGGTGACCAAAGAGTTCCAAAAACCAAGACTTAAGTGAAAACATAGCAAATAATACTGAATAAAAGTTGAAAACGATGACGTATTAGAGATCGAACGTTGTGTTACAACCTCTAATATCACCAAGATCGGAAGTATGAAGTCGTGTGAATCAAATTACGCAAACAATATGAAATCGATGTTTGTAGGAATAAAATGCAATAATAAACGACACAAAATATTTAACGAGATTCACCCAAATTTTGGCTATGTCCTCCGGTGTAGTATCTCTTATATTATAACAAATTTGAGAATTACAATTAGAGAAGAGATAATAGGCTAGAGTTTGGCTTGGGTTATTTTTGTGGATTTTGTGGATTTTGTGGATGTCTTTGGATTGCTAATGAGCTTCCTATTTATAGTGCTAGGTACATCTAATGATAATGCACACTTAATAAATTCTTTGAAGCTGAAAAATAAGTGACTTTGTAACAGCTTCAAGGCAAGACAATCGACAACGAAAGGAATCCAATGACAGCAGGGGTTGCTGCTCGTTCGAGGCACCAATGTGCTCGTTCAAGCAGCTCACAGGTCGAGCCACTGATTTCACCAGCAGTAGGTGCTCATTCTAGCCATCCACACGCTCGTTCGAGCACAGCTTCCAACAGCTCCTGTTTTGGTTCTGTGCTGTGAGCTCGTTCAAGGCAATAAGACTCCTTGAAACGCCTTGTTCGAGCACCCATAAGCAGTAGCAGACTTTTAGGCTTCCAAACTTGTCATTAACTCCATTCATCATGCACAATAACTCACACATTTACCATACACCTTAATCACCACATTTAATCACATACACATTAAGACACCATCTTGATGCACCCATTAAACATCCCATAGGATTCTAACACACTAATTCATAAGAGTTATTTTTGTGCACTCAAGTCACACCATTCATAACAAAAGTACATAGCAAATACGACGTACATGTTTTAGATGCCACATTAGGGAACATAATGCAAGTGCATCTCAAAGCAAACATGTTCTTAGTGCCACTCAAAGTAAACAACTCAAGGAGGAAGAAAAAGGTCATGATTTGATTTAAACCAACAAAAATAGAGTCCTTAATCATATTCATAGCCTTCTACATCCATTATTAATCACAATTTAAGTATCTAACATCATAGTATAATCAAACTTACCAAATAACCCAAAACGCTTATGTTTTGAGGTTTCTAGTACCGGAAACAATTACGCAGTCTCTAAAGAAACCAAAATCAGTTCCATCCACCACACGACATAAAAAAACTCCGAAATCATCAAAAAAACGAAAATATAGAATGAGATAAACCAAACCTTGCGAGCGAGCTTGCGGTAAGAGCTCTTAATATCACGTAAAGAGGCATTTCTAGAAACTTGAAGAGTAGCGTAGTAATCAGCTTTGGAGACAGCCCTAATAATCGGAAATTGGCGGCGCTTAGGACGGAAGAAAGCAACAGAAGGGCGTAGAAACAAGTGGTGCTGAGAGTGATTGTAGAAATTGGACGGCGCGAATGAAACTGAATGGCTATGGAAGTTTCTGGAAGAGAAAGCAGGAACTATAGAGCTAAATTGGACGACCCGCATTGCGATTGTGCAGTAATGCAGCACTCTAGTTCAGAAGCTCACCATTTGCGTCTCCCCTACTTCCAGTGCAGGAATGGCTATGGAGTATGGAGGTCAAAGGGTGAGCAAAATTTTTGGCCGTCTTGTTGCTTATGGGTGTGAGTTGTGGTTGTTCTTTCGTCCTAGACTCTGTTTATAGTGCACTATGAGCGGGATACACTGAGTAGGATGATGATAAATCAAAACTTTTAAAAAATTTAGGCGGTAATTCTGAGGTTTAGGCAATTCTTACATTGTGACCTTTTTTACATAAAATGTTAGTAAATATTGATTTTGAAGCTTTAAAAGCTTTAAGATTGTTGTACGTCTATTTATGCGACTTACTATTTCAAATGTATCAGTGTCAATATTTTTTTCTAAAACATAAACCCAACTCTACCATCTTTCACCCAAATCATATTTTCCCTCCAAATTCAAAGATGATAGAGTTAGGGTTTATATTTTGGGAAAAAGGTTTAGAATGATGGCATTTAAAATGGTGAGTCACATCAATAGGCGTATAATATAACGTCCTTAAAGCTTTGAAATTAACGTTTGCTAACGTTGTCCTAATGTTTTATGTGCGAAAAGGTCACGGTTGAACAATTTAGCAAACTTCAGGGTTACCGCGCGGATTTTCAAAAGTTTTGGTTACCACGTGAAAACCCAAAACCTCAGGGTTACCACATACCACGTGGAATTTCCCTTTTGTTAATAGATAATAGTATTATTTTATTAAATAATAAATATAATAGAGAAAAGCATG
Organism: Amaranthus palmeri; assembly: GCA_019776075.1. Taxonomy (NCBI): domain Eukaryota; kingdom Viridiplantae; phylum Streptophyta; class Magnoliopsida; order Caryophyllales; family Amaranthaceae; genus Amaranthus; species Amaranthus palmeri. The sequence continues at coordinate 486,750 of JAAKBH010000021.1, forward strand.
GATCATATGCCGTTAGAAATTAAATAGTCGGTGGGGAAATATAAAGACTATAATTATTTGTAAAATGTAAAAGTAAAAATAATAAAAAGTATGTAATGAATAAGATATATAAAAATATTAAAATGAAATTAGTCGAAAATATGTAGAGTCCACAACATTAATAGAATTAACAAAACAAAAATGAATAAGATTGATTATGTCTAAAATTTGTAATATAAATAAAAAAAATTTTAAGAGAATAATAAATAAATTAGCTCAAAATTTTTTTGCAAGTTAATGAGAAGAGGAAAGTTATTTGTTCTTTTGAAGTTACAAAATTGCTTATAATTAATTAAATAGCTTACCTTTCGTTTTTTGCACTTATTATCCTAGGAATTTCATATTCCCTCCGAACCAATTTAATTGTCCCATTTGCTTGGGCACGATTATGTAAACTCGAAAGTCGAAACAATGCAGTACTTATACTATTTTTTTGGTCGAAATGTAATTCATATTAGTACATGTGCAGTGTAATTATAAATGTGATCCTATGTTTTCTAATAGGAAAATTCCCTAAAAAACCAAAATATTTGTTTAGAACACAAATGCACCAAGCTTTGCTAGCTATTTTCCCATAAGATTGAAAAGCAGTGCACCAGCACCAGCACCCGCACCCTCCTCGGTCTTGGCTATAATGATCGATTTAATGTGGCAACTGAAACACTATCCAATTCAAACAAAGTCGACTACACGTACGAAATGTTGACAGTTCTCATGAGTCTCACATCCATTTTGCTGAACCAAACGTCGTTTCGTATGGCAATGATGAAGTAAGATGCTTGTATAATCTTATCACTTAACAGATTAAGTAAGCGTGTTCGCAATCTTGTCCTGCGACACAGCCTCGTTGTGACGTTCACCACCGCACTTGAGGCAGGTAACATTTCTTCTAAAGTTCAGAAAATCACACCTATCAAAGGAAAGCAACATTATATAACATCAACTTTTAATCTTAAAACCTATATGTATTGAGCAATTCATGGATATGAAGTAGTGTAACATGATTCGCTAGCTAATTCGCGATTCGCTCAAATTTGCTGGAGAATAGCCCAAAACCGACCATAATTCGCTTATTCCGATTTGCGATTCGAGAGGATATTAGCAAATCATGTGACATTGATCTGAAGGATAGGGTTTCTTCCTTAAAGACGAATAGATCTAGAGAAGCTTACTTGGTGCACTCCCATTCCCCTGGATTGAGTTCCCTTGGTGGTCGTGGATCTTTGCAACGAAAACAATTCCTTCTGCTAGCAAAGTTTACGATTCCACACCTGTTGCAGCAAATTAAAAGTGCAAGTGAGTTTGAAATGGTTACCGAAAAAATGTCGAGCAGGATCTAACACTACATACGTTCCAACAAATAACAAGTGTTGTCCATTCTACCATGAGAATCCAGAAAAATACGTCCATATAGCATGTTAAGGATATTGCAACTTACTGGATGCACTTCCAATCACCTTTCTTCATTTCAACATCGACACTAACCCACTTGGGATTCTGCTCGTTGCACTTTCGGCAGTGAGAGTTTCTTTGAAAATTCACGAAACCACACCTGCAAACCAATCCAAGAAACTTCAGATTCAAATCTTTAACATATAATAAAAGTACTTATAGAAAAACTAATAACAAAGGCTAAACCTAATACTGTGACGGGACGGAGTATTATGGTGTCTGTCTCAGTGTACATTCATCTAAAACATAAACGACTTTCCCAATGGAAATGATATACCAAGGCCCCTCCTTAAAAGATTGTTGTAAGGATTAACACATGGAAGAACAAAACGATGAACATGTTCAAGTTCAACAGTTTAATGAATTTTTTGAGGCGGTATACTTCCACATCTGAAGTATAATTAAAGCTTCAAGTTACTGCAACGATTTTAGAATTGCACATTTAAGTCCAAAAGTGGTATACACCCCCTTTCCTCAAGTTTTCTCTCCCTCAATAGCCAGCTTGTTTCCAAAATAGATATTTTAGCCACACAGATATTGAAATAGTTCCTTGGTTCTTTTATCGTCTATGTATTCACCTAGCGGTTAAATATGGATTGATAAAACAGCTTACCAAAAATATGATAGATACAAGGCTAAGAATGTGGTACTACAAAATTAGGTAGGAGTAGGACACCCTGAATACATCCTTGATCTCACAACTCCAATACATATTACACGAGATGCGCATTGACTCTTGAAGGCTATAGAGTGATCACAGCTCCCAGGAGCACAATCTGCAGTCCTTTAGCTATGCACATATGTTCTCTCAATATACATATAATTGTTTTTCTACTTCTGTTCTGTTTCTTATACAACAATACACTTTATATGGTACCTTAATATGCATACATATTTATTTTTCAAATCTGCATGTTCTATTTGTGATAAATCGATGGTTGTTTTTCTATACCTGTATGTTTTATTTGTGATACATCTGTCTTTTTTCATATTGATTAAAAGCATATTTTGATCTCTGCACAAAATGTGCACTACATAAAGATCATACCAATGTATTCCTCACAATGACATGTGTTTGCTAGAAATACATTTATGATGAAGTAAACTCCATCAATCAAATGAACAGCAATGAGCAAAGAATAAATAAAAATGGTGACTATGCTTGATCAACAATTAATATGATTACTTATCCAGGATAGTAAATGGATCTTAAATCAGTGGGCTAAGTTTAGTGCATGTACTCAGTTTCAAGTGTGTTTGATCAATCAACTTCCTTTTGTCCCAAAAGAAAACTTATCGACCAAAGTTTTCTGAATGAATTTGCATTTCGATCAGTTTTCTCCAGATGGCAACATGGCCAAAGATAATGAAAAGGAAGATGTAATTGTATATTGATATGCTGTTTTATGTTTATCATGGATACATATAAAAACTATGTATATGTTATTCTGGCAACTCTTTTAGTCTAGTGAGAACGCTAGGGAAAAGTTTTTAATCATTTCTCAATGTATGTTAATAAGTAATGGAAATCTCATCATCTAGCGTAACTAATAGACTGTCTAAACTACATCTAATGTGACTTAACGTGATACCCCGAACTTAGCTTGAAAATGGATTGATATACTACCCATATCAACAAGGAGCATCTTCTTTTCATGGGAACCCATTTGCTAAGAACTCCACAGTTAAGCGTGCTTGGCGGGGAGCAATCTAAGGATGGGTGACCTTCTAGAAAGTTTTCCTGGATGCGCACGAGTGAGACCAAAGTGCACTGGAAAGACTTGTGTAGGTCTGTGGGCCAGTCTACAGTCTCCATGAGTAGTCACCAGTGGTCCATTGGGCCCGGGTGTTACACTTAGTGATCCAGGCTCAGTTTTAAAATATAAAAAAACTGATAGGGTAGCTGACTCTAAGGATACATTTGCCAAGAATCCCTTTCGAACATTGATTACAGATGTGATATAAGGTATAAACTCACCTTCCCTGGAGTGTATCAATATAATAGGTTTATGATATATGTAGCCCTAGCCCCTAAGCCCTTCAGCAAATCACGAGTTTCTTAAAATGGAATTAAGTTGTGAATTCATTATAAAAATATGCATCATCGATTTAATCACTGCTTATTTAATGCTAAATATTTCTACTTTTCAGTTTTTATACATGTTGATTCATATGTCCATTATTTCTATGCGGCCAAAGAATAGTTCTTTAGTTTCACATTATAATGGACTAAAGTAAAATGGTTCGTTAAATCATGTGCACTTTTTATTTATATGAAGCTGCACATGACGTTTGCTACCAAGGTCAATTGGAAATAACCTTATTGTTAGTTTTATCATTAACAAGGATAAGGTGGCATACATCCGACCCTCCCAAACCCCATCCTAGGTGGGAACCACTTAAAAACATTGGGGCAATAGAATGTTGTAGTTGACACATATTGATTCATAAACAAAAAACCTTCAATAGCTGGTGAATCCAAAGATATAGTGGGCAAAGAAAACTCAGAGGACTTACTTAAGACAATTCCAATCTCTTTTATTCATTTGAACATCACGAGGCACTGAAGCATTAATATGATGAGCAGATTGTTCCTTCTTATGATCAAGCTTTTCAGAAGACTTGAGAGGAGCAAGACCTGTAGATGCTTCAGTCAAGTTAATCAACAAACTCAAAACTCTCCTTGAAGCTGATTCAGCCTGCATAATGCTAGGAGCACTCTCTGCTCCAGATATAAGCATTGGGTCTAGTGCATATGCCAACAAGAGACGCATAAGGTCCACCATTCTGGCACCTCCTTCAGAATCCCCAAGCATCAAATAAGCTCGGTCACAAGATCCTTGAAGACTACAAACGTCACATACCTGCAAGTCAAAATTTCTTTTAAGGATATATACTTGGCTACAAGATCCAAAAATTAGGTCAAACAAAAGAAATTATTATGCCTTACAAAAGCCAATTCTTAAACTAACAAATTGTTGATTCTTACTCCCATCTAACCATCATTCCAAACTAAGGATGGTTGGTGAGCATAATTTTATGTATGTTACACGTGAATATAGGTGTAAAAATCATACCCACCATGGGTAAAGAGTAAGTGCTAGATGTGAGGCTAACTTCCTCGATGAATCCATCCTCCCCACATTTGCCCATCAACCACTCGTTCTTTTCATACTCACAATATATTATTTAGTTGTTGACGTTAATAATTTAGCTTTGAACATTCTTGATTAATTTTCAGACTGTTTTGGACGTGTTGATCAGATCTTCTTATGGATAGAATGTAGGTTCATACTAATTGTGGTGGCCTGGTGAGTATGCCCAATTGGACAATGGGTATGGAGGTGCTTTAAGGATATACCCATGTGAGCAAGCATTGGCATGACAATTTTACCCACTATGGGTGCGGGGGTGAATAGGAGGTGAGTATGGGAATAGGAATAGGGTAACCAAACCGCCCAACCAGTTGCCATTTCTATTCCAAATGTCAATTCACATGCCATCCAAAAACCTCACCATTAAGGATATGATATAACAAAAAGAGGTATTCCTTTATTCTGGCTTGGAGACATCTTGCTCCTAGGAGACGTAGGGGTGATCTTTGGAAACTGACTCTGGGCTGCGTTCTTTGGTCAATCTGGTTTGAGCGCAACAAAGCTAAGTTTGATGGAAAAATACCAAACCTGCCGCACTTTCTTTATACTCTACGGATCAGGATCAATCTCTGGGGGAAGGAGTTACTTGGGCTTGAGATGACCCCATCATCTTAAGTCTGTGTCTAGTCTTGGTGTGATGTATAGGTATGGTTTCTCCAGCCCGTAGTCATATGTATAGGGTGGGCTGTGTCTTGGTTGGTGTTTGTATTTTTTTTAGTACTTTGTTTTGGAACCTATGCATAGTCCATCCCTATGCTTTGTTTGGATGGGCTGGTCCTTAGTCCTTATCTCCAATGGCTTTTTCCCCTCGCGGGGTTTTTTATGTCGGCGGTTTTAAGGCCCCTAAGGCCCAGTTTGGAGGTTTTTTCATTTTTAATAAAATTCCCACTTTTCAAAAAAAAAAAAAGATATAACAAAAAGAGGGCATAAAACAGAGACGTGAGTAAGGAGCTATGAATTAGAATACCTCTCCCACATTAGATTTGTAACTCATCTATCAAGATTAAAGGCGAAAATGTAAGATGTAAACATGAAAGCAAGAGGGAATCATCACCAATCTTATGAAGAAGAGAACTCAACAAAGAAATTATCATTTTTAGATATGGAAATATCTACTTTACAAATTCTATATCTAAACCTACATCTAATAGATATCAATATTAAAAAGCGCAACCATTGCAAGCATTGTAAATAAATTCTTTTAAACCTAAGAAGCCTTGCTTTTAAACATACGTTAAAAAGGGAAGGAAAAAAAAACGAAAAGAAAGACGTGGTGTGTAAAGTTGTAAACTATCATGTCTTATTAGTTTAGATCGTATATTGATGCTTAAAAAATATATGTATTCTTTAGACCTAGCACTTCATTTATGTTAGGGCTAAATTTAATCCCACATAATAAAAAAAGGGGGAAATAGTCTATTCCATACTTGTTGATTGGTGACTCAATGAACAACTCTAGGGTGTTCATAACGGTGGCTTAGTGTTGCATCACATGCATTTTGTTGCATTGTATGCATTGGTCAACGAGGGAGCTTGGGGCTACGCTAAGTGTTGCACACGGAAGAATTGGTGATGCCGATGCCTAGATGGTGTTGGCTGCCGCATTGGAATGCTCGGGCGAGCTGTGGGAATTTGGCAACATTCTAGATGTTGGAGATCAATCTACTCGAGTGATCAGACAAGCAATGGCTTGGTCTAAGCGAGCTGTTGACGAGCACCTAATTGGTTGTAGCCTTGTAGGGGACAACAAGCTCGGCGTAGGGATGCATGCTTGAGCAAGCACTTTGCTCGGGCGAACACTCAATTTCAGCACAATACTCCATCTGACTTCATGTGCTTGGATGGGTTCAATTCAAGTGTTTTGAAAATTAAACCTAATTCAATTCTTGGATTATAAATACCCAAGCTTCATTTTAAAAGGAAACGGAGCAATAGCCTCAAAGCGGTGATGATTATCTGTTTTGTTTTTATTACTAAATCGAGTGAAAGATCCAACGAGCAATGGATCCTTGATTAGGGTTGTTCTAATCATATTAGACCCAATAGACATTGGTTCTCTACTTAGAAGTAGTGCTAACAGGTCCTAGGGTGTGCTAAGAATCCAATCCAAGCGACAAGAGAAAGAACACTGAAAACACAAGCTTGTGTAATTGAACACCAAAATCACCAAGTGTATGTAAGTGCTCGCTCAATATTGCTTCACAATTTACAAGTGTCTTCCACCCCCCACTTCAATCCAAACACTATAAATATCAAGGACAAGAAGACAAAAAATACCACTTTAAAAATGTTGCAACTATCAAAAATTCATACATAGCAACTATCAAGCAACTTTGAACTCAAACCCTTCTCACATATAAGATTTAAGACTTAAGAGCCTCATATGATGCCTTTTTTCATCAAAAGAATTTTATTAATTGATTGAAACCTTTCAAAATGCTAATACCCAAGAGCAGTGGTTTGAAAAAAAAAGTAAAGGCAAGTGAAAAGAACACCGACAAGAAAGTCACTCACTTTGGAACATTTTGATATGGAAGTTATAAGAGATCGAAATCAAAAAAAATAAAGAATGAATGAATCATCGCTACCTGTTATGTGTTCCAATCTAGTCCCATCATTATATAGACACGACACACATGATATGGCAGTCTTGCAAAGGCTAACAGTATAAACAAAATTCCCTATTATAATATGGAACATATAGAAGTAACAAATAAAGCATCATAGATAGATTGCTACATGCCTACATCCAATAAATAATTCTACTTACACTTTTCTCCTCTAATCCCACATAGACTCTCAATCGTTTAGCTGAATTAATTATTTTGCGTTGAATCTTAGGACATCCACCCTTTACCAAACACTGAACATCCTCTTTTGAAAATGACCTGCATGAAATAAGTGTAAATTCAAGATGAGATTGCCAAGGGAAACAAAATAGTTTAGTGAATGTAAATTGTAAAGCCGAATGACCAAAAACTCATTCTAGAAAAGTGTAGAGATTAGAGTTCTCTTTCTCAAGATGAAAGAAATGACCTCGATGAGGTGGTGTGCAGGTATAGGTACCATTGCTCATGACTAGTCATGAGTGGTGTATATTAGAGTAAATTCAACCCCATACCCTCCTTCCCCACAACAGAAAATGCCCATACACATGATAGGATATGGATTTTCAAACATTCGATAGAAATTAAAGAGAGTAAATCCATTCTTATTAATGATAGAAAAGTCCAAGTATTCCACATACTAAGCACAAACCGAGAATAAATTGATAAATATTTTCGCACTTTATTCTAGATTTGTAGAGAGGGAATATAATGAGTTGGATCACGTCAATTTAGGAATATGACAAGGGAAGCTGTGACTAGTGAGTAGTGAGTATAGAACACGGTGGGAAATGGGGAAATAGAAGCAATAAAAAATTCTAAGAGAAACCTTACAAGAAACAACCATTGTTTTTGTGAGAAAGTACCTTTGACAACTTTTTGTATGAAACTACTTACAAGGAAAAAAGAATTGCAATAAACTACCACAAAACTGCTAGATAGAATCCATTTAGTTAACATTGACTTCTAGTAGCTTGTCTATGGTATTTTTGGGATCTCTCATCCCTATTGTTGTACCTTTTTCCTCCATTAATATAATTTTTCTTTTAAAAAAAAAGGTAAACATTCAATCTCAATTGCACAATTAAGCTTTTCCCTACCAAAGATTGTATGGCAAAGGAGGAAACAAAGTGGCAACATATGTATTTAATCCGTTAACTTTGTTAGGTAAAATTGATAAGCCTTCCCATGACTATATTAGCTCTTACGTTGAGGGAACAAAACTTCAACAAGACAGCTCATTAGTCCATCTCATACTTATCCCTCGTATATTACACTCTCTCCAAGTGTTGGACGTAGTCAGAAATTTAGCTTATATCAAATGTAAAGTCTCAACAATCAAAAGTGGCTTGAGGCTAAGTCGACTTCACCAAATGTTTGAGTTTTCAACTACACCATCGACTATCCCTTAAGCGTGTCTAAATGAAGCTTTGTGCACAATAGCAAAACTTAGATAGGGCGGGAGAGAGTCCCCCAATTTTCTGCCAACATTATATATACATAATGACATGTTATAAATCCAAGTAAAAATGATTGGCTTATTGGTAAACCTATGGTCATAACAACAAAGAGGTCACAAGGTCAAATCATGCCCTTTCAAATTTATATAGTAATTTTTGCCCCCTGCACTTTCGGCTTAAGTTTTAACCTATTTCGATCATCTTCTTTCTATTTTTCAGCAACAAAATCCAATTAGCTTATTCATTAATTGTCAAATCAATTACAAATGGGTTATCATTGAAGAACATACCATTAAAATGTATAAACAACATCTCAGTTTATCATCAATCACCATTAAGACATTCAACCATCAAAACCTCATGCATTCTCTTCGGAGTAATCTCAACATTCATCTAACTACAAAGTACCTTCCAATAGCAAAAGCATAACAACTGTCAATGAACCAACTCAACCAAAAGTTTAAGTTAAAGGTTGAGGCCCCAGCATATGTTATATACTCTAACACGTCCCCTCACACGAGATCCCTTTGGGCTAGAAGCGTGGAAGCAACACAGCACACAGCCTTCCTCATACCTAGCGCTAAATATTCCTCTTTTAAATGAGGAGTGGTTGAGATTCGAATCTGTGACCAATTGTGACGCTGGCTTCTGATACCATGTCAAGGAACCAACTCAACCAAAAGCTTAAGTTAATGATATAATCTAACAACAACGAAGTTAAAACGAAAAAACAAGACAACGCAAACCAACATGCTCAACACACTAATTCCAAAAAAAGCATTCATCAATAATACTGTATATAGCATACAACAACAAAAAATACTTAAACTCTTACTAACAGAAAAGAATGAAAAACCTGAAAAGGTCGTAACGGTCGCGAGCAAAGCTGAGACAAGGGTCCTTCAAAAGGGTAATTTCGCCATAATCAAATTTGGTATCGGCAGATTGAGGGAAATAACCATGAGACTTCAAGCGGTCAATGAAGGTCACCCATTCTGGCCATGGATGATGATTCGTATTAGGAGTTTCATACTTTGTTTCAGCTGAAGCATTGATTGATGAAGCATAGAGTCGCAAGGATAAGGTATGAAGAAATGGCGGCTTAGGTTTTGCCGTAAAACGAAGAACGGAGAGAGATGAAAGAGGTGAGTGCAACAATGGAGCTCGGATTATCATCTCTTTTACTGCTATCGGCTACGATTACTGTTTTCCGACGCCCATAATTTAAAGGCCAGTGTTTCCGGCACATACGGAAGATCGACGGCGTCTTATATTCATAAGTCATAACCATAAAGAGAGTACGATCAAAAGAGTCATTCGGCTCAAGAAGGGTCTGCAAATATCTGAAATCTTGCATCCTACACTCACGTTAGTCAAGCATAGTAAGTAACTTACACAACTAAAAGGATACATACACATACTAAGAAAACGATCGAGGTAAAAGAGGCGGTAAAGAGCGATGACGAAAGGCAAAGAACAGTTATAAACAAGTCTAGTGATCTAGGACACGGATAAGACAAAAGATAAAAATGTCCCAAATACTCCATCTGTTTTTTATTGGTTCTTTCCATATTGCAATTCAAACTTAAAATTAAAATAATTTTAATTGTAAGTTTAAAATTCTAAAAAAATTGCTATTTAGAAATTATATGTTCATATAAATTAATCAAAATTTTACATGAATATGTTTTTTCGTATAGATTAATGAGAATTATGGTGATAGGTTTTAACTAAAATTTGTAATTCTATTTGATAACTGGTAACAACATATGAAAATGGAGGAATTACGTTGTTTTTTATCGTTGATAGTTACGGCCCGTTTGGTTAGTGGTATTAAATGGTAGTAATGATTTATAGTGTATAATTTCATTAAAAGTTTCATATCATTCTCATGGTAATGAAACTTTGATCACAAAAAAATATTTTTTTTTTTACAAATTTCTATTACCACCCAATACAACGTCTCCCAATGGTAATGCATTGGAATGAATTTTATTTTATGAAGAAAATGAGATATTTGTAATTGGACAAGCATAACCATCAAGGTAGCTAAGATATTTTCCAACCAAAATTACACTAGTTTTTCTTCCCCATTACCACCGTTTATTATCATTTACCACCTACAAAGTACAAACGGCCGTTAAAGTAAAGGTAAAGAAATGTGTTAATGGAAAGTTGATGTAATTTTATCAGGAATATGTCTTGACAAGTTTGATGGACATGATTGTTCAACTTCAATAATCTCATATTTACACAAAATTTATTCCAATGAATTACCATTTGAAAATGTGATATTAAGTGGTAATAAAAAATTTTAAACAAAAAAATATTTTATAATTAAAATTTCATTACCATGAAAATATTGGATTTACATACAAAAATCATTTATAAATATAATTGTAAAATTTAGGTTATTTATTATTTGTATCCACAAAGTTTAATCTTTGTGAGTTAGCGTCACTATAAATTGAAAAGTGCAACAATTATAACCATACCACCAGATTTCAAAAACCGATGTTTTAAATGACTTTTTGAGCTGATTTATGTTACCTTTGACTCCCTTTATTTACTTTTGACCATCGCTCTTAATCCAACCTCTTATGTTAACTCATCTTCTTCCCATCACTTATCATCATTCTTTCGTTAATAGCAACATCACTCACCTCATGTTCAATCTAAACGAGGAAATTATAGATTTAATGTTAAAATCACCTATTAATTTGTATTGAACCAATTACTTTAAAAAATTTACTTAAAAGATTTACAAATATCGAATTTACATAGTAATCATTATAAATTATAGACGTTGAAATTAAGTCATTTACTTTTTATGCTTGCGCAATTCATTATTATAATAATCTAGAGTCACTCTTAATCAAAAAGTGCAACAACCGTAATCATATCACCTGATTTCTATCATCAGTGTTTTAAATGACCATCTGAACGATTTTTTTTACCTTTTACTCCCTTAACATTATCACCTCCTCATTCTCATTCTTTCTCAAATCTTCAAACTTCACCAATGACAACAAATATCTCCTTATTTTGTCTTCAATGATATTAACGAGATAATAATGTATTTTTGACAGAGTAATATATTTTGAATATTGTGCAATTAATATTATTGAGTAACATATCACGTAGTGATTAAATTTCCTATTTTCTCAAGTACTGCATTGTATATAAACACAATATTCATCTTATGAGAATTAACAAGACAATCAATTCTTACAATTAAAGGTTTAGTGCAAAAATGATCTAGAAAATGGTATCAAAACAATTACTTAAATTTAGTTATGCAAATATTGAATTAAAACCAGAATCATTAAAAAATATCTACAAATTTTTAGGTCATTTATTATTTATACTCACAATATTTTAGATTTATGAGTTAGCGTCACTGTAAATCGAAAACTGCAAAAAATCATAATTATATTGCCGGTGTTTTAAATACCTTGTTGATTTGATTTTATTTATCCTTTACTACCCTTATTTATCTTTGACCATTACACTTAACCCAACTTACTTAAGTCAAGTTAATTTTCATCACCTTTTCATCTTCGTTATTCTTCCAACCTTCAAATTTCAAATAATATTAACCTCACTTTCTTCATCATATCTTTAATTTCATCGATCTCTCTTTTATTTTTTTACCTATTATCAAATAATACGAACTTTCACCGATTTTCCTATAATAATACGAACTTTCATTTAACCCTGAATAATACCAACTTTGATGTGGATTACCCTATAGCATCCTTAACTTGTTGTTAACCTACAATTATAGGTCAACTTGGCAAAAAAAGAAAAATAAAAAAAATGCAATAAAAAAAGTAAGTAAAATAAAAATGCACTAAAAAAATAGGGGAGAGTGGGGAATAAATTTTCTTACTCTTTTTTCTTTTTTTATTGCATTTTTACTTTCTTTTATTTTGTATTTTTGTTTTTTTGGCAAGTTAACCTATAATTGTAGGTTACCAACAAGTTAATGATGCTAGGGGGAAATCTACATCAAAACTGATGTTATTTAGGGTTAATTGAAAGTTCATATTATTATTCGAAAATCAATAAAAGTTCGTATTATTCAAGGTAGTTTTTCCAAATAAAAACACATAAAAATTAGGATAAATAGAGATTAATAATCCCAACTTTGCGTGATCCGCTCAAAACAATCCCAACTTTCGATTATTTTCTAATATACCTAACTTTGCCACTTTGTTGCTCAGGACATACCCTTTAATATGGTAACCGGTTATAACAGAAAATATGCGAAAGTTGGGATTGTTTTGAGCGGATCACGCAAAGTTGGGATTATTAATCTCCATTATCCTTCTTATCTCCATGACAAAAAAGGTGATTTACCTGTTATAACCGGTTACCATATTAAAGGGTATGTCCTGAGCAACAAAGTGGCAAAGTTAGGTATATTAGAAAATAATCGAAAGTTGGGATTGTTTTGAGCGGATCACGCAAAGTTGGGATTATTAATCTCCATTTATCCTTAAAAATTAAAGCTCTCTAGTCAATCTTGTTCAACTATGGCCATTAAAAATGGCATAAAAGTCAAAGCAAGGCCATTTACCATAAACAAAGACTCAATCTTAGCTTCTATGGAGTTGATCTTACTCCCCTTCCTCTTCCCCTTCCTTTCTTCCCTTTCCTCCTCATTTATGACCCCCAAAAAGGAATAAAATGATTTCCCCCACTCCTATTTAGTTCTTCAAGTACTTGAAACCCTCTTCTTAATCTTCCATCTTCTTCTCTGATCTTGAGATTAACAATTGCTTCGATTAAGTAACCCATCTACCCATCTCATTAGTTTTATATACAATCCTTACAATGGGTAAAGCAAGAAAGTTTGATTTGAATATTGAAGCTTCTATGGAGTTTTTAAAGCAGGCCGCCATTGATAAACCTTTTTACTTGCTTTTGGTGCCTTTGATTTCTGCTCTTTGGGTTTTTGAGAAATGGGTTTTCTCTGTTTCTTCATGGGTCCCTCTTGTCATTGCTGTTTGGGCTGCTCTTCAGGTATCATTTCTTTCCATTCTCTTTTTTCATTATCACGACAATAAGTATGATCAGGGTCTTGGGAGGAAAGAAATGCGACAATTTATACTCATAAAGTAGGGTCTTGGGAGGAAAGGAATGCGACAATCCATACTTATAAAGTAGGATGCGGTCAGAGTGTCCCCACTCGAGATTGATCCTCAGAATGATAGGTTCCCGGCTTGAGAATACCCATAAAGCTATTCTCCTTTTTTCTTTTTTCCAATTTGAGCAATTAGAGTCTGAGAATTTATCTCATTCGATAAGGGTATAATTTGCCGTCTTTTCATCTTTCTCCGGACCCTGATCATAGCTTTTATGAGCCGATGATCATGAACATTAGAAGTTTAGGTTCTATTTCTTAAATCAACAAAATACAGTATAAAACCTTTGAATGATAAAGGTGTATCTTTTTGATCCTTAATATTGCGAAAAACAAGGTGGTATCTTCGTATCGTGATTGTATTGTAATGGTTTTTGAGTTTACCACGACTAAAATATAGGTCACATTGACCGCAAAATAATCCGTTACCAAAATCTTATTTTTGCACTATGATCCTTATGTAATAATGTTTGGTTCTGTTAGAAACTTTTTTTTTTTGTTTTTGTTTATTTTCTGTCTTTTTATGAAACCCTTTATTCAATATCTTGTTTTTCAGCCATTAATAGTCCAATTAGTTGACAAGGAATGGAGAAAAAAGAGTGCTTTTTTGTCTCTTTGATGAAAATAAAATTCCTTTTTGTTTTCATTTCTGAGTTAGCATTATATCTATTTTTGTGTAATCATTGCAATTTAAAATTTATTATATTTGCCTTTAGAAAAAAAAAACTCTAATCATGTTTCAAAATCATTAGATCAACCTACTTTATATATGGAGGGAGTTAGAGTGGAAAAGGTTGTCACTCAATAGAATAGACTACTAAGTCACATTATTATGTTGATTGATTCTGAATGAAATTTATTTTGTTTAACATGCATATGTAAATCACATGTATGGCTAGCAATATAACAAACTTTTATGGCGTGTATGGTTGTTAGTAATTAGTGTTAGAGTATATAACATATCATGGGACCTCAACCATCACTTAAGCTTTTGGTTGAGTTGGTTCCGGTATCTGAGCCAGGGTGACAAGAGGTCACAGGTTCGAATCTCAACCACCCCTCATTTAAAGTGGAAAATTTAGCGCCATGTATGAGGAGGGCATGTGCTGCATCCACACTTCTAGCCCAAAGAGCTCTTGTGTGAGGCAGTGAGGGGGCGTGTATTTAACATATCCTGGACCTCAACCATCAGCTTAAGCTTTTGGTTGAGTTGGTTCCTTGACGCTTAGTATTAAAAGGCGGAAATGATAAGCTAATTTAGCTAAAAAATTATTTGACCTATGTCTATGATCATGCTTGTTCTACTTTACTCATTTTCACTTCACAAAATTTTTTCGATTTGATTACCACTTGGGTGAATTTGTTTTAGGTGGTAGTGAAAATCTTATGAAGAAAAAAAACTTATTTGAAGATGAAAATTTCATTATAATAGGAATAGCACAACACATTTCATACAAAAATTTAAAATTGATACCAAAAGTCATTTTAATTACCATAATTTAATACAAAAAACCAAATGGATCATTACTTTATTTGTTATTACTGTTTGCTTACTCGGTGACATTTTGTCATCTCGAGTATTGTTGCCTGATCTATGCATCATAATCTGTACCATAGCATATATGTAAATCTGGATATCACTCTTGTTTGGTTAAAGTTTATGGGTTCCATTTATGCAAGGAAATGCTAGTAAGTTGCATGTTCAAATGTACTAGGTAGACGCTAGATACGTTAATATTTTCGACCATTGGAACCGACATATTGGTTATGTAGTCGATCCAATCTATTGGGATTAATGCTCTCGTTGTTGTTGTGTAGGTGAAGTAATGTTATTTTTTCTTCACAGACACATTCATATAGTAGTGACAACTGGGTGTGGTGTTTGTTTCAACCTATAGCTCGAATTCATTTACTCTTGATTAAATAAATGCTGGACTAACAAAAGTTACAAGCCTACAAGTTGAATTCAATTTAAGTATTTTTTTGGCTCTAATGTGAGGCTTTGATGTGGAATTAGTATGGGAGCCATCAGCGCAAAATCCTTGCTGAAGATTTGGACAGAAAATGGAAGCGAGCAATCTTAAATTCCTCGGTACAGTTAAATATATTTTTTTCAGCTTTACTCTCCGCTTACATAAGAGAGGAATCACTTCTAACATTTAAAAACCGACACAGCCAACAACTGCCGTGGAGCACTGTGAGTGGCTCAACAAGTTATTGCTTGAAGTTTGGCCTAACTACATTCACTCTAAGCTGTCATCAAGGTTTTCTTATGTAGTTGAGGTAGCTATAACATTTTCTTGCTCTTCTACCCTATTGTTTTTTTCATTTCCCGTTATTGATGGCTTGTTACGTGATCAAATCCTTGTTCATGGCTCCACTAGTTTCATTGTATAATGAAGCGGAAAACCAAACGGTGCCTGCTATTATACTTCCTTCGTTACCCAATACTTGTTTCATTTCTTTTTGCACATAATTCAATGTATATTTTGATATTAAATTCTTTATTTTGACTAAACAAAAAATTATGAAAATCACATATTAAAAAACTAGCTTTTAATAAGAATAAAACAAGATCCTATATAACTATATTATTTCTTATGTATGAGTAATGAGTTAGAATTCACGAAACAAGATTGGACATGAATAGTGTTACTATTCAAATGTGGAAACTATTATGGAACGGAGGAATAAATAAAATTGCTATATACTAGAACGATACTTTTTTGTGAAGATACGTAGTATTTACTCTGGATAGATCTCAGTAAAAAACTTGCTGGCTTGTTGCCTTTGATTGCCTCATATCTCTAATTGCAATGTGTTATTTTAGCAGTTCACAGATCTTCTGTAGCTTGTGATGATTTGGCATTTCTATTATTGAATTGTAATCCAGCGAACGAAATTAGTTATGGCTTTGTTTTCAGTGTCTTTATTCCATTCTAACTTCAAAATTATTCACCGTAAATGCTCATCTCACTTTCCCTTCTTATTTTAGGTCTCTCTATATATATTTTTTGCATGAATAATTTCTGTGCCATGAATCCCATGTTACATTATCTACAAGAGACAAAAATTATGTACAACAGTGCTGTATTTGTTTTATAATTGTTTCGGGTGTATATTTATTGTAATGTAAGGCTGTATAAAACTGACCCTCTAACTCCACAAAAGGGTGTCTATCGGCATTAATTATTTATGATATGGGTATATGGCTAATTAAGCCGTGATTGAATCTGATTATCTTTCATGGGGTATTGGCCATTGGGTATCTGAAATGTTTTGGTAGGAAATTACCTATCCGGAGTCCTAATTTCTGTGATACCCATGTGTTTTTTGGTATGTTTATCCGAGTGTGAATATTGGCTGTTTTGTGAGGCTTTGAATTATGTAAATATATATCCCACAGCCTTATGATTTAATTCTTGGGTTTGAAGGAGTAACATGATGAATTCACTGAACGACTCATCTCCGGTAATAACATTTAGTTTTTTAAATATGGCTGCAGAGACGCTTGAAGTACCGGAAACCAAAGCTTGTGGTGAGTTGGGAGAGTCTTCTCTGATGCCCTTTATTTCTCTATTAAGTGATGCAATTGTATGATTACTTACATATTGTTATTCTTCCATCTAGGAAAGATTTGAACTTGAAGAGTTTTCTCTTGGTTCTTCTCCTCCTTGTTTGGGTCTTCAGGGAATGCATTGGTCAACTATTGGAGATCAGGTATGGTTTTCGACTTTCGTACACACTGTGGTTGTTTCCCCTTTTTGTATTTCTAGTTCACATTATCATATCCTTTTCTATACAAATGGACTATGCTAAATAAAGCTAACCTACTCCAAGGGTAGATTTGTTGTTCCATTCATACAAATTTTATTTAAACTGGTCATGCTATTCTCAAAATAAGCTTTGCACAACTAAGGCCTGTTTTTACTGATTGAAACTGATTTTAACTAATCGAAACTATTTTTATTGATTGTAAAATTGTAATTGAGTTGTACTAATTAAAATTGATTTTTAGTGATTGTATCTGATTTTTTGTACAGATTGTAACTGATTTTTACGGATTGAAATTGATTTTTACTAATTAAAACTGATTTTATTGATTATTGATTGAAATGGGGCCTGAGATGTCCTAGGAACTTTAGAGTCAAAACCATTAGTAGTGTCGGTAGAAAAATATTGTCTTTTCAATTTTGTTGGTACATTATTTTGACTGTTTTATGTGACACATGCAATTTGAGAAACAAGATGGTGTCTTGGTAGTCTAAATTATGCTTCAATTTTCAAAGTGGCTGTTCCACTACAGCATTTGACATTGTAGTTGTAACTATCAGTGGAGTTGCTACGTAGATTTTGTTTTATTTATTTTGATGTTTTCAAAACCTATTGGGTGAATTTTTGGACTTGTTTGTACAATCATCAAGGCCCAAGAGCTCTCGTTTCTTTGTAAAGAAACACTTAACTTCAGCATCCTCCATTTCATATTAGTTCCAGCCAAGAAAATACTGCACAAAAATTAAGAAAAATGAAGAGGATGAGACATATATTGCGTCCAGAATCCATTACATAAAATGAAAATGTTGATTGAAACACAATATGTAAAATAGTTGGCCACAGTTACCATAATAGGGACCATAACTTTTTTTTTCCTTTTCTTTTTTTTTTTTTTGTGTGTGTGTGTGTGTGTGGGTGGAGAATCTCACTTCATTTGGTGCTATCGTCCTTCATCATGAGAACTTGTACTCTGCTGTATATCTGAGACTCTAAGGCACAACGTTTGATTTTCTTGCAGAAGATATTGCATACAAGCTTTGTCTGGGATACTGAAGAAATGAGCATTATGCTGCTTGCTAAGCTAGCCAAGCCACTATATGGAGCTGCTCGTATTGTTATAAACCACCTCTACATAAAGGGTGATGTAAGTTCTATTATATTGTATATAAACATTCTGTTTCCTCTTTAATACAATCATTAACATATTCATGGTATGATGTAAATCCTGTCTTTTTCTTCTTGTACCCTCATAACATGCTCTTTGATGGTGAATTATTGTGGGTAATTTATGGCTATAGCTACATACTAACTTAATTGTTCGCAGTAGCCAGATTTAGATTTGCAGCATGATCAGTACAGATTACTTTACCATCTATCAGCTTTACGCCTTTTTAGCTTACTTGACCTTGTATTATGGACAAGTTGGTTGGTCATGTCCATTATCCTATGTGTTTCTACAAGCGTAAATGCTTTATGTTCAGTTCCAATGCAATTGCAACTCGAATGTGTACATTTCAAACAGCAATCCATTGCATTTTGGACAAGTGTGTATGGAGTGAGCCTCTGTGTTGTCGTTGTGCAAGGCTGTGAATTTACAATCTTCCTTTCCTTACCCTAGGTATTCTTTTTAGAAGCACTGTTTGATGATGGACCAAAGTTGTTTTTAACCTTTATGCTTGGTTTTATGTGAGGCCAATTGCTATCATATGAACAATTTTTAAGGTGTTAAATCCTCTAATATTATAAGCTCGATCAATAATAATCATCAGCGAAAGATTCACAAAAGACTTGCTATGAATGCCAGGAATATTGAGTAAGCTCACAATTGAGGTATTAAAATGGAAGTGAACGGATATTACCTATTCTATATATAAGCTCAAAAGAAAGAGTTTATTCTTTATACGGATAAAACTCAGCACCATATGTGCCTCTTCAAAATGCAACAACTAGCTAGCAGAAAGAGCAAGAGAAAAAGGTCAAGAGAAGGTCGCCAGGGGTGTTGACTCGTTTTGGGGGAGCCGATTTGACACTTCTACTGTCTAGTTTCTGGATACCTAATGTTCCTATGTTTCATCCTGAAAATTTACAAAATACGAATTAAAATAAACTGCAATTATCAACAGAAAGAGCTTAGAAGTTTTTCATTCTAGTATGTTAGGTTGTCTATCTTTGAACATGGGACAACCTTTTTGTAACTAAAACTGATTTTACCTACTACTTTGACTCCTTCCCTTGTGTGCTCTTCTTTTCTGGTTGTGGAGGGTCGGTGGGACTCTTCAATATCAAGTAATACAACTATACAAGCATTTTTTCTCCTCTATATTTGTAACACCCCGGCCCCTCGGACCGCCGGTGACTACTCATGGAGACTGTAGACTGGCCCCACAGATCAACACAAGTCTTTCCATCGCACTTTGACCTTACTCGTGCGCACCCGGGAAAACTTCCCAGGAGTTCACCCATCCTAAGATTGCTCCCCACCAAGCACGCTTGACTGTGGAGTTCTTAGCAAATGGGCTGCCATGAAAAGAAGATACACCTTATTGATATGAGTAGTCTATCAATCCCTTTTCAAACTAAATCTGGGGTATCATAATATTACCAAAGTTTCTGTTTTTCATCTGCTTGTTAGTCAATTTTTAACCCCTCTCGATCTCCTTGATCATTTACATATTAGGAATGTTGTCATTTTGAATTCATATTTTTGGTGTTTGTGCTTACTTGGATTTTTCACCATGTGGATTTTTCACAAGAATTGAGGTCATGATATATGCTCGACAAGTTAATACTTGCCGAATTACCGAATAACATATTGAGAAGCACATTCTATGTATTTTTGTGTATTGTTAATGTTTGTAGAACTGAATTGAATCATGTGAGCTTTTCATCCTGTTAAGCTAATCGGATTGATGGTATCCTATCTTAAATGCGTGTTTTAGTAGTGTTTAGTAACTGTAATACTTCTTTCTGTCCATTTAAAATTTTTAGCTTCAATTGACGCCTGTGCTGGATGGAAGAGCTATTCTGTTCTCCTTTTTATCTGTTCCAGAGGTGAAGCTTGGAATTTCCCTGGGCAGTGGTGGAAGTCAATTACCCGGAATGGAGCTGCCTGTTGTTTCTTCATGGCTGGTATGTTTAACTGACATTTGAAATTATTGAAGGAAGTAAGACTTGAAAGTACACATTGTCACAGATAGTTTCCGTAGCATTGATCTTCATGATTATATTTTCTTCTTTGCAGGTCAAGTTATTGACTGACACCTTAGTAAAGACTATGGTTGAACCTCGGCGTCGTTGTCTAGCTCTGTCCGCTGCACAGACAGGAAAATTTGCAGTTGGTGGCATACTATATGTCACAGTAGTTGGTGCATACCAAATTTCTAGAAATGGAGTTAAAGGAAGCCCTACCAAAAGTCAAGTTGATCTGAATCATGGCTCAGAAGAGTACCTTTTTAAGGATCTAAAGACATTTGTGGAGGTAGAACTAGAAGAGATTACCAGGAGAACGGATGCAAAACCAGGCTCTAGTCCACAATGGGGTTCCGCATTTAACATGATTCTACATGATAATGCAGGAGTTGTTCGGTTCCGTCTTTACCAATGTTCTCCTGGCAGTGTGAAGTTTGATCACCTAGCAACTTGTGAAATTAAGGTACTGCTGAGATCATCTGTAACTTGTTATGGTCCATTGCAAGGTATGAGACTAGTCCCACATTGGTTGTGTATGCAATTGGTGTGGGGTTTATAGGCAAATAGGCTCTTTCATTTAATAGGGTAGTCTTATGGGTGAGCTAACCTGTTTGTCCTATAACATAATTTGTATCATTGAAACAATTTGGACTCTTCATCCAAATTTTGTCACTCAATCACTCATACTTGCTGGATCTACCAAGAGACTTTGAAGCACCAGTTTGTTGTATTAGAATCACTGTAGTATTCACTTTTTAGTCCTAATTATTGACTCTTAATGAATCTAGATTCTAGAAGGAAGATAGTACATGTGGAGTCTGAATTTTCCTGAATTATGGGTAACCTTTTGTTTTTGAGTTGTTTCTCTTGGGTTGCTTTGCTTTAATGAATACAAGTGACCGTGCGACACAGTCTGGTCTTGGCTTTTACCTTTTTGTGAAAATGTGTTCATTGAAACCAAGTTCTTACCTTAGATAAAGTAATCCATGTTCTGTAGATTTGAAGCCATACCATATTCAATGATGACCCGATATCAACCCGACCTTTATAACCGAACCCGATTTGAATTGACTTAAAAATGGATTTACAATAAAGCAAAAATCAATATGGACAAAAGACCCGATTTTAAACCGATCCGAAACACTTGTCTCTCTATAACATCATTATTTGAAATATCCAAATCGACCCGATGACATGGATGAACAACTCTTGTTGTAGAGCATCATGAGAACATCCCATTTTATAATACTGAACTTGTCTCTCAGCTGTAGCAGAGTGCACTTTTTCAATTCTTCTGTTAGATCAATTATAATTTTTTTACCTAGTCATAGTTTTCTTTTGAAGAAATAGATGTATGATGTATAAGTATTCAAGGATTTCACTAATGTCGAGTTGTGTCAGCATATCAATTATCCTGTTAGTGAATTTCAAAGTGTTCAGGGCATTAGTTAACTATTTTGATGATTAGTCTTTTATTAAATTTTATAACATCATTATTTGAAATACTGGCAATATGACCGCTTCTTAATGAGGATTTAATGCTTGCAGATGAGATATTGTGATGATGGTTCCACTATATATTGGGCAATCGGACCTGATTCAGGAGTCATAGCCAAACGTGCTGAGTGTTGCGGAAAAGAAATTGAAATGACTGTTCCATTTGAGGCAGTAGATTCAGGGGAGGTACAAAATTTGTGTTTTTGTGAAATTTAGTTATTCTCTTTTTCATGCTCATTACTTTGTTTGGATTGAGGGAATTGGAGAGAAAAGGAAGGATAAGGATGTAGAGAGATTCAACGTCTTTTGTTTGGATACCAATTTTGGAGGGAAGGCATTTGAAGGTATTTAAGTCCTTGATTTTGAAGGAAGAGATTTGAAGGATTAAGTCTCTTAAATTTGCCGATTTGGAAGGAAAATGCTTTTTCTCTTCCTCCCCCTTCCATTCCCTCCTAAACTTTTTTTCCTCCCCTTCCTTTCTTTCCTCTTAAATTGTTATCCAATCATAGTGTAAACTTAATAATGTTACTTCCTCTATATCTTTGATTTTACTGCAAGGGATTGTATTTAATAAATTTGTCGTTGTAAAATAGGACAAAAAAATGTGGCCAAAAATAAAAATATGTAAAAATCAAGGGACAAATCTAAATGAAAGGTTTAGCAAAATCAAAGTGACCAGAGGGAGTCACTAATGGATTTGAAAGTATTGAGTCAACTTCAATTTCCAATTCAATAAATGCAATTATGTGAAATAGTTTCGCTGCAAACGCAATGTGATTCATCCTCTACTAGCAATGTGGTTGAATGTTGATTTTGTCTGATCTTTAATTTTTGTTTCCTTATTATTTATTGTTTATTGCTACATAGTTAGTGATTGCGGTGCATTAGATCAAGGGACAATGATAAACAACCTCTTTGTAAATAGCTAGTGTATTGCTGTTTTAATGGCACGAGGTAACGTTGATGCTCATGTTGCAACCTATGTGTTTGATTTGTTTTGTAGTTGATGGTGAGACTTGTACTTAGAGAATGGCAATTTTCGGATGGTTCACATAGTTTTGGTTTGCATTTTGGTGCTCGTCCGTCGTTATCTGGATTGTCAAACTCAAAGACCGGAAGAAAACTTAAAGTTACTGTTAAGGATGCTAAAGATCTTTCTGGAAAAGAAAATTCTGGAAACACATACGTTAAGCTTCATTATGGCAAGGTTCCCACTATCTTATTTTCTCATGTGATATTTTGGGTAGTTACCATCAAAGGCATGGCCGTCGATTAGCAAGGGCAAAGCGGGCTATCGTCCCGGGTGCTAAATTTTTTAGGGCCCTAAATTTATATTTTCTTATACAAGGTTGACATTAACTTAAATTAAATTTAGGTTTAATTTACATTTATTGCTATTTAATAAGAGTTATTAGAGTTTTTTTTTATTATTATATAATTAAAATATGAACAATACAACTTAAAAGGGGTATTATAATATTATTACGCCTTTAAGTTTTTAGCGGCCCTTTTTATCTTTCGCACTGGGGCCTAAAAATGAATGAGACGATTTAAAGGTGCTTTAATTTTCTAATATTATGTCTCATCCTGGCATTATCTTTCTAATATTAGGTTGTCCAGAAAACAAAAGCTGTGCCACATACCTCAAATCCTGTGTGGGATCAGAAATTTGAATTTGATGAGATTGCGGGGGGTGAATATCTCAAGTTGAAATGTTTTGATGAAGATATATTTGGAGATGAGCTCATTGGTAGTGCAACGGTAAATTTAGAAGGATTGGATGAGGATTCAGTTAGGGATGTCCCTGTTCCTCTTGAAAAAGTTAGTTCTGGGGAAGTAAGGCTTGAAATTGTAGCTGTAAGAGAGGTATGTCTTTTTTTCGAGAAAATGTTAAATCAGCTATATAAAACATTTTTTTACTTGAAGTATCCTTTATGTTGTTTCTATGCTTTGAAGTACATCATACTCTATAGCAGTGTAGTATAATTCGCCAGCTAATTCGCTTTTTAAATTCGTGATTCGCTCAAAATGACCCTAAAATAACCCAAAACCGACCATAATTCTCTTCAATTTGCAATACACAAGGAGATAAGTGAATCATGTGACAGTTTTCTATAGTATAGCATGTTCTCACAAATGTAGTGATGTATCCTTAGTGAGGTTGAGTAATTATAACCAATTTTGAAAGAAGTGCACCTACAAGCCGCTGAGGCCCAAGGCACATTAACTCTAGTGGTTTAGATGGCCTAGGTAAGGCAGTTTGAATGAGGCACACTTAAGGGGAAAAAAAAAGCACACTGAGGCATAATAAGGCGCAAAAATACACGCAAGTGCTCTGAGGCTCATCAAAGGTGGCTATAATTTTATTGTGTCCGGCAAATGTGTTTTTCATAGTCTTTATGTTTGAGGATTATGCCTCACTTGGAAGAATTCCGTGCCTCTTGGATCCTTATCACCTTAGTGAGCCTTGAGCCTTTTTAAACATTACTACAAGTATCTGCAATAGGATTATTATCCTTGTGTACCGGAATTAGTAGAACATAATCTTCTAGCTTACCAAGTGTTCTTTAACAAGTGTGGATGATAATTAAACCGAAATTTCCTCTATAAAACATTTGGATGTTTATTTATTCATAGAAGTTTACAGCCATTTAGGCTGATCCTGAAATTTTCACAAGTTATTTTTATGCTTTTGTGCTTGGACACTCAATAGTGACAATTTCTCGCAGATTATGTAGTTTTTGACATAAATTGTCCAGCAATGGTTAGGATGGTTTCACATCTATCCATCCGGCATTCCTAATTCCTTTTTAATTTTTGTGTTTGCAACATTTCTCCCAAAAAGCTATCACGTTCAACGGAGAAGTGTTGTAACTTAATAAGCGAACGGAAGTATCATAAAGTATGATTGATAAACCAATTTAATGTGTTGATACTTGATAGAACTGTGCATTTTTAAGTGGTAAATGATTATTTCGTGCTATGTCTGATTTCATGCAACTTGTTAACTAGCTATTTTCCATGTTCTGGAATCTGGAGTTACGGAGTTTTTTTTTCTTCCTTTTTTTAAAATGTTTTAATTTGTTAGGGTTCCAATGGTAGTGCTGGCTCTGGATGGATTGAGCTTGTTCTCATTGAAGCCAAAGATCTAGTCGCGGCAGATATCAGGGGAACGAGTGACCCATATGTGAAAATCCAGTACGGGAATGAGACTAGAAGAACAAAGGTATTTTGCTTAAATGTTTCTTTTATATAGTGACGGTAAATTCTACAAAGCAATAATTTCTAGAAGTTTGAAATTGATGAGGAAGTCAAATATTTCTTTGTTGTACCCTTAATATCAGTATATCGATCCTTTTTTATAAGAAAATATTTTTTACAAAAAAACTATATACTCCTTCCTTTGTTATTTGTTCTTCCCGTTTGGAATATGGAAGAAACCAAGGAGCTTAGTAAAGTATTGAAAGATTAAAATGTTCTGTAATTGTTGATTATTAGGAGTAATTCATAGGTGCTTTGGAAGTCATAAATTGCAATTATAGGAGGGAGAAAAATATGAAACGAGTCATTTATTAAGAGAGGGGTACACATAAAAAGAGAGAATTGTGTTACTTTATGTGGTAAAATTATTAATTTGTGATGTTCTTTCAGTAAAATGTGTTGGACAAATTGGGATATCTTGGTCAAAAAAAGCATGTCCCATAATAAAAAGGTTCATAATGGATATAACTTTATGAAATTTGCATTTGGAAAAAATGAGAACAAATATGAAAAACTTAAAATCCTTGACCCATTGGCTCGACCCGGCCCAAAATTGACCCGACCTGAAAGATCTAAATGATCCTACACCCGCCCGACTATTGTTTGCTGAAGACAGGGTTGCTTGATAGTTTTGTTATCCTACAATCTGTCTGTGGTACTGCAGGACCGTCATTTAGTGGAGTACTCATGTTTTATCTTCTATTTATAGCAAGTCTAAATATCATTGGAGAAGTTAAAAGGATGATATCTGGGTATTATTGGTAATTGGGTTTGCGAGTATCCGATTTCTCATTTTATTTGGTATTTATATGTGTGTTCAAATGACATTTTGAAGGTTGTGTTCAAGACATTAAATCCCAAGTGGAACCAAGTGTTCGAGTTTCCCGATGATGGAAGTTCACTGGAATTGCAAGTTAGAGATCACAATGCTATCTTGTCGTCATCAAGTATCGGGAACTGCATAGTGGAATATCAGAGATTGCCTCCGAACGAAGTATTTGAGAAGTGGATACCTCTGCAAGGAGTCAAGAAGGGTGAAATACATGTACAAGTAACGAGAAAAGTTCCGGATTTGCAAAAGAGGCCCAGTGTAGATTCTGATTCAGTGTCAAACAAAGCTCATACAATCGCAGATGAGGTAGGCATTTAATTGGTGACACTGTTGCTTTTGAGTAGTGCTTTCTTTGTACATTTCATGTTAGTTTCTACCATCCTAATCTTAAAGAGGGGGGGGGGGGAACACAAACACAAAGGAAAAAAAAGAACAAGCTACTGCGAAAATGGTGTTGGCTTGGGAGTAGAGGTGTTCATTCGGGTCATCGAGTCAATTTTGGGTCAGGTGTTTTGGGTCAGTTCAAAATTGGGTCTTGTGTCCACATTCATTGTTACATTATTTTAAGTTTATTTTGAAGTCGGGTTAGTTCTAAGGTCGGGTAAATATTAGATCATCAGGTCTGTTTTGAACACCTCTACATGGGAGAAAGAGAGCAAAACAATAAAATAAAAACAAAAATGATGCTAAAATAGAGAGTTGGCTTGCTATAGTGCACATTGTACATGCTCTGCTGGTTTCACCTATGGATTGTCTAACCAATTATCTTGGGTTCAAACAAAATTACGAAGTTGTAAGCCCAACAATATGAAGTTAGGTACACGAATCAAAAAAAAAAAAAAAGATCTTCGTGCGAGATTTTCACTAACAAAGATTGTACTTCATCTGAACCTTTCTTCAATACTATTCTACAACTAAGAACGATAATTTATTGATCACCCACATATATTCTTCCAATTTATCCATAATTATCATTATATGCTTTTGCAAATTCTAATTCTTTATGTTGTTCTTCACTCAGATTATTTAGATCACCTTCGGCCAAGCTCTTCATCTTTTGAACCCCTCATAGCTCTAACCTTCCATTTTCTTAACTGTCGTTTTTTGGTCTTCTTTGCTCATGACCGAACAAATACACATGAGTTTCATATTAACTTTAATATATGTGACTCCAAGACCTTTTCTTGTGTCTCGATTTGGAATTCGATCACTATTCAATTTTCTTGTGTCTACTCAATTATCTTAATATACGCATCTCTACTTCCCCTATGATTTAATGGCACCGTATTTGAATTTTCTTATGAACAATGACACTCCTCAGTCGCATAATATTTTGGTCGCAGCAATTGATTTGAGCCACTCCAATGAATTCTATGCTTAAAATTTTGATCAGTATCTCTGTTCTTGTAAAACATTGAGCCAAGGTACTTGAAACACTCGCTTGGAAGGTTGAGCTGTTACATAATAATAGAGGACATGGCGATATAGGGAGAAGATTCGGAAAACAGGATAGTAATTATCTTTGATAAATCACATAGGACTTTCTATTCACTGAGGGGCCTCAGACATTCATTTCCCATGCTTCTTGGTAATTCCTGTGTTGATCTAAACTCTGAATTTCGGGTTCATAAGAGAATTATGTACAAACGTCGACAAAGATGAGTGAATGTTTGTTGCCCATGTTTACGATATCTTCCATTATATACAATTCAGAACATGTAGACTGCAGTGTATACTGTATGTGTTAGGCCGTGACTATCCGTCACGTAATCACCCCGTGGGCCCACTCATGTAGTCACACCCATGTGGCACCCATGGGCTCGGGCCCACAAACTTAGAGTAATAAGCATTAACTTGCATACACATTTGATGAGGTTCACTATTTCCCAAAAGCATATGGCATTAGGAGAATTACCCACCAAGCATTATATGGATGTCCACAAACCACTATTTTAGTGATCATCAATCTTCCTCGGTCCTCACATGTGAAGTATTTCAAATAGTACACTTTCCACTCTAGCCGTCTGACGAACGCATTTGTATATTTTTGTAGATGAAACTATTGCTAAACAAGCTTCAGTCTTCTGTTGGAATCAATGATCTCGAAGAACTATCGAGTACATTAAGTGACCTTCAAAGTCTCGAAGACTCGCAGGAACAGTACATGTTGCAACTCGAGACTGAAAGAATGCTATTACTTAACAAGATTAACGACCTTGGTCAGGAGTTACTGAATTCATCCCCTAACCTCAGCCGGAGGATTTCCTATTAGCTACCGCTGCCTAGCAGAATCGTGCTGCGATAGCATAGTTCGGTTTGGGTAGAGTTGGTTAGAAATAGGACACTAGTTTTGGAAGAGATGAAGTGAAGAAAGATAGATTAAAGGGGTGAAGAAAAGCTCAATAAACTATAGGAAAAATAACCGTGAATAATACAAACTTTCATCGATTTCTCTACAATAATATCAACTTTTGATTAACCAACTAACTTAGGGCCTAGGGGTTGTTTTCCCAGAATAATACTAACTTTTATTTATAGTAGGCTATTTGACAAAAAAAATAAAGGTAAATTAATGGTTAAACGATAGTTAGTATTATTCTAGGAAAACACACCCCTAAGTTGATGGTATTTACAAAAGTTGGTATTTTTGCAGGGAAATCAATAAAAATTTATATTATTCACGGTAATTTTTTCAAAATTATGTATGATATTGTATAGCTTTTTATGTGTATATAATTGGTGTATTTAATTCTTTCACAATAGTGAAGGCATAATACATTATTGTATTGGGAACATTTCTGGGGAAGGAGCTGTTTTATCATTTGGGTTTCTTAATTAATCTGGTAAAGTTTTATGGATTTGGTATTTGAGATTAATCAAAATTACCCATCAACGAGTCAAGGTATTTATACGGCATGTTTGATTATTAGTATTAAATGGTTGAACTAATAATGAAAATTCGATAGTAATTTTGAAAAATAACTTGGTAAAGTTTATGATAATGCTTGTACAACCATCAAATATAAATAAGCAACTTCAAAAGCAGTCGCAATTAAGTACTTATACTTTTGTTAGCGATAACAAAGAGAATGGATTGCGATTGCCTTAGTAGCACACTGCACGCATCATCTTCAACATCACATAAATGAAAAAATCACATATATAATGAACAATTTTACTAGGTTAATAATCCATTATAATTCGAAACCGAAGAACCGTAAATCTCTGGCTACATTGAAATAAGGGTTGTAATTAGAATAATAGTCCGTTTTACTATAGCAAACATAATTGTAAATAGCAGATTCTCCACTCCACCAAATTTCAGAAAAGTAGTAAAACATAAATTAGTTGTAATTAGAACTACCCTTAACAATTTATCTTGATTTATTTAATTTCAAATACAAAAGAGGCTATTTCATGGCTAGCCAATTAAGAGTA
Organism: Amaranthus palmeri; assembly: GCA_019776075.1. Classification (NCBI taxonomy): domain Eukaryota; kingdom Viridiplantae; phylum Streptophyta; class Magnoliopsida; order Caryophyllales; family Amaranthaceae; genus Amaranthus; species Amaranthus palmeri. The sequence goes on from JAAKBH010000021.1 coordinate 516,602, forward strand.
ATTTAGTTTACATATATATATAAGCTTAAAACTGAATGTTCAGAATGCATGATTGCATTCGCTCAACTAGTAGTTCCTCTAAAACGTCAGTTGAAAACGGAATAAACAGTGTAAAATCAACTCGTTTTAATCAACAGTCTTCCCGATGATTCACTCTCGATGTTCTTGGCTTTCCTTTGATGTATTCATCTGCCTGTGCCGCGACAGAGATTGCTGACGTGCTCATCCTTATAATTTATCCTCTGTTTCTTCCATTGTCTTACAGTTCTGTCGCCACATTTTGAGCGCCTAGGAACTGAACGGCAGATTTCATCGATACTTACATTCAAAGTTTCATGAAAAAGATCGAAACACTTGAAATTGTCCATGGAAGCTATAATGCGCTATACGCCATACTTGCAAATCATATCAGGAAGTGTGACGATATTAGACAAATTTTAAGCTTCACGGTTGACAAAAGCAAATTCGCATGCTAATGCTACATGGTCGCTGCCCCAATTCTGCAGAAGCAATAATGTGAGTTTAGTAAACTTGTACCTCTAAGAAAACACTCCCTCTTTCCTAATGAAATTGCATCTATTTTCTTTTTTAGTTTGTCCCAATTACTTTGCACCCAATAAATCTCTCTCGTCATCTCAACCATTCATTTCTTCCATACACGTGTATTTTGTCTTATCATCTAATGGTAATATTTCATAGGGACAAAGGGAGTAACAAATAACAATAGAATGCAAAGAATCACTCATAAATCAAAATCCTATCTGTGCACAGTAGTTAGTAGACATCCCAACAAGCTGCATAATGGTGTTCAGTCAGACAAGACTCGATCCTGAATTTAATTTCACATAATCCACAGCAAATCAGCCATGAATTTCTTAGTGGACATAAAAAGAGACCGAAGAGGGTGAAAAAAGATATGAAAAATTTAGACTTACAAAAAATCAAAGAATTCATGTATTTCATGTAGCTGACCCAATCTTTCATCATTCACAAAATCTCACAAGAGACGGTCTATAGGATAGACCACAAAATTGGGCCAGCCCATTTCCCTTAACTGATTTTTTTTATTATAATATCAATTATATTATGTTATAATCCTAAATATAAGGTATTATAACCTCGAATATACTATTCTATAACCCCAAATATAAGTTATTATAACCCCAAATATATTATGTTATATTTTGGGCTGGGCTTCATGGATTCCGTCTATAGAATAGACTGTCTCCCATGAGAGTTACTGTTCATCATTTTGGTCTTCAACAATAGGGTCATTTGCTTGACATTTCACTTTCCTTGTATTCTATCCGATATGTTTGATGTAAAAATGGGGTACAAATAGTGAAATATCCTAATAGGGAGTAGCCTTCATGAAAAAAAAAATTGGTTCCTTACTTTGATGTAAATATGGGGTTAGATTAGATAGAAATATCCTAATAGGGAGTAGTCAGTAGCCTACATGTAATTTTCAGTACCTTACTGGGGAGCCCACCCATTTTTTCCAATGCATTTCCAGATATTGTCTCAAGGACTCTCACAGGAACAAGCTGTTCAGTGTGCCTGAAGCAAGCAATAAAACAGTTAAGAAGCTCTTCAAGCTCAGACATATCTTGCTATTCAACATAAAGATGTTCTTTACCATATATAATCCACAGTTCCCATGAACCTCGAATGGCATGATGTTGTCAAGGGTTCTCCTATATTATCTCTTAATGTGACGTTCCCCTGGAAATCAATCACCAATAATCAGACAACGAGCAAAATCCCCAATTAATTTATTAGATTTCCGAAATCAGGCTATATTATCTTACTGGAACACCAACATACGCGCTGCGGAGATTTAAGTTATGCTGCAGACAAGTGGCTTTCTCGTTTCCAGTCGCAAGCTTCACTTCCTCATCACTCCATCTATATGTAAAGGACTTCTGTCTGTCATTCCAATGTCCAAGAGAAGTATAGTGAATTAAAAACAATACAGGAATTATTATGGAACAGAGCCAACTTCAATTGAAGTCCACTACGATACTATACCATTTACTTCAAATCTTCTAGAACATGTCGCATTTTGAAAAAGCTGTCCGCAATTGATAAAATGTTCATAAAAATACAGTTGGAAGTATGACACATAAAAGAAGTAGATGCATCCTATAATGATGCGTATAGCACCAAGAGGTTTCTGGTAAAAGATAGATGTGACTCCTAAGATTAGTAGAAGTATTTGCCTGACATCCATAATCTATCTATAATAATTATTACTAAAACAAAACACGCTTACATCATCACTATTAAATATTGCTTAAGTGTCACCACCTAAACAAAAATTTTCCCTCCAAAACTCAATGATGATGTTATTATTGTTATTATGATTAAATTTATATTTTTGACTTTATTACTTTATAACTATGACCATAATATTATCCATATTGATAGAAATTATACTTTTTAGGTCACATCATTTAATGTATTAGAAAACTATATATTTTATTTCATTTTTATAAAAATTTTTAAAATCTTATCAATTTTATTTATTAAATGATTATTATTCTAGTATATTGGATATTTATAGATGGTTAAAAGATAATATTACTAATTTTAATATGAATTTTGGTATTTATACTATTGGTTACTTAAATGCAATACTTAATTCTAATATGAATTAGGTTGTAATTATCTTTATGCAAGTCACTCATACAAACAAATAAATTATTATATTTTGTTTAAACTTTTATAAAACAATTTTACATAAATATTTATGTTAAATTTGATTTTGAAGTGTGTTATCAAAAGTTGTAATACTTCATATAAATTAATGTAATATTTGTTTTTGTTAGGATAAATTGGTATGTTATTTTTTCAACTAAAAAAACCCATAATTTGTATTGTATACTTCATGTACAAACCATTCGCCCTCTTATTCAAAATAAACAAATAGAAGTATAAATATAATTATATTAATATTTAATCAAACTTTGTCTTTTGTTGTGATTTATTTGTCATGAACTAAAATTTCACAATTATCTACACGCACAATGCAAAGTATGTTACAAATCAAACAATATATGTAATGTATACAACTATTCAGCATGAAATGAGATATAACTATAATGTAAAATTTATTTCTTAAAATTTTAATTTCTTAAATGATATACATATGTCGGAAAATTTAATAAAACCGTGCATCGCTCAGGAACTATCTAGTTATAAAATAAAATGGAACTCCAAAATTATCCTCCAAAGGTAGTTTTGCAATATTTTCCACTAGTTGGCTAACAAATGCAATTGAAAGTAAAACCAGACAAAGAGATTCCTTCCTGGAAGATAAAATATTGGTTTGCCAGGACCAGGAGTCAAAATTAGTCAAAAGGTAATTCAATTGAACTTACATCCCTTCAATATCTAAAATAAAGGTCTGTATAGACAAAAAAATAATCTTTAAGGATCTTAACTATACAAAAAGCTGATGCAAATAGAGAAAGAAAGAAAAATTAATAATCCTATAATTACTGCAGTAAAAAACCATTTTCTAATCAGGAGCAAACATCTCAGTCGTGTTAGCTGTGCTTCCCTTTCATAGATGAGCTTACATAAACAATCAATAGCCACAAGCCAAGTTCCTCATCTGGCCAGAAATAGGAAATGTAGCTCAATCATGAACCTGTTAACCTCATGATTCTGCATCAATCCCCCTATCCTCAAATGATCCACCCTCATATTAGAAAATCAGACCCCTTTGTCATTTCTTGTTTTAACATGTGTGGGGCAGCATTATTAATTTTCTTCCCAAACAAATCCAAAAACATCTCCTAAAAAGGGGTACTATTGATTGTCTAAGACCACTGTTATCAGATCATGATTCCAGCCGTGCAAACCAAGAGTTTAATGGTTACAGATTAGAAATAGCTGGATACTGCCAATAAGTTGTAACAATGAGTGCTAAACCTTATTTGACAACAAGAAACTTGTGGATTTCCTTATCCAACTTGTATTATGAACATTCAAGCACTATCTTCAAATTTCTTATGATTCATTCCATCAGCATTAACTTCAACTTTTTCACCATTTAAACCTTCATAAGAACTCATTAGTACTAACTTTAACTTGAACAAAAAAATCAAAAGAAAATGGAAAGCAAGGGTGATCCTTCCTCTATATGTAAGGTAATCTTTAATTTGTCTGTGTTAATATCTCCTTAATTACTCATCAGTCTTTCTCAATTGAACCACATGGTTAAGCTCTAGTTGGAGAACATCTTATATGCAACGGTTGAGTACTTCTGCCACTAACTGTCTCATCCTCTGTTATTCCAGTCACACCTTTCTCTCAACTTCCAATATTAAATCTTTATAAATTTGAAATTAAATTTAAATTCACCTTCCAAAAAATACCATCTACTTCTCCATTGATTTCTACAATTACAATAGATTTATTGTGAAGACTCAAGCTTGCAGGGTACATTAACAAATGATGAAACATTTCACTACACAAGTACTACCCAATATTATTTAAGTGGCTCCACCCAAGTGGGGTTTAGGGGTAAGATGTATGCCACCGTAAACTTGTAAAATTAACGAGGTTACTTTTATTGACCCTTAATAGCAAACATATATACTTAATAAAAAGCAGTGCATACGATTTATCAAGCTAAAGCTAGGGTAAAACAAGGTATTCTAGACAATAAAATGCTCCTTTCCCATAAATAGACTTATTGAGATGGAAAACATGCAAATATAAGTGTGTGTGTGTGTGTGTGTGCGCGCGCGTGTGTGTGTGCGCGCGCGCGTGTGTGTGTATCAAAAAAACAGCAGCAAACTTATGGGTAACGGTTACCAAACCAATTAACAATGGGGATGAAGACAGTCTATATGGAAAAGTGATGAGCAAAGTGGGGAGAGAAGAGAGGGCTAATGAGCCTTTCTTATATGCAATCTTCATCAGGTGTAAGCAACTAATGAGATGTCAGGAGCTAAAAGATATACCTGAATGGCGACTTGGTATAACAAGAGTGATACAGAGGCATCTTTTGAGAAACTCTTTTTCGGTCATGTTCCAAGACATTTAACTGCAACAGACCAAAATGCACCTTATAACAAGTTGCAAATAAAATTCACTGAACAACAATATTAGCAAGGACAGCTCATGATAAACAGTCGCTTACCTTTGCAGAGGATATATACTGATATACAGCACTCTGGATACACAAGAACTCTATTAGAAAATGATTTGTGACCCTCAGAAAAAAAAACAAAAACTAAAATTGCAGATATACCTGAGGCACACAGTTAAAGTCGCCAGCAAGGACAATAGGTATTCCACCCCATTTTTTAGATAATATATGAGCCCTCTCCAGGAACAGGCGTACCTAAAATATTTGTTCCAGAAGATGTCAACAATAACAGTAATACCCATTGAAAAAAATTTCACAGTGATTCTTTCATTGATAGGGATAAAATGTAGTCCAAAACCAACCCAAGTCCAAACCTCAGAAGGGTAAAAGTTTGATCCGAAAAACACATCAAGAATCTAAACTCAATACAATGGCAATTGGACCTTGTGCAAGATCCAATACGAGTTCAACAACAACCCACTTATTTTTTATTTTTTATTGGAGGGTAAGGTTGGAGAATCCCTTTACCCGCAAGAAGGTGAACGAATCTTTCCAATAGGTGGCGAGGATCAAACACTTGTCAGAATGATTTCTTTAACTACTAGATCGACTCATGATTCACACAAGTGATTAGTTTTGTTACTTCAACAATAGATTATAATGACAAAATAATATAGTTGGATTTGGAAAATTAGAATTAAAGCAAAATAATATAAACTCCTAATACTCCAAATTGGTTATCTTAAAAGAAAATTTAATGTGAATCTCTAAAGACATTATCTGACTTCAAGTATGATTGGAAAAACTTGAATCTGAATGAGATAGAGCCAACTTGAAGTTTGGAAAATTTTATCCGAGTTCAATCAGTTGACATCCTTATTAATTGACAATTTTAAATAGTTCTGCGTAAATTTAAAAGTTCGAGTACCTGCCCTAGCTTGATGTCTCCTCGATTCGGGTTGAAAAGAACATGTATATTTCCAACCAACAAAGTTCTACACATGGTCACAATAAAAAAATTAATACTTCTCTAATAAACTCATTGAGAGGAAAGCTATATCAATAATTCAATAAATATATCAAACTAAACTACCACTAAAACAAAACCCAAGTGTGTTTGTATTTTGTAATTTAAAAGCAAAGAATCCAAAAACCAAGTCAAATGCTCTGCCGACTTATCTCCAATCCTTCTTACAATAAACATTAAATTAAAATACAAACATAAGTAATGATAATAAAATTAAGCCAGAAGTTAAAGTGAGAACCATCCTTATATGAGAATTGTTGAAACCAATATGCCTGACAAAAAAAGTGTTACTTTTTACTAAAAAGATTTTATTTTTAGGCAAAAAAGTGTTACATTTTAAAAAATAAAACGTGATACTTTTTGGCAAAAAAGTGTTACTTTCAGAAGAAAAAAAATCTAAAAACTAACAAAAAGGGGTTAGTTTTTACATAAAAAGGTGTTACCTATCAAAAAAAACGTGTTACTTTTCAGATATTAATAACAAGAAAAAATAGCAAAAATAACACAATAGATGGATAATTGTTTAGCTATTTAAAAGTGTTCTTTCTCAATCCATTGTTAGGATTGCTACTTGCTAGTTAGTTGTTTACACTTTTAAGCAAAATTAGCTGTATTAGGGTATGTCCTATATAATTGATTTTTTTAGTTGTTTTTGCCATTTTTTATGGTTGTAGTTAAGAACAAACCCCATAAGGGCATTGGGAGAGAGTCCATCTTCATCTTCCTCCCTTTTTTAGTTTTATTTTGTTTTCTTTTTTCCGTTTGGGCTCGGAAGGGGAACCATATAGGATGGTTCCTCTTCCTCCCCTTTAGGGTTGTATGAGGTTTTTTTTTATAACAATTTCTTTTATCAAATATAATAATAGTAGTATAATAGTAATGATGACGATGACGATGATAATAATAATAATAATAATAATAATAATAATAATAATAATAATAATAATAATAATAATGATAACATTAATAATAATTAATAGTAATAATAGTAATATAAATAATATATCAATAGTGATAATGACAATAAATTACTACACTATGGTGTAAAAATCCACATGATAGGAGTAACAAATAGTTAGGAACAAGTGAACACGTATCAGAAGTAAACAATCCTCGTCGTTCTAGCAATCATCAAAGGAATAAAGCATACGCAGAATTTCCAACTTAATGTAGGATATTTACAAGAGTGATGGGTCTTTTGAGCATTAAAAAAAGAGTGGCTAGCAAATAGGAAGAGTGAGCGAGACAAAAATAATATGCTCTTATAGCTTTGAAGAGTTGACTTTGAAGTCGAGCAAAAGTTAACATTTGGAGTATAATATTCCTATAAACAAGAAGGCTATAAAGTGTATTAATTTTGAAGCAAAATCCAATCTTGTTACAAATCTCATAATCTAGGATCGGTGAAATATTGCAGGGTATGACTACATAGCACTGAAGGCATAGCTGATCAGATCTAACATTGACAGTGTCATTTGTATAGACATAAGCAAATATATTGCAAATTTGCAATTAACCTCTTCTAAAATGTACTTATATAAGAAACAAAATATCTAATATATGAATCTAACCTCTTCACCATGAAAAACAAAGAGAAGAATATTTAAACTAGTACAAAATTGGGTGGTACATCCACACTCCCAATAAAACACGATTTGTCTCCCAAATCTCAAACCAAAGTATCCAGAAAAGGACGAGACAAGAAGGCAGATTGAAAGTATGTTTCAAACTTATTATTTAGAAAAAACTTCATAGATGCAAAACACAAAAGCTTCAATCTGATCAGTATCTAACAACAAGTTCCCATAGTTCACACAAATTCTAAAACCCACCACTTAATACTATATTTAACCAATACATACAGAACTTACGTAGGATTTGACATTTGTCGATCAGAATTCAATCCATCATCATTCATCTGTTACAAAAGATCAATGAACACAAGGTCATACAACTAATTGGAATATGGGTTCATCCTTCTTTAGACACATTGTCAAAACAATAAAAATTGTTGTCATATAATCTTTCACATCAACTATATAAAGGGGATGCAAAAAACAATAGAAAGTTTAACGCAACAACCTTTCCGAAATCTTAATCCCAACAGGGTCATTAATAAGAAAAAGGATAGCAAAGATTATTGCGCCCCTACGACCCTACCCCTTCAACCTGCATTCCTCAATTTGGATTGATAAGAGCTTTTATGTTTCAAAAACACTTGATGCACCATAATGAAGACTTTTCCATCAATTCCAAATCCTCTAAAATATCAACAATGTGGCTCGCTATCCTATTCTCTTACTATAAATCTCAGATCCTCGAGCAATTTTCATGATCCATAAGACACAACAACCGATTAATCCTATTTTCATGATGTCGTTTACTTGTTGAAACTATTAATAACATCAAATAGAGAGATGATAAGGGAGTGGTATATGAAACTGGCCTTTGAAAAGGCAGATGAGAGGATTAGTAAAGATATCCTAGATAGGGTAATGTCTAGGAAAGGCTTTGGGATTATATATAGAAGATGGAAAGGATGTCTCAATTCAGCTTCTTTTTCATTGTTTTTTATAGTTGCCCCAAGGAATGGTTCAACTCAACAAGGAGGGTTAGACAAGGAGATGTTTTGTTTTGTTTGGTGGCAGAAGTTTTGGGACTTATATTATCAAGAGGTGTTGGAAGAGGGGTGATTGAAGGTGTGAGGGTAGGCAAAGATAATTTCATTATCACTCATGTAGATGACACTATTCTTTCTTGTTGGCAGATCAGCACTACACATTATTGCTATATTTTGAGAAAATTTGAGACTGAAAATCAATATTCACAAATCATTTCTTGTAGGCAAAAACTTAGGAGGAGAATTGGATAATTAGGCTAAATGGCTAATTGTGAAGTAGTGAAATTTCCCATCACTTACCTGGATTACCTTTGGGATCTAGCCCATGAATAAAGATTTTAGGGTGCCTATTATAAAGGTGTAGAGGAGGCTCGATGGATGGACGACATGTTACATTGTGAGAGGTTGAATTACAATCATGACCTCTATCTATTTCCTTGCGCTTTACTAGGCTCCTACCTTGATCATTGATTTGATGGAAAAAAATGATGAGGAATTTCCTTTGGGAATGAGATGGTAAGGTCAGAAAGGACCATCAAGTTAATTGGAATATAATAAGGCCACTTGATTAAGGGGTTTTGGGAGTAGGAAATCTTGAGGCAAAAAATACAGCATAGATTGAAGAATGGCTTTGGATATTTTTTTGTGAACCGAATTCTTTATGGTATTGGATCACTTGAAGCATCTCTGGAGCTCCTACTACTCAACGGGAAATGCGTACATCTCTCAGCTTCTCATATTTCATCCCTTACAGATCTATATCCCAGGTACTTCAGAAATTTTTGCCTTTGACTTGTTTAAAGTGTAAGGGGGAATAGTTTTAGAATCTGGGTAGATTGTTAAGATGGGCACACAACCATCCAAACAAGAGGCAATTTCTTTTTCATAACATATAGCTTGGTCTTTTTTGTTTAGATATCACCCATAGGATAGAGACTTATAATCATTGGTTGATCCTCTTTCTCTTCTCCAGAACTTCCAGTCCTCCTTAAACTTGGACGTTAGACTGTATATTCCTGACCGATCAAACGCTTTCTCATGTACCTCCTTCTATACTTGTTTGGACTCCTCTTCTAATGTTTTTCCCTCTTTTTCAATGGAAAGATTAATTTGGTAAACTAAGGTTCCTACCAAAAACAAAGCTTTCATTTGGTTGGTAGCAAAAAGAAAATTAAACACCATGGAGAATCTTTAAAAAGGAAGGCCAAATAAGGCTTTGAATCAAAATGGGCTAGATTTTTTTAATTTAAAGGTGAATCATGGATCGCAACAAAAAAAATGATGGCTTTCTTAATATTAAATACCTTCCATCGTGATCTAGGTTAAAAACCTTAATTCTTTATGGAGGTCAGGAAGTTTTGAGATTTTATGGTTGATTTGGTTAGCAAGTAACATAACTTTTTGTGATCAATTTTTACCATTGGCTATCATTTGGAACAAGGCGAAATTCCTAGCCACTTTATGGGTTAAGGCTAATGGCCTTTTGAACATTATTCTTTAAACAAGAAGTGATGGGAGTGTCTTGTAGTAGCTTGTGCTTGGTTTTCTTTTGGGTCGATCTCTAATCCCTATTGTTGTACCGTACCTTTTTTTGCTCCTTGGAGATAATTTTTCTTATCAAAAAAATTATCATATGGAAGTCTACAATACATGGTATACTAATCTTTATACTGTGAATATTAGACAAATGATCATAATATAGGAGCTGCGAATCAAATGATATGAGAAACTATACTCTTTCAAAGCACACACTATCCATAAATTCTCAAATTTCATTCTTATCACTTCCTAAAATTTCCCCAAAACAAATAAGGCACAGAAAACAAAAATTATCGTTCAAAATGGAAACGGCAAACGAAACCATAACTCTTCGTTTCCATCACAAGTCATGTACTGCTACAATATTCATATCCATGAACCTTAAAATACAAATTTGTAAAAACAATACCTTTAAAACACAAAATTGTGCAACATTGTTACGCAAGCCAAAGCTCAGAAATTCAATGCTTTCCTCGTGCATAAGTTCAAATCTAGACCAAAATGTACATAGCATTAGATAAGCAAAATATGGGAGGTAAAGTACAATAGGTGTAGATAATCCAATAGAGTGAAAATATCATTATCATAAGAACTAAGGTTTTCAGAGAAAACCCATAAAATAACTCTCATGAGTAATGCTTTTGTGTGCCAAGACAAATTCAACATTCACATAACAAAATTTATTCCAATTTCCAAAGTTGCCAAGACACTTCAACTCTTCCAATCCATTTACTTGACATGGATAGATTTTTTCTCCATATCAAGGGTACTTGCACTAGCAAAATTTCGCCCAACAAAAATGGGGTCATAGTGAAGTATATAGATTTACAAAAATTCAATTGTTCTTGTTACAACTAATAAGCAATAGAAAGATTTTAATTATCTGTTTTGAGCTTTTGACACTAATTTGTTCAAAAAAACGATGTCATAAAATGGGACAACCTAGTATATTCAAGTGGACCCAGTTTAAGGCATGTTTGCTTAGATTTGATATTCAAGCCCAGTTTTATGTAAAAAGGCTAAGGTTCAAGGTGGAAGATTCTCAACACATTTATACGAACTAAAACCACAACTTGACCTATTGCCAACTCTATGATCCATTATATTACAATACCAAACACCATCTCAGATTAAGTCTTTGGTGGTCCGAAATGGCTTTAGCTCTAGCAAGAAAACATTTGCCCAATTTCAATCACCACAAGTGGGAGTACAAATAAGCTCTTCATTATGAGCTTTCATTTCTTCATAGCTGACACTTCTTTTCTTTGATTTGTTTTCAAAAACCCCATTAGTTATGGGAAGTTGAGATTTGGGAAGATGAAAGTGGTTTACAGTGACATTGTAGAATTAATGCATAGAAAATGGTGATAAAGTATCATAATTGTCAATAGGAGCAGTGTGGTTGTAAGTGCTAGTCAAAGGGGGGAGAAATGGAGTTGGTAATAGTCAGCAAAGAAAGGGGTGGGGCGGATTATATGGGTAATAGAAGGGGTTAAAGAATATAATATTAAGCAAGACAAACATCTCATCCGTACTTACATAAGGGGATAGCCTCACCTCTACGCTAACTACTTAGAACCTTTTAATGAAGATAGAAAAGACAGTAGCACTTCATCTATGAATAAAAATATTCACTCTGATGCCTGAATACAATCTTATTTCAAAGCATTATGTTGATTAGACATAAAAATTTATTACCGTTTATGTTTCCAAAATATTGCACATCCATCTTGAGCATCACCCGTCCGAGCCTATAGTATCAAAAGTAGTAATGTGTAAGGTTTATCAAGATATTATTTCAAAGGAAACTTGATAATATGCACATACTCCCTCCGTTCTTATTTGTTCTTCCCACTTCTCCAAATGGAAATATCACAAGGCTCTTCCCATTAAAAACCTTTCCATTTTAAGACATCTTTTGGACCAATCATTTGCCTAACACATTTCACCCAAAGGCATCACATAATTACGTATTTAATCTCCAAATTTTAGTTGATTCTTTCATATCAAGGGTACCTCTCTCCTCACTATGAGTTATGACCATTTCCTTTTTAACTAAACCCCTTTACTCTTTGTTATAATCAATAATTACACATAATAGAACCTTGCTTCTCATTATTGCCCTTCTTGATTTCTTCCCATAGTACAAGATTTTGATACCTTTAAAATACCTTCAAACCCATCCTGTTTTAGGGCATCATGTAAGTCATTATAACGATCAACTTCCTGCAGTCACATACAAAAAAAAAAGGAAACAAATGAATAAGAAAGAAATCTATAAGTTCACACAAGGACAACCAAGGGATGCCTAGAGGGATTTGGGAGAAAAACAAATTTTTCATCGAGGAAAAGTGAGCGTTTTAAGGTTGCAAATCAGGTAGCTTAGAGATTCTTCTCAACAAGAGAAGAAATCACAAGTTCTATATTGCGCAACACTAGCACCTGCAAAGTCATAAAAACATATATTAAGAAATGGAAACAAGAAACATTTGGACTTGCCTGAAAACAAACGATGCTAGGATCATATTGTGCTAACTCCTTGTATATAGCTAATTTACGATGGTCCCAATTCAGGTATTGTAGCGGAACATTGAAATATAAATCAGGATGTCTTGATGCATTTTCAACTCCTAAAACATTGTATGATACAAGTACCAGCTTATCTGCAAAATTTAATTTAATTTAATAAAAAGAGAGATAATAAACACGGTCAGCTCCAAAGTCAACTACTTGCTTTTCAGTTCAGATCTTTACCAAAATAGAAATCAGGATATACAAGATTAGTATTAGACAATCAGATTGCAATTTAACTATCCAAGTAATCGGACAGAACATCTGTAGTCATGGAAAAAATATACTAACAGCTTGATCAAGCCACATGAGGCCTCATGAATTGAGCATAATTGTACGGTGGAAGTGAAAACCAACTTACTACTCACAAGGTTTCTCAATAGAGTCCCAATTAAGTTCATCTATTAAGCTACAAAGCATCAAATCCCCAATTTGTCTTGCTCTAAGGAAAAATCTGTTGTATGGCTTCTTACTAAAATTAAGAACATGAAATAGAGCAAAAACCCTGCACAATAGCACTACAGCTACCAGCAAGTTTACCACTCTACCTAAGTCCACCAGATTTCTCTAACCCAAAATCCAAACCTACACACTGCTATGTCGTATGCTATATACATCAAAGTGAAGTACAGTGAATACAATAAAGCACTATCTTCAAGTCCATAACAAGGTTATCTAGGCCTTTTGTCTCCAAGCATATGAACTTCTTACAAGCCAAAAGAAGGGGAAAGGGAATGTTCATGGAACCAATGTAGTAATGACAGGATTAATGGCACTGATCATTCCCTACCATTAAAACTTAAAATTTATATTTCACACAATCAGTGACACAGAGGTTGATATCCCAACAAAAATCAACTCAGAGAAACTTCATAGAAAAGGATAGTATCAGCATTTTCCCATTAATTATTAGAGGGTAGTACAAATAATTAACCTAAAAAGCAAATTCGACCCACCAAATTCATAAAAAATTAGTCTAAATGAGCTGAAAATGCACTACCTCCACCGGCAGAGGAATCATAATCCGAATAACTCCACCTGCGATAACTATGACGAGTCCTGCTTTTCTGCTTGGTATGTTTCTGCCTCTGGTACGAAGAATAAGATTGAATTGAGCTTGAAGACTTAGAATTCCGTCTAACAATGCAGCTTTTTAGGGTTTGTTCTTGTTCAATTTCTTCATGAACAAATTTTCGTTTCTTGCTATATGAATTATAGCGTGTACAAGAGTAATAGCTCTTCATCTTCTCCGGTGGCGACGGCGGACATGCGCGGTTTAGAAGGCGGTGGAAGCCGATGTTGTTCAGCTTGGTATAAATTAGGCCATTTTTTGTTGCTGGCAAAGCAACACCAATTTTCATGTTCTTCCCCTACGAAGAATTCCCTGCCATAGACTATATAGTAGATTATGCCCGTGCGATGTATAGCTTTATTAAAATTTTTGACATATTTGTATAAATTAAAAAATTAAAAATTTATGGTTTTATGTTTCAACCATCTCAAAAAATCCTACATACTCATTTAATCAAAAACATTATAAAGTGTACCTAAAAAAACATTATAAAGATTTTATAAAAAACTTAATTTATAACTTTCTAATACATTAAATGATGTGACATAAAAAGTAGGGAAATTTTTTTATTGAGGGGGTGACAAGTAAGCAATTTTGATAAGAGATGACATTAGCAGTGTTTTGTTTTAGTAATAGTTATAGATTCAATTATTAAAAAATAAGAGAAAATCGTCAAAAAGTATTTAATAAAAAAAATTCTAAAAAATATCTTACCTATTAAATTTTTTAAAGAGTACCAAGTAACGATTTTCTTCAGTTGACCGTCAAGTATAACGATTGACTGATCAAAATCGAAAACTTCTTCATCCTGATCTTCAAATTCTTTTTCAATGTATTTAATTTCGATTTTGAGTAAAATGTAGAGAAAGAAGAAAGTAAGGAAATTGAAAATGAGGAAGAAGAATTATCGACTTTGACCGATCGACTGCTATATTTGAAGGTCAATTGAAGGAAAACGTTAATCGATACTCTTTGGAAAAAAAAAATTTTATTAGGTATTTTTTAACAAATTTTTTTTGTTATATACCTTTTTGAAAAAAATTATTAGGTACTTCTTGACACTTTTCCTAAAAAGATACTCCCTCCTATTCAAATTAAGTGTCCACTTTACTTTTTTGTTACTATTCACTAATCACTCTTAATTTGTATTTTTCTATTAATCTATAAGGTAATATATAGTCATGTGGGATCTTATTTTGTTCGTCTCAATGCAAAGATTATTAATATCAATTTTTTATAATTTTTAATTATACACAATTAAAGATATTAAAGGTTAAAATGTTGCCTCGGCATGTGTGAAAAAAGTAAAGTGGACACTTAATTTGAATAGGAGGGAGTATAAAAATTTTATACTTGATAATAGTAAACTTTGCGTTGAGGTGAATGACAGCTTACTTTACGGCATGTTTGGATTGATTGTAAATTTCTAAGGGGTAAAAAAGTCAAAGTAAGAAAACAAAGTTGATGAATGAGAAATTAGTGAAATTTGATTGTTGTAGAGGTAGAAGAATGGTTGCGAAGTAATGAAAAATGAACGGAGCTCTCAATTTTGTGGGGGTAAATATTTATCTTAGGGGAGGGTAGGGGATATATTACCTCCATAATAGGGGATATCATCTTTTTTTTCCTTCATTGTATTTATTTCATACTCAATAACCGTTCTTCACAACTATCTTACTATTTTAAATGCATTTTTTATTTGCTTTCATTTCATTAGTTTAATTTTATTATCCCCTTAAATATTTACACCTAATTCAAATAGGTTAAAAATTAATTAGAAATAAAAATTGATGAATAATTAGTATACAAGTGCTAATATTACAAGTTATTTGAAGCGGAGAAAGTACTAAAAGTGCAAATGAATTGATCATATAAAATAATTTAACAAATTAGGTCTACAAAGTTAGGGGTCTTCGGCAAACAGGATTTGTTGGCCTTTTTTACCCTTTTTTTTTACCTTTTTTTACCGTGTTTACCATTGATCAACTTGAATGACCTTTGATAAGCCTAAATGTTCGTTGATCATTACTTAATCACATTGGACTTTTGTTGATCATCCTTAATCACCTTTGATTTTCCTAATTATTAATGGCATCATTGTGTTTTAACACTTTAGCATCGTTTTTACCCATTTTAGTGATATTTTTTGAAATAACGAAAATCCGGAATGCTTTTAGATAAATGTTGTGAGTCTTTCAATAATGTTTTAAGGGAAGCAAGTGGAAAGCAAATCATTTCCCTAATGAAATGGATAAGAAGGAACGTTAGGCAAAGGTGTGTAGCTAAGAGGGAAGGGTTGGAACAAATCAAGGGTGTAGTAATGCTCGCTATAGTGAAAGTCATTGAAATTAAGTCTGATAAGGGTCATAACATGAGAATCATTACGGTTAATGTGATGGAGTTCAGGGGCGAAGCCAGGATTTTGAATTAGGGGGGGCCAAATTGTCGATGTAGTAGTCTATAAACAAATAATTGTTTAAGTGTTTTTAGCTCTATATATTTGCCTAATAATTCTCCAAAAAAACACTATTAAAATTAAGATAGAAAAATATAAACACACATTGAGCTAAAGGAATTTTTGTTATATATTTACTCTCTTTAAACTATATATCATATTAGTAAGGGGGGCCAAAACAAAAATTACAAAGGCTCGCATTTTCGGCAAGGGGGGTCGGGCCTCCGCTGGCCTCCCATGTAGCTTCGCCTCTGATAGAGTTTTTAAGTTGATGATGGTGATGACAATTATGTTGTGAACTTAGAAGATAAAAATTGTCTTTTAAATAAATGTAGAATTACAGTAATCCCATATAAGCATGCATTGGCATGCATAGTGAAAAAGAAATTAAATGTTGCCCTTCTTGTGCATGAAGAATACTACGTGAGTACTTATGCAAAAATCTCTTCCTCCACCATCTAGAAAGATGCCAGAGACATACACAAAAAATAAACGAAAGTCCAAGTTTGATGAGGAGAGAGATGGAAAGAAGGACTTTGTTGAAAGGGACTTTAAGCAAAACAAGCGTGAGAACTGTGAAAGGCTTGACCATTGCAAGAAGACTTGCAAGAACCCACCCAAATCAAATGAGGCATCCACTAGTGCAACACCTTTTAAAAGAGGAAGACAAAAAAAATCCCGGTACAGCTCTACAAACAACATCATCACCCCTATGATAACTCAAACCACAATCAGAGCCCCTGAATCAGCACCACCAGCAACTACAACAACCACCATAGCCATTTTAACTTCAATTAACAGTGTTGCTACTTCATTCACCGCCCATTATTGTTTATAAAAGGCTAAACATGTTGCAAGGAGGAAGAAACTAGATAAGTCTACACCAACAAAAGACACTGAACAACAATCAAGCTATATTAATAATGTAGTAGACCAATGTAGTAAAGTTTGAAATATTTGTTGTACTTTGTGTTTGTATTGGATAATTATGAAACTTTAGTTGTGTGAACCTCTAAATTTATGTATGCACTTCTATCATTTAAACTTTTTTTATGGAAGATGCTCTTAGAATTATAAATTATGTTACTTTTGTATTGGATAATTATGTCGTATTCTCAAATAGGAAAAAGGGGTGGAAAAATATTGGAAAACGAGGCTTTTTAATGATGGAAAAATAAGATAACGGAAAACTTAACAAGAGTAGTTACTTGATACTCTTTGGTAAATAAAAAAAATTTTTTAGGTAGTTTTTGACAAAAAAAATTTGGATACTTTTTGGAAAAAATAATTATTAGGCACTTTCTGACAATTTTCCCTTAATTTTAGCTAAAATTTATTTGTAAATAAAAAGATGGAAAATTCTATATGATAACCCCTAAACTTTCGATTTTTCCACGTAATAGACAAATATTTTTCCTAATCCAACGTAATGATATTTTTTAAAAAACAAACATCCTCATAAAATACTCCCTCCGTTCCATAATACTTGCTATATTTAACTTTTTTACGCAATCCTATGTACTATTTTGTTCATTTATATGTCGAATTATACACATTTAAAAATTATAAAAAGTTTATATTATGAAAGTATGCGATTAAACGATTCAAACAAGATCCCACTTGACTATATTATTACTTACATATTAGCCGCAATATACTCCCTCCGTCCCATTAGTTTTGTCCACTTTAGTGTGGGCACGCAAAATAAGGAAAAGTGGTAGTGGGGTATTTTAAGTGAATATAATAATTGAAAAAGGTGGTAGTGGGGTATTTTAAGTGAATATAATAATTAAAAAGGTGGTAGTGGGGTATTTTAAGTGAATATAATAATTGAAAAGGTGGTAAGTGGGGTATTATTAAATAATATAAGTTGGGGTAGTTGGGGGTATTTAAGTAAAAAGTTTTGCCAAAAAAGGAAAGTGGACAATTAAAGAGGGATTACCCAAAATGGAATAGTGGACAAAACTAATAGGAGGGAGGGAGTATAAAATAAGCTTAAACGATGAATAATGCCCAAATACAAAATATATCAAATATTATGGACGGAGAAGTAATTTTCACATTTTTTTTTGAATAATTTTCACATTCTGAGCTGAAATTCAATTCAGTATCATCGGAGTGAGAGAAACTCCATAGGATTCTGCGATTGATCTCTTCAACAAACCCTTCAACTAATCTGTGCATTAATGGAGGACGACAACATTACGGTGACTCAAAGAGAGCAATGGATGGTGGAGTCTCAAGTCTTTTCCATTTTCAAACATTTCATGGAGCTCCCCAAGAGAGCTCAAGCTGTCATGTACGTTTTGGGTATTCTTTCCATTTTATTTTTAGGGTTTTCTTCAATTAATTGATTTTGGAGCCGATTATATTTCCTTTTTCTATGTTCTTCAGGATGGAAATTGCGAGTGATTCGCATGCTCAATATCTTACCAATGGCCTCAAACGCCTTCCTCCTTCTTTCTGTGTTCTTGATGCCAAGTTCGTTTTTCCTTTTTGTTTCTCTATATTTTTTGTACTTACTTTTAGCAAAAATCTGGTGATTTTACTATAACTGTTGTTGTCTTTAAGTTTGTTATGTGATTAAAACTAAATGTTAGTAAGGAGACCAAATCGACACGAATGTTTCTATAAAAACAAGTTCGTTAGTATTAGGCCGTGACAATTCGTCACATAATCTCACCGTGGCCCACTCGTGGGGACACGGGACACCCGTGGGCTCGGGCCCACAAACCCACGGGTCAAGAGTGTGGACTTGCACACACACTCGATGAGGTTCATTGTTTCCTAAAACCATATGGCGATAGGAGGATTAGCTCACCAAGTATATATGCACGTCCACAACCCACTTTTTTATCGATGTGGGATCTTGTCTCACATGTGAAGTATTTTCAACAATAAGTGCTGAATTATCTAGACAAAGGTTGAGAGGTCTACTAAGTTCTGATAAGGGCACAATTCATATGAGTTCTACTAAGTGTTCCATAGGTCATATCACTACTACAATAAAGTTCACATTCACATAAGGGTTAATAGAAGTCAATGAGTTTGAATAAGTCCTAATTAGGATACTAGATTCGTACATGTGTTATTAAGGGTTAATGAGTTTACCCAAGTTCAAATAAAGGAGAATAAGTTTAGATAAGTGAAAATAAGTTGAAGTAACATACTCTAAGTCTCTAACGCAGCTCAATAGCTAATCGAATTATTAGATGGCTAGGATAATACTTTTTGCTTTGTTTAGGGAATGTTGTAGCCTCGTACTTCCATCACCTTCTTATTTTATCAGAATAATCAATAGAAAATTTCATGTATGTGGTATATTGGTTAACATCAACAGGCATGTAATGTTCTTTTGTGTCCTTGTGCTTCAAATAGTTATGCCAATAAGTCTTCCCATTTTATATTCAATTTTGCATGTTCAATTTTGTGATATTTCCATGAACTTTGGGACTGTGCTATGTTACTCGGACTCGGGTACGAGTATCGAATAGGGGTGCAGAGCCTAGTATCCAGTACGCCAATTTTAAATACTTAGGATACAATTATACCTTCCTAATATTGGATACATGTAAATGATATGAGAAAAATAGTAAAAAGATTAAACAAATATATAATATTGCCTAATAATGTAAATAATCCAGAAAATCTAAAGTCAACAACAATTAAAAGGGTAGGTAATATTAATAGTTTTTTTAGTTGGACTTCTTTAAAAAATTAAATGTTACTCGTAAACAATGGTCTATTAGTGAAGTACTAGTAATTAATTAGGGGAAGAGAATGTAGAGAAAAATGTGTATTTAAGTTGGGTCTAGACTGTTCAATAGTTGTAAAAGACTATAACAACAATTGTCAATAATGTTATGTAAAGTCAAAAAGTTGAACAATACAAGTGTTAAAAAATAGATAAAATAATAGCAAAAGACATATCACATGCCCCTTTTTAACTCTTAGATCACCCAGTAACAACTTGAACTTGGGAATCACGTAGGAGATAGAGACAAGGTTTTCAAAAAGAAAAACAAAAATAGGTTGATGTAAACCAAGAGTACAAAGGACATCGACATGATGAAGAATTGAAAAAATGCGATGTTCGAAAAGACTTTAAACCGAAAATCGATTATAGTGGACCTCGATCACTTTGACGATCAAAGGCCTAAAGTTATCATTCGTTTTGTGTCAAGTCATTGAAATTAGGGTTCCAAATCTAGGGTTTTGAAGGAATTGCACACCCTAAGTTATCATTGTCGTATCCATAGGGATTGTGTAGGCAAAATCAGCGATTCCGAATGCTCGTATGTAGGCGAAAACGACGATTTCGAGTCACTTAGGGGTTGTGTAACAAGTTCTTGTGCTACCAAGGTTGCCTCAATGAATAAAAACTTGATTTGAGGTCATAGTTAGCCAAGATGATCATATGTGTAAATGTGATTTGAGGCGAAATTTTTGCACCCTAAGCCAAAGATTTTTGGCATGACAAATTTAGCTATGTTTAACTCATGACTAAGTTGTAATCTATGTTATCCAAATACAACATGGCATACACGACACTCTAGATAGTTGAAATGCGAAATGTGTTGGACCCGACTGTGTTTAGACAGTCAAAACTATCTTGTTATCTTTATATATTACCTTATATTTTGATGCAAAACAAGTAGTAGCACTTGCAATCTTTTGGCTTTGTTCCTTTCAAGTTTAAAGTAATAAAATACATTTAAAATGTTAACATTTAAATTCTATTTGTCAGTAAATATCGAATAACATCCCCGTGCTCTAGAATTTAAGGCATTAACGAGTTCCACCCTCTTAACACGTGTCAGAAACTGACTCTTGAATATATATCTAGTTAACATGTTTTGATACATTTTGGTAAGGCTTAGGCTAGGTGTTAAAGTTGCTAATTTAAGACTAATACATTATACAAAGTTGCTTCTTGGCTTACAAGTTTTCAAAGTATAATTTAAATTCAGTTCGATTAAGACCTAACAAGTTAATTACATTTGTTTCTGGGTTAATGCACTAAGCTGTGTTTATTTTGATGCTAATAAGTTTGCAAAGCTAAGTAGTAATTATACAAATAACACTCAGTTTTTGTTTAAGGGTTTTAAATTTAAAGGAGCACAAAAAATATTTAATGTTTGAGCGAAATTATTCATGTATTGTAGACTAGAAGATAACTACTTGGAAAATTATGCCATCTTCTACCTTATCTTTTTTTTCTTAAAGATGATATTTTTTTTGTGCAGTCGACCATGGCTTTGCTATTGGATTCTTCATTCACTTGCACTCTTGGGTGAATCTATTGATGACAACTTGGAAAATGATGTTGTTGATTTTCTCAATCAATGTCAGGTTTGGATTTGTCTCTTTTATATTTGTTCATTATGGATTCATAAGTGGAAAACGTCTAGATTTTGATAATCGCTTGGTTCAACAACATTTCACCTTGCGAAACAGTGACCCCATGCTCTTAAGTATCAAAGATTTGACTTGATGTTAAGTGAAAAGTTTGAGCAATAGTGGTGCTTTATATAAGAAAAAGAAAGAGTAAATTATGTCCTTAATAGTTTCTCTATTGTTAGTTGTAGTAGTTTATGCGTATAGGAAGAAGATTATGGTGATTTTGTCTTCTAATATGCGCTTTGACTTTTGTAGTTGCGACTTATCTTTTTCAAATGAGCAGATTTGGGTTCAACCTTTTGGATTGCGCCCACAGGCCACAATACAACACAACAATGCTAAAGCTTTAATCCCTACAATATGCGACTTCATGAACCCAAAAAAAAATTAACATAAAAAGTAGTCACTCACAAGATTATTCCACACTATTTAAAACTAATAATAAAATCTTATATGTACAACTTACAAAATCAATCCTAATGATCTTCTACCAATATTCTCCTCCTTTATTCTTTCTCGTTTATTGTTACATACTCATGTAAATTCCAATTCTTCACTCCTATAGTGCTTTTATTTTGAGTCATCTTCGACCAACTTTTTAATTTTCTGTTCTTCTTATGAGTGCATTTTTCTTTTATTTTTGCACATTACTTAATTGACATAGTTGGTTTTCTCTGATTTCGTCTTCATTAATTGTGACTCCAAGGCCTTTGTTTTCATTTCGATTTCTATCCTTTATTTGTGTCCACTCATCCATTATATGCATCCCTACTATCCTCGCCTTCCAACATGATATCTTCTTCGAGGCCAACATTCTCATGAATCTCATCCATATAATAATGCCTGGAAAGAAGAATGAAAAAAGATTGGCTTGCTAGTGCCGAAGATGGTTTTGTTTGCAATTTGTTGTTTCCTTGGAAAGAAAGAAACTAATATAATCAAGGATATAGTTTGCTCTCATCAAGGTTTCAAGGGACAAATTTTAGGCTTTTGTATAGCTCGAGACCTTTTGTTTGTGAGAATTGCTCGAGTTTTCTTGAACTTGTCGATATATTACATGATGGTTGCTCGAGGCCGGAGGAATTGAGCCATTTTTTCACGAGCATTCTCTTTCTTTATGGATTAGACCCCTTTAGTGTCCTTATATTTTACTAAAGAATTAGAGTATAGGGTCCTTCCATTAAGGGTTCAATATCTTTAACATTACCTCTACCAATGACTATTGTGAGATTTGAAATCAGTTTTAGGATTTGTTGTGTAATGTTTTAAGACGAAGAGGGGTGTTTTTATAATCTTGATGAATTATCGTGTCCCTCCGGTCCCAATAATGTCTTATTAATTTTTTTTTGTTATGATGAATTAGATTGTTTATCAAGGTGATAATAAGTAGTCATTGAAGGGAGCTAATATGGATGGCCCAAGCTTTTGTGGACCCTAGCTTAGGCATTATAGAGATGAGAGATAAATAAGATTATAGTTGATTTCATAACTCTGAAGTTTTGTTGACGGCTTGACGCACTTTGTCTCCTACTTTCGGTATAAAACTTGGTAAACTGTGGGAGGTGACACTTTGACATATTGTAAGGTACTGGCGTACGGCTGAAGGGAAAATATAGCAAAAATGAAAAATCACTTGGTGAAAATCTTTGGTTCTTTTGTTGTCTCCCTAATCGTAACACATTTGCAACTATAGAATGTGAAATGAAGTATTTTGAACAACTCTAATGGAAAAATATCTTAATTTGATGTAAGTAAAAGATCTTTATTTTTTTTGTCCATGGGGGCTAGAGGGTCTTGTTTTTAGGTAGGGCTATAGATAATTATATTGATCTATGTGCTGCCTTTTTATGTTGGGTTTTATAGAGTTGAAAACTTGAAATCTTACTTGCATCATTGTGTGTTTGATTTAGAACCTGTTATTTTCTTGTATAACTCGTGAGGTAAAAGAAAAATACCAACTTTTATGTTGTATTTTCTTCGCGAAGTGTTTGATAACTATCTTGTTGTTTGTGGACTGTTATGCAGGACCCACTTGGTGGATACGGTGGTGGACCAGGACAGGTTAGTACATATAAGTCAATTTGCATGTGCCTTGGAATTATTTTGTTTATTGTATGTATATCAATTTGCATGTATACAATATACCTCTTGATGTTTTTAATTGTAGATTGGTATTAAACATAAGGACCATAATACTCTTTATTAGTGAAGTTCTCTCACATTGATTCCTTTGGTTCATATAGCTACTTCATACTATTGGGATTGAGGCTTTGACATGGTTGTTGTATTTTTATATATCTTATGAATACATTGCTGAGTTATAGAATAAAACATTTAGCTCACAAGGACTTTTAACTTATTCATTGAGTTCAAGTTTATTACACAAGAAATACGTTTTTGAAAGGCTGACTTGATGACACTTGTCCACGAATGCATATTTAGTGAGAAGCATAATTTGTAAAGAAATTTCTATTGTCTTATTTGAGATTAATGATTGGAATTTAAAACTAAATAATTTATAAAATATAAACAAATTATAATAGCAATACTTAGTCTGTACAGCAAATAAAATGACTCAGATTGATTGGTTGCTGGACAAGGCATAACTGATAAATAGTTAATAATAAGTTGAGTGGAAGGGGAATGGATGTGTTTTTTAGTTCACTTCAATCACTTTTTCTCTTTGATGTTTGAATCCCTGTGGGCCAGTTTTGTTTTCATGTTCTTACTGAGCTCTTGGCAATCTTTTTTCCTTGTATTATCCTTTTCTTCTATGTATTTCTGGTAGGTCTTAGGAATGTTATCATTTAATTCTTTGTTTTCTTAATCAAATGCCTAAAACTTATGGCTTTCCTCGCAGATGCCTCATTTGGCAACCACATATGCTGCTGTCAATTCACTTGTCACGTTGGGAGGACACAAAGCCTTGTCATCTATACATAGGTTGTCAGCTTGCGGCATTTGAAGAATTGATTGTTCAGTTATTTTTATTTCATGCATACACATCCACAAATGCCACTCATAGTACAAGGCTTCTAATTTGTGCTAAAATTAGTCTTTTGGAGATAAGTTCAAGCCTCTCCTCAATCCTAATTCTTTTATAATGGTGAAGGGTTTTTCTTTCTATATATCTTTGTTGTACTTCCTTATATATTAAATCTATTTTAGTTACAACCATGACCAAATAAAATTTAATTAATGGAAGGAACGGAGTGAAGTATGATGTGCACAAAGCCATACCTTGTGTATATGTCTCACCAGTATCATTTTTAATGGAATTTCTTTTGACTGGGGTATATTGATGGCTTTTAAGACTGTATTTATTGTTTTGCAGAGGCAGACTGTATGCATTCTTGCAGCGAATGAAGGACCCTAGTGGGTCGTTCAGGTACAATAACTTTTATCTTCTTTCGACAGAAATTCTTTATCTTGTCTACTGAGTAATGGTCTTGCTGGGTTTACCTCGTGTCCTCCTTAATGTGGTTTCCTTTTGATCTGTAAATGCATTCGTTGTGCTCTGGTTGAGACCAATAGTTACATCTTTCTGTTCACATATTGTTATATATTGAATAACAGACTTTCCTGGTGTTGTCTTTTAGCTTGAACTGTTTCGATCCTCAAACCCAAAGAACATCCCATTTTTACTTAAGTGATATCTTTTCTGTCCCAATGCAATTTAAGTTATCAATTATTTTAGAACTATAAATGGACATCTTAATATTTCATGGATTGGACATAAGACACAAACAATCTTGGAGTTGCAGATGTTGAAGCTAAATTGAAGGAAATCGTTTATGTTGGTTTTGTCTTGTGAAGAGGAGACTGGAAAATGAGTAGTTAGAAAAGTGGGACTGTGGGAGGTTGGAACTTAGAGCAGCTAAGAGGAGGAAGAGGGAAGCCAAAGATGACCTCGATAGTAGGAGTGTTGAATGTCACTTATAGTCAGGATTTGCCAGAGGATATGGCAATTGCCAAGGTTGTGAGCTCAATGAACCACACAAAATCAGTTACGTAACCTGTGATTTAAAATCATGGAGTTATCGCCACTATAAGTTATTTTATCATATTAGCCATTAATATCCTTTTAAAAAGTGAATTAGGTTCTAAAAGGTGTATTATAAGCTTTGATTCACATATTTTTTTCTAGAAAACATGAATTACTATGATAAATAGCAATTTTCAAGTTAAACAATTGACAGTGCAATGTTCGCTAAACTAGTCGTAACAACGCGGTGTCCCGCTTGCGACTTTTATCCCAATCGCGATGACATCCAGGATTTTTTTCTATAGATTACATGTACTTTCTTTTTTTTTTTTTTTTTTTTTTACAAAGAAAGAGTGTTACTTAAGGGCCTGCATAGTATTCCATTTTCCAAGGAACAATACTAGTATTTGATGTTACCGTTGAGTTTCTTTAAGGAAAAGGGAAAAGGGAAAAGGGAACAAGATTCAGTCTGGTTTGGGCTAGTACTAAAGGGATAGCATAAGATTCGATACAAACTTTTTCTATATTATGGCAGGAAAAGAGACATTGGTATGGGCAAGACCTTGTTTTGAAACATTCTTTTCTTATTTATTCCTAGTTTTATGTGGTGTAATTTTCTGTTATTTGTTTTTACAGGATGCATGAAAAAGGGGAAATTGATGTTAGGGCATGTTATACCGCAATTTCTGTAAGGCTTCTTTGCCTTGTGCTTTTATTTTTTTGCCTTTGGTTGTATTTTTTCTGTGTGAAGTGATATACAAGTGTCCATATCATGCTATTTTACTGAGCATACCCATGTTGTACGACCACCAAATAAAACATCAAGATTTTTGTATATGGTTATTGAATAAGGTCAACTTATGCTTGCCTAGGGTATGTTTTGAAACGACAAACTTGAGAGTGACCCTAAGCCGAATATGAATTTGCTCTGTATGAAAACTTTGATCCTGAGACCTGACCTGATCCATCCCAAGTCCCGACCCTAACCTATCACCAAATTTACTGCTCTAAATGTATAAGTGTTTTAATCTTATCTTTCACTTTACTGAACTCCAGCAATACCAATTATCTCCTAATTCATCCTGACCCTGTTGTCTGAGACTTAAGTTTTTTAAAAAAGAAATCCTCGATTAGGCTGGAACAGTTGGTCCAATGATCCTTGAAGCTCTAAAGGAGATCCTAGTTGATATTTAAACCAACATAGTGATGGATAGCATTTGAACTGTAATGATATTCTGGGATTGTATTTTTGAAACTAGAGAGCATATCTGATATTTGGAATAATTTCTCCTCTCTCCTACTTTCCCCTGCGTTTGTCACATTTTGCTCTTTTTTTGTCCTTTTCTTCGTCTTTTGCAGAGATATTCCTAAACTTCAGCAATATAAGTGTCAACTTAGGATTTTCCTTAAATGTATATTCATCCACCCCTTTGACCTAGCATGAACTTAGTTCTTATTGCTTTACGCTACTCTTTTTTGTTTTTCCTACTCTCAAGCTTTTCTTCCGTACACCACTGTTACTCTTTCGGTACTTGCATGTGTGTGAGTGACCTTTATTGTTTTGTTTTTTTTTTCTTTTTACAATTCGATCTCATTTAGGCTGCGCTTTTGATGGCGTTTGTTTCTGATATCTTTACCTCATTTATCACTTCACTTTGTGTGTAGAAGTAGAACATAAAGGAGAGTATAGAGGTGCAGAATTTATAATTATCTTATGCTGTCAAAATTGGCAAGTGCATATTGATTGCGAGTGTGTGTGTATGTGTGTGTGTGTGTGTGTCCATGTATAATGTAGATGTGTGCAATCTTCACCATATCCAAATTGTTATTGTGTTTGTCAACTCCATTCTTTCCCTTGCCAGGTCGCAAGTATTTTGAATATCTTGGATCATGAATTGATGGAAAATGTAGGGGATTTCATTCTAAGGTTGCTGCATCTTACTTTTGTTTTGGTTGTCTACTTGTTATTTCTCTTAGTTTTCTCAGTCCTCTCGACATCATTGCTAGAGTTTTTAATGATAATTGAAAAACAAATGGCTTTTTCTTACATGTTCATCCACTAACATGTTTATGTGATGATGTTTCTTCAGTTGTCAGACATATGAAGGTGGCATTGCTGGTGAGCCCGGTTCTGAAGCGCATGGTGGGTATGTTGCTACCATTGATCTGGTATTGTAGTTTATTTTAGATCCACCATTTCAGACCATTTGTCTTGTTCTTTAACAAACATGATTTTTGTCTTCAATAGGTATACCTTTTGTGGATTGGCCACAATGATTCTTATTAATGAGGTTCATCGATTGGACTTGCCTTTGCTAATTGTAAGCTAATCTATTTCTTGTTGAGCCTTTATAGTTTATGCTCAAGCTTTTATGCTGTAGATTTGGT
Organism: Amaranthus palmeri; assembly: GCA_019776075.1. Classification (NCBI taxonomy): domain Eukaryota; kingdom Viridiplantae; phylum Streptophyta; class Magnoliopsida; order Caryophyllales; family Amaranthaceae; genus Amaranthus; species Amaranthus palmeri. Next base: position 544,763 of record JAAKBH010000021.1, read on the forward strand.
GAACATGCAGAGAAAAATCCTGTTTCTTCATTGTAGTCTCATACTAACAGAAAATCTCCAACATTTAAAAAAAAATTTACTCTTTTGATTGAAAAAGTTCATGTACATTATAAATTTTGGGAGTGCAAAAAGATCTTTATGTTGGATAAACAACCTTAACTTTTTTTCCATCCTTTCTGTTCCTTAATTTATGAAAAAGTAATTTGTGTAACATTTTGGATATGGATGTTTATCTAAACAGTGAATCAAAACAGTAGGTCAGGCGTCAGAAAGTAGAAGTCCCTATGACACTACATATATATGAAAAATTTACTTGTTGAATTATTTTTTTATTGGTGTTCTGCTGCTAGTACTGTGACATTCTTATCATGTTAACGGTGTTGATATTATGTGTGTTGAATCAGAATTGGGTTGTATTTCGTCAAGGAGTTGAGGGTGGATTTCAGGGAAGGACAAACAAATTGGTAGATGGTTGTTATTCATTTTGGCAGGTGATTATTGAACATAAGTCTGTTGGTTTATATATCTATTTATATTTTCATACAACAAAACTAACACGTGGGAACTGATAAAGGGAGGTGTTTTTCCACTGATACAAAGGTTGCGGCTTATAATTGAGGAGCAGTTAGGAATGGAGGGTTCTACTGAAACAGACAGGAGTGGTTTTGAACAGAAAGGTAAGGAGATTTCTCAATTGTTTTCGTTTCTGTCTGTCATAGTGAGACTCTTTTTCGTCATGTGAAAATATTAATATTTCTTTTGCTGTTTTGTTTTCATATATTTATATTTTATGTGTGACAGTCATGTGACCATTCACTCCTTAATTGTAAAGAGAATCTTTTATGCTTTGTTTAAAATTGGAAAGAAAATTGAAATTAGCTTGCAATGGTTTTTTAATTTATATCTTTTTTATTGTTTTTGCTTTTGTAAAATTTTAGGGAGGCTTTCCTTGCTGCGGACATTTTTTATTAATGGAAACACATAAGACTAAACTGGTAATTGTGCTTCATTTTACAGGCCTACAGGGTGCTCTTAATATTGCAAACCCCTGTGACATTGGCCTTGATTTTGTTAAAAGTTCTGTCAGTATTGGACCTCTCTTTCAAAACTTCGCTTTGCAGCAGTACATAATTCTTTGTTCTCAGGTAAATTCTTATACAATACTATCTAGGTCTGTTGTTCATGGATATGTTTTTTTTTTCATTTTCAATTTTTGCAAACACTAATTTCAGCAATTTTTTATTTCCTTAGTTATTTATAACAAGGTTGTCCGTCTAGAACATACGTCTAGCTATTCAGTTACATTTATGCATTTGTTGCCTACTTGCTTTAACTATGTTTGAGTAAGTATTGGCATAATGCTCAGTTGCAGTAAGTATTGGCATAATGCTTACGTTTAGACCCTCAAAGTTTTTGATTAAAACCACCATATCAATTAATGATCAAACTCACATTACTAACTCGCAGTCAAGTTCGTTCAAGGTTTAAACATGACGCAAAGTCACTAAAATTGTTTCTTTAGAGATGAAAGTTCTAATTGTTCCTGTCTTGAAAGGGGACAATTTTGATCAATGGGGTTAATGCATTTACAGTAGACAAAACTAAAAATCGTAATCTGAAGTGTGAAGTCTTCATTAACTTCACTTGAGCTGCTTGAAATTTTACCTGGCTCTTAAATAGAATTGGCTGCTTCTTAGCTTCAAAGCATCTACAAGATTAACGTTCAACCTACAACCTTCAAACTTCAAAATTGAATGAACTGATTGAATTGCTAATTATCATAATTAGATACAACAGTTCTAAAACTTAGTAAGTCCATTACACTTCTTTTAGTGCTGTTGATGCAACATAATATTTTGTTGAAGAAACTTTCATCTGCGCATAAAAAACGATGAAACTACTTCAGGTGTTGGAATTTTCTGCTACTCGTATCGCTGTGAAGATCTTGTGTCGTTATTATTAGAAGTTTTAATTTCTGAACAATAAATGTGAATTGTGCAGGTCATGGAGGGAGGGTTCAGAGATAAACCAGGAAAGAGTAGAGATTTCTATCACACATGTTATTGTTTAAGTGGCCTTTCGGTGTGCCAGCATGCGAGTTTGAAAGATGCTGATTCTTCACCTGCAATGCAAGATGTGCTTGGTTCGTATTCAAATCTCTTGGAAGCAATACATCCTCTTTATAATGTCATCCTTGAGCGCTACTATGATGCGCGTGAATTCTTCTTGCACTCATAGCTGATGCTACTGCAAGTCATTAGTCACGAGTCACAACTCACAAAAAGTTGTAGATATCATTACATGAGCATTGAACAGTGGCGCCTTTGTTTTGAAGTCCTTTGCTTTGTATGGATGAGGTTGTCTCCAAAGTAAGAGTAACCTATGTAATGATATAAAGTGATCATTTTATTTGTAGCAACTCTTTTATCCAATAATATGACCCCAGATATGAGATTTTCATTGTTGGAGAGTGACGCCCGTTAGCAGGTTGCTAATTTAGTATTAGATGGACTATCTATGTAACCCATGAATATAACGCGTCTCTCAGTGAAACTATCTCATACAATAATTTGTGTTACTTGATTGGTGGGCCTGGTGGCTAGCTTGTTCGTTGAAGTTTAATATTTACCAAGTATAACATGTCCTATCACTAAACATGATATTTTGTACCATTTTATTCTAATTTAGTATCTCCAATAGCAGTTGGTATCAATGAAACAATGTCTGAGATAGTGGTTTATAAAAAAATACAAGAATCATTCAAAAAAACTGTCCTTTATCCCACAAATAACATAAGTCTTTTGGTGCTCTTTGTTTCAACTCGTGCACATTGTGAGAACTTTTCAAGAGGTCATTCATCCTAAGGCTACTAAACACAAAGTATGATTAATTGTAGAGTTATTAGCATATAGACTCTCTTAAAAATGAGATATATGTTGTTGGTACTGATAGCTCAAAATATAGAGGTGGCCCTAGTTAATCCTATCGTGATCAACATGGTCATGACTTGTGACTAATATAGCTATGAGTCTACGACCAACGAAAATGTTGGGCCTTTTAAAGGCGTACAATGTGGATTTGCATCCGCGGCAAGTAAAGGGATTGGTCGTGACTCGTGACTAATGTTGGGCATTCTAGAAATGGGAATGACTTGCAATCAATGAGAAATATTTCAGACTGATAGCCGAGAGGTCCGTTCAAAATTAAAATTTGTTTGCGTAATTACTGCAAATTTGCTGGTCAGTTGGCATCAAGATAAAGAGAATAAAAGAAACATTGGAAATGATTTACCACCCTTCCTGATATTCAAATAACCTTGTTTAAGGTTTAACAAGTGGGCCATGATTACATTCTAAATAATTTAACTTTCAATACTCGCAAATAAACTTACTATGTACTATGAATTGAAAAGGGACTATACTAGGATTATACATACGATACCATATAGAATTATAAACAAATAAACAACCAGCAAGACGGTGTTATGTGTCATTGGAATTGGCTGATTTATCATCTATATCGGCAACAATTGTGTGTTATGATCATTGCCCGCTTTTGCCACTATCTTTTTGAGCTGGATTATGCGTTTCAATGGCGTCCCTTATCTTCTGAAACTGCAGAGTGAAGGCACAACGTTAATATCAAACTCGAGGGTACTGATAACTCAAATTGAAAACAGTGAAACACATTTTATGCCTGAGGTTTACCATAAACATTTTAACACTATTGACTCAGTTTTCAGTTAAAAGAATTACTTTGAATTCAGTAGCACAATAAACAGTGAAATACTAAAGGGCCTTAAATCGGCAAACTATAATGTTGGTACATCTTAACACAACAGGGATCTGCACAATACCAGTATCATTACATGATGGCAAAATGCAAGCAAATTGGAAATGATCAAAAGTTTGCTGATCAATACTTTATAAACAGAATAAATAAACAAAAAAGGAAGCAACAGTGAGAAAAAAATTAGGATAAATGGGCATAGAAGATTAATAATCACTTAGGGAAGAGCTATATAGACAGGAGCAGGGAATACGTCTAAATGTCTTTCCAAAGTTTAGGTTCGATTCTATTGGACTGAAGAACTGGATTTTACTACATTGGATTGAGCTAACTGAGATGTATTGAATAAACTAATTAATGCTGAATTGAACTAAATTTAAGTGCTGACTTTAAGAACAAAACTGAAGAAGAACAACAATAATAACAATGAGGACTGAATTGAAGTACTTATTAGAGTCGAGTGGAGGTGAACTCCGGAATCTAGAGTGGGATGAGCTCAACATGCACTTAAGAGAAGAACCAAGGCAGCTCACTAAACAGATGACCAATCCTGAACTGCAGTAACACAAATTGCTAACTAATTGCTATTACCTTGGTCTATTATTCCTATTACCTTTATTTGATATTAAGGGAAGAGGACAAGAAAAGGAAACAATTTCCACACATGACTTTATCAAGAAGATTCGCAGCTAAAATTATACACATGAACAATCTTGTGATGCAGAAATAGGAAGAGGGGGGGGGGGGGGGGGCGGGCATATACACCTTACAGGCTTACATAACCTCAAGGCATTACCACATCTGAATAGAAAAATACAAATTCCATAAATGCCTTAAACAGATGAAACCTGATGGCTGCTATGTTTATACAAGTAAGGCGAAGAGGAGATCAAATGCGCACCTTTGCTAGTGAACATGAAAATTCCTCCAACTTTCCATCAGCTCCACGATAGAAATGAAAGCAAGGAAGTACCTTCACATTCATACTTTTGCACATTGCTTTATTCTCATCGAAATTGACCTTTAAAAACATTATCTCAGGATGTTCTTCGGCCATTCTGCACAACTGGAAAGACAACTAAGGATTAGCACCCCAAAAAATAACAAGCAAAAAGATTGAATTACACATAAAAGTAGGTAGGGCGACGTAAATTCGAGCAATAAAGGATAAATAATTACCACCTACCAACGAACCATGGTGGATACGAATTTTTACATCCATAATAATGTACACTATCCACAGAAACATATCCATGAGCGCCTTACGCTCCCAAGTGGGGGAAATGGGGCGTGAGATCATTCATCATAACCACCTCTGGCTAAAGAATAAAATTAGAATGGGTTGGGTAATATGATTACTTAGCTTGTTTCGAAAAAGAAAAAACAATAACTTTGCTTGTGATAACAGAACCAAACCAGAAAATTTCAAAGGAGGAAAAAGAGCACAATAATCATTTTTAAGGATAAAAGAAAGACCATATATAGTATGATGAGTAACTTTCTAGTCATCTCAGCACAAAAGAAAAGATCGCACTGCTCTTTACAAGTCATGAAAGAAGCATAGTTTCTACATGGAACCTGTCCATTGTTTTGTACAAATTCCCAATCGATTCCTTCACATTCATATTGTGCAGATGCCTAATAAATTCAATCCAGCTCATCGACAATATTTTACAACGGCGGGAAATTATGTGTTGTATGGAAATAAATAGGTGATTTAGAAAATGGATGGTGGTTAGATTATTTAGAACTATTAAAAATTTTGTAATAGAAGCATCAGAAAAAAGAAAAAAAAAGAAAAAGAAAGTAACTAATTATTTAGTTCGACCCCATTGACAAATCCCTTTCTTTTATCATCTGGAAGCTGCTGTAGATTGGTCTTACAGGCAAGCAAAATGTTCTCAAGCGGAACAGTTATGCTACTTATCATTCTAGAGTTACCCAATTACCATCAAATAGACAAACACCTATGTTTGATGTACAGCACTTCACCATAGATATCAAATTCAACGATCATTACTTCATTTCGGACCCAAAAAATGCAAAGTTAACCATACAAAAGTGAGTCTGACACCTAGAAATGTGCCCATGTCCAATTATATGACATGACTGAGTAACAGAGGTGCACCCCATGTCATTTGAATTTCACTTAGCATACTTTTTAAATACCAATGGATGGCATGCTCTAATATAAAGAAGAAACAAACAATATAGCAAGTGACCCCTTAAGTGCATGTTTGACTTGACAAAACAAAAATTATGTAGTATTCTCTTCATTCCAAAGTCCTTGCCACATTTCCCAATGAACATGCTCCATCCTTTCATGGCAACTGCTCAGTTTGTTCTCTGCTTTTTCGGAAAAGTAAAGATCTTAACTAGACATTGCAAAACAGTTGGTCACAAGTTGTCTTCACACCTAACAGAAAATGTCTACATCTCAAATCTCAATGTATTCATAAAAAGTGATCAATGAAGCAGCTTACCCTAGGAAATAAAGCACGGCAAGAGGCACACCAAGTTCCATAGAATTCAACAACTACTAATCTATCTCCAGCGTCTTTTAACGCACTCAGAAACTCCTCGGTAGAATGAATATCAATCATATTGGGTCCGGCATTTTTTTCCCACCATTTTGGTTGATCAGTCGCTTCTGCAACAACAGCATGCACCTGCAGTGCAGTGTCAATACACACAAAAAGCTGTAAGTTTAATATGCCTTGAAATCTGAATGAATTTGATTACCACAAGTCCACAATGATTACTACTATAGCCATGTGACAAAATAGGAAGTAAATGTCTAACTAGGGATGGTTCTAGGCATGTGATAAGTGTGCAGGCCCCTAGAATCAAGAGGCATAGATGATACTCCCTTTGTCCCTTTGAAATTTTTGCACTTTCCATTTTAATCTTTTTTACTTTGCCACAATTTCCTAGTATGAAAATGTCCCCACTCCAAACTATATTTAATTTCATTCACATATTTTCTTTCTCTTTTGATCTCATCCACACAACATGTATAAGCTCACTTAGTCTCAATCTTTGTTCTTAAGCGTGCTGTATCAATATCAAAGAGATGGACTGCCTGTTTGGTTATTGATATAAAATGATAAAAATGGTAATGGAAAGGTGTTGTAAGTTTTTTCTTGACAAATTATAATCATGCTTGTTCTAATTCAATGAGTTCAATCATCTCAATTTTTTCACAAAATTCATTATGTTGTATTTAGTATCTACCTCTTAGAGAAGTGGTTATAAGGTCGTAATGAAAATTTGTGACAAAAAACTTTAATGATCGAATTTTCATCACCAAAGAAACTATTTTAAGTTACACTATAAATCATTCTCATTATTACCATTTAGTACAACCAAATGGGCCGTAAGATAAGTTTAATTTTTTGCTTCCAAAAATTCATATAAAAAATAAATATTTCTAGCCTAATTTTTTTTAAAATAATGAACATTAATAACTAGTGTGTAAATAAAAGCACGCCACCTCAAGACTAAGCAATGAGGTATATTATATACTAGTAACAATGGCACGAATAGTAGGAATTTTATAACAACATTTCTTGTATGTAGGGGCGAAGCTACAAGGGAGGCTGGGGGAGTCGCCTCCCTAGCCAAAAACACGATTCTTTGTATTTATACCTTTGACCAAATTTATACTTGCTTTGTTGTTTAAACAAACTTTCAAATTATATTATAATGCTATTAATCTTTCACTTCCATAAGTTAATATTCATCTTTTTTTCTTTATTTATATTTACATGTATTATCTTGTTTTTTCGACTAGGCAAATATATGAGTCAAAAACACTTAATTTCTTTTTCAAAAGGGATAATGATCGGAGAACTTCAACTTCATGTGCTGAAAATGATTTTTTTTATTATCATTTAAGTTCATTTCAGTTTAGGTGATTCTAAATCGTCTATAGTTTAACTAGATTTTATGCAAATAATTTGTTAGTATATGGCCTATTTGGCTCCCTAGTTAAAATTCCTAGGTTCGCTATCTCACCCTGGCTTATACAATCAGAGTTATAAATTATTCACTTAAAGATACAATTGATCATCTTGATTGTAAGAAGTCATCACTAAAGTTATAAGTGATCATTTTGTGATCGATCACTTTAGTGATCACTAAGGTTATATAAGATCACTTTAAGATTATAAAGTGATCACTTTAAAAGGTGCAAGTAATCAATTCAAGATTATAATTGGTCACAAACATAAGTCATCACTCTCACTTCAAAAATGTTAATTTTCATTGGGTCACCCAACATACACCGTCATATTTTTGAGAATTTGCAATTTGTAATATTTGTTAGTCAAATACATCCAATAAACTACAATAACTTTTCTGAGTTTCCTACAATCAACAAATAATTAATATAAATTCACTAAAAACATAAAAGTGAACAAAAATTGGAGGAAAAAATAAAATTCAAACAGGATTACAGTGTTGTTTATCCACCACAAATGCAGCAACTCAACAAATATTCAATAACACTCATTAACATAAGTATAATACTACAATTGTTTCAACAAAACAAATACAAGTATAATAGAATTACCTTGAAGGAAGAAACACGGATTCTGGGCTTGAAAGAGGGGGGAGAAACAGAAACAAAAGTGTTATTTAGGGTTTTAGAACGCAATTGAAAAGAATTAGAATTAGGTAAGATAATTGGGTACAAAGAATTGAGGGACAAGGAAGAGTATGGAAGAGAATTGGAACAAGATAAACGGATAGAATCTGCCATGGAAGAGATAATTTGATGATTGAATGATCGAATGATTGAATGATTAGCAGTCGTATGGCATCGCAGAAGAACTCTGATTTTTGGATTCTCCGAAAAATAAAACCCTCGCAAATTCAATTAGTGGCCGGCGCTAATTCTAAAATATCAATCCTCCTTAAATCTTTAATTGGAATTTTGTATTTATATTTTTGTTGGAGAATCTATCTACACAAACTAGGGGTCTTCTTTTGCGGGTAGAAGTGATCATTCGGGTCATCGGGTTGATTTCGGGACGGGTGTTTTGGGTCGGTTCAAAATCGGGTTTTGTGTTCACATTGGTTTTTACATAATTATAGATCCATTTTTAAGTCGAGTCAAATTGGGTTTAGTTATATAAAGTCGGGTGTCTATGTTGCAAATACTTCACATGTGAGACAAGATCCCACATCGATAAAAAAGTGGGTTGTGGACTTGCATATATACTTGGTGAGCTAAATCTCCTATAGCCATATGGTTTTGGGAAACAATGAACCTCACCGAGTGTATGTGCAAGTCAACGCTCTTGACTCGTGGGTTTGTGGGTCCGAGCCCACGGGTGTCCCGTGTTCCCACGAGTGGGCCACGGTGAGTTTATGTGACGAATTGTCACGGCCTAATAGTCTATTAAATCATCGGGTCTATTTTGAACACCTCTATCAGCGGATATCTATTTCGGGTATCCGGTTAATCGGGTATCTTTTTTAATAGCATGTGTCCCGGCCCAAATTTATTCGGGTACCCTGATTAGTATGGTGGGGACACCGAATACTCGATTTTGTTGGGGAAAAATTTAATTAGCAAAGATTTTAGATATAATTATAAAATTAGGGTAATGGCATATCCTCATATGCTTAGTCTTGTTCGATTGAAAACCTCAAAAAGGTTTTTTTTTTTTTAATCGGGTCAGGTACCCGACTCATAACTTACAGCTTTTCTTAGAAATTGACACGTCATTTACGTTGCGGGTCATTGGGTCGGGTTTTTTTGAACAACCCTAATACAAACTACTAATGAAGAAACAAGACGGACATGTGTTAGACTCTTAATGAAATTTTTCGCTCATTTTGTATTGATGTGACATGTGAATTTGCAATGAAAATTATTTCCTAAGTAATATAGTACAATTTTAATGAGCATAAGAACATTTGATAAGCAGTATTATTTTCGAAATATTTTACTTGGTAATCTATCATAAAAGCTACTAATAAAGAAACAAAACTGACATGTGTCAGATTTTCAGCGAAATTTTTTTGCTCATTTTTGTATTAATGTGGCAGGTTAAGCATAAGAAGATTTAGTAAGCAATATTATTTCCAAAATATCTATATTGGTAAATCAGATTAACTTCTTGATATAGCAAAATGAAACATGAACATTGAACGATGAACAATGAACATTCAATAAGGATCAATAATGAATGAACAAAAAGGTAAACCTCAAAGTTACCGTATATTTTGATTACCACGTAAAAAACCCAAAACCTCAAGATTACTACATAAAATTTTCTAATAATTTATCTAATAGTATTTTTTGACACCTCTTCTAAAAGTAGGGCTAAGCCCAATGTCCCACTTTCTTCTATTGGACAACAAAAACATAAAGTGAGACATTGGGCTTATGAGTATTTTTTTGACACCTCTTCTTATTCTCCTTTAGGTCTACGACCCAACACCATCAAATTGAACTAGTCTCTCAAGAGACTGTCTTTCTGAAAGACGTCTTTTAGGTCCAGCTCATTAAAACTTAATATCTACTTTTACTCTACATTTTCCTTTACGGGCTAGTTCAATTAGAGATGGTCTCTCATAAAGACCGTCTCTCACAAGAATTTGTGTAGTGGTAATCTTTCTTTTTACAACTACTCTTGTGAAAGACTGTCTCTTAAAGCGATGACCTCAAAACAAAAAAATCAATATTTTTATTTTCTCTTTAAGTTGTATTAATTGGGCTATTTAGCTTATATATCTAACATGTCTCATGGAGAGATCACAGACCCTCTCACAACAATTTGTGTTCTTTGGAGTCTTTTAGTTGTCATCAAAATTAAATTTTCATAGTTTATTTATTTATTTATTTATTTATTTTTATTCTTCTCTCTAAGGACTTGACCAGGGATAAGGTCAGTTGGCAGCGCCTTATCCACGTCTTAGATTACTAGACATGTCCCTCTAAATCACCGTATGTTATTGTTCTTTGCCTCTATTTATCGCTTTTTACCCCTCTCTATCCACTATCGTATTCGTAATTTTTTGTACGTATTATATTTATTGTGTATATTTAGTTAGTTGAACACTATCCATGGTTAACGTGGGTGTAAGTTGCAGGCTTTCGAATAGTTGTAGGTTTCTTTCTTTGAAAACCCTTTTTGAGCCGACGGACTCTTTACTCGCACTCTCCTGTGAGTATGAGTTGTCATCTCTCTTTCCTCCCCAGACTCTAACCATAGTTGTCTAGTAGGATACACTAGATATGATGATAGTTTTTTTTTATTCTCTTGCTAATTAACTAAAAATTCAATAATATTATTTAGTTGACTATAAAAATTAAAAATAAACATGAATTTTTTTTTTTGAAAATACCGAACACGAATTTATAAAACTGTTATGGTTTGTGGACATAAAAATGCTAAAATAAAACCCTTCTTTATTAGTTAAAAATATTTTTCATGCTCCAAAATTAATTGAGAATCTAATTATAAGCGTAAATCTACCACTAATAATATTTAGATAAAAAGAACTATGAAAAATTATCCTAAATAATACAACTTTTTGTTAATTTCCCTACAATAATATCAACTATTGATTAACCATGAATAATAGCAACTTATTTTCTTCATTGAGTTCTTTTTGGTCTTCTTGCTTTCCTTCTTGCTCTCGTTTCTTTTATTTTTATTATTATTAGTTTTTTTTTTTTGTTTTAGTCTTAAAATTGTTTTTACCTTTTTATTTGATCCATATGTGTGGTTCTTACCGCTCACGTGGCATGAACGTATTTTATTTTTTTCTCGAGCCGAGAGACTCCTTTTTGGCTGCGCTCTCCTTTATGGGTATGAGTTGCTGCCGTCCTTTCCTCCCCAGACTCTGTCCATAGTTTTCTATGCGCGAGATAAACTGGGTAGGATGATGATGATGAATACCAACTTAGGGTTTTTTTTTCCTAGAATAATACCAACTTTAGTTTATTATTTACGAAATTTTTTTGTCATATAATCTCCTATAATTTGATTTTTAACATGTTAGGTATATTATAAGAAAACACCCCTTAAAATTGGTATTATTCATATAGTTAATCAAAAGTTAATATTAATATAAGAAAATAAAAAAAATTGTATTATACCTGGTAAATTTTCCAAAGAATTATTATGACATTTAAGAATCTAGATGACTATGTATTAATAACACCAAAATTATAGGAGTACATACCTTATTCTATTTTATTTGTTGCATGTATCCTTCTCTTAGACATGATCGATTTGGATATTCACTGACTATTATATTAGATTCGCTTGGGTCATCATCATTATACTTAATATTTCTCGTCCAAAAGAAAATTATGACTATTTGGGGAAGGATGACGATAATTTATACTCATAAAAGATAGCACGGCCAAAGAGTTCCACCTCGAGAAAGAATAAGATAAGATTTTAATTCTGTAACTGATGGGACCGAGTGCAGCTGTAACAAACTCCATAAGTCTACTTATCACACACAAGCGTTATCCTTATACATAAGATAAATATAACTAGAATGCATATGGCTATAATAAAATATTAAAAAAAGAAAAAGAAAACAATAATAATAGTAATAAAAGTAACGAATAAAAGCCAAAGAACAAAAACACCGACAAATAAGAGAATAAGATAAGATTCTCTTGGGTAACAAAATCAAATTTCTTGGATAAAACAAAAGAACCTATAATTTGCTCATCTTATCCACATGAAAAACATATTGAATTTCCATTTTCTCAATACTACATACATGCCATTAATATCATTCATAGTTATATTTGAACTTGGCTCTCCTGAGAGATCATCTTTTTGAGAGACATTGCTAAGGCCCAGCATATTATAACTTAATTTCTGCTTTTACTTTATATTTTCTTTTATGGGTCGATCCAATCAGAGATGGTCTCTCAAAGAGACCGTCTCTCACAAGAATTTGTGTAATTGTTATTATTTGTTATTCTTGGATAAGTTCTCTAATTTTCTATGGATATTTTCTATATGACTATATCTCACCAATAGGGATGGTCATGAGTCTGAGACTCTGTTGGATCCACTTCTTTTTAAGGATTTGGATCTTATTTTTTGAGACCCGTCGAATCCAAATCGAATCTGAATCTATAAGCGACTAAGATTGGTAATTTGGTCTTCTTTTAATTTTTTTAATTTTGTACTATATGAATTAAAAAACTTTCACATATTTAAGTCGATCATATAATGCAAATTCAAAGTTACGACAATAAAACCTAATCTTGAGTGTAAGATGAGCAACCTTTATATTCCCAGTTTCCCACTACAAGCCTGCAATTTCATTTCCATTTCCTCCATCTTAATATTTTTTTTTCACATTCATTATCATCATCCTACTTAATGTATTCCGCTCATAAAGAACTATGGACATGGTCTGAGGAGGGAAGAACGACGGCAACTCATACCCATAAAGGAGAGCGCGGCCAAACAATGTCTCCCGACTCGAGTAAGATGAAGAGACGATCCTACCACGTGAGAGCTAAATAAAACGCATATAAATAAAATAAAGGAAAATTTACCAGGAATAATACAACCTTTTGCTTATTTCCCTACAACAATACCAACTTTTGATTAACCATGAATAATACCAACTTTGGGGGTTGTTTTCTAAAAATATACCTAATATGTTAAAAATTAAACTATAGGAGATTTTATGACAAAAAAATTTGGTAAATTAGTTAATAAACTAAAGTTGGTATTATTCTAGGAAAAATATCCATTAAGTTGGTATTATTCATGGTTAATCAATAGTTAATACTATTGTAGGAAAATTAATAAAAAATTGTATTATTCACAGTAATTTTTCCTAAAATAAATAAGTAAAATAAAATTACAAACAATTATATATTTTGTTTAAAAAGCAAAAAATCAAATAAAAAAGTAAAAAAGCTAAAGTAATGCATTGTGTCAATCCTGTTGTTCCTTGCTTTGGTTCTTGTTGTTTCACTTTACACGTTTAGCACATCAAGGACTCCAAAACAAAGTTAAATACATACCCTCTTGCTTTTTAAGATTCTCCCTTATTTATGTTTTCTATTTACAAAAAGTGTGTCCACTAGGATATTTAACACTATTCTCTTGGGTTTAGGGTTTATTATATCAGCCACTCTCATGAGAGACCGTCTTTTTGAGAGACGTCTATTAGGCTCTATTCATTAAAGCTTATTGCATACATTTATTCTATATTTTTCCTAATGGATCAACCTCATTAGAGATGATCTTTCAAAGAGATCGTCTCTCACAAGAATTTGTGTTATTATATAGATTATGCAACAATAATTTTTCTCATTTTTTTATTATGAAAGTAAGGCGAAAAATCCCCTACAGGTCAAATCTAATTACAACGGTGAAAGAAAAAGTAGTCCACCATGCCTAAGCTCCTATCTTTTATATGCAAGTTGTTTGCTTACGATCCTGTCGTAAGACAAGTCGAGCACTCTTGACAACGATCTCAATGATTGAAAATCCCCTATAAATTTCATTTGATGAGATTTGAATCTTATTACAAAGGTGAAAGGAAAAAACATTCAACAAACCCATAATTCTCGATCTATTTTTTCTTATTCCTATGTCGCCTAAGCTCCAATCTTTTACCTATCACACTACACAAGCTATTTGCTTACAATCCCGTCTTAAGACAAGTCAAGCACTCTAGACAATCATATCAACAATTGATACAAAATCCCATACAGATCATGTTCATTGAGAATCGAATCTTATTCCTTTGTTGCCAAAGCTCTTATCTTTCACCTACAAGTCAAACACTTTTGACAATAATATCATCACTTGACTGATGTAAAATTTTAGATGGATATGAATATAACCCTGAAAAAGTAACCAATATGATAAAGGTAACCCATGAATTAGGCAAGGGATATACATTGTGATGCAAAATCTAGTCAAAAAGCAAAAAGATTAAACAAAATTTGATGTGGGGTCAATGTGGTGGGAAGAAAAGAGGGGAGGAATCTCTTTGTAATTTGCCATCCAAAATTCTTAATTTATCCATCTTGGCTTCACACCAATGTAATTGTTCTTGTGTTATATTTGCCATTCTTAAAACTCTTGACACCACTTTTAAGTCTATTAATCCCATTAATATCTCCATTTCTTCTTCCTTTGTTAGCTTCTTTTTTCTCAAGCATATTCTACTCCTTTGTAGCTCTTTTAGCTTCAACTTCTTCTGCACACACAATTAAATCATCATTAGAGTGGCTGATCCAGCGTTCGGAGTCTCAGGGGGCATCAACTGATGGACGAGATTTCAGCAGAGTTTTATTTGCAAAATTAACAACTATTTTACTCTTATTTGCTAAAATTTTAAATACGACATACCACAAAAAGAAATTGAACAAATTAAATCAACAGACCTAATTAAAAAAATGAGATAAAATAAATAAATTAGACAAAAATACTAAAATGAGGAAGTATTTATCATCAAAACACTTTGATATTAATTTTACACTTTTACTCTTACAATAGAAAAGTCTACGTTAATTATCTTTTTTAAAAAAACGCCTAGGGGCAAGTGAACCCGGGTGCTTTAATGTGGCTCCGACACTGTCATCATACCCGGTATATTCCGCTCATAGAAACTATGCTTAGGGTGTGGGGAGGGAATTAATGACGGCAACTCATACCCATAAGAAGATGAATCAAATAATATTTTATTTTTAATTAATTAGAAAAATAATTAGAATTTGAATGATTTTACACTCACAAATTAATTACATAAAAACAAGTCAAATTTGTTAGTAAGTTAAATATTTAGTTTTATTTCCTTTTGGACGGAGATTAAGAAATTGAATTTAGTGAATTAAAATAGTAAATTTTTTAAAAATAAGAAAAATTGAATATAGAAAATAAAAGTAGCAGAGCTACCTTCAAAAATAAATGAGGAAAATTATTAGGTATTTTAAAACGAAAAATGGGGAAATTAATGAAAAATAATTGAAACTGAATATAGTGAGTTAATATGTTACTTTTTGGCAAAAAAAAGTGTTACTTTTTAACCATAAAAAATTTAGAAAAAAAAACTAACAATAATACTTTTTTGCCAAATAGTAACAGGTGCACACAGTTCAAAACGTAAATATTATTTACACCCAAACTTCTCCACATCATTATCATCATATTCAGTATGTCTCGCCTATAGAAATAATTGAAACTGAATATAGTGAGTTAAAATGTTACTTTTTGGCAAAAGAAAGTGTTACTTTTTTAACCATAAAAATTCTAGAAAAAAAACCAACAATAATACTTTTTTGCCAAATAGTAACAGGTGCACGCAGTTTACACGTAAATAATGTTTGCACCTAAACTTCTCCCCATCATCATCATCATACCCAGTATGTCCCGCCCATAGAAACTATATATGGACAGGGTCTGGGAAGGGAAGAACGACGACAACTTATACCCATAAAAGAGAGCACAGCCAAAGAGTCCCTGACTCGAGAAAGAAAAAAAGTTGAAATTACCTTTTTATTGTGTTTCTTATAGACTTTGAGAAGAGTGGGATCAATAGAGCCTTTTGGATGGTGCTTAAAAAGAGATGAGATAACTTGGCAATGAGTCTCCCTATCTGCTTTTAGAAAATTCATAAATGTTTGAATTGAGTCTTCTAGTATTTTCATGAACATTGTTGATGCTATTCTTCCACTTGTTACTTCCTTTTCTTCACCTTCATAATCTATACAATCAAATAAGAACTTAAATTATGTGAATAGTAACTAAAATTTAACCTAATTTAGTTAATTTTTTCTTTCTCAAAATATTATAATCCTATGTTACTTAGACTTGAGTACTGATGTGGGATACTGGTATGTGTCAAAGTGTTGGATACGTTAAAATATTCAATTTTATGCCTAAAATGAAGTGTCTAAGTGTCTTACCAATGTTCGAGCATCAAGGATCGGACACGAGTATGTGAAGCAAAATGAAGAGTTTGAGTAACATAGATTTTATCATTAACAAGGGTAGGGTTGCGTACACCTGACCTTACCAAATCTCATCGTAGCTAGGTGACAACCACTAAATGATATCGGGATAATGAAATATCGTTTATATAGTTAACATACTAAGGAAGTGTTCCTCTTACCAAGTGTTGGATGTAACATTCGAGAAATTAAGTCGGATTGTTACATCGAATACGTCAAAATATTCAATTTTATGCCTAAAATGAAGTGTCTAAGTGCCTTATCATGCCCGAGCATCAAGGATCGGACACGGGTACGCGAAACAAAATGAAGATTTTGAGTAACTTAGCCACTTAGGTTTTATCATTAATAGAGTCGGTCCTAAATATTTTGCAGCCATGGGCAAAATAGCGTATTGGGCCCTTTAATTCCTTTACAATTTATAACGTTACCTTTTACAACCATTAATTTTGCTTTTTTGACATGGGGCCTTGGGTGACGGCCCCTTTTGCCCACGCTTAGGGCCGACCCTGGATATACTCAGGGCAGACCCTAGATATTTTGGTGCCCTGGGCGAAATGTTATATTGAGACCCTTTTTCTACAATTATAGACCTTCTACAATTATTAATTTTGCTTTTTTAACATGAGGCCCTAGGCGACGACCCCTCTTGCCCACACTTAGGGCTGGCCCTGATCATTAACAAGGGTAGGGTTACCTACACCTAACCCTACCAAATCTCATCGTAGCTAGGTGACAGCCACTTAATGATATCGGGATAACGAAATATCCTTTACATAGTTAACATACTAAGGAATAAAGTGTTTATCTTACCAAGATATTCAGGCACTTGGAGCAACTTAGGAGCAACACACCTTATTCTTGTAAAAATTTGAGGTCTTTTCCCATACTCATAAGGCTCACATTCAATATACCTTTGAAGAAGTACTTGAAATTGTTGGAATTTTTGTGCTACATGAGCAAGACAACCATGGTCTAAATCTTGTGTTCTTGACATTTGTTTCCTCTTAAAGTTCTCATAGTTCCAATTTAAGGTCTCCCATGCTAAACATACTTGAGCTACATATGCAACTTCTAGTTCATTGTATGGATTCTTTTTGTAGATATCATCATTTGAACTTCTCTTCTTTTTGTTGCCCATTTTGTGGAAAATTCTTTGGGACATTGATCTTGGCTCCACTTGAATTGACTTCAATGATTCTAACATAATTTTGCAAATTAAGTTAGTTAGGATAGAATTTAAATAAAGATATTTATTGGTGCTTAAGTTTTTGGTTTAGTTGGTTTTTTGATATGATATTGGAAGTCAGCGTGACAATAGGTTATGAGTTTGAATCACAAGTCTCTAACACCCCTAATTTAAAGCGAAGGACTCTCGTGTGAAGGAGCGTGTTAGAGGTATAACATATCCTAGGGCTTCAACTATCAGCTTAAGCTTTTGGTTGAGTTAACTTGATTACTAGACATGGTATCAGAAGCCAACGTAACAAAAGATCATGGGTTCGTATCTCAACCACCCCTCATTTAAAGTGAAGGATATGTGTTGCATTCACACAACTAGTCCGAAGACCTCTTGTGTGAAGGAGCGTGTAAGAGGTCGCAACCATCAGCTTAAACTTTTGGTTGAGTTGGTTCATTGACATAATATCATCGACACTTTTAACCCAAAGGGCGTTTGTGCAAAATGGTGTGTTAGAGATACACATAACATATCTTAATGCCTCAACTATCAGCTTAAGTTTTTAGTTGATTTGATTTCTTGACAAAAATATCGATTCTCATTTAGACCGAATACATCCATCCTATCTGTTTCGAGTCAGGTCAAAACCGAGTTTTGTATCCACATGGGTTTCAACTCAAGCTTATACAACATCAAAAAAAATATCAAATCGAGTCCGTTTTGAATACCTGTTTCATGGAGCTTTTGGGCACTAATTCTATCAAGAAACATGATTTCTTCATCATACTTTTGGTAGATAGCATAAGACTCCCATTTGGGACAACTTCTTCTAGATGAGGAAGAAAAAGGATCATCTGTGCCTGAATCTCTTATTGAACTTCTCCAATCTGATGAACTTTTTGAAGTTGATCCAATGGTGTATGTATCTTCAAATATTACCTCTTTCTCTTTTTGGTGTTCTTCCATTTTCTTTGCTTCCCATTTTGGTGGGTCATAAATCAAAAATTTTTCATCCCTTTTGAAATTTGTGTCTTCATTCTTCTTTTCTTGATGAGTTTGTCCTGCAAAATAGTCTAAGATTAAATCCATAACGACCTGTTTGGTAGGTGGGAATAAATGGGGCACGAATTCTTGTACGAGACGGTCTCTTTGAGAGACCATCTCTAATTGGGTTTGCCCATTAGGGAAAATGTTGAGTAAATATAGGCTATAGGTTTAATGGATTGGGTCTGAGAGACGTCTATCAGAAAGATGGTCTCTCTGGAGATTAGCAGTAAACGGTGATAATGAGAATGAAAATGTGGTGTAATTTTGGTTCAGTCACTACAAGAAAAAAGCTTTTGGACAACAAATGTCAAAAATATGGACAACAATATTTTTGTCGTTGCCTAAATTTAACGTAAGGACAATGAATATTTTGTTGTTGCACAAACAACATATAGAGCAACGAAATTTCATTTTTATTGCACAAATTACAATAACTGATTTTTATTGATTTAAATGATTTTTACTGATTGAAATTGATTTTTACTAATTAAAACTGATTTTTATTAATTGTAACTAATTTTTACAATTGGTACTAATTTTTACTTATTGAAATTAATTGTAGCTGATTTTTAATTATAAATTATAATTGAGCTTTTCTAATTAAAATTAATTGTAACTAATTTTTACGGATTAATACTGTTTTTTAAAAAAAAATTATAATTACTATTATGTATTTTTACATTGATTCTTAAATTAATAAAAAAAATTGCATTCTCATAAGAAGAACTTTAATGCATGCAATTTAAGAGGTGTTTAAGACGAATTATATAATGTGTCATATTGGACATATGTGTCTCATTTATTTTTCCAAAAAATATCAATGATTATTATATCAATAGTTGATAATTAATCATTATGAAAATTTAATACTCATGTTTAGACTAAAACTCATAATTACTCTTAAAAAATAAAATATTTTAATTTATTGATTAAAAATAAAACAAAAACTAAAAATGATCAATAAACAATTTATAATCAAATAAGACCACTCTATTCTGATAGATAGAGTATACAACATATCTTGGGGCCTTAACCAAAAGCTTAAGCCGATAGTTGAAGCCCCAAGATATGTTATATACTCTATCATATCCGACTATTTCAAATTTATTAATTAAAAAAATTAAGAGTGAACGATAAATAATAAAAACAGATCATTACCATGTTTGGGGTGATCAAAGTGGACATAATTAGTGTTCTTATTGTCTTTAATGGTGTCAACTTCTATGAGTTGATCAGAATCTGAACTAAAATCCAATCTTGATGTATAATCTTCTATGATGAACTCATCATGATGTTGTTCAATCTTATCATCATTGTAATCATGATCAAATCCGAACTGTTCATCAACTGAGTCTTCAAATATGGTCTTAAACGAGTTGCTCGACTCACTACCAACTTCAGATAAATTATTATTATTATTATTGTGTTGCTCATCGTTTGTGGATATGGGTTGTTGCCTTTCTTTCCTTTCCAGATTCTGATCATAGATACCAATTTCAGATAAATTATTATTGTTGTGTTGCTCATCGTTTGTGGATATGGATTGTTGCCTTTCTTTCCTTTTCAGATTCTGATCATAGTTACCATCTTCAGATGAATTATTATTGTTGTGTTGCTCATCGTTTGTGGATATGGGTTGTTGCCTTTCTTTCCTTTCTAGATTCTGATCATAGTTTTCTATGGGTGAGATATACTGGGTACGATGATGCTGCTGTTCATCGTTACAGTTGATAGAGCTTCTTTGAATGTGAAAGTAATTATCATGTTCATCATGATATTCAAAATCATGATCACTATCATGATGATTATGTGGGTTTTTTGGATGAAAGACTAGGAAATTTCCATCATTTAATATATCAGCTACAAGATGATGATCATGATGATCATCTTCTTCATGTTGTATGTACCTATATTCTTGTTGCTCTTCTTTATTGCAATATGTAGTAACTTCTTCATCTTCATCTTCGTCTTCGTATTCGTATATTATCTCGTCCTCGGTTCTGTTCATATGAGTTTATTAACAATGTGTTAGCATGCAGAAAGAACATATTTTACAAATATGTGAGGGAGGGAATCGAATATAATATAATCAGTGAATTGAGAGAAGTTTATACATAATCCTCATAAGAGAGACGATTTCAAAACAAGAGTCCATATGCTAATATTTGTATTAGTTGGGCTATTCAACCCATGTATAAAGAATTCTCATTATGAGATCGTTTCACTCAAGAATTTATGCATCTTAAAATTCTAATCAGATAGGACAATAAAAAACCTAACTTGAATAGAACTCATACATCTACAAAACAAGCACAATAAAAAATAACATTCAAAAGACAATTTAGGCTTAATTCTAAACATAACATGAATTATTTGATTTAAAACCCATCAATATTAAATTTTAGTATTTTGTAAACATATACCATCATTTTACTATCCTCATCATCACCTCCATACCATATATCCCGCCTAGAGGTGTTCAAAACAGACCCAATAACCCAATAGATATCCGACTTTATACCCAAACTCAATTTAACTCGACTTAAAAATGGATCTACGGTTATGTAAAAACCAATGTGAACACAAAACCCGATTTCGAACCGACCCAAAACACCTGACCCGAAATCAACCCGATGACCTGAATGAAGAAGAGATTAATTAGAAGGTTAAGATTACCTTAAAAAGAAAGTGAAGAGTTTAAGAAAAGAAAGGGAGAAGAAGTAGAAGAAGAGGAAAAAGAACTTGGTGACATTGAAGAAGAGCTTAACAATGGCTTCTTTTGTTGAACATGGCATTCTCTTTTCCTTCTTAAACTTTAGTGAGCCTACTCTTTACTTTTAAAAGGAAATCATCACTCAATATAATAACCAAACCCCAATAAAAAAAAATTAAAATTGCTTTACTTGGTTGCTTGCAACACGTTTTATTCTTCTTGGTCAAAATAACTAGTTGTTCAGACCTGATAACCCGAAATTTATTCGATATTAATTTCACTCTATTTAATAAATGATTTACAATTATGTAAAAAGAAATATAAACACTTAACCCGATTTTAGACGGAACCGAAACATCTAGGTGTACTGTAAATGAACCTGATGATTCGAATAAACACATCTACTCCTATTTTTCTTTTCTAAAAAAACAAGTTTTCAATGATGTCGTTTTACTATGAGACGAATCCATATAATTATTCTATTAGTTAGTCTCTTGAGAGATCGTCTCTTTGAGAGACGTATCTAAAACCTTGTTCATTAAAGATTAATGTCTGCTTACTGTATTCGGTATTCTTAATGTCTACTTACATTAATGCTTACTTATTGTATCCTTAATGCTTACTTTTAATATCTTAAATGTCTACTTATAATATTTTTAACACCTACTTACAATACTTTAAAAAATATATTATGGGACGACCTAATTAGAGAGGGTCTCTCAAAGAGACCGTCTCTCACAAGAATTTGTGATAGCCTATTTCTCTTGTAATTCGTTTTAAGATTGTAAGTAATTATTTTAAGGTTTATGACTATAAAAAGTTACAGCTCGTTTGGTATGATAATGTATCATCATGACTCATGAGATAGACCCATTTAAGTTTTTTTTTTTAATTGATCACTTTAAAATTAAAAATAATCAATTTAATAAACTAAATGTATATATAGATCAGTCTAATAAAAAGTCTTATCATTATCCTCTCATTTAAAATTTTTAAAAAATTTATTGGCCATGTCTCACTCCAAAATCACAAATCACATTTCGGAATTTGTGTCTAAAAAATGCTAACCGCCATTAATTTTAATTTAAGTTAAGCTACATATTAAAACGGTCTCTTTTTTATCCTTCCACTCATTCTTTCTTTTTATCCTCTTGCTAAAGATTACCAAAGATACATACAAGTGGATAGAGGTGTACAAAACAGATCTGATGATCTGATAAACACCCGATTTTATAACCGAATTCGACTTGATCCGACTTAAAAATGGATCTATAATTATGTAAAAATCAATGTGAACACAAAATCCAATTTTAAACTGACCCGAAATCAACCCGATGACCCGAATGAACCCCTCTAGAAGTAGGTCAGGCTAATTTACGGGTTTATATATTGTCCACAGCAAGGTTGTTAGGATCAGTAAATTACGTAAGATTGTTGAGGAATAAAATTAAAATCAGCTGAATTTGATTGTGGAATCGCGTGATCTTACAAATATACTTTAATATGCTTTGAGTAACTGGTTGTTCAGTACATTTGTTCTATTTTTAAGTTTTAGAATGTAAACAAAGACTTATTTGATTTCATCTGTCAAGTTTTGAAAATATTATTAATCTATCTATATCTATAATCTATCTATAAAAAATACTAATGAAGAAACGAGACTGACACATGTCAGCCTCTCCTTCATTAGTTTCCCGCCCATTTTCTCTAAATTGCAGCTGATTATTTTGTGAAAATAATTTCCTAAATCAATTGAATCTATTTAAGTTAACAGAATACAAATTGGACAGTTACAAAATATTCTAGCAATATTATTTAAGTTAACAAAATTTAAATTGTACAGTTACAATATATTCTAGCAATATTTATATTCAACTGGATTGCACGTTATACATTGGAGGCTTACAAACAATTATGCATAGCAGTTCTATTTTCGTTTATAATTTTATTTTCAATCTATCTTTCTATCAATCATCAATAAATCAATAATCAATTAATAAAATATACTAACGAAGAAACGACTTGGGACATGTGTCATGTTCACATTAGAATTTTTCTCGCTTTTATTTTATTGTTAATATGAAAATTTTTGATAATTGATTTGATACTTAAAGAAACAATTATAAAATATACTAATGAATAAACGACTTGGGACACGTCTCATATTCTCATTAGAATTTTTTCCGCCTTTATTTTATTGTTGACATGAAAACTTTTGATAATTGACTTGATATTAAAAGAAATAATGAATTCATTAAAAATATAAATATTTTTTGATTTAGAATAATTATATTTCCTTATTAAACTTACAAATTTTTTCCCCAAATCTTAGATAAAATCAAAGTTTATATCATCAAGAATTGACCCAAACATAAAAAGACATAAATAAAATAATTTAATTTTTTTATTTTAAATACACAATAGTAACTCTTAAGCCCTTTCAAAAAAAAAAGGAAAATTTGATTTAAAAGGTGCCAACTTTGGCACATTTGCTGGCAAAGGTTCGAACTTTCGATATTCCAGGAAAGGTTCGAACTTTACCTCCCATCTTCAATTAAAGGTTTCCATGACTTGTAACCGGTTGAACCCGTAAACTGCATCTTCTTCACCTTCATCTTCAACTCAAAATCATCTTCATCATCTTCAACTCAAAATCATCTTCATCATCTTCAACTCAAACACTTCATCAATGGTTTGAAGGTTTGAAGAACATCCATCTAAAATCAACCCAAAAAACTCATAATCAATTTAAAATCAACCCAAAAAACCCATAATCAACCCAAAAAATGATTAAATCTGGACATGGAGTTAATCTAAGTGAACTTCATCTTCTTCACCTTCATCTTCAACTCAAAATCATCTTCTTCATCATCATCATCATCATCATCATCATCATCATCATCATCATCTTCAACCCAAAATCAACTCAAAATCATACCCAAAATGAACCCAAATTAACCCATAATCAACCCAAAATCAACCCATAATCAACCCAAAAAAACCTATAATTAATCCAAAATCAACCCAAAAAAACCCATAATCAACCCAAAAAAACCCAAAATCAACCCAAAAAACCCAGAAATTAGTACAAATTCAGAGATCTAAAATGGGTTAATTTTAGGGTAATTGAATTGAATTTGTTAGGTTAGGGTGATTGAAATTGGTGTAATTGAAAGCTATTGTTTGAACTGGGGTTTCTTACCACCACAAAAACCCAAAATCAACTAAATGAACACATACCCACCAAAAATTCATTCACAATAACATCCCCACCAAGAAAAATCCCTAATCAAATCAGCCACAAAATCAAAAAGAAAAAAGAATTTTTTAAAAAGTACGCCTTAGTCCGTACAAGTTAATACCAAAAGCAAGTATTAAGATTAAGACAAAATCAAGAAAGAATAGACAAGAATTTTAATCCTCCTTCAAATCATGTAAAAATCGAAAAAAGGTTAAAACATTGATTCATAAGTTGCAGACCTTCATGGGGGATGATTGTAGAGGACATTTTCACGTTGCTATCTTCAAACCATTGATGAACTAAGATGGATGTTCTTCAAACCTTCAAACCATTGATGAAGAGTAAGGAAGAAGATGAAGGTAACCTGGTATAATAGGTTACCTTACTCATAGAAAACCGGGTGAACCTTTAATTGAATATGGGAGGTAAAGTTCGAACCTTTCCTGGAATATCGAAAGTTCGAACCTTTGCCAGCAAATGTGGCAAAGTTGGCACCTTTTAAATCAAATTTTCCAAAAAAAAAACTCTTAAGCTCAAAATTTATATCATCAAAATATAGTACTAATGAAGAAACGACTTGGGACACGTGTGATGTTTTCATTAGAATTTTTCCCGCCTTTATTTTATTTTTGACATGGAAGCTTTTATTGATTGGTTAAATATTTAAGGAAATAATTAACTCATTAAAAAATTTAAATATTTTTTAATTGGCTATCACGATAATCAACTAAGTATTCTACTACATTTTAAAGTTGGAGTAAGTAATATTTAATTTAATAGAAACTATTAACGGACATTTCTTGACTTTTTGAGTGATTTCATCGATATTTTATAGCTTAACGATAATCAAATTGATAAAAAATATTGATCGATTGTTATTATTTTTGTCTATTTTTTTGCATATATCTTTTAATATAATTGTATAATAAAATATTTTATTATTTGCTTTGTCAATTATATTATACAAGATTTGATGATTAAGTTTATGTTGTAAATAAATAAATTTATAAATTAATATTAATATATTCACATAAACAAATATTTATTACATCCGTGTTTCACACGCCGTGTTTCACACGGGAATCTATCTAGTCTATAACTATTACTAAAACAAAATACACATGGCATCATCACTTTTTAAATTTGCTTACGTGTCACAACCTCAACAAAAATTTCCCTCTTAAACTATATGATGATGTCATGACTAATAATTATACTATTGGCTTTACTACTTTGTAACTATAACTATAATATTATTCTTATTAATTGCTTTTTTACTTTCAATTTATGTATTAGAAAAATTATGTATTTTTTTTCAATTATTTATAAAATCTTTTCAATTTTATTTACTAATTGATTATAAAATCTTAATTTATACAAATATGACAAAGAATTTAATAAACCGTGCATCGCACGAGTACTATTTAGTTATCATCATTTTCAAACTACAAATCATGAAAAATTTGAATTATATAGTCGTTTTGATTTAATTATTTAGATATATACATATTCATACATAAGTGAAATATGGATTTTTTTTGAAAATTTTTACGATTGAAAGTACCCTTGTTGGATCAGATCATAGGATTGTAGAATCGTGTTATAATCTTACCACTTATTAGGATCCTACCAATGTTCCGAATCAATCGTCTAATTTTAGATCGTAAGATCGTAAAATCGTAGAATTGTAGATCATGATCGGAATTCTAATAACCAGTCCATGGTTGACACAATTGTGATAGATCCAACATGGCACGACAAATATAGAGATGGGCTTCATACCGGCCGCAACCAACTATTATTATGCGGTATCTCTCATGAGAGACCGTCTATATAAGAGACGGCTCTCCAAGCCCAGGCCAAACATTTTTTAAAAAAAAAACTTAAAAACTAACGCGCGTATTTGACCCTATTTGGAGTATGTGTTATAATCTATTAAAGTTGTATTATAATCTATTTAGAGATACCAATTTTAATAGGTCATAATTCCATCTCTAACATGTTATAATGCACAACTTAAATAGGCTATAACATCAACTCCAAATAGAATTACATAATACGCGTTTTTCTGATAATTGTAATTTCTAAGTAATAATGAGTCGGCCCACTTGAGACTCGTCTTTCATAAAGAGAGTCTAAAGTAAGAAGTTGTATTTAACTTTTTATTGCTAACCTTATTTTAATTTTCTTACATCTCTCTAACACAAACTCTATCTCAACTCATTCAATAAATTATTAAATTCCTTTGAATTAAAAAAACATTAATCTCATTAGACCTAAAATAATTAATTACATCATAAATATGAATAAATTAATGTCAAATAATAACAAAAGTAACGATTAATTCCGTTTTAATAAAATAAAAAAAATTGTGCAACTAGGTCTAGGTTGAGTCGCACATACTATGCGACTTGACTTAGATTTAGTCGCGCATTTTGTGCGACTTGCACACGTTAATTTTTTAATTTAAATCAAAATTAATCAATCGACATTGTTGCGCTTACATTGAATAAAATAAATATTTTTTATTTTTCAATTAAATAAAAATTAATTGATCTAATAAGTCGTCTTAAAGTAGTCGAACCTACATGCTTAACCCGCGGGCTATTCTCATGTGATAGATCATGTCGTACCAACATAATCAACACAAATTCTTACTTAAGACCGTCTTTTGTAAAAACGGCTTTCAAAAGCCTAGTCCAATTCTAAATATATATTGGGGAAATTCCACGTAGTAACCCTGAGGTTTTGAGTTTTCCCCGTGGTAACCAAAACTTTAAATAAATCAACGTTGTAACCCTGAGGTTTACGTAATTGTTCTATAGTAACCTTTTTGCACATAAAAACGTTAGCAAACGTTAATTTCAAAGCTTTAGGGTTGTTGTACGCCTATTTATGCGACTCAGCATTTCAAATGACATCAGTTTCAACCTTTTCCCCATAACATAAACCCCAACCCTACCATTTTTCATCCAAATCATATATTTTCCCCCAAATCAAAAGATGGTAGAGTTAAGGCTTATATTTTGTGGCAAAAAGGTTAAACCTGATGACATTTGAAATGGTGAGTCGCATAAATAGTCGTACAATAACCTTAAAGCTTCGAAATTAACGATTGCTAACGTTTTGTTAACGTTTTATGTGCAAAAAGGTCATGGTGGAACAATTTGGTAAACCTTAGGGTTACCAGTTACCACGTGGATTTTTTTAAAGTTTTGGTTACCACATGAAAATCCCAAAACCTTCGAGTTACCACATAGAATTTTCCTATATATTGTTATAACTAATACTCCCTCCTATTCATTAGTATTGTCCACTTTGTGTTTGGACCGCATTTTAAGAAAAAATGATAGTGGGGTGGTAGTGGGGTATTTTAAGTGATTATAATAATTGAAAAGGTGATAGTGGGGTATTTTAAGTGATTATAATAATTGAAAAGGTGGTAGTGGAGTATTTTAAGTGATTATAATAATTGAAAAGTTGGTAGGTGGGGTATTATTTAATAATATAAGTTGGGGTAGTTGGGGGTATTTAGGTAAAAATTTTTGCCAAAAATAGAAAGTGGACAAGTGAAGTGACTTTACCAAATAAGGAAAGTGGACAAAACTAATGAATAGGAGGGAGTATAAATTTAAGCTCAATTCTTGACAGTCGTTTTTACAAAAGACGATATGACTAAAACAAAGCAATAAGCATACTCGGACAAGAAAAATCTCCCGCTGTTGAATCACCCAACTATCTTATCATCTTCCTCAACTTGAAACTGCATTCTCCATTGCCATTTTCTTTCCTCAAATTCTTGCAATTCTTCAAGATAAATGTTTGTATGATGAAAGCTTTACTACCTTTACTTTGTTAAACAATCTGAAATGTACATGTACATCCATCAAAGAATGGTTTTTACAACTTCTAAGCTTTCTGAATTGCCATGGCACAAAACCCATTGTTGTTCTTCTCCTTCTTCCTTTTTCAATTCTTCTAAGCATTCTTTTTCACTTCCAATTAAGTTTTCTTCTGTCAAAACTTCACAACCCAACAAAACCCCACATTCTAAATCACCCCAAAACCCTCCAAAAACCCCTTCTTCTGCTCCTTGGCTCAAGAAGTGGCCTTCTGTTGACCCATCTGATAGTTCGATTGATGCTAAATCGAGTAGTGTGTCGAATTCAAGGGGTAAGTCTTTGGAAAATAAAGGGAATGGTGCAATTGAGAGGATTGTTCATAGATTAAGGAATTTAGGTTTGGAATCGGATGATGAGGAGGAAATGGGTGAATTTGATGAGGGTGGTTTAAGGGGTTTTGAAGATGAGAAATTGGGGGATTTGTTGAAGAGGGATTGGGTTAGGCCTGATACTATGTTAATTGAAGAGGGCAAAACTGATTTTGGGTTGTTGCCTTGGGAGAGAGAGGAGGAAGATGTGGGTGAAGTTGGGGAGTACAAAGATAGTGAAACGAAGGCGAAACGGGCTGTTAAAGCACCTACATTGGCCGAATTGACTATTGAGGTGTCTGAGTTGAAGAGATTGAGAGGACAAGGAATGGTTTTGAGAGACAAAGTTAATGTACCTAAAGCTGGCCTTACTCAGGCTGTGCTGGAGAAGATTCATGATAAATGGAGAAAATCGGAGTTGGTTAGGCTTAAATTTCATGAAGATTTGGCTCATGATATGAAGACTGCCCATATTCTTGTAGAGGTATATACACAACTATATCTTAGAGTATATAACATATTCTGGGGGTTGAATTGGTTCCTTGACATGATATCAGATGTCATAGGTTCGAATCTCAATCACCCCTCGTTTTAAAGTGGAATATTCAGCGCTAAGTCTGCATCCACACTTCTAGCCATAGGCTCTCGTATGAGGGAGCGTGTTAGAGTATATAATGCGCTAGGTTTGCATCCACACTTCTTGCGAAAGGGCTCTCGTATGCATGTTAGATATATAACATATTATGAGGTCCCAACCATCAGCTTAAGCTTTCGGTTGAGTTGGTTCCTTGACACTATCTGCTTAATATTTA
This sequence comes from Amaranthus palmeri, assembly GCA_019776075.1. NCBI lineage: Eukaryota > Viridiplantae > Streptophyta > Magnoliopsida > Caryophyllales > Amaranthaceae > Amaranthus > Amaranthus palmeri. Next base: position 574,722 of record JAAKBH010000021.1, read on the forward strand.
TGCCCGGGTTGATTAAGATAAAAGATCGATCTAGATAACTAATAAGGATATAGTGATTAACTGGCTTTGTTTTTTGGTGCTTAGAGAATCATTTTAAGTGAGTGGAAATGACTTGTATGGCTTGATCTTCTTTTTGAACAATTTTGTGTCATGTTTATGTTAATGTAAGGTATTTACATGTATAGCTCATTATTATGTTGTTTATGTTGTTTTAGAAGAAAAAGGACTCGTAAACGGACATATTATGTTGCTGGGCATTTGATCATATTGTCCCCTTTTTGATCACCTTATTTTTATGTAATTGAACTTATTATCTCTCAAGTGATCTTATATTTCTGAATTTGCTAAACTAGATATAATTTGTAGAACTATAATTTTTTGTAAATGAATGTTATCGTTTTAAGTTGAAGCAAACAGGGATTTGGTGCCTGTGTATCGGAGCCACTTGTTAAATTCTGGTCATATCTTGTTTTTCTGTGTAAGGTTGTTGTGATTTATTTCAATGAGTCACCGGTATTCAAAACCTAATTCATAGTTATACGATCTTCTCAAATAGTGCAATTATAACCTTAAGATGCTCAAAATTGTAGGTAGCAATATTCTCTACTTAGTCGAAATTATTTGTTATTGACATTTTCAAAGGATAGTGTTACTTTCACTCATTTGCTTAGTTTACTATAAACAACCATTTATGTGCTTCAGTTAGTTTACAGAATACTAGTGAAGTACTGATGATGAATTTATGTCTTTAGAACATGAAAAATGCTCTTTTTGTTATTCTCTTGAACAGCGCCGGACTGGAGGATTAGTTATATGGAGATCTGGAAGTGTTATGGTGGTTTATCGGGGAGTTAACTATGATGGGCCACCATCTAAATCTATGGCAAATACAGCTTCTGTAGATATAGCAGTAGCAGATAGCAAAAATGCTGCAAATGCATCTCTAGAAACCATATCCACCCAATTAAATATGGATTACGGTAGGAATCTGACTGCAGAGGAAGCTGAATACAATGATCTTCTGGATTGTTTGGGCCCTCGTTTTCTTGATTGGTGGGGTACTGGAGTACTCCCTGTTGATGGTGATCTGCTTCCTCAAACAGTTCCTGGTTTCAAGCCGCCCTTGAGACTACTCCCTGCCGGGGTGCGTTTGGGATTGACTAATGCTGAACTGACCAATTTGCGGAAACTCGCCAAGTCACTTCCTTGTCATTTTGCACTCGGTATTTGCTCTCCCTTCTGTTGTTACAATTTGTTTGTTTACTCCTGTTATTTGACATCAATACTACGCTGGATTGTGAAGGTAGAAATAGGAATCATCAAGGCTTGGCAGCTGCTATAATTAAGCTTTGGGAAAAGAGTCTAGTGGCAAAGATTGCTGTAAAACGAGGAATTCAGAATACTAACAATAAGCTCATGTCAGAGGAACTAAAGGCATTGTTCTTTTCTAATGTCATTTGTTTTCTTTATTTTCCTTTTTTTTTCTATTAATTGTGTTGTTTGATTGTGCCTGTGGTTGTTGGTGCTTCTATTTATCTCTATCTATATGCTTTAGTCATTCACGTGACTTTTTACGTTGCTGGTAAAGGACTGTAGTTCCGTTACTTCTAGGGAAAAAGATTATATGCTTGAAGTCCTTGTTCATAGGTTTGAGTCTCGACCGTTGGGAATCTTTCATTTCATGATATGTTACGCATTAGATTAATGAACTCCTAAGCCTTTGTTAACTTATTCCTGATTGGTCGAAGAGTTTACAAGTTAAGAACAGTAATGTTTCATTTCATAACATGTTAGTATTAGATTGATGAACTCCTAAGCCTTTGTTAACAAATTCCTGAATGGTAGAAGAGTTTAAAAGTTGAAAACAATAATAGTTTCTTTTTCCCTAAAATTCAAACTTGGATAATCGCATCAAAGTACAAAGAGAGAATGTTGCCTCATTTATTTCACAGGAAAGGGTGCAAAATAGCTATTTTTATTTGCTGGTGATGATGCTATGTTGCCAGTGTGTATTTATGCCCTGGTTATCATGTACCATGCAAGGATGGAGGAAAGCTATGGAATATTGAGAATGTGCTCTATCCGGATGCTTTTAGAATGGTAGGATTCTAATTGATTAGTGAAGCAAGGTAGCAACAGTCTTTGCTTGACACTGTGAGCAGTGTGACAATGCATGTCTTTTTCCTTGCTTTGAGAGCCTTACAAAAGGGGTTGAATCTGTTGCATAAAAGTTGATTGGAGGCAGAAGTTAAGTGGAGGTTGAAAGGGGCAGGTTTGAGAGGTCAAATAGTAGTGACGTCATATGTGGTAGTTGCATGCCGGAATTACTGATAACTTCTTTTAGAACTTGGTGTGAGAAATCAAAGTTAAAGAGTGGCTCATAGGAAAAGGCTATAATAAAGATATGAGGCCACCTCCGCCCTCCTAGGAAAAGCCGGAGATAAATGAACATTTCGGCTCATAGGCGTATTCAAACAGGAAAAGTGGGTCAAGGCCTGCACCGTTCTAGGTTGCATTCCACATTAGTCTATATCATATCTGATATGTGTTTGAAGTGACATAAGCTCGTCGCCTATTGGGGTTCAACATGCGTTCCGAGTAAGTATGGATTGAGGATGGGGTGAGCAATTGAGTGTATTAACTACTATTATGTTCCTAATGTGATAATTGTCTTTAGAGAAGTGTGTGCTGTTATGATTGTCAAATTAAGTTTTTCCCAGTGAGAATTGACAGTTAAAACATCACTTTTGCTATATCAAACTTGTGTCTAGACCATAATGCAATATATGGCCCGCATCATCATGGTGCGTACAGGCCACGACAAATACGAGACCATCCGAGTTGATTACAAAGCCGTTTTGCGACTGTTACCGCGACTGTGGCCAAAATTGCATGGTTACATTATGCAATGAACTGGTGTTTTGGATATTTGGCTTACGTAAGGGTAAATTAGGTAATTGTCATGTTAGGGAAGACTTGGGAAATAAGTTAGTATTAAGAGGTAGTTTTGTCATTAATAAGGGAAATTAGAGTCATAATCATGCAAGAATTCTACGGCCCGTTTGGTAGGTGGTAATAAACTGTGGTAATGGGAATGAAAATTAGTGTAATTTTGGCTTAAAAATCTCTTGGCTACGTTGATGGCCATGCTTGTTCAACCTCAATCATCTCATTTTCTTCATAAATTAATTCCAATGCATTACTATTGGAAGAGGTAGTATTAGATGGAGATGTAAATTTGTAAACAAAATGACTTTTTTGTGATCAAAGTTTCATCACCATGGGTGGGTTTTATACTCATGGGAGATCTCAAGCTTCTCGAATTGCTTGATCTATCTTTTCTTTATTACTTTCAAGCTTGTAATCATCCTCTAATCTTTAATATTTATAATTTCATTTCTGTTTGTCTCTTTTAATAGTTTATTTCCAGTTTTGTATTTAATTCAATTTGTCTAGGACATTATGATCTATTCATCTAGATATAGAGCAGGATCCCGATTTTACCTTCAGTAGGTTTTGCAGTTTGATTCTCGTATGACCAGATTTTATTAGTAGCCAGTGTGCTCTCCAAAGGTACATGACAGGGAAAGTGTTCTAAAAGTTGAGTCGAGTGTTTTCATAAATCATGAGTTCATAATTTAATCCGAGTGTGATATCTGAAACTTTTGAGGGCCCCTCATGAGTCTGAGGGTGGCGGTGGCCACCGAAAAATGTTATTTTATGGTAGTGTATGCTTACTTTGGAAATCGGCTCAGAACAAGTATATTCGTTTTATGTACTAAAACTTAGGTACAACACCACCTTTCTGGATTAAAACTAATCCATTTCAATTGTAAATTTTGGGTAAAAGTGTGTCATTTACTGAGTTTGGCTAAGATCCATCTCTTACATTACGAGGAAAACAAAAATTTCCCAAAATCCCAGGGCAAGGCCTGAGTACACTGTTGAGACTTGAGAAGCACTGAGGATTTGAATTTAATTTATATAAGCTTGATGGAACAAGTCATTTTAGGGGAGCAGCACCATAAAAAAAAAAAAAATCACTGCATTACCAAGGAGATGAAGCTCAGTGAAGTTTACTTGTTTTCTTATCTATCCATGCTCTGAGACCCGACTTACCAATGTAATGGAAGGACGGTGAGTCAGAGTTTGTTTCAAGTCATCTAAATTTTTTCAAGATTGATATGAAGTGAAACAGAAGTGCTTCTTTTGCACTGTTAACTTTTTCCTCTTCCGTTCGTGTCTCAAAATCCATAGTTCCCCACCTTAAGGCTCAAGATAAATTGATAAACCTTACAAACATATGTCCGTGCTAGTTGCTGTTGCGGTGCAACAAAATTGATGCACTGACCACAGTAATGAATATAGTTCAGAAGCAACTAAAACTGCAAAAATGCCATTTTTTAATCCCATTTTTTTTAAGTTCCACCTGATTCCTTTACTATGTATAAACTTTTTATTCATCAATTTGCCATTTTTTTCCTTATTCTAAAGGTTTCTTAGGTATTGGACTAGACTTATGTTTTTATGAACAGCAAAAATGCCAATGTCTTAATCCCAAAAGATTTAACTGGACTTATTCGATTATCAACTTGTTTATGTATATTTAAAATATTTAGCATTTCTGTTTTGGATAACAGTAATTTTTTTCAGTTTTCCGAAGAGAACCCATTATTTCAGACTATCTTTCATGTGTCTGCATTTTCCAATGTGTTTGCTGCTACAGACAGTCAAAAATAGTACTGAAATTGCCTAATATTATCCTATATTTCTTCAAGGGTGGTTTGTTAGTCTATATTTCTTCCATTTGGTGTTGCATATTGTCTAAATGGATCACAAGTTCACAACTAGTTTATTGGTGTCATCTTAAAGTGGCTGGCAGCTAACTTTTATTAAGTGTTTGGACAAGATTTTGTTGATAGTTTGTCTTTGTAATTTGGTAAAAATACATTGGTTGTGCTGCAGACACTCACAGGAGGCACCTTGTTGCTGAGAAACAAGTTTTTTATCGTTATATATCGTGGAAAGGATTTCCTTCCGAGCAGTGTGGCTGCAGCTGTATTAGAAAGACAGGAACTTACTAAGAAGATCCAAGATGCTGAAGAAAATGCACGAACTGGATCATTTGAGGCTAGTAGCTCTCATGATGATGATGAATATGCTCCTGCTGGTACCTTAGCTGAGTTCTATGAAGCCAAAGCAAGATGGGGCAGAGAAATATCAGCTGAAGAACTAAAAAAGATGAGAGAAGAAGCATCTGCTGCTAGAACTGTGAAAGAAGTCAAGCGAATTGAGCACAAGTTAGATCTAGTAAGCATCTAATCTCCCCTTATAACTTGACTAAATTTAATTTGGAAGCTGTTGCAATGCATGCAATGAATTGCATTTTTGCTCATACATATACATATTAAGAATGAATTGAGTGAGATGCGCCTCTCCGCAGACCTGACTAGGGATAGGAATAGTTGGAGACGCCAGATCCACATCTTGGACCGCTAATAGGCTCTTTTCCCCCTTATCCTTTTAGTTCTCTTTTTTTTCTTTCTTTAGTTTTTGTTCCACTTTAACCTTCGGGTCTCTTTCCCTTTAGACAATATGGTCAGTCGTCACTCATTTTCCTCTTATGCAAAGCTCTTTTCTTCTTGGGGTAAATAATAGATCACTTTCCTCTAGTCCTCCCTTAAAAGGAGTACAAGTATGGATTGTTTGTCAACTTACCTCACCCAGACCCTGCCCTGAGCGGGATATTGGGTATGATGATGATGATGATGACGATGATGACGCTCTACAATCACATGAACTCTAAGATCTATTTTCGAGTTGAATTTTACATCTGCATTGCTTTTTTAAATGGAGATTATCTCATCTCCATCTTCTTAAACTGCCAGTTTTTGAACTTCAAATTGATGGCATGATTGGTTCTCTCTGTGGTTTAGAAGTAGTGAGCTTCTTCACAAATTATAAAAGGAATACATTAATTGATCTTGAGGTTAGCTTTTTTCATAAGTAATTCATCATTCATGTGAAAATATTGGGTCTTGTTTGTCAGAAAATATGACATTGGAAAATAATGCAAATCATAGCAGGTTGATACATGTGAAAATTCAAATATTTTGTGAACTAATAAGCAAAAACCCATTATACATTTCAACATTTCATCCCAATTTTAGTAGCACTTTTGACTCTCAACTTTAAGAGTTTCCTAGTCTTCATGCATGGTTTTTTTTGTTGGGTTAGAGTGCTCATCGATCATTTTATTTGATTCAAGTCTAGCTAATAACTGTTGACAAGTCATTTAACACTTCTACTCAACTTTCTATTAAAATTTTTTTTTTCATGTTGTAATTCTTTTCTCATTACCATGATTGTTTCTTAAGAAGTGCTTAAACGATTCTTCTATGAGCATAAGCTCTTTTCCACACTTTTGTACAACTAGTGTCTATTGTTTGTGTTATGAATAGGCTCTTAATGTAAGGTTCATGTTGGCGCGTTAAGCTACTAAGGTCTATTCTAGTTTTGTAAGATACCTTGAATAGACATAATAACACCCCGTTACTAACTAACTAAAATTGACTACTTAAATATCATCCTAAAGTATAAAATATGTCACATGAAAATATAATCAAGAATTAAAACAACAACATATTCCCTCTGTCCTCTTTGATTAGCATCCAAGAGAAAGAGGGTATTTTTGAAGGATGTGGTAATAAATGAAGAGAGAGAATGAATTGTGTGGATGAAATTAAAAGAGAGTTTAAATGTATGGATGAGATTAAAAGAAAGAGGTGGGCCATCATCAAAAAGTAGAAATGATGCAGATTAAGTGGGACGGACAAAAATGAAAAATGCTGCAAATTCATGGGACGGAGGGAGTATTAGCAATATATATTTATAACCATATGAACAAGATCAAAATAACAATATGTATTTTGAATAATATGATAATAATATTATTATGATATTATCATACTGCAAATTCAATCGAGTTTACTAACTTACAAAAGTCAATCGGGTTTACTAACTAACTAACAAAATTATTAGGCCCTAGCTTCTAAGTTCGGTAGATGAATAGCATGTGGAATCTAACTGTGTCATCCATGTCATTAAGGAAAAATTATTATGACCTTCATACCCTATAGAATCAGGAAAGATGATAATATGGTTGTTTTTAGCAATATACCATCTTTAACTTTCAAACATTTACATTCATGGCCAGGCCCAGTCGAAGAAGATTCGGGCAGAGAGATTATTAGCAAAAATAGAAGCATCAATGATCCCTGTTGATCCATCTGATGACCAGGAAACAATTACTGATGAGGAAAGGTTTACATTTCGTAGGATTGGCTTAAGAATGAAAGCATATTTGCCTCTTGGTGAGCTTTTCCTTGTTTTTCCATTATGTCCATTTTACTTTTAGCAAATTATCAGAGTTAGTCGAGCACTGTTATGGAAACGTGAATCACAGTATCCGTCATTTTATAGGTGTCCGTGGAATTTTTGATGGTGTTATTGAAAATATGCATTTACATTGGAAGCATAGAGAACTCGTCAAGTTGATCACCAAACAGAAGACCCTTGCCTTTGTGGAAGAAACAGCAAGATTGCTGGAGTATGAGAGTGGCGGCATATTGGTCGCTGTTGAACGTATTCCAAAGGGTTATGCTCTCATATATTATCGCGGAAAAAATTATCAAAGGCCTATCAGTTTGAGGCCTAGAAATCTTTTAACAAAGGCAAAAGCACTAAAAAGATCAATTGCTCTGCAACGGCACGAGGTTTGATTCTTTTGTTATAGTTTTGTTCTTTTAACTAATTACAATAGTTCTGCCCAAATTTTATCATTAATTTTCTATGTTTTCCATGTGATGATGAATTCTTACAGGCCCTCAGTCTACACATATCTGAATTGGAGAATAACATAGACCAAATGAAGAAGGATATTGTAAGTATCAATCACATCATTTAAAATTTCTAGGCCTTGTTAACTTGTGTTCTTAAGGTAAACATTTTTTACTTAGGCCGAAGTTTCTTAAGGTCCTCGATTGAGCTAAATCTTGTTTTTATGTTGTTTCTCATTGAGTTCTGTTCCATCGTTCTTTCCTTTGTCCTTTAATCCAATTATATCCGCGGTTGTGTTGTGATAATTATGTTTTAAGCTTATCATATATGCATGTCGTTGCTTTTTAGAATTTTGATCTGGTGTTGACAAAATTCATTGTGTGTGGCATAAACCAACCTATGAAAGTCGCTTGTTTTTGTATAATGAAAAACTTCAAAAGTAAAGAAACCATCTAGGTTGTTTGAAGGGTTATGCAGCCCACAAGAATCTGCATAAGAGGTGTGAAATGAAGGCATCCTACCCCTATCACTTGAATAGCTTAAACGCCTTAATGTGATCACTAAGGTCATCTCGTTCTCACTGATCTTCTGCTCTTGGTTCGGAATAATATTGTTCATCCATCTGAAAATTCTAAAATGTTACGATTTCCACACTCATGGTTTGTTTATGGAAATCAATGAACAAAGTTGATATAAAAATTTCATTGTGACTGTAGATTTGTAATGATTGAAATCAATGAACAAAGTTGATTTGAATTGTATCTCACAAGTCAAAAAGTTTCTTTAGTTTACTTGAATATCTTCACAAACATTCATAATTTGTTTATAGAAGGAAAGTGATAGTTGTTTTTTGATGGAGGGTTACATAGTTCAAATTTAGTGTCACTCATCTTATGAGCAATTATTTTTACTTGGTATTTACTGTGATAGTCATTTTTTCTTGGAAAAATTACCAGGAATAATACAACCTTTTGCTTATTTCCCTACAATAATACCAACTTTTGATTAACCATGAATAATACCAACTTATGGGGATGTTTTCTTACAATATACATGATATGTTAACAATCAAAAACTATAGGTGATTATATGACAAAAAAATTTAGTAAATCATTTAATAAACCAAAGTTGGTATTATTCTAGGAAAAAGTCCCCTAAAGTTGGTATTATTCATGGTTAATAAAAAGTTTGTATTATTGTAGAAAAATTAACAAAAGGTTGTATTATTCACGATAATTTTTCTTTTTTCTTTCAAATAAATGTGTTTTTTTTTACTGTAGTCACTTACATATATGCAGGGCGATGGTAAATTCGGAGATGGAAAAGCCTCAAGCTTAGAGTTTGATGAAATTTCAGATATAAGCCAAGTGAGACATTTTACACCTCAGCATGAGAACATATATTACTTTTACTTCTAATTTTTTGGTCAGAGTAATTTTATGATTAGCCAGATCAGTGTAACATAATTCGCAAGTTAATTCACTTTTTGAATTCGTGATTCGCTCAAAATGACCGTAAAATAGCCCAAATGGACCATGATTCGCTTTTTTGATTCGTGAGTCGCAATGAGATTAGTGAATTTGGAGGATAAAATTATTCATAATATAAAGGATGGCCTAGCTTGTGACATTAGGTTTTCACATGTTTATATTACGTTTTCTTGTCTATATTGCAGAGTATGTCAATGATTTACTCAGATTCTGGTGACGAGGAAGATGATGACGCCGATTTTTCAGATAATGATTCTGTTGACTTCACAAGTGATGAAGACTACGAATAATATTTCCGTTGAGGAATTCAGGAACTAATTGTCAAAATAGACGCCATTGCTGAAGTCTCAAATGAAGGTAAGTAGTATGTTGTAGGCCTCCTTTGTTCTCGTGCATATCGCTTCTGCGACTTTATCATTTAAAAATCTTAGCTGATATTGCTGATTGTTTAGTAGCTGAGATTAATAATTTAATTTTTTGTTCATCCGCTGTGAATAATCCAACCTTTTGATTATTTTCTAATAATCCAACGTTTGCCCTTAGTTCGCTGTGAATAATCCAACCTTTATTTTAGTTTGCTAGCAGCATACCCTATTATTACCTGTTAGTAGTATTACGATATGTTGTGGGTAAATTTATCACAAAGGTTGGATTATTAGTAAATAATTCAAAGGTGCGATTATTAGAAAGTTACATGATATCTGTATCCTTAATTAAATAACAAATGATAACTACACATCAACTTACCTTCTAGAACTAATCTAGGGCAGTTGGAGTATATTATTTGTTGATTACATGAAATATATATAGATTTTAGTGCCTTTATATTGCATTGTTATAAGTGAGAATAGAAAAGGAATAGGGAGGATAGGGAAAGAGGGTATGTGGCCTTACTCCATTCACTATTTTGGCACAATATTAACCATCACATTATTCTCGCCTTGGGGGAACGGGTTTGATTTGTCTGCATCTTTTAGGAAAAGAAAAAACCCCCCCATTCGGACCCTGCCTTGTGTGGGCTATTAGGAGTGTCCTTTACCTTTACGTTTATTAACCATCACATTATTCACCATTGGCCTTACTGATATTGGATGCCAATCTGGTAAACATAGCAAATATTTTCACAAGTGTTTGAACCTGATTTTGAAATAAAACTATATCTATATGAAACAACACTTTTGGAAGGATTTAGTTGAGGTGGGTTACTCTATATCATTAACATAGGTAATTAGTTCGTGGCGGATTGAATGGGTGTGGTAGGGGCAAATTTGAGCTATTGTGTAGATGGAGTATAAGATTATGAAGTAAGAATGACGCGCAAAGACTATATTAAGATTTAATTGATTCTGGTAAACCGATACTTACAGAAAATGTAAAACTCGTCCTATTTCCAAGGAAAACCGAAGAAAGAATCCCGTGCAATGAAGAGAACTTGTATTGAATGTAAGGTTGTACATAAAAATTCAGCTATACACAGTTCTTCTAAATCGGTAATTTTACTTAGATTAGTCGTAACTAGTGGAAGTATTCATTATAGTGTGCAATGTCTGTCGGTTCTTCGTGTACTGATCTTATACTACTTATGACTGATTACATTGAGAGTAAAAAGTGGTAACGTTTACTAAAAGAGGAAATGAGGCAAAATCACATGAACGAAGGGAGTATTATCGATTACATGTTAAGGATCCTGTAAAACATACGATCATTTCATGCATACTTTTGATGGGTAGTTTTTGTATTCTACCAACATTATTTCAAGTCTTATGAATGCAGTCGTAACGAGAAACTCCAAGGGCATGATAGAGGCGACCTTCATATTTCGTTATAGGCAAAAGAAACCTAGTAGTCCCCTCCCTCGCCCCTACAGAAATCCCGAAAACACCCTCTACTCCGTGGTCAACCAAATTTGTTCATTATTGCTGTCTAGTGTCTACAGATCAATCTTTTGATTCGTTTCTGTTCTTTCTGTTTAAAATCTGCAGCATGACACGGAGATTGCTGAGCAGGATGTTTGTACGTGTATATACGAGGATTGTGTCCCTGTATGATCGTGGGACACCTTCTACGGCTTTATGGTAACCTGATCTGTCGTGAGCACTCCCGGAGATTTACTATTGCACATCTCCTTGATAATGTGACCTGAAAAATATTAGCTTGTACTCTTTTATTAGCAATAAATTAGCCTATGTTTTTGTCCAACAAACGCTCTTTTCATTCGAGGTCATTATGCAGTCGTAAAATTCGTCTGCCGCGAGTTTATTATCTTGATATTGTTGCTATCAAGATATAAGTATGAGACAGAGTAAAGAGATAGTAAGAATTACCTGTTTTGGGATTTTAAGACCCAATGGGTATGAGTTGCCGTCGTCCTTTCCTCTCCAGACCGTGTTCATAGTTTTCTATAAGCGGGATACGTTAGGTAGGATGATGATGATGATGGAGACCCCAATGAAAGACATTAGGGCTCTCTTAAGTTCAATCTGAAACTCGATCAACCCAACCCAACCCACCATGGGGCGTGCGGGCCAAAGTCCATCAAATAGTCCGATTCAGTGTCTGGCGTCACCCGATGACATCACCTGTATAGAATGAAAACCCTTGAAATTCACTGGATGAGGCAAGTATTTTATGTAATGTCATATCCATCAAATTACTCTATCTAGAATTCCAGTAATTTTCTCCCAATTAGAATTTAAAAATTAGGATTGGACTTTAAAGAGGGAAAAAGGTAACACTATCTTTGTGTCCTTCGATTTTTAGCCCACCAGAAAGGGTTACAAATCTATTGGGAAAGTACAATTAAAGGCCTCTTAACCAGTAGCTATATCAAATGCTCAGTTATAAAGATCCAATCACGAATCGGGCTCTGATACTATATCAAGAAAATCAACTAGAACAAAAGCTTAAAATTATGGTTGAAATCTCAAGATATGTTACATATTGTGAAATGCACCTTTTTTACGAAAACTTTGGGGTAGAATCGTGAATGCAACACACATCCTTAGCTTTAAATATTCCACTTGAAATAAGGGATGAATGAGATTTGAATCCGTGACCTCAAATTATATTGGCTTCTTTTAAAAGATAGCAATGCATTCAGGGTGGATGAGGTATAAAGAAGAGTCAAGATAGTGGATTACAATTTTTTGATCTAACCGTAAAATCAGACACCGTCAAACAGGGATATGAACTTAAAGAAACATATTATAACAAACTCATATCAATCTGGAAAGAAATTGATAGAAGAATGTCTAACCCAATCACATACAACCAAATCATTAAACAAAATATTTTGTATCACTTTCTTATCGGCTTAACATATTAGACAAGGACTAATAACAAAAGAGAGGTGTTTCTTTAATGTTGTCTAATAACTGTCTTTTGTTCAAATTTGTCTCACAAACTGCTATATATTAGCCAAATTACCAAAGAATTAAAATGAAATGTCCGAAAATCCTAATGATTGTATTGTTCAAGATGTTTAAACGGAAAACTGAAAAAGATGGATTGAAGAACCCACAACTACAAACGTCAAAATGCTACTTACTACTTAGGTCCTGTTTAGTTCAACTGATTTTTTTAATTGAACTTATTTTTACTGATTGTAAATGATTTTATTTTCGAATCAGTAAATGATTTTATTGATTATAAATAATTTTTAGATATAAAATTATAATCGAATTTTATTAATTAAAAAAAAATAGATTTTTACTGATTACAACTTTATTAATTATTAATTATTAATTATAAATATAAATACTCCTTATTCTCAATACTACTCTTTCTGTTCAACACAATTCAATCAAACACCGAAACGACCACCATATCCCATTGTTACTCCATAGTTGGGGAAGGTTGCAGCTTCCAGCATCGCTTCATATCTTCATCTTTCTCCTTGAAGATTGTTTTCTGGAGAATTTGAGGTTTCGAATTCACTAAGTAATGGATCAATTGCAGGTTTTCATTCGATACCCTAATCTTCAGATTCCAAATCGTTCCCTAACCCTAAATTCCAACCAAACATGGGCCGATCTTAAGAATTCTCTGCTTTCGTCCTTTAATTCTTCGTCATTAAAATCTGCGTTTGTATTCCTTTCATTGAATGGAAAAGTTTTAGAAGATTCCTCATTTATCGCATCTTCTGGAATCCGCCCTTTTTCAACTATTAACCTTCAGTTTAAACTACGAGGCGGTGGAGGCGATGGCGGCGCTACTGGTGCTGAATCTAGAGATTGTTACCTTAACATGTACGCTGAGAAAAAGCCCGATAAAGTTGACCCGAATGAGAAGCGGATATCCAAATGGACTACTTGTGCCCTTTCTAACGAACCCTTGAAGCCGCCATGCGTGATTGATCGTCTTGGAAACTTATTCAACAAGGAAGCCATTGTTAAAGCTCTCCTGGCCAAGAGTTTGCCTAAACCCTTTTCGCTTTATATCAAGGGTTTGAAGGATTTGATTCCTATTCGTTTGGATTCTTCCGATTCTGGATTTCAGTGCCCAATTTCTGGGTTCGAATTCAATGGGAAGTACAAGTTTTTCGCCTTAATCAAATGTGGGCATGTTTTGAGTGCCAAGGCCATCAAGGAGGTTAAATCTTCTGCCTGTCTTGTATGTCATCAAGAGTTTGAAGAAAGTGATAAGATTCCCATCAACGGTACTGATGAGGAGGTTGAAATTCTAAGAGAAAGGATGATTCAATTGAAGGAGCAACAGAAGGCTACTGCTGGTAAGGTGAAGAAGTCTAAATCCAAACAACCCAATGATGCTTTGGATTCAGGTTCGGATCATAAATTGATTGGCAAAAAGCATGTTATTGATGATGGTAGTATTACCAAGCCTAAGCTGAACCCTAATCTCCCAAATTCTGCTCCAAATTCAAAAGGCCCTCCAGTGAAGAAATTTAAAGCTGTTGATATTGCACCCCCTAATGCTAATAAGGAAATTTATGCTTCAATTTTTACTTCTTCCAAGAAATCTGATTTCAAAGAGACCTATTCTTGTAGATCATTGCCTTTAGGTCGAAATTAATTTCTTTTTTGCTCTTTATGATGTAACTGAGATTGCAAATTTGTGTCTCAAGACTTTGTTATGTTCATTTGTATGCAATGTGATTTAAGTTCAAAAGTTTGCTTGTTTAATGTTCTTTTTGCAACATTTCAATTTTCATAACTTATATGACTATGTCGAGGGAGAATCATGGATTAGCCGAGCGATGGATGATTTTCCTTTCACCCTAGTGATAATGATTCAATTTTATCCGTACGCAATGTATATTATCCGCATTCAGCCAATCTCATGAGAGACGTCTCTCAGGCCCAATCCATTAAAGCTTATTGTTTATATTTACTCTACATTATCCCTAATGGGTCAACCATTTGTGATCCACATGTTGTCTGGTTGGGAGACTTCTGGATTTGAATGTGAGGATCTAGACATATAAAACAGCACTCTAGGTTATCTTATGGTTTCGGTTGATATTCTCCGCGTTGTAAAGATTATCAAAATAAGCGTACTGATATTCTTTACGCTGTAAAAGTGTAAAAAACCAACATTTTAGGTCGTATCACGGGATATCTAATGGTTTCGGTTGATATTTAGCTGTTATGATAATCGTATCACCGTTTTGTTACTGCAATGGCAACCATTACCTCATTATTACGCTATTGCTTATACCACTTTCCCATGTAAAATTTTGGTTTGATTCTCGCTACCCCTCCCATAACCCCTTGCATGGGTTCACACTACTTCAATGAATGTTGTTACTTGTTGAGATTATTGAGATGTTATGGTCAAAATATCATGCATATTGATTTACAATAGTCAAGAAATTTGTTGTTTTTGTAATAAAAAGTCAATCGAAAACAGTCTCTTTATTATCATAAATTTAACATGGGCCCATGGCATACATCTAACCCTTTCATCTAATGTTGTGCCACATACTATCACAAAGTTGTCAAAGTTTGTTATTGACAGAACAAAAATAAGAGATGCATGAAGATGAAACACACAAGAAGCATGTAGGCATAGTCCTTAGCTACTCTAGACTCATCCTCTGTAGCTTCTTCTCATTATATTACCCCAAACTTTGGCACCATAGATAGTGAACAGGAACCAAAAAATACTTTTGAAAAAATGGCGATATTCCCTGGATATCTTCTAACCGAAATCATCATTACTCGGTTGTTGTTGCTCGTATTCTTCATTAACGTCATTCAATCACAATTTACTCCAAATGTCTCTTCACCTCCTACAATGGCGGAGTGTGGTCCTCGCCTCATTCCACTGGCTCCATGTGCTCCGTTTGTTCAGGGGCAGTCTCCGGGTCCAACACAGCAGTGCTGCGATAACCTTATTCAGGTGTACAATCAACAGCGAGGTTGCCTTTGCCTTTTCCTCGATGGGACTGCCTTAGCTTCACTGCCTATCAACACGAGCCTCGCTCTTCAATTGCCTGGCATTTGTAGTCCCCAACTCGACCCCTCTACATGCTCGCCTGCAGGTATTGACGTATTTTATCGCTTTTACTCATTACATATCAGAACGTTTGAGCAGTTTTTCATTATTGTACAGAAATCGAGCTTTTTCATAGCTAAAATGTCGAATTTGCATTCTATTCTGTGTGACAGGCGGATCAGCGTCTCCTGCATCACCATCATCTCAGGTTTCATTCAGGAACAGTCCGAGTTCTGCCTCTGCAGGTACAATTTCTGATCCTCACTGTCTTGCAACATATAGTATATGAACGACCCAACCCTCTTTGTAATCACAAACAATGGTAAGGTTACGTACATATGACCCCTTCAAACCCGAGCCATTGTATGGTGTTTGGTTAATGGAATGTTGTTACGGCCAGACAAAGTTGTGTGCTTGTTTGATAACTATTGATTTTCTGATTCGTAGGGGCACCAAGTGTTGCAGTTGCACCACGGCCTAGCACTGTGAGGTTCGGTTTAGGAACGAGTTCAGCTTATAAATCAGCCGGGTGTCGCTGGGGAGTCGCAGCAGCATTGATCTTTCTATTCTTTGAAAAGTTCTTTTGATATAACTGAAGTTACTAGAAAGATAAGACTGTCATGCTTTCTGATAAGGATTATGTAGTTAGGTATCTTAGAAGTAGCATGTAGGGCTCGCGGGTGTTTAGCAACACTGTATTTCTTTGTTGTTTCATGATATCGTCTTACTTCAATGAACTCTTATTATCATCAATGCGAAAACAGGAATGTTCATTTTTTTTACTTGTTCCGATGTTGCGTTTATACATGATACAATACACTGCAGCCGCGGAGACAAGCTATAAGTACAAATTTGCAAGATTCTCGATAACTTTTGAGATGTTACATAGCTGAAGCAAAAAAACTTTCGTTCTAAACTTTTAATTTCTAAGTTTACACTTTTCTTACATGGGAAGCATTGGCCTGTATATAAATATAGTCGCAGAATACAATGATTCGGGACAAATTTAGCGCTAAAACAGTAGGTGTGCGTGTTATAGATCGATAAGTGTACCAATATAAACCGGTTGTACATACATTGTTCCAATTCGTTGCATCTATCCCAAAGCTGGAGCTTCCTCTGTGGGATTAGACTTGTTCCAATTCGTTGCATCTATCCCAAAGCTGGAGCTTCCTCTGTGGGATTAGACTTGAAACGCTGTGTTTCGATACCTCGCTGTTATTCCAAAGCTGGAGCCTCCTCGGTGGGATTAGACTCGAATACGTCAGTGTCCGATGCCTCGGGTCCTTCTAAGAGGTCCTGTGATTGGACTGATTCCTTGTATGCAGAAGTTTCTCTAAAATCTGTAGCCCCTTCGTTATAAGTAGCCACAGCAACTCCACATGCAACCAGCTATAAGGACCCATCAAACGTTAATTCAGTACTGATACATCAAATACACTTTGGCACTGTAATTTGAAGATGAAAGATCTAACTTCAAGAATAAACGACACAGACCGACAATTAAAAACATTCCATTAAACAAACAGCATAAAGTGGTTCCCACCAAAGTGAGGTTTGAGGGGTCGAATGTACGCAACCGTACCCATGATAACGATAACAAAGAGGTTGAATCTTATTAACAACATTGTAAGAATTGCACGTGATTTTTTGAGCCATTTTAACATATTTCATGGTAATACAAACCAAAGAATTATATTTAATCCATTGATTTAAGGGACATAATTGTAGGACTGACAATCTGACAAAGAAATTGATCAGATGATAACAATCTGCCAAAACATGTTATTGTGCTATCTCATCTGAGTGTCATCTTCTGGGCTCCAACCCCATAAGTACATTGGAGACTAAAGAGCGCAGACCAAGGACAGGAATTCAGAAGCCATGATCAAAATGTGAAATTACTTCAATTTTGTTTGAACAACTTTTTATTATGTCCTGAACTTACTTCGAGTTTCAGTGATAATAGAGTTGTAAGCTTGTGTAAAGCCAGTTGCATCCTATCCATGAGGAACAATTTGTTCTACTTATTAACTAAGTAAAGTGTCTGTGCGCGAACATATTAACTTACATTATCCTGTTTTAGATCCATCTCAAAGACTACAAGTTCTAAATGGAGCTCGAATCTAATCAGTTCCAACAAGTTAAGAACCGGGTCTTCTCTCAATTGATGCACGTAACAGTCTCCCTAGAAGTAACATTAGTTTGATTCTCGTTGCAACTGTTACCATAAGCTTAAGCTTTTGGAGGAGTTGGTTCTTTGATATGATATCAGAAGCAGTGTGACAAGAGATCACGGTTTGAATCTCAACCACCCCTCAAATTCAAATTCAAGTAGAATACTTCACACTATCTATGAGGAGAGTTGATTCTTTGATATGATATCAGAAGCAGTGTGACAAGAGATCACGGTTTGAATCTCAACCACCCCTCAAATTCAAATTCAAGTAGAATACATCACACTATCTATGAGGAGTGTTTATGCTGCATCTACATTTCTAGCCCAAAAAGCACTTATGTAGTATGTTTGAGTATATAATATATTCTAATATATTCTAAGGCGTCAACTTAAGCTTTTGGTTGAGTTGGTTCTTTGATAGCAACTACCCTTCCCTCATCTTATCTTACCCAAACAAAATGTTCCAATAAGTTCATGTATAAGTATTATAACCTCCTTAAAGTTCTATTAATCATTGCACTTCATATTTAATCATTTCTCTAATCTCTAATACTGGGCAAAAGTATTGGCAAAAATTACCCAGTTGATTAAATATGAATTCATTGGCACTCCATGAATATATTAATCAAGATAAAGTACCCAGTTGATTAATTAAATAAATTTAAAAGAGATCTATGGCTACATATTATAATGGACAGTATCTGAATGTCTACCACCTGAAATCAGTCAAATATTACTTAATTTTCTTTTGGGAAGAATCAAATACTTGTTAAACATACCAAAAATAGTAGAAAAGAGACAATTTAAAGTTTAAGCAAAGCAGAAATCTGAGAGAAAGTAGGAAAAGATAATTACCGCAAAAGCAACACCAAAAGCCCACAAATATTGAACAACGAAACCAAAAGCATCCCACTTAGATCCTTCCCAGAAGTCAGGTTCAGCACCAGGCAAATTAGGCATAACAAAACCATCATCAACGTAATCTACAAAATTATCTGCACCATCCTCAAAGTTTTTAAGCAGATTACTCTTTTCTTCAACAGAAGTACCATCCTTAGTTGTGGTATTGGAAGTTCTTCTGTTCTTGCTATCGAATTTTCCAGTTCGAGAAGTGAATTTTCCGGTGGCGGAGACGATGAGGGTAGATGTAGATGTTCTTGAGGAGAGAGAAAAAGAAGATGGAAGGAATTGACGGAAATGGCGGTGGCCGATGATTGAGAGGTGAGTTATGCCGTTGCCGGTTCCGGTGGCGGTGGCGGTGGCACTACCGACGGGACTGTTAATGGTTAGAGTCATTTCTCTTCTCGTCTCTTTTTTGAGTGGATGAGAAGTGATAAGGTACCACCAAGCTTCTCTTATGGTTATTTTTATGGAATTTATTTATTTTCCCAAAATAATGCTCTTAACATTTTAATTTTAATAACCATTAATTTCCAAAATACCATTTTAAAAAAATAATTTGTGAGTAACATCCTTAAAATTTAGCATCTTTGCGAATTATAATTTTAATATTTATTTTTGCGAATTACAGTTGCTAAAGTTTCAAAGTTTGCAGGTTCAGGCCGAAATACAGAATTTCGACCATTTTGGTGGTCGTAATTTTAAGTCCAGTGGTCGTAGAATACTTTTAAAAAAATAATTTGTGAGTAACAGCCTTAAAATTTAGCATCCTTGTGAATTACAATTTCAATATTTTTTTTTTTTTTGCGAATTACAGCCACCAAAGTACTCCTATTAAACTTTGCAGGTTCAGGCCAAAACACATAATTTCGACCATTTTGGTTGTTGTAATTTTAAGTCTAGTGGTCAAAATTCTGTGTTTTTGGTCTGAACTTATAAAATTTGATACTTTGGTGGTCGTAATTCGTAAAAAAAATAAACATTAAGGTAGTAATTTGTAAAAATTCTAAACTTTAAAGTTGTAACTTATAAATTATATTGAAAAGAAACAAAGTAAATAACAAGTACAAAAACAAAAACAAAAATAAATTACATTGAAAAGAAAAGTTGTAATTTGTAAAGTTTGCAGGTTTAAAATTTATATTGAAAATGGTGTAAAATGTTAATGGAAAAACAAAAAAAAAAGTAAATGCTCCCTCCTATTCAGCAAAAGAGTCCCATTTGACTTTTCACGGTTTTTAAGAAGATTCAAATGGGACCCTTGGGGTAGGAGAGAGAGTGTTATTAGAGGTTTTTAATTGTAGAGATTAAAAATTAATGATTCCCACCATTTTTGTGGGTTTTTTTTAGGAACAATCCCCAACAACAGCCTTGTAATTTACTCGTTTTCATTTAAACAGCCTCCAACTTCGTTTATCCTCAACAACAGCCACCAAAGTACCAAAAGTGACATCGAAACAGCCAAGTCGCCCAAATGACCGGTTGTTAGCCTATTCTTACCTTTGACCAAAGCTAATGACTGTTGACCAAAAATAAAATTAAAAAAAAAAAAAATTAACTTCCTTCATCTCCTACCTTTCACCATTCACTCTTCTTCCTCCATTTCTTTATCCTCTTCCACTCTCCATACCTTTCTTCAAATACCCTTCAAAAAAGTTTAGTTCTTTATCTTCCCCAATTCTTTGTTTTGCCTTTTCTTCCAATTCCCAAAATTTCCCATTTACATCCTAAGTATAAATCATGAAGAATATGAAGAAGAACAAGTAATTGGAGATTGCCTTATTTTGAAGATGGAATTTTTGAGGACCCATATCTTGAACAGGTAATTCCCAACTCTTGATTTCTTATTTAACAATTTTTAGCTAAATTGAAATTGAAATTCAAATTCCATCAGTTTTTAGCTTCAAATTATAACATTTTCATATTTAATTTCTTGTTTGAATTGAAATTAAAGCCTCCAGAGAAGCAGCAGGAGCTAATTCGCACCATCTATTCAGGTTAATTTCTCCCTCATTTTTCATCGATTATTTTCCACAATCATATACGCAGTTCAATTGCTGGGTTTTAATCTTTTTTGGGGTTTGATGTAGTGTTATGCAATAGGCCTGAAAATGTCAGTAACTTTGTGGATTATTTTCCACAAAGAATTGGGGAAGATAAAGAACTAAACTTTTTTGAAGGGTATTTGAAGAAAGGTATGGAGAGTAGAAGAGGATAAAGAAATGGAGGAAGAAGAGTGAATGGTGAAAGGTAAGGGATGAAGGAAGTTAATTTTTTTTTTATTTTTATTTTATTTTTGGTCAACGGTCATTAGCATTGGTCAAAGGTAAGAATAGGCTAACAACCGGTCATTTGGGCAACTTGGCTGTTTCGATGTCACTTTTGGTACTTTGGTGGCTGTTGTTGAGGATAAACGAAGTTGGAGGCTGTTTAAATGAAAACGAGTAAATTACAAGGCTGTTGTTGGGGATTGTTCCTTTTTTTTATGAAAACTTTAAATTGATAATTTTTGTGTCCCAAACTCGAAATATTTTTCATTACAACCCCGATTTTACATAGTCTCGTCACTTACATACGGAAATTACATAAAAATTCAGCCTTAAATTACAATAATTGTCCTAAAATACATAATTTTAAGCCGAGTACAAAATAAAATTACATAAATTATGGTATCTCGCCGAGCCTTCTCAATTCCACCACAAGTAACAACTCAAACAACTTTTTTTGCTTCATTTCCACCACAAACCCCAATCTTATTTAGGCATTTGTAGAGGATTCATTTTATGTGGCATTGCTTTGGAAATAATACTTCTCCTTCACCACTCAAAATTAAAATAAAGTATCAAATACATAATTCCTTCGAATCAATTTAGTTGTCGTATTTCTTTATTTGACAATTTTATATTAATTGTTACATTTCCTTTTTTTGTCAATATTTTTTTTTTACCTAAATACCCCATGTTCACACAAGTAAAAACCAAAATACTCTCACTTTTACATACACCACCCTTATTAACCATGCCCAAGCAAATTAGACAATTAAATTGGTTTGAAGGGAGTATTACTTTTTTTTTGTTTCATCATACTTGCTATATTTCATTTCGCAATTTAATACGAAATTTTAATTGCTTAACTATATTTCTTCTTACATATTAATTGCAATATATAGTCACATAAAAACAGTTTGAAAAGATGAATAGTCCATTTAATTCAATATAGCTAACACTCATTTCAGAACGGAGGTGGTAGACAAATTAGTATGTATCACTAAATTTTATATGTATGATTAAAAGTGAGCAAAAATAAAAGAAAATATTTGATTCAAATTTAAAAAATGATGAAATAAAAATATTTCAAAATTACAAAAAATAGATTAAAATGAAAGTTAAAAGTATAACCATCTCTTATGGAAATAACCAATTCTTATATGAGACAGTCTCACGTTGAGACCATTATGACTTCTGATAGTCTTAAAGTTATCAATTATAACTTTAAAGTGATAACTTGCAATTTCGAAATAATTACTTAGAGAAATAGACTTACTTATATGGGCTCGACTCATAATAAGACAGTCTCATATAATACCGGCTGTACAGACAAAGCTCACAAGTTTATTTTTTGGAAAAATTCCAAAAAGCTTGGGTCTTTTTCGAGAAGATATTTTTAAGAAAAAGGAATATATACATAGATTCCTTTTTCGTTACGTACCCAAGGCCTCAAGGTCCCAACCACTTACCCTATAAAGAAATAGAAGTATTTTAGTATTACTTTTTTGTTGTTACATTATTTTTATTTTAAATAATGATTTATCACTTTATTTTTAATCATCTTTATATATATTAATTTTTTTTATCCGTTAGTTTCTTGAAAGACCGTATCATAAGCTCAACTCATTGAAAATTAATGCAAAGTTACCGTATTCTTAATGTCTACATACATTATCCTTAGTACTTATGTATCGTATCTTTAACATAAAAACGTTAGCAAACGTAAATTTCGAAGTTATTGTACGCATATTTATGCGACTCACCATTTCAAATGCCATTAGTTTCAACATTTTCTCTCAAAACATAAATTTCGAAGTGATTGTACGCCTATTGAGGCCCCAGGATATGTTATATACTCTAGCACGCCCCCTCACATGAGAGCCCATTGGGCTAGAAGTTTGGATGCAGCACATGCTCTCCTCATACCTGGCGCTAAATATTCCACTTTAAATGAGAGTTGGTTGAGATTCGAACCCGTGACCTCTTGTCACGTTAGTTTCTGATATCATGTCAAGGAACCAACTCAACCAAAAGCTTAAGCTGGTTGAGGCCCTAGGATACGTTATACTTCTTTCATTCCATAATACTTGCTACATTCCACTTTTTTACGCAATCCAATGCACAATTTTGATCATTAATATCTTAAACTACAATTATCCAAAAATTATAAAAATTTAATATTATGAAAGTATGCGATTAGACGATTCAAACGAGATCTCACTTGACTATATTTTTTTTGAAGATACTTGATTATATTTTTACTTACACATTAGTCGCAATATGTAAAATAAGCTTGAACAATATATACTACACAAAATCGAAATGTAGCGAGTATTTTGGAACGGAGGAAGTATACTCTAACATTTTCCCCAATTTAAAAGATGGTGAATTAGAGTTTACGTTGAGAGGAAAATGTTGAAAATGATGACATTTGAAATGATGAGTCGCATAAATTAGCGTATAACAACCTTAAAGCTTCAAAATTAACATTTGCTAACGTTTTTATGCGTATAAAGATATATTATTTTTATTAATTTTGATTACCAGATTGTGGGACAAAAGTAGCATTAGGAGTAATATTGACGCTAGAATCCTCCAGGCTCGAAGACAGTTTAATGTATTGGTTCTTCGTCCTGACCATTACCAACCTTACTTTTCAATTTCCATGGCTGCCAAATTAGGATCATTCAGATACAGCTTTGCAGAGAAAAGGGAGAGAGACAAATTACTCCATTCCAAAGGCTATTCTTCATTGGGTATTCCCTTTCTAGAACACCCTTCTCAACAACAATCCAATTGCTTCCTCTCTTTTACTGCAAATGGGTGGAATGCTTTTCGACAATTCATCTCTAAATCCATTGAAATGGGGAAATCAGATCCAAGCAAAGTTATTTACTCCGCGAAAATGGGACTTGCTTTGACGCTTCTTTCTTTCCTTATCTTTTTGAAGAAGCCTTTTGAAGAACTCGGCAAATATTCCGTCTGGGCTATTCTTACTGTTGTTGTTGTCTTTGAATTTAGTGTTGGTATTCTTCTCTTCTCTTCTCTTTCTTTCTCCATTTTTTTCCATTATTTTGTTATCTGATTATTACTTTAATTTCCCATTTTTATTTACTGGTTTTTGTTTCTATGGTATGATTCCAGTTTTACGGTTGATTAGCTCTTTATGATTGCTATATTCTGAATTTTGGTTTTCCATGTTGATTCATTTTTCATTATGTTCTGAATTTTGAATTTCATTATTGTTTAAGATATTTGATTCAGAAAAAAAAAACAAAAAGAAAAAACTATAATTTTTAAGGGTTTTTGAAATTGGGTATACATGCAAAATTTAATTGAGTGTTCTTCATGATTCGGGGTTAAGACAGTAGAATCTCGTGCTGACGAGGGGAGAGAGAATTAATCCTTTCCGTACCTAATAAGATTTGGATTCGTGTCAATAGAGGTGGAAGGTGTAAAGCATTCGATCATTAGACTAACCCACGATTCTCTTCTGCAACTATTTTACTTCATTGTCATAAAAGCATGCTTGAGGTGGTTGATGGGGGTGGCTGATTATCATCCTTTGTTTTATATTTAAAAAAATGCTCCATTTATATTTAAACCAGTATCTAAATTCAATGGAGGATGTTCTGATTTTGGCAATATAATAACTAGAGGTGTTCATGTGGGTCAAGGGTCTATTTCGGGTCATGTGTTTCAGGTCGTCAACATTGATTTTTACATTATTTTAAATTCATTATGAAGTCGGGGTAAGTCGGGTTTGGTTCCAAGGCCGGTAAATGTCGGGTCATTGGAACTGTTGAACATCTCTAATAATAACATGGAAGTATTTGTTTTGGAAAGTATGCTGTGAATGCATGTCTATGTGCTTGTCATCGTACTCTTCGAATTTGAGGACCATTTGAGTCTTAGGTCTATTCATATTTAGCTTTGGTAGGTGAATGTATTTAATTCTGTTATTTAGAAATAGAGTTCATTTTTTTAGTTTGATGTGTCTTTTTTGCCCCCCCTTTTGAATTTGTCTTCAAAAAAAAAAAATTGAGAACAAGAGGGACTTCTCTTTTGCTTCATTCAGAATTGGCAAGTGGGGAATGTGAGCCTCCCAATTCGCATTTCGACCATTTGGCTGCGCTATCCAGATATGAACTATTGTAAAGCTTCGATATTTAGCTTGTGTGGATTAGGGTCACATGATATGCTAATATCCTCGCGAATTCGAAAGGTGAATTATGTTCCCCTGGGGTGGATCCTTGTCTTTTGACGTATCCAAATTTGAAAGAAGCTACAACCGTTGTTGTAATCATGTATGGTACACCAAAAATGTACCCATTTGTTGTAGAGATATAGTTAACTCAAATTCAGTGTGGCTGAACATTTTGTTCTATCATGCAATAAAAGTCGTGCTGGTCTCCTATATGAGTCCTATTACTTCCAATGACGTATCTACCGTTCTTGTATATTCCTTCACCGTTATTCTCAATTTGACTTTCAATTTTTCTTTTGTTGAAAATTTATGAAAATATTGCAATGATCTTTCACGTTGATTTATGTTGATTCATGTAGCTGACCTTATATGTTTTGATTAAAGCTTTGACATTGTTGTCGTGTAAAAATTTATGAAACATAGGATTGGAAAAGTTAATTTGACGTGTTAACCCGACAGGTTTGATTGAGTTTTTCAACCCAGTTTCCAATCCTAGTTAATCTAATAAATTAGTTTCAGGTTAAATTTTTTAACCCCAATATAATTTCATTGGACCTATTTATATATAAATTCTCACTATCTTGATATATATTAAAATTTGATATAAAAAAGTGTAGAGCTAGGTTGTTTTGCTGATAGCTGTTAGCTGATAGTTGATTATAGTGACTGATTTGACCTAGTGACATTATTAACAAACCAATCGATTTAAAACCCGCTGCTATGAGAAACTTGTTCAAAAACAACTTATTCATAACAATAAGTAATAAGTTGTTTCAACCAACTTACCAATCATTAGCATTGGCCGGTTTGACTACTCAACCCTCCATTTGTATCAAAATAAGCTAAAATTGCCCAATAAGCTAATTTGCCATATACCCCATATTACTATAAAAATAATTAGGTGAAAATTAAAATGCCTTCCATTTTATGGTGAATTTTTTTCATTATTCAGAAGTGTAATTGTTCAAGATAAATTATTGTATAATCTGTGATTAATGGGTTAAATGGAACAAGTGAGTAACCTGTTTAGTAAATGAGTTGAATTAGGGTTGAGCTTTTTAATCCATTTGATTCACTATACAGGTTGGGTTTGGTTTGATCATTTTCAACCCTTTTAATGCTGACCGAAAAACAAACTCGACTGTTTCTAGCCCCA
Organism: Amaranthus palmeri; assembly: GCA_019776075.1. Lineage (NCBI taxonomy): Eukaryota > Viridiplantae > Streptophyta > Magnoliopsida > Caryophyllales > Amaranthaceae > Amaranthus > Amaranthus palmeri. Next base: position 601,216 of record JAAKBH010000021.1, read on the forward strand.
ATTGGAACATTATGAGCCTTTTTTTCGGGCAGGGTTTGGAGAGTGTAGGCTTTTGACTTGAATACCATGATAATTGATCATGTTCTCCTTTGAAGTCCCAGTTACCAGAAGTCACTTCAATGTGTGTCTGACTGCTGTCTTATTTTCGTTGCTTCCGGTTTCATCATATTTAGCTGTCGACTTCAGAGTTTAGAGGATGTTTGCTCTATATAGTGAACTGATCTGTTATATCCTCATTGTATGGAAATTGATTGCCCCGTTTTTGGCTGCTAAAAAGTGACTTGTTCGTTGCATTTCTAGGAGCCACACTTAGCAAAGGATTCAACCGTGGATTGGGGACATTATCAGCTGGTGGTCTTGCGCTGGGCATGGCAATGCTGTCAACTCTTGCTGGAGATTGGGAAGAACTCGTTATTATTATAAGTATTTTCATCATAGGTAAATACTATTAATGGCATCTACTCTTCTCAATAGCTCTCCTTTTGCGATGAATTCTCTTCAATCTAGTTTTTATCTTAGCATCTTTTTATTGGCACATGGCTAGGATTTGTTGCGACGTATTTGAAGTTATATCCTACAATGAAGGCATACGAGTATGGGTTCAGAGTATTCTTGTTGACATATTGCTTCATCATGGTATCTGGATATAGGACAAGAGAATTTGTCAATACAGCTATAACTAGATTCATACTTATTGCACTTGGGGCTGCTGTTTCCTTGTTGATAAACACTTGTATTTACCCGATATGGGCTGGAGAGGATCTGCATAGCTTGGTGGTGAAGAATTTTATGAATGTTGCAACTTCTTTGGAAGGTTAGATGATATTGATGACTCCTTCATATCTTTTGATGTTACACTAGATTTATGATTCTAATGCTGATTGTTGAACAATAATCACTACAGTTCCAAAGCCTTAATCTCGATATATGGTGTCCGGGCCTTCGTGTGTCAGCTACATGTATCAAGAACATTATACTTTATGCCTTCCTGTCCAATACTAATTTACAACTAAGAAAATCAATTACAATAATCATGTACATATGTTCTCATTTTCCTTTCGTTTTCATCTCATTTACTCGGTCCTTCATTTTTGTATTTACTTGGTCTCGGTAATCTTATAAACCTTTGCAACAAACTTTCACGGTACAGCATATATTTTGCACTATGCTTTCTGGTGACTAGGCAAAACTTGGGTGAGTTTACTTTTTGTTTTATCTTTTTTGAACCAATTTATTCATTGAAGCATTATCTACCTATCTACATATGAATTATGATCCATATAAGAGTAAAAGATTTACATCTGCAGAACATTATCATGATCATGACGAGGATCGATTGTTGTTGAAACACTATCTGTAACTAGCTTGACCAAATCAGCACCAACGTAGTTGAAGAAAACCATATTTGATCCTCTTTAAGTTTTAGAGGATAGTAAATCTTGTAAGAAGTGGACTAAGGGAGAAACCTTGTTGACGAAACATGTCAATCTAGCTTCTGACTTGCCAATATCAGTTTATTTCTGTCAATCTCAGAAATTTGAAAAGTATCAGTGTGAGTGTGACCCAGTAAATTTGTAATGGAATGGTTTTGAGGACATTAAAAGGTTATGAGATTTTGTCTAACATCGGTTGTATGGACAAATAATGTAGGGTTAATAGAGTAAATGACCTCTCTCACAGGCTAGTCTTTTGGGTGAATTCTCTAGTACGTTCTATAATAATGTTATCAGAGCCGACTTAGAGTGGTGGCCTCGGTTAACCCAGTCGTGACCAAAGTAGCAGTGAATAACAAGGATCTAACTCGGAGTGATGGCCTGGTCGTGACTCGTGACCAACCAGGGTGTTGGAACTTATGGAGGTTCAAACGTAATGGAATGGGTTTGAGGCCATTATAAGCTTATGGAACTTTGTCCCACATCAGTTTTATGGACAACTAATATGGGGTTTGTAGAGTAAAGGAGCTCTGTCACCTATTAGGGTAGTCTTCTGTGTGAGTTCTCTTGTTTGTCCTATAACAAAATCCCATAAGGAGTTCTCAATGTCCTAGGGAAAAGATAAACTACAATCGGTAGAAACCAATACTATTTTTATCAAAGAAATAGATATATAATCTAAGTCAAAATCAGTGTAGTGCAATTCGTCAGTACGAGCAATCATTCCTAGGTTCCATGCTGCTATTGGTATTGAAAGGCTGAGAGGAAGTTCAAAAATACTCGAGGAAAATGGTTACTGATCCCTATTTGACAATCCCTGAATGGAAGGTCCTACACTATTTGACAAAAAGTCCTAACATACGTTTCGCTTATTGTCTTTCATCGTCAAATTCATCGTTTTTGAGTAACTAATGTTAAGCTATTCTTTAGGTGTTGTGAATGGGTATCTGTGCTGTATTGAATATAAACGAGTCCCATCAAAAATTCTTACTTTTCAAGCTTCCGATGATCCACTTTATAGTGGTTACAGATCAGCCGTAGATTCAGCAAGTCAAGAGGATACTTTGGTAAGCTGATATTTGAATGATTTACAGCAGTTAGCTTATCGGCTAACTGAGCCATCTTTCTGTTTGTTGCATATGTAGGTAGGCTTTGCTATTTGGGAGCCGCCTCACGGTCCTTACAAAATGCTTGCTTATCCATGGAAATCCTATACCAAAGTGAGTGGTGCTCTCAGGCATTGTGCTTTCATGGTCATGGCTATGCATGGCTGTATACTTTCTGAGATTCAGGTTTGTACTCATATGATTGAAACTATGTTTGTTTGCTTGGGCTTTGTTAAGCCCTTTTACCATTTTTGTTGGAAATTACCTAATTAGAGGTGTTTAACGGCGAGGGTTGGGCTCTAACGAACTTTGACCTACCCAACCCGGTCCATTTAAATTTTCACCTGGGCCCCCAGCCCGTTGAGCACCTATATACGTAATTAGAGTACATATATGGGAAAACTACCTTAATAAAAAAAAACGTTGTAGGAAACTACAATATTTGCGAAAAGAGTCATACCACTCAATGGGTTCCGTCCAATTGAAGAAAAATGCCCGTGTTGACCGACACATGTACGCGTCCCTTTTTTCTTCTTTTTTTCTTCGTAGTTTTTTTCTTCTCTTTTTTCTCCTTTCCTCACCTCTTTGCCTCCTTTTTTGAACATATCACAATTCACAAAGGAATTATTTTTGGCAAATTATCACAAATGTATCTCTTTTTGCTATAGGCATTCTTTTTCGTCCTTCATTTTTGGGATGGGGTATGAGCACAAAGTAGAAACTGGTGGCGTCTGGGAAGGTTAGCGGGAAGATGCTAAGCTCTAGCAACCCCGGGTGCCTAATAAATGACAACTCAAAAGAAACCTTACACAAATTGCATTTTGAGCTATTTAGTATATACTCCCTCCGTCACATTTAATGTGCACTTAATTTTTATTTTGGGTTGCCCCACTTGTTTTGCACCCTTTCCTCTTTTAGTAATAGTCCCCACAACTTTCATTTAATCTCACGTACAACTCATTCACACTTTTAATCCGACCCACTCATTTCTTGACCTTGCTTGATATGCCGACAACAAATTAATATTTAAATTATACTTCTTTAAAAGAGGTTCAAATCAAATGGGGCGGAAGATGTATTGTAGTGGCATCATATCATACGAAAAATGTACTTGTTGACAAAATGCATTTTTAGCTACTTGGTATAAATTGTAATGACATAGTTTTCTCATACAAAAAATGTGTTTCTTGACACATTGATTGAACATTAGACATGCGTATTATGCGTCGAGAAATTCTATCAGTAAACATTTAAGATTGTATATGAATGCACGGACTTACCGCCTCCCTTTCCTTCCTATAAATATGATCCCGTGCAACGATTGCCATATAAGCTCATTGATTTGTTCTCTTATGCATTAGGCGCCTGCTGAACGAAGACAAGTTTTTCGTAGTGAGCTTCAAAGAGTAGGTAATGAAGGTGCTAAAGTGTTACGTGAGCTGGGAAATAGACTTAAAAGAATGGAAAAGTTGGGTCAAGAAGAAGATATACTTTACCAGGTCGACGATGCAGTCGAAGAATTACAAAAGAAAATTGATAAAAAATCGTATCTTCTCGTCAATTCAGAGTATTGGGAGATCGGGAACCATGAAAGGAGTCCCAAACAAACTCAAGATTCAAAAACAACAGATTTCGAAAACTCGATACCAGAAGTGAAGTCGGTCAGTGACCTTGAAGCACTGCATCGTGATTACACGAACCTTGATGGTGAAAACAACTTGGGAACATACGGGAAGCAAGCATCTTTGCCTGCGTCATTGTTATCCATTGCCGATGATAAAGAGCCAAATGAATACGAGTCAAAGACTTACGAGAGTGCTAGTGCATTATCTCTAGCAACGTTCTCTTCTCTTTTGATTGAATTTGTTGCGAGGCTCCAAAATCTCGTTGATTCATTCAAGGAACTTAGCGAGAAAGCCAATTTCAAGGAACCTGTTTACCAGCAAGTACCGGTGACTGTTGCTTGAAAATCGTGTTGTAGAAATGCATAGCGCTTCTCATCGCTTAATTTTATCGATACAAGTTCCTATCTTCATGCTTTTTTGTTTTTCTGATTATGGCACAAACATAAAGTTTCCTGTAGAGACACGATCACACGGATGTAAATAGCTGAGCAATTTGAAGCTTGTATTGTCGATATTTATCATGTTATGACAGGATCGTCTACTCGGGTAGTATATCTAACAACCATCATATAACTTAAGCACAACGCCAACAAGCCACGGCCCCACGGCCACGAGTGACCGGTTTTGAGAAGTGCAAGCCCTCTTAGTATGTAGTAGACCGTGCCTCGTTTGCATAATGTAACTAGATTGTACATTCACTTCGTAGTTCATGACGGATAAAACTAGGGTTTAATGTCATCATGAACATTCACTCGTTAAATTACTCTCGACAATTTGAGCTTGTACGTTTGCTATAACATCAATTATTGAACGAAATTAAGTCCAATTTATGGTTCCCCTTATTTAAAATTAGTACCTACGATTTCTAATCCTATTAATAAACCTCTAATAAGATGTATGGTTAAATATTTATAGATATTTTGCGTTGTCCTCGGAAACACTGTGTTTTTGACGTTAACGGACTCCCAGCAGGTCACCAAATAGGTTTAGAATGAGTCTACTTAACTTATTACACCATAGTATTCAATGATTTGGCTCCTTAATGGCAAGTAAAAAATTTTGAAAACATAATTTAGGGATTTATTATCAGATTTGTATTTTTCAAGTAGGTTTTGATCACTTTATTGCAATAAACCCCCAAAATTAATTTCGAACACAAACATAAACCCTAACATGAAAAAATTATAAAATTATAATTGAATTGATGAATGATGATTGAGAAGCAACCAATTGAAGGAGGATCGATGAGTTTTGAGCTAATTCATATTCATCTTCATGTTCCGTAATGAAGGAGAATCAATGAGTTTTGAACTAAGTTCATATTAGACGTTTATCAAATTAATTAGGTAAATATATTAAGTGCGTAATAACACGTAGTACTCGCTTTCATTTTAGTTAAATGTTTTATTTTCTTTTTTTAATATATTCATATTAAATGTCTTATTTTCTTATTTACAGAAATTTTATTAAATTTCATTTGGTATTATCATTCTCATTTTAAGAAAGTTTACAAGAGTAATTTTTTTCTAAGTGCATAAAACCCAAAGACTTAGAGTTGATAAAAATAATGAGCAAATAATTCTAACAAAAAAGAATAGAGACATTTGATTTAACTAATACAATTAAGTTTGAGATTGATTCATTGTTTTAGGTTGTATAGCCTATTTTGGTAATAGAAAAATTATTTGGCAAAAAAAGAAAAAAAACAATTTTCAAGGGAAAAACCTTGTTTAACTCATAATGTTGAAGGAAATGAAAATATAACATTAGATATGAATAGAATTTAAATCCTTATATTACCCAAAAATAATAGAAATATTTTTCAACTAACTTAAAAACTCAATTTTTAACATTTTATTCTTTCATCATTTTATAGCCAGAATTTAGGGAAAGATAGTATACATATCATATTAATGTCTTTTTCAACGAAAAAGCAAAGAGAAATGTATTTAGTCAATTAAAATAAAATAAATTATATTCTCTAAAAAAAGATGAATGACACCAACACCGCAAACTCCAACGAGAAAGCAAAGAGAAATGTATTTAGTCAATTAAAATCAAACAAATTATACTCTCTAAAAGATGAGTGAGAGTGACACCAAAATCGCAAAATGTACCTAATTAATCCCCCTCTATCCATTTCATTTTGCACAAGTTTCAAAATGAGTGAATTTAGTAGAAATGAGAAATATTTCAAGAATAAAAGAATTAACAAGTGAATAATAAATAAGCAATAAAACATTCAAAAAAAAATAAATAAATAAGCAATAAAGATGTAGAAATAGTACAAAATTAAAATGATAAAAACAATGAAAACATTGCTATAAGAGAAAATAATATAAAATTAGTGCGAAAAACTAAAATAACAACTCTTCTTGTATGAAACTGTCTCACGATAAGCGATCTTAAAACAAGAAGTCCATTAGCTAAAACTTTTTATTATTGGGCTTGTTAACTCACGTCTAAAGCATGTCTCACCTTGAGACTGACTCATATAAGAATTGGTAAAATAAAAAGGAAAATTGTCGAAAATAATTCGAACGTTTCACTGTATTTGCTCACAACACCCCCGTTATAAATTTGATCGGCTACAACAGGTTGAAAGCTGATTTGAATATCTTCAATCAAATAACCTTCTTCAACCATTCAATTACACTTGCAAAAAAACCTCAAATTCATATCACCTAAAATTTTAGAGTTCATCATAAAACCCCTAAATTTCCATTTCCTCACCATTTCTTAAAATGAAAACATTAATTGTTAGAAAGGTTGAATTGAGTTTATTCTGTCCTAAACTTTAATTTAACAATGGAGGGTAAGAAGGAGGAAAACGATGGCAACAATCAGAAGGAAGAGAACAAGCGATTACATAAACGACTCTATCACCTACCGTAGCAGTCAAATTTACAAAAGGGAGTGCTGTGAGCAAATACACTGAAAAGCTCGGATAATTCATGAAATAATCAAAAGTAGGGGTTATTCACATCAAAATCTAAAATGTAGAGATTATTCCCGATAAAATAAAAATCACCTACTATAGACGGTCTCTCAGGAGACTACCTGTTCTTTAAAATAAAAAATGGTGCAAATAGAGGAGGTAAGGGTAATAGTGTACATTTATTGTTAATGGTGTTCTTGTTTTGATTTCTCATCCTCAATTCCAAAGCTCCAAAGGATTTTTTTTCTCCTCCATATCTGGCCAATCCACCATCCTTGCCGCTCAACTTTACTTCGGTACGTATGCCTTCTTCCTCCATTACCATACTCTTTCTCATTTTCCGCCATTGATTCTTTCTTTTGATTCCATTTTTGGGGGTTTTTTAGATCTCCTTTTGGTGTTACTTAATACTTTTTACCAACCCATTTGCACTTTTCTCCATTTTCTGTCTCCAGATCTTCTTAGTTTTCCGCCTTTTTCTTCGGATCTAGCTTTCAATTTTTTGTTAATTTCATTTACATTTTTTGTGTGTATTTGATTCGTACATTTTATTCTGAATTTATTGGTTTTTTAATTAATTGATTGATACAGTGAATTGCAAATCTGTGAGGTGAGGATACCTTACAATGGCTATGGTAGAAGAACCGCTATACCCAATTGCTGTGTTAATTGATGAGCTGAAAAATGAGGATATTCAGCTTCGTTTGAATTCGATTCGACGTCTCTCTACCATTGCCCGAGCTCTGGGAGAGGAGCGTACCCGTAAGGAGTTGATCCCTTTTTTGAGTGATAATAATGATGATGATGATGAGGTGCTTTTAGCTATGGCTGAAGAGTTGGGTGCCTTTATTCCTTACGTTGGTGGTGTCGACTATGCTACTGTTTTGCTTCCTCCATTGGAGACATTATGCAGTGTTGAAGAGACTTGTGTAAGGGATAAAGCTGTTGAGTCACTCTGTAGAATTGGTTCCCAGATGAAGGAATCTGATCTTGTTGAAAGTTTTATTGTTATGGTTAAGGTTAGGTGCTTGCCCATTTTCTATATTATTTCTGTTTCTCTTTTATGTATCATATTCATATCTTCTGTAATATATGTAGTCAATATTATCTTACCTGTGCTTTTTACTCATTATAAGTGGGTGCTATGTTACTTTAACTTGTTGAGGTGTTTGTTTGAGGGATAATACTAGTGAGACTTGGAACATGAGACTTGAGACATGGAAAATCCTTGGTTTGTTTGGAGGGACAAGAGACATGAGACGCGGAAAATCCCTTGTTTGTTTCGAGGGACATGGAAGGGAGACACAAGATTGAGGGAGGAAGTCTCGCACTCCATGTCTTGGAGAGGGGGAGAACATAAATGATAGAAACTTGGGTAGCCAAGTCCCATATCCCATGTCTCACAAACAAACACTCATGGACAACTCTTTGTGTGTGGCTTGGCGCTATACGGTTGTGTGCCTGTGGTGGTACTTTCGTTTATAATTAAGTATAATTATGTATCATGTTTATTGGGAGGTTAGCATTCTTAAGGAGTGTATTACCTAGCTTACCTGTTTACTTTATTATTTGTTCACTCACAATTTCTTGTGATTGAACACCGATTCTGGTTTCCGTTGGATGAACTACTAAGAATTTTTTCAGCCTAAGCATGGTTGTCCGATGGAAGTCTTGGCATTACATTAGGCCGCCTGTCCATTTGATGTATGAAATTTTAAAGGAAACTGGCTCTACCACTCTAGAGGTTTGTGGGAAAACTTCCAATTCTTTATTTATGGATATAGTCAAGGATCATATTGGGTTATGAAAACTTAGGATGGTAGAGTATTATATCTTCTTATGGTGAGTTGCATCAGTGAAGAGTGGGCTTAAAATATCTTCTTTTGGTGGGTTGCATCAGTGAAACGTGGCTTTACAATTCTGCTTTCGCTTGACATTTGGTTTAGAAATTAACCACTTGAGAGTTAAGTTTTAGGTTTGCTTTGTGTTTGAGTTGTTAATTTCTAACGTAGCGTGAGAAGGCTCCAAGCAAGGATGTTTTAATGTGATATTGTGACGGAGCTTTTTCACTTCAATGCATCACTGTTCATGCATTAGGGAGGCAGAATTTCTTGATCATCTTCAGTCTTTCCAATGGGTTATTTCTCATTGGATTTTCATTTGTGCTGTTTGCACTAGCTGTGCCTTGAAAAGAAGGACAAGGAAGCTTCGCTGCCTAAAGTGTAGAAGATGCCCCTTAGTGAGTTGTTGCAACACTGCTAAAAAAAGAAAGCGAAAGGATATCTGAGAGCATAGCTTTTCTTAAACAAATTTGCAAATTTTTATGTTTGAGGCTTCCTATAGGAGCTACATTAAGTCTGGTAATAGCTTGAGGCCATGGTCTGTTTTGTGTTCAGCCCTCATTTTGTTTGTGGAATTATGAGTGATACTCTCTTGGTGTGTTTTTAATATAATTCTAAGTTACATGTCAAAGATACAGAGACCTTATGCCAAAGTGATCAAATAAATCACAATTTATGACCTTCAGGTGTGTTATATTTCCATTTGAATGTACATTGATTTTAACCTATTAAATGAAATGTGTAGAAGTTCTTATAATTTGCAGCAAAGAATTTGGATTTTCTTGCTAAACTCTTTCGGTATTTGTGTGAAAAGAAAATTACTATGCCTTTATATTTTCTCCTTGTACTTGATTGCTAAGCGACTGGAGTGTATTTTCTTTTCACTGAATTGGTCATGTGTATCATGCTTTAGAGGTTGGCTGCTGGTGAGTGGTTCACTGCTCGTGTCTCTTCTTGTGGCTTGTTCTATATTGCTTATCCGAGCGGCCCAGAGAATGTAAAAGCCGAGTTAAGAACAATATACAGCCAACTATGTCAAGATGACATGCCCATGGTGAGAAGATCTGCAGCCAGCAATCTGGGTAAATTTGCAGCTACTGTTGAAGCTACCTATTTGAAGACTGATATTATGTCGATGTTTGAAGATCTGACACATGATGGTATGTTTTCTCCATCTGACGTATACAGTAAATTTTTATGGAAGATCCTTGTCAAAGGGCTTGTTTCCATGTTTTGTGCCATTGGTGGATGAGACTTGATTTTGCTTTCTTTAACCTATTTACAATTATAATTACTAGTATACTATTAATACGTTACTGAATCAGCAAAAAGTATATTGATATATTTTCTAAAAATTTAGCAAAAATTCAGTGTTGATGAGAAAATCAATGCATATGTATGGTTTGCCTTATTCCAACCCTCCCCAGGGTATAACTGAATATATTGGGTATAACGATGATGATGATGATGATGCATTTGACTATATTCATTTTGTTTTTTATGCTTCTTGTTTTGTGCTTGTCGCGTCATTGAGATATATATTGCATTGTTGATATTCTTGAGATGTTTGTTTCAGATCAAGATTCTGTTCGTCTATTAGCTGTTGAGGGTTGTGCAGCCCTTGGAAAGCTTTTGGAGCCTCAAGATTGCATTGCACATATTCTTCCTGTAATAGTCAACTTCTCCCAGGTATGTAAAATATAAATTCATAAATATCGCATGTTCAACTTCTCTTCTACACCATCAAACCTCATTAATGTAGTTTTTACTCACTTCAATTATGCTTTTGTTGTCATGGTCATTCTAGAAAGGATCATCTTTATCACAATATCATATCTAGTGGAGTAAATGAGACGAGTAAAGCTTGGACTAGGTCTATCTCTATCGGTTAACTTACTAAATGGAGCTCATGTTCAAGCCAAATTCATTTGAGTCGAGCTTTGAATAAAATTATTCTAATTGAGTATAAGTTGAGCTTCTCAAACATGGTCCAAGTAGGTCTTAGTAATAATGAGATGTCTCATGTCTTTAACTCCTAGTATTATCTACTGGCTTTTATGAAAATGTGGATATTGAAAGTTGATTATTGCATATACAATGAAGAGTAAATTAATTGTTTAGATTTTCTTCTCATTTCATCCTTTTGAATGATTATGTTAATATTTTATAGTTTACAATTTGAGAATTGGGTATTTATTTTTGTAGAGGATACATTTTTTAATGCCAATTACAAGAAACTATAAAATTTATTAATTAATTAGGATATCATTATGATTAAAGTATAAATTATCAATGTTAAAATAAATTGTGCAATAATGTTTTAAAAACCTATAAGTGTAGTATATAAAAACTATTAAAATATAAATTAGGAAAATTAGATTGCAAAATAATAATCATAATTTCCATGAATAATTTATCTATCTCTAGTTCTCTACATGAAAAGTTATGGTATAACGTTCCATTTGTTTCATTTTGTTTGTCCGCCTTTTCATTAGGAAAATTAGATTGCAAAATAATAATCATAATTTCCATGAATAATTTATCTATCTCTACATGCAAAGTTATGTTATAATGTTCCATTTGTTTCATTTTGTTTGTCCACCTTTTCATTTTTATTTGTTTTTTTGTTTGCCCACATTTGTATTTTCCTCTCTTGTCACACTTTTTACCTTGAGCCATCACATTATCTCTCCGTGCCCTTTTTTCCTTTTTTTTTCCCATGGCATTAAATTCTTCTTTTCATTATGTTTGATAATTGTTGCTTCAGTTCATGGGAAAACAAAAACAAATGAAGGTAGTATTTAGTTGTCTTGTGCCCCACCCTATATGCAAATTCTAAATTGTCTAGGATGATTTTCTTTTCCATTTTTACGACTTACACATTTTACTTCTGTTGTTGAATAGGATAAGTCATGGCGTGTACGTTATATGGTCGCCAATCAACTATATGAGCTGTGTGAAGCAGTTGGTCCAGAACCTACAAGGTATTTGTCAACAATCTGCTGAATGTTCTCATTCTTAAAGTTTGGACTGGTTGAGAATTCCTTTTTCAGTGCCGTCCCTGTTCTCTTCTTGTTTTATTTCATATTGGATGCATGATGTTTATCGTTATCCTATATAGGTCAGATTTGGTGCCAGCGTATGTTCGGTTGCTTCGTGACAATGAAGCTGAAGTACGTATAGCAGCCGCCGGAAAAGTGACCAAATTTTGCCGAATTTTAAATCCCGAACTTGCAGTTCAACATATCCTTCCTTGTGTCAAGGTAAATGTGAAAATTTGTCATTGGATGTATGTAAAGTGATTCTAAATTATATAATTCAAGTATGTGTACCTTTGTGATGTATTTTTTATTTGGCATATATCCTGATACACTAGCTGTTCTATTCTTAGGAATTGTCATCTGATTCTTCTCAGCATGTTCGTTCTGCCCTGGCTTCAGTTATAATGGGAATGGCTCCAATTCTGGGAAAGGTATGAGCTTATGGAGCAATTATTTATGCTACTTTATATGTATGCTGTTCTGTGTATGGCATGTAGTGTCATCATTCTACATGTGTCGATATGGTCGGTTGGGTTGGTTTTGTGTCAATTGGGTTGATCCAATGGGTCAGTGGTTGTATTTTTGATCTCTTTTAACTATTTAAAAGACATGGTGAAAATTTTTTATTGTATAATATAATTTAGTTATTGAGAATAGGCAAAAAAAAATTCTCAAGATTTAATAGTGGAATATTGAACCAAGTTAGGAGTCACATTTAACACTGTGGCCTATGGATTAGCGGGTAAGTACTCCCTGGTGTATGTCTCCAGCCTATTGACCCAGCATACTTATACTTGGTTGCAGGAGGCTACAATTGACCAACTTCTTCCCATCTTTCTCTCTCTTCTGAAAGATGAATTTCCAGACGTTCGTTTGAACATTATAAGCAAGCTTGATCAAGTAAACCAGGTTTGTATCATTTATTTTATTTTCCTGTGTGTTTATTTTAGGAGTGCACCAGGCTTAAATGTGATAGTCTGATCTTGTGTATGGCTCTAGACTCTAGTTAGGTATTTTATAGAGGTATAGTAAAAGAGGATTTGGGGGGGGGGGGGGGGTTAACTTAATGCGCTCGAGGTGTATATATTGAGCTCAAAATCTTTTATCATACGGTTGTGATATGGTAGTGCTCAATTAAAATCAAATTCCTTTTTCAAGCTAAAAGTTGAATTTGAAAAGATGTGATACATCCCATGTCCTTGAGTGGATGTTTGCTCTTTTATGAAAATGTCTAGCAAATTTTTGTTATGTTTGATGCATGAAAAGTTTGCTTTCCGTCAACAATTTTTTTTTTATATCTAAAAGCACAATACTTTTTGGTCCTCGATAGTTCTTGAGAGACCATCACTTTGAGAGACATATCTCAAGCTCAGCCCACTAAAGATTAATGTCTACTTACCGTGTTCTTAATGCCTACTTACATTATCCTTAATGCTTACATACCGTATCCTTAATGCATACTTTCAATATCTTAAATGTCTACTTGCATCATTCTTAAAGTCTACTTACAATATTTTAAAAAAATATATAATGGGCCTGTCCAATTAGAATTGGTCTCTCAAAGAGACCGTCTTTCACAAGAATTTGTGTTTTTTTTGTTGTCTAGTCGAAACAGAAAATGACGATTTATAAAGTTTGAATGTCCGTCAAACTTCGGCTAAATCTATACAGTTGAAATCCATAGCTCGATTGCTTTATCTATGTGATAATTTTCTATTTGATAATATCACAATGCTTCATAGTGCAGGTCATTGGCATAGATTTGTTATCGCAGTCATTACTTCCTGCTATTGTTGAACTTGCTGAAGATAGGCATTGGAGAGTTCGATTGGCCATTATTGAATACATACCCTTGTTGGCCAGTCAATTAGGTGTTGGGTTCTTTGACGACAAGCTTGGTGCTCTCTGCATGCAATGGTTGAATGACAAGGTTTGTGAAAATAACACGTATCCCTTCTTTAATATGAGTGTTTTCCCCCCTCCTTGCCAAAAGAATAGTTACAAGCAGAATGGTCCAAACAAATTCTATGATGGACAAGCTAGTGTTTGAAATGACTGAAGGGGTACTGAGATCATAGAGGTTGTGGTGCCTTGACCTAGACATGCTGTTGAAGGATTTGTGTTTATTTTCTATCCCTTAGACTAGTGGAGAATCTCGGAGAACCTTCGATGGTGGTTTTATTAGTTGTTAAATCACTAGAGTTTGTTCTGTTTTGGATAACTAGTTTTGTAGGCGGACTAGAAAATTTGTCATCATACATGCAGTGCTACACGTGCTTGAAATTTTCGCAGCTGAATTATCTGCTATTGTATATTCAGTTTGCGTAACATTATGTATTTTGAGTTCAGGTTTATTCAATTCGCGAAGCAGCTGCAAATAATGTGAAGCGCCTGGCTGAAGAATTTGGTCCAGAATGGGCAATGCAACACATAATCCCACAGGTACGCAAGGAAAATATTTTAACTTTGAAACACCGACTCCTTTTGAGAAAATATATGAATTTATTATTCTTGAGCTACTTTGATGGTGTTAATATATGTGATGTATTTGTTGTGAAATGCATTGATTGAGTGTAGTAAACCTGATCAATTGGTTTTTGTTGATGTATTTGGTATGAAATGCATTGATCAAATTTAGTTAACCTCTAGGAGAGGATAGCCGTGTTTCTTCCGGAGGCGAAGAACTTGGCATGGAGGCGTATATTATATTCATTGATAAGTTATTGTTTAATTTAAAAAGTGATTTAATCAATTGTTTCCGTAGTTAATCGCTTTCCTTCATAGAAGTTATTACATTAATTGAAATGCTCAAGTTGTGAGCATGGTTCCGTTGTAAGTATCTTGGCGAGACCCCAAGTGATTTGGTGTCAAATCTTTTCAACAGGTTCTGGACATGGCTACCAACCCACATTATCTGTATCGAATGACCATCATACAATCAATTTCCCTTCTTGGTCCTGTTATGGGTGCTGATATCACATGTTCCCAATTGTTACCAGTGGTTGTAAATGCGTCGAAGGACAGGTATCGTACTTCAAATTTAGCTTAATATTGAATACAATCGCACACATGGGTTGCTAATTTCATTTTAATTCCTCAGAGTACCAAACATAAAGTTTAATGTTGCAAAAGTGCTGCAGTCGCTTATTCCTATTGTTGATCCGTCGGTAAGTAACTTTTTTTTTGGCAAATAATGTATGAAACGCCTATTATGTATTTATTTGTAACCTACAGCATCTATGTTTTTGGTGGATGCTCTTCCTCTCCTTCATGCAGAGAGAAAGGAAGGAGTAAGACTTTTCTGTGCATTGTGTTTATGATTTTCAGTTAATTCATTAACTAAAAGATTTACAATGTTATAGCATGTAAGCATATTTTCTGTGCCCAACTAAAAAAGAGAACATTTAGATGATGCATGTTTTCTGGAAGAAATGTCGATACTCTATATAATGTCACGACTTCACGAGTTATCACTTGAGCACCAAGCATCAAGAAAAAGCAACGTAGCTAGACCTGTCAAATTCTGACATGACCCAAATTTGATCCGGAACCCGATTAGAAATTAGTGGGTCACAACTCAACCACGAAATTTTAACCCGTGACAGAATCCCACTGTTTTGACCCGTTTTCGGTTTCATGTCATCATTTTTAGTCTAGAGTCTAGACCCATTACATTTTTAGCCAATTTTTTATTTATATATTGATTCAAAATTTCTGGATAGAATTCTCTTGATGGAGGGTTTCCAAACCACTTGGGTGTGGAATGTTCAAGGGGAGGGTAGGATACTCTACATATATCTTGTATATAATGAGTCCCATCGGTAGTGGTCGTTTAAATGAATTATTCTTCTCTAGTCTTTTAGGCTTGTTGAATCATGTTTACTTTATTATCTATGTAAAGCTCATGGTGTTTTTTACTAAGGGTCAATCAGAAACACCCTTTTGTTATCAGTATCACTAACAAGGATGAGGTTACTTACATCCGACCCTTCTAAACCTGCCTCGAAGGGAGTCACTTAATGACATTGAGGTAATGGAATGATGTTGGTCTCTTGAATATGTCAAGAATGTTGCATAATAGTCTAGGTAATACATGTGTGTAGAAGTTCTAGGCTATGGTGTATATTCGCCACAAGCACACGGAGGTTATGGAACTAAGCGGAGGTTCCCTAATATATTGAGAATGTTGTGCAATAATCCATGCCCCACCTCTTTCAAGTGAAGTTTCATCATTTAATACTACTTTTAATGTCATGCTAGGTGGTCGAGAAGACGATAAGGCCTTGCTTGATTGAGCTGAGCGAAGATCCGGATGTCGATGTGAGGTTTTACGCCACACAAGCACTCAAGTTAACAGATCAGGCTGCCATGTCCACCTAATTTTTATTTTTGTATCATTTTTGAAATCAAGGTGTGTAGCTAGGGCTAGCCATTCTTTTTTATTTTTCCAATTGATTTGCTTTTAACCTGTGTTTCTATATTATCATTTGGCTGCCTCTTTATCCTACTAAACTCGAGAGGCGAGAGGCGTCCTTCTGTTGTATTTTCTTTGTAATTTCAATTCAGACTAACCAGCCGGAGATAGTTCTTTTTAGCCGAGACTTCGATCAATTTAGTTGCTTTAATTTTATTCTATTCAAGAGAATGTGTCGTATTTTAAGTTCTTACTGAAGAACATCGAGAAATATTAGCTTTTATGAGCGGGATATATTTTGTATAATGACTACAATGGAACCGAGTCATTATTAAGCATAGAGACCTCTCAATCTTCACCCTAATGAGAAGCCAACATTGTTGAAGAAAGCATTAGTAGATAAAAAAATTTACTTTTTTTAGATAAATAGAAAAAATTATTTACATTCTAATTTGTACTTTTGATTTTTTTTTTTTTTTTTTTTTTTGTTTCTTTTTGTTTACTCCTTATTTCAATATTTCCATGTCAAAAAAAATTAAAATAGAAGTAGAGGTGTTCATTTGAGTTCTTGGATTGATTTCGAATCTATTTGAAATTGAATCTCGTATTCACATTGATTTTTACATATTTAAAATTCATTTTAAAGACATGTCAAACAAATAAATGTCAGTCATCGTAACGCCTCTTAAAGGAAGGAATCGATATTCACAATTGCTGCTCAATTTAGTTAGATTTATTAAAATGATGTAAGTAGATTAAGAATTAAAAGTAGACATTAAGCATACATTAAGTAAGCGTTGAAGATAATGTACGTAGGCATTAAGAATATGGTAGATAGACATTAATTTTTAATAGGTTAGGCTTAAAACGTCTCTCAAATAGACGATCTCTCAAGAAACTAGTTGTATATTTAAATATCATCTTGAGATCCTCTAGAGTCTAGATCAAGTACATGGTCTCACAGTTCCACCCAATTGTTTCTTAAGTTCAATTGATAGTGCACATTTCTACTTCAAATTTTTTTCAACAATACATCCTAGGTTGTAGATCCCCATCTTCCTATGTTAATCTGCTTTATATGTCCTACCGGAAGGAAGCATGGAGCGATGCGTTGATGATCAAAATCCTTCTTCACTGCAGCCACGCCGCCTCAAAATGAACGAACGAATTCACGTAGCATAACGGTCCTAAAATCCGCGTGTTTTAGTTTCATATTCGTAGAAGGTTTACCGCATGTTAGCGGGGCAGGGAGGTGAAGAGCACCCGACTTATCCATTCCCGACTAATCGATTCTCCGAATGGTTCTCTATTCAAGCTTATTTTGATCTATTATTACAGCCTCATTGATCCTCTCACTTCTGGGAAGAACTTCAGAACTTCAGAACTTCCATTTGATTAAGGATCCTCGGAACTAATTAGTTATACATATATTAAGAGGATCAGCTCAACGAGAAAATGAATACATTACCCTCAATAGCCATTTGCGCCTCATTTAAGATGCAAAAGAATGTTATTTGAAGACACAATAAACTTCTTCAAGTGTTGTTTGTTGTAAACGTTAGCGTCTTCCCAAGAACAAAGGTAACCACGGTGAGTTCAGCACAAAATATTGTATCCATGAATGTTCTATTCACGGTCCACCCAAAAATAGTTACTCCACCAGGATTGGACTGCATATACATAACTGCCAATAAGGAAAAAAATTGTTAATGAATTTGAATGAATAAGAAACCCAAAAGGCATTGATAGAAACGAGGAAGTAGGAGCACAAACCAAATGCTTGTCTTTTAAGGTATGAAGACACATCTGACACCGATTCCACATTCATAGGTGGTAACACATAATCCGACGACTCAATGTCACTTTCTATGTAGTTCATTGTAGTTGTGATTGAGGAACCGATGGAACTAAAGTTCCCGCCATGTTCCGATGATTGTAGAGTCTCATTTGAGCGACATGTAAGTAGGGCATGCCATCTGCTGGCAAATGACGCGAGGCTTTGAGCCCTATGAGATATCTTTGCAGCAGCATGCAGACAAATAATTATTCCCACTACCTGAACAATGGAGGAGATCTGCCAGGTTTTCAAGACAAAAACAAACTGTAAAACAAACACATATATGATGTAATGCACTAATAGGCATCTAATGCATCAGTAAGAGCACATTGACCATTGTGCTTCATATTATTGTAAAGTTGCATATGATGTTCACAATCTAAGAGTCAACCAGAAACAATCTTTTTGTTATTATAAGGGTAAGCCGTAAGGTTGTTTACATCTGACCCCTTAAACCCCACCTAAGCGGGGGCACTTGGCACTAGGGATAATGACATGTTCAAATAGATACATTACCAAAAACATGGGTGTTTTTCGAATATTTTAGCAGCAACAATAAAATTGACAGCAAAATAGAGAATTAGGAACTGGGTAACTTCCAAGCTAAAAGTAGATGCTAAAAATGCTCGGAATAATCAAACAAAAAAGTTGCATTATATAGCAGTTAAGACGCTGTTTATTAAGAGAACACAAGAAAATCTACCAGTAATGAAGTAATAAAAAATCATGACTTACTGCAAAATCTGCAGCATTTATGAACTTGATGGTCCCATTGTTTCCTGTAGTTTCCAGCAGGGTCACAACCTGACTAGCAGTGACAATCAAGAACTCCAAAATAAGGAAAATTCGGAATCTGTGGCTTATTTTAGACAGATTATATGTAAGACGACTGTGCTCTTCAATATATACTAAAACATCCAAATTCCTTTCGAAAAGCTTCTTGTAGTTCTCAAAGTGTACTACTTGTAAATTGCAGACCAAACTGAACAAGGTGCTTCCAGATAGATAGATTGTTGCAGTGTATGTCCAGGATATCAGCAAAATAAACACAACCACCATAGATTGGATCAACGAATCATTGTGAATATAGATAGCTCTAACAATCTCCCTTGCCATCTTCAAGAGTAAGCAAGGAATCACCCATACTGCCAGCGAGCGAAAGAATGCCTGAACAACTATGACAACAGCTTAAAACTTTTATTTCCATACAGGTCTCCACAGATTTTTTTACTCTTCTTAAACAAACAGAAAAATATGTGCATTGTACATTTGAAGTGTAAAATTTCCGCATACATAGAAAGCAACACCTTTAGCTATGTACATCACTACAAAGATTTGAGACTATACAATCTCAATGTTCAAACCCGTGCCCATGATTTGCTAATCTACTCGCGCTTGAACGATTTGCTAATCAAGGTTGATTTTAAACTATTTTGTGCTATTTTGAGCGAATCACAATTACAAAAGGTGAATTAGCTAGCGAATTGTGTTACACTTGGTTCAAACAACTTGTGCATGCCTAGAATACATTATGCTTAAGTTAACAAGGAAAATAATTTGCATCATCATCTTTTCACATTTGCTCAATGATATTACCTCTCACGATTCATTTATCATTGAAGTAGGGATCAAGGTATTAAAACATCATTTATAACAGAGACAACTATCCTTATTTTTTAGCCATCTACTTTAAAAACTATTAACCAGAGTCTTAACATGTCTTATCAATGGGTTCTCAAAATTTACATGAACCACAAGATTAAAAGCAAATCTCTTTTACAGAAAGGTTATTTTTCATGATTGATTAAAACATATTCTGAAGGACAAAAAAACCTCTTTCAATTTATCTCTGTTGCCAATATCTCAACTTTCAATTTATTTCCCTACACCTTTACATACCTACCACAGAAATTACTAAAGAAGAACTATTATTTTCACATGCTATATTCTGTCAAATTCTTATGTAGAGAGATTATTCACAAGCAAATTCATCAGGCCAAGTGAAAAATACAGTTACACAATTAGCAAATCCATAAAGAATAGACATAGTTACATAAATGGTCCTTTCTTTTCGACCGCCATCCATCTATTTTGGAGAAATTAGTCAATTTATGTATTTAAGAGCCATTCCCAAATAGCCAATACAATCAATGTGGGAGTCATATTCCATAAATTACACTAGATCTTAAGAAACACAATACCTAAAAGACCAAACCAATAAGAGTCAACAACATTCCATTACCCAATGCCATTAAATGGCGTCCAGTCGTCCACCTAAGCGGGATTCGGGGGTTGGATTTGTTAGTGATGACAAAGAGGTTGTTTCCGATTAACCTACATAGCAAATATCTAAATAAGAAATGCACATGATTTATCATATGAGCCATTTAAAAGTCCGGTCAGTTCATCATATGAGCAATTCATATAAATAAGGTAATGAGATTCAGTTTTCTTCCTTGTTCTCAGTCTAATCAATCACAACAATAACTTCAATGAAACTTTTTATAAATTAATCAGTAGAACCTTGAATAGAATACTGTTTCCCAGTATTATTATTCTTCTCTTCACATTCATGTCTAAAACCCCCGAAAAAAGAGGCAATCAAAACTAATTATCTTCTTCAATTCCTTGTAACATTTTTCAATAATTTCATGCAATAAATAATTAAGATTCTCAAAATTATTATTATTAACCCAAAATCCACTCAAGGAATACTAGTACAAGTATGAAAAACACAAAAAAAATGATTGAAACCACATATCTCAGCTTGAAATTAAAGCATAGCATTCCTTTCAAAGAAGGCAGAAGCAATACAAAAGCAGAAATTAGAAACATAAAAATGAGAGAAATGAAGGAGAAACTTACATCAATTTTAGGGATATAATCAAATTGAAAAAGCGCAATATTTCCTTGATACTTATCAACAAAAAGAAAGATCCGGAGTCCATATTTCCTAAAACTAAGGGAAAAACAAACAAGAGAAACAGCAGCAGCAGTAGCCTGGAAAAAAAGAGTCTCAAGCTCAAAATTCTTAAGGTGATACTCACTACAAGAAGAAGTAGAAGATCCATGACCACAATAGAAGAAGATGATCACTAAAGAAGGAGCAGCAACACCAAAAGAGAAGAACGAGAGAGTCGATATAGAAAGTGTAAAAGGAGAATCATGGATAAAACCTAATAATCTAAGGAATGTTTTTAAGCGTCGAAGAGAACGTCTAAGAGGAATTGTTTGAGTTTCAGTATCAGTATGAGTTTGAGTATGATCGCACCATAAATCCAAGAGTGTGCTTCGAGCTGTAGAATACGCCATTAATGGAGAATCTATGGAGAAATTGTAAGACAAGAAATTGATTGAATATGCAGATTTTTCTGGGTAATTGAAATTGAAAATTGAAAATTGAAAAGTATGATCCAAATTTGGTTGGACAATTGGACAACATACCAATTCCCAATTACTTCAACTTAAAGTCTGATTATCCACACGGCAGCATCCAACAAGTCATGTTAGTCATCATGCTAGAGGTGTTCATTCGGTTATCGGGTTGATTTTGGGTCATGTGTTTCGGTCAGTTCAAAATCAGGTTTTATGTTTACATTGGTTTTTACGTAATTGTAGATCTATTTTTAAGTCGGGTCAAATCGGGTTCGGTTATAAAGTCGGGTGTCTATCGGGTCATCGAATCTGTTTTGAACACCTCTACTTCTTGTGTTTTTATGAATCATGGATGTTCATTCAGATTATCGAATTAATATTGAGTTGGGTTACAATTTTTATTTTGGGTCAATATTGGTTTGGGGCTCTACTGACCGCAGGTATCAGTTGAGTGTTTTTTGACTACACGCATATCTCCTTACTTCCTCCTTGGTCCTTGGGGGAACAGGTATTATTTGTCCCCCACCCATACCTTGCCTTGTGCGAGATACTTGCCTTTACCTTTTTTAGGTCATTGAAAATCATTTTTGATGATATGTCAAAGTCATGTTCAATTAAGTTTTTTTTTTTTTTGAGTGGTGTTCAGTTATACAAGATAGAATAAATATCAGGTTGAGATTGGTTTGAATATTTTTATATTTTTAAGGGTAGTATTGGGAAAAATTATCAAAGATTTAAGTTTACCGGTTAATATGGTAGAAAATTAAATAAATGGGGAAGAAAAACTCATGTGAACAATCCTCAAAATAATAGAAATATATATTGGTTCATGTTTGTTGTTATTTATTGAATATGAACTGTGTTAGTTAAATACCAAATTACTTTTAAGTCCCATCACCGCGATCTTTTAACAGTACTGATCAACTTTAAAAAAATAAAATAAGCTTATTAAAATACAATATCTAATAACTCAATTTTATATTAATTTTAACAGCAATAATTCTATAAACCTAAATTTATCCTGACTACTACCGCCAAGCTCAGTAGTATAATTTGGAGATACGCACGCAGTTCCACAACTAGTAAATCCAAATACACAATATTTTAAATCCAAATACACAATATTATAAATCCAAATACATAATATTATAATTTCAAATTCCAATAATTTTTAATGGAGTGTTATTAAATTTCCCAAATTTCAGTATATGTTTTAGTTTTGAAACAAAGCAGTTCGTCAGTTGCCACATATTTTAAAAAAAAAATTCAAATATTGGATCGGCCCAAATGTAGCCGTCCATAGAATAGACGATCTTAACCAAGAATATGTGATATAATAATAGGATAAGCGTATTAATACCTTTAAATTTGAAATTGATAGATCTTTAGCTTGAATATAACTGCTGATTAAGATCCAATTATCAATTGAATACAATTATGTGTTCCAAAATCAACTCAAAGGTGTACAAAGTGTACATACCATCTAAGTGGATGTACATACCATCTTAGAGGGTGTATATATATTTTAATTAAGGAAAAAATACATATTAATTACAGAAGTGTCCTTCTTAGCATATAAACCGTTTAAATATGTATGTGCACCTTTAAGAAAATGTCCTATTATTTACAAAATTGCAACTATAATATGCACATCATTTAAGTTTTTATGTATATTTGTTTTCAGTTTTTATAATTGATTTTCTCATGATCCAACATTTTTTTGATTTTCCTACAATAATCCAACATTTTTCTGATTTTTCTACAATAATCCAATATTTTTCTGATTTTCCTACAATAATCTCACCTATTGATTAATCATGAATAATCCCAACTTTAAGGGGTATTTGCCTAGAGTTAAAACTTGGGTAACCCGATGACCTTGTTATAATAGATAATTCACTAACAAAATAAATTGAATATTAATTTAAAATTAGAGAAAAATTTTAAACATTTTTTTCGCCATTTTATTTTAATTTATCTTTTTTTTAAAACATTTGCTATAGCAAGTCATCCGGTGACCGGATTTACTCTAAAAAAATACCCTTAAAAGTTTGAATTATTCCAATTAATCAAAAGATATAATTATTGTAAAAAAATCATAAATATATTTAATTATTCTAGAAAATTTCTTTTTATTTTTGTTTATTGATTTTTCTACTTGTAATCAACGAGACAATCTATTAATAAAAGGTCTAAAAATTAAACCATCTCAGTGCATAGGCCACTATTGGAAAACGAAAATTTGAAATAGATAAGAGCCTAAATCAAAAAAAGCATGCAATAAGATCCAAATCAAACTTATTCCAAATATAAGCGTTTGATACCCCAGAGCACAGGTTCGAGTCTGTTCGCACTTACTAAGTGCGAATAGACCCGAACCTATGGTTTGCGGCTTATACGCTTAGTTTTGAAATAAGTTTGATTTTAATCTTATTGTATGCTTTTTTTATAAATAATCTTATTTATTTAAAATTTTCCTTGGAAAACCCGTCATTTCATGGGCTGGAACTGGATTATTTAGCCCGTAAAAAACTCATTTTACAATAACACCGTCACATTTAAAATTTGTGATAAAGAAGGTAGTGCTGCCCTTATCCAATTATACTTTATAGTGAAATAAAAATATTATTTAGTACTAGTGTGCTCATGGAATAATTATGATAAATTAATTCTAATACGTATTAGTTTTCATTTGAAACGTCGTTGGCTCAATTTTAAAAGATGGCAAGAGTGAAAAAAAATGTTTGAAGAACTAGAAATAGAGAATTCATATCAATCCATAATCAATAATCATTAATTTAAAAAATACATAAGAGAGAAGGGGAACAAATCTCAAATCAAGTAAATCCAAAGATAATATTCGAAAATTCATATATAAAATAATTGTCATTCAATACCAATTTTTTTTTCTAAAAAAAAGAAATGTATGAAAGTCAAATATCAAAAAATCAGAATACAATGCTCTCCCAAGCAATTCTATCAATAAGTGAGACCGTCTCTCCGAAAGGTAGCCTGCATTCTTATTTCCTCCATAGCAAGTGCTCTGTTTTTGGGAACATCCGAGTATCCATTCTCAAGTATTCTAGTATAGCAGTTACATTACTATTAAACTATTCACTTTCGAGGAGTTACATCGCAATTGATTAATTTTCAGTGAAATCGCGAAGTGCCAAGCCGGAATTACTGCAAAAACCATTTAACTGAACTCTGCGAAGCTAGGAATGAATTGAAACCAAAGAAGAGACACAACTCACCAGTCACCATTCCCAGTATAACTGTAGAAGAAGCATTACTTCTATGTCCGGGAAATTCAGGCCTTCAATGGACCGTAAATATGATCGACAGAATTGAAATATGAATCAGCAAGAATAAGCAAAATCTGCAACATTGTAGAAACATATTTTGCATCTTCGACACAGCAGCTTAAGCAATAAACCGATAGAGGATTATCTAACACTACTATATGTAGTGTTAAATAAGTTAGTCCAAGAAAACTATAGAAGTCCAATCTCCAGAAATTTCAGCCGGTCGATCTCTCAGCAGCAGTGCACATCCAATAACGACGGGACAGGTAAAAGCACAGGAGAGTGTATCATAAACAATTTAAATGCAAGTAAAGACTTATCTGGGATTGCATTACAGCCATGAAATTGCCTCTATTTTTGGCTGAAAAATGACTGCCCACGAATATGATCAATATTCAGATACAAAGCACTTGTAATATTGTTTTTTCCCAAATAGACAGGGTAGAGTTACCATTTATACTATCTGATCACGAGAGCATATAACCAGCTAAAATATAATTACTTATCAACTCCCAAAGTGAAACTACAGTACCACTTCACTCCATACATAACAATGACATAACCTTAATCCCAAATGATTATTTCACTGTTGGCTCAGCATAACGGCTAAAAGAAGAAAATTAATTAAGCTTACAGATTACAGATATCAGAATATAGCTACGATGAGAGCTCCAAGCAATGCAGCCACAACTTCCAATTGCCCGAATGACTCTGCTTGTCAATAAACAAAAACAGGAAATGCAAATCCAAATAATACATCACTGAGAGCTATTTTATGGTGTACGCATATAGTACGTCATTACCAAACATGTAGCCAAAATATGCAGCGAGTCCACAAGGTTCTCCCCATTCATTGATGCGCCCACATCCAGCAGAGGCATTCATCAGATACACAAAAATTTAGCCAGCTTAGAGCAGTACACAAGCTAGACTATTAACTAAAAATGTAATTACGTACCAGTACAAATCCACTACAAAATGCTGAAAATTTGGCGGTCAAGATCTTGAATTGAGTATGGACCTAAGGTGGAGAAGATCGACACCAACTCAATATCAAACTTTTTAAGAAAATTTTAAAAAGCAAATATGGATCAGATAGGGTAAAAAGCTTTTGAACTGCCAGACATAAGGCTGCTTAATACAAGTCGAGAACCAAATCAAACAAAAACAAGCTCCAAACACTGATTACATCAAAAATACATCTCTGCTAACCCCAAGCCTAAGGACCAATCCAACTCGCACATTAGATCTATTCCAATATTGCTGCACTTCTGAACAAACATACTTTCAGGCTTCAATGACAATTAAGAACAAAGTGCTATAGTAAGAGAAAAACAATGTCAACTATAAATTGCTAGTTGGCAACTTAGGGATCATGAGACTACAAAAAGATACCATCACTCCTTATGGCCACACATAATATGAGATGATAATGCTTATATATTCTGAAGGCACCCAGGAAAAAATGTTTTAAGAGTTTCAATTTACTGCAAATTGCAATCCACACGTGTGATCCATTAGTAAGTAAATACCTGATAAGCCTGAAATGTAACTCCTTCAGAAGAGTCATGAGGTAACAAATCTACAGTGCCCCCTTATACCAGCAATTCTTGCAAAGTTCAGTGCATGTCCAACGTTAAAAAGAGTAAAGTGAAAAACAATAATTACGAAAATTATGGTACTCATTAACCAGTCAAGAAAGAATGTACACAATGATCTATATTTACATGAGTTTCTTATAATCTCCATTATGTAAGATTGTAAGATGAGGGAACTATAGCAGTTTTAAATGGAAGAACATGAAGAAAGACTATAATGTCGGGTGGAACAGAGAACTAATACTTCCCACCTGACAAGTTCATGCAGGTGCCTCAGAGATTTAACTTCTTTCCTCAGTCACAAAAACTGCTCCAGAAAAGCTTCACGTTAGCTAGCCAATCCAGTAACAGGGAAGTCCATTTGTTTCAATCACCAAAATTGGCCTGAATCTGTAAGAGCATAGGACACGATGGTTGTAAAACCAGTTTATAATCAGAAGAAATCTAAAACTTCCAACAATCATACACAAAACCAAAGGAATCAATATTGCAGCCAATTGCAGAGCGATATGCACAATCATCTTCAAAAATAGAAGCTACCCGAGCCCCGAACACCACTGCAAACTGCCCTTCAATGCACAATCATCTTCGATGCACATTCCAACCTCATCCGCCATTCTTCAAATTCTTAGTTACCCGACCAGCCTCTAGTTAAAATCCTGATGAGTAATACTGCCAAACCAAATCCATGTGAAGAAGATGAAAGACCACAACTGATTTGTGGTAAAATAAATAATTGGGCCCTGTTCCTTATCTTGCGAATACAACCTTGTCTTCTGAAAAAGTAGGCACAAACTCCCTAGAGTTCGGAAGAGGAACTTCCTTGAACCAAGGATGATCAAGAGCCTCTTCTGCGGTTATCCTCTGCAAAAGTAATGCACAAATCACATTAATAGAAGTATATAAAATAGCAACACAAAAGCATAAATATGTAACTAAAGCATCCCACTTATATTTTGGAGGTACACATACCTTCTCAGGGTCATAGGTTAATAGACGGCTCAACAAATCAAGCCCCATGTCAGAAAGTGCAGGAGCACCTGTAAAAGATGTGCGAGGAAACTTCTTATGCAGTTGATTGTACCTAAAAACACAAAGTGAGACAAAATCATTAGGCCGGTACTTAACAACAGGAAGTAAAAGCAGTGTATAAACAGAGAAATTAAATAGCGTGGGAGCATATACTCACGGTTGGCGAATAAAATTGAATTTGTGCCCAGGCAATTGAGAAAATCCTGGCCAAATTTTGTCATTAGGTGTGCCCAATGTTGCAAAGATCTGCATTATGCCAATGGAACCATTATAATTAACATCAATTCAGAATGGAACTATAAAAATTCTAAAATAGATGATAAAGAAGAAGAAAACAAACTGGTACCTTGTTAAGCTGCTCAATCTCTGTTTTCCCATCAAATAAGGGTTTATTGGCCAATAGTTCAGCCATGATGCAACCCACAGACCACATATCCACAGCAGTTGAGTACTCTGTAGCTCCAAGAAGAAGTTCAGGAGCCCTGTCAACAATCAACACCAGTTAACATCATACAGTAGAGCATTGAGCATTATTGCATTGAAAAAAAACATCAGAACTTTAAATTGGAAGCAGGACAAAAGTGAGCAAGTTACCTGTACCAAAGAGTAACCACCAAAGCAGTATAAGGATTCAACGGGCTACCATATTGACGTGCCATACCGAAGTCGCATATCTTTAGTTCTCCCTTGTTATTTACCAATAGATTTGAAGTCTTCAAATCTCTATGTAGCACCCAATTATGATGAAGATACTTCACACCCTCCAAAAGTTGAAGCATAAAATACTTAACTTCACTATATCTGAAAGGCTGCTTCCTAGTCTGCATTAAAGCCTTAAGATCATGCTCTACATGATCCATCACCATATAAATGCTATCAAAACCATCGGGGCTATCATCAACCACTACTTCTCGAACATTCACAATTGAAGGATGATTCAAGGACACAAGAGTATTGATTTCCCTCAAGTAATAAATAGGAAACCCCTCTCTTTGGTCACCCAACTTCATCTTCTTTAAGGCAACAATCTCTCCACTTTCTTCATCTCTTGCTTTGTACACAATACCATAACTACCTTCACTAATTTTATTAAGCTTCTTATACTTGAACACACTTCTGCATCCCTGAAACATATTTCTGTTTCCTCTCCCGAAAACCCCAGGCTCTTCACCGTCATCACTCGCAGCACAATCCTCACCATCACTCGCATCAAGCTCCATACAGTCATCCCTCTTTATATCACTCTCAAAACATTCATCTTCATTATGGACTCTCAGCAAACATCCTCCATCAGATCCAGATGACCTAACTCCAGAAACATCCGAACTCTCTTTTTGGGAAAGGACACTATGGGGACTCGACCTTATCACCTTTGCGTCCTCTCCTTTCTTAACAACTCCGCTCATATCATGGTCGTCATCGTCATATGCCCAACGGGACGTCAAAATATTAGGTGCATGGGTAAAATCCTCTTCGTCAAGTTGGCCTGGCTCCTGATCATCATCATCTGAGTTCATCGCTTTTTCATTCCATACAACAGGAGATAATTTCCTCTTCTTCTGAATCCCTCCATCGACTTGGAAAGAATCCTCAACTTTAACTTCGATATCATTGTCAAACAGACCCTTCTTTCCAGATCCATACTCCGACCTAACATAACTTTCAGAATCAGACCTAATCTTGGCCCCAAAACTACCGTCACCGTTATAATCAAAGATTCTTCGCGAAACGTGAGTAAAATCTCCACGTCTTGGAACACTGACTTTACCTGACGCCATAGTAGCAAAAATTCAAAACGAACAAACAATCCTCAAGTTAACTCAAAATTTGAAGAAATCAATTGAGAATTTGATTCCTATTTGAAACCCTAACCCTTAGATTTTTCGATTACGACAAATCAACAGATCTTTGAATCGCACGCCACAAATAAGGGAAAACAGCGTTTAAAGGATGAAATTGATCAAGAACAATAGGTAAAAATCCAGAAAAATAACAGATCTGAGAAAAATCAAAAGACGAAAAAAGTAGGACAAAGCCCTAGAAAATCAAAACCTTTCACCTCAGAAAACTGGATTCAGAATCACCAAGAAACCGAAGATCTTACCAGAGAATTTGAAGAAAGAACAGAACGAAAAGCCTTGGATGGAAGGAGATCGAAGCAAAGAGGAGAATAATCCAGTAGGTGAAGGCAAATAATTGGGAAGAAAAAAATGAAAGAATATTCGAGACATATATATATATAAATTGGGAAAACGCGTAAGTTATTTGCCTGGCTGCTTTTAAGTCGGCGGAGATAAAATAGGGCAAACGTGTAAGACTTGTTTAAATTGGGCCCATATGCCCGATTCAAACGGTATGCCACATCAAGATCTAGCCCAATAAGGTATGAAACTTGAATCAGGTGCTCTCTTAAAATATCGTATTTTTTAAAGACGATTCTTAAAAATCTAAGGTGTATGATTTTCGCCGACGATATCGTTTTGGTTGCAGAAACTAAGGAGCAGGCTAATAGTAATCGGAAGAATGGAGGGAAGCCTTGGAGGGTAAGGGGATGCGCATAAGCCGTTCAAAGACTGAATACATGTGATGTGACCTCAGTGGGACAGAATCGTTAGGGGAGCCAGAGGTGTCCATCGGGGGAGAAGTAGTTGCATGTACGTCCAAGTTCAAATATCTGTGTTCAGTTATTCAGAGTAATGGGGAGATTGATGGTGACGTTACTAGCCGTATACAGACAAGATGGCTTAAGTGGAAAGCAGCGAATAGGATGATTTGTGATAAAAGATTCCCCAGTAGACTAAAGGGTAAATTTTATCGCGTTGCAATAAGGTCGGCTTTATTGTACGGGACAAACTGTTGGTCTGTAAAGAAGGTTTTCGAACAGAGGATATATGTAATAGAGATGAGCATGCTGAGATGGATATGCTCAATTAAATATCAATATCAGTTAAAAAGTACATATTAGCAATTATCATTAAAGAAATTAGTAGATTAAACAACATTATCTTATTTGAAGCTCAAGCTTATAATACGTCCATTAAAAATTTTAATTACCCTCGTGTAGCATAATTTGTTGATAATCAAACTGCTACATCATTGTCAATAATAAACCTTCATCCAATACATAATTATAATCAATTTTTAATTTGGTAAATGAAATATTAAAGTACATAGATATCGAACTTGAAACTTGAAAGTATTATAATCAATTGTTAATTTGACAAATGATATTAATCATACAATCATACAATCATATCATATCATATAATATAATAAAAGACTTGGAAAATTCCAAGTGTCAACCTATTAGAGCTTTCTTTGATAAATAGAATATTATTTGTTTTCTTGATTACATGACAGCTTAGTTTAGAAAATAATATTGATTCAAATAATTAAAATTTTATGATAGGCATGATCAATAGAAATATTTTAAATTTTTATAATAGGCATAAATTATAGATATATTTTAAAGCTATGTTAAATTAGGTAAACAATGATATCACATTCAAAATCATTATTAGAAGGTCATAATAAAAAAGAAACCTTTTTTAATGAATAAAAAGAAACTTTAATTTAATTAATAAACGTGAAGTTGTAATAAACGTGAAGTTGTTATAGAATTTTAATAGTGATAACTATATTTTATGTAATTGCATATTTCTTCTAAAATTTATATTTTTATTTATGTATTTTCTATTGAAAGGTTCGTGCATTGCACGAGTTTTTATACTAGTATCGGTTATAATATAGAGATATTGAAATGAACTTTCACAATAAAATACTTAGATTACATGATGTTGATGTTTGAATTTCTTTGATTTAGTTACGCATCAAATTCTTTCATTATATATTTAAAATATACGTTGTTTGTGAGATTTTTTTTATTGAATGATTAGAATAAGTTATCATTTTATGGATTTCTAAAGAAAAGTGATTTTATCGTGTGCGTTATGTTTTGATAGAATGCAAGAAGGTAGTATTAGTTTTTAAAATTTAAAAACACATCTTATTGGGCTGGGCTTGGATGTTACTTGTAAGCAGCGACAACACATGATACAAGCATTTTATGTCGGTCTCATTATGAGATAATTTACAGTTGAACTATAATCAATCAAATTAATAAAAATACACCCTCCGTTTCTAAATGTTCTTCCCATACTTTTTGCACAGTTTTCAAAGTAAATTTTGAGATTAAATATCTCTAAATACGCATCATAAAAAATTATAGAAACTATGTAATAAAAAAGTATACATTAAGACGAATCTAAAGAGATCTCACATGAATATATTTTGTCTTCTATATATGTCTTAAAAATCTTAATCAAGTTTCTCTTTCCAAAATAAAATATTCGAAATGGAAAGAACATTAGATAACGGAGGGAGTATCTACTTAAGGATTTTTATGTGAGGTTGTCTCTCAATTATACGCTCTGAAACAAAATTTTTTCATCAAGGTTAGGATTTAGAGCATGTTTATCGATCATTAAAAGGTTTGTTGTTTTACAATATTTTAATAATATTCTTGTCATATTTATACAAAAATTAATAGTATTACTCTAGAATAATTAGTCCCTTTTTAATGTGTATGCCCAAATATGAGTAGGGTATTGGCAATGGGTTAGTATATATACTCATTTGCTTTCCCATTTCAATGGGTATACCCCAATTTCTTAGGCTCTAATTATTTTAGACTCGGAGTTAAACTTGTTGGATTTAATGAGTCTAGGGTTCTAAATTAATCTTAAATGAATCATAATTTAATTATTCATACAATTTTTTTTACATTTTAATATTTTTATAAATATTAAAATGAATCTATATGGTTTATATAAATTTATACTATAGTCCTCATAAATATGGAATAGCCAAATAGGTCTTAAACAAACTTAAAATTAATTTTATATTGTGTAATAGGTCGAAAAACCCAAACTTATTTATTTCTTTCACCTAGATCTAAACTCAGATTCGATTGGCCTCAAAAGATTGAACATGAACCCAAAAATTAGAAACGAGTCTAAAGCCATGTCTATCAAATATTAGACCTTAACCAATCTCTAAATTATCCCAACAAATTCTCAAATGAAACAGTCTCATCGTAAGACCATTTTTTAAACTAGCCCAACTTATGTTTGCGGTCACAAATGATCATATATATTCTTAGAACAACTACTCTTGTGAGAGATCATATGTCAAAGAGACAACTTCAAACAAGAAGCCCACATTCTTATTTTCTCTTTAATTTGTATTAATTTAGCTATTTGGCCCATATACTTCTATCTAGCACAAATTCTTGTGAGAAATGGTATCTTTTAGAGATCATCAATAATTGGACCGACCCTTTATATATTTTTTAAAATATTATAAGTAGGCATTAAGAATAATGTAAGTAGACTTTTAAGTTATTGAAAGTAAGCATTAAGGATACGATAAGTAAGCATTAAGGATACGATAAGTAAGCATAAATCTAATACTCACTTTGTCTCATCTAATTTGCATCATTTTCCATTTTGGTTCGTCCTACTTAATTTGCATCATTTCTATTTTTGGGCAATGACCCACCACTTTCTTTTAATCTCATAGATACATTTTAACTAACTTCTTATTTCATCCACACAATTCATCATTTCTCTTCATTTATTACCATCATCCACCTTTTTGTTAAAACAAAAATTCTTGTGAGAGACAGTCTCTTTGAGACCATCTCTAATTGAGCTAGCCCATTACATATTTTTAAAACACAAATAATGTAAGTAGACATTTAATATCTTAAAAGTAGACATTAAGGATGCGTAAGTAGCATCAAGGATAATGTGAATAAATATTAAGAATAAGATACGTAGACATTAATCTTTTAGTGGATTAGGCTTGAGATTCGTCTCCCAAAGCGACGATCTATCAAGAGACTGACTATTCTTAAAAAATATACCAACTTTCTTTTTGCATCAAATTAAGAAGAACAAGAGGGAGTACAAATAACGAACTCAAATAAGTAGTCCATAAACTAAAAATATGTATTATGCATGCCTCATGATGAGATCGTCTTATGTCATGATCAACAACCACCTAGTTTAGGCTAGAGGTGTTCATTCAGATCATCGGGTTGATTTCGAATCAGGTGTTTCGGGTCGATTCAAAATCGGATTTTGTGTTCACATTGGTTTTTACATAATTGTAGATCCATTTGTAAGTCGGGCTAAATCGAGTTCGGTTATAAAGTCGGGTGTCTTTTAGATCATTGACTCTCATTTGAACCTACTTCAGGTAAACAAGGCTCGTCATCTAAGGCAAGAGAGAGAAAGATCGAGAAGAATCGGAAAAATGGCGAAGCCTTTGGGATCAACTGGAGAGTTCTTCAGGAGAAGGGATGAATGGAGGAAGCACCCTATGCTAACCAATCAATTCCGCCATGCCGTTCCTGGCCTTGGTCTCGGTGTTGCCGCCTTCTGTGTTTACCTTGTCGGCGAAACCATCTACAACAAACTTTACTCTTCCGATCATTCTTCTTCGTCTCACCATTGATATTTCAAGATTACAAGGTTTGTCTTCTCTAATCTATTTATCAATTTTCATCCCTTGATTACACATTTGTTTGGATTCTATCATTTATTTCTTTCTGCAATTGATTGTGTTTGTTGTTATGATTTTAAATGAATTAGGAGTATTAATGTATTATAAAGTCAAAAAAAAAATGTATTATTATTATTATGTGAGTTTCATCATTGATTCACATTATTAATAAGTATTCTTTGCTGGAAAACCTGATTGATTGTGATTCCTAGGTATGAAGTGCGTTTTCTACCGTTTATTGTAGAATGTTCTTTTTATGTATTGCATTCTATGTCATTTGTTGGAGGCAGTAGCTTAGTTAAGGATCTTTGTATCTTAACTGGCTTCTGGGAGCTCAATCAATGCCGGCTTGCTGATTGTTGTAGTCTTCAATGTTTACTGGACTATTGGTTATTTTTTACTCCTTGCATTCTATGTTTTCCAAACTAAACGATGAGACTTTCAGATGAATCATTTGTATGCTATTGTACCTATGGAAAGTTCGTTATAGGGAGGAGATTCAGTTAGATGTAAACGTAATAGGTCGCTCAGTGCTTTATGAGATTGCTTAAGGGTGGATTACTGGTTGACTTGATTATTTTATGTATCTGAAGGGGATGTATTCAGGGTGTCTTCTGTATTCGAAATGTGGACGTTTGTGATTACATGTTTGGGAGCATATTCTGATACCTGTAAGTGCACTGTTTTGAGTCATCCAGTCTATAGCCAACTTGATTTGGGACTTGTGAGGAACCCATTGTGACATCAGTTAGTATTGGATTTTAGGAAGGATGATTATGAAGCTGACATCTAAGCCTAGGCGTTGTACTTATAGGATATCAGGGAGGGCTCCATGTTGTTGTGCTGTGTAATTCAAGCGACTGTTTTTATTAAGTGCAATGTAAGTGTTTTAATTAGTTATCCCATTCCCGGGATATGGGATGTGGGTCATATTGATATGGCCATTCGGGTGATATCTATCAGGATTACATATTTTATGTTTTTTGGCTAGACACCTTAGAGAGGACTAGAATTGATGTGTGGATTGTTAGTATCACATTACTTTTTGTTTTAGCAAATGGTTTGAGAGGTTGTTAAGCGAGGATGGGGGCGCAACCGCACAAGACTAGTGTTTTTTGACTTGTTTAGCTAAGGTGTCTAGCCACGATGGTTTTACTATTGATTTCTTCTTGGGCATTTGGGTGGTGATAACAACGAATCAATGATTGCTTTTGGAACTTTTTTCGGGGTTTTATAAAATTTGAATAATTTTCGGTAGCAATATAACAAAAAAATTGTTCATTTAGTCCTTCAATGCTAGCTTTAGGCTGAAGTTTAGGCTGAAGTTTGTTTAGGCTGAAGTTTGATTTTGAGCATACAACATTTTCACATTTGTTCAGGCTGAAGTTTGATTTGTTAGATACAATCTCAAAACTTGATTCGTTTTGGTTCAGACAGGTTGAGGATTTTACATTATTATTGTATAAACTAAAAGTTGGAGGGGTGCTTTCTTGAATTCGAAACTCATCCATATAATTTTTCATCATCAAAAAAGAAAAACTAAACTCATAGTGCTTCTATTTTGGGAATATAGATCTTGATTTTGGCTCTTCTTGACACTTTTTTGAAGTGTTATATGACTTCTGACTTCTAAAAAAATTTATAAAAGTTTCTTCATGATGCCTTTAAAAGTGTAAAATAACAAAGAAATTCAATAGTGGAAAGTCATTATTAAGATTTCCTATACTTTTTAATGAGTGGTGGAGGTCTTTGCACAATTTCTAATTTCAATTTAGAGCAGGAATAGACGAATAGTTATTTTATGGTGATTACAATTGCTTATAATTACTTGCGCTTAATATGATACTAGTGTAAACAAGAACATTTATCAGCCCGCCAATATAAGTTTAAGGGACCTCTTGTCACAGTCTCTCAGGGTAAGGTTGAAACTACATAAGAACTTAATAATCATATTAGAATCAACAACGTTAGATGAGTCAAGAGAAGTAAGTGAAAGTCATTGGATAGAAGCAATCACGGCAATATTTTTTTTATAATATACAGCTTGCCTAGCTGATATCCAAAGAATACTATGAACTTGATCTGCCTAACGGCTAACGTTAAGACCTGTCATGAAGAATCACATTTAAGGATGGCATTCTCGTACCAGGCTGCTTGTTTTGGCTGATCCTATTGCTTAGAGTTGATAAAATCTTATGATACACCTCTGTTTTTTGCCCTAAAATATCAGGAACAGTAACACTGTCCTTGTTTAGAACTGAAAAATCAATACAACACTTAATTTGAAAAATTAAAGGCATATGAATCTGTCTTTTGGTGGACAAAGGAGATACTAGTAGGATCAAGGATGGAAGAACGTCCAATCTCATTTTTTTGATGGACGTATGAGACACTTGAAAACACAAAGACACACAGTGATTGAGGCACAACTTCAAGTGCTGAGAAAACTCCTTACCAATCAATTCTTATTCAATCAGATAAAATCCCAAGTCTAATATAAGATGGCCTTATATAGTTATTCACTAATGCCACCTAAGCCCAACAACTAAAATAAAATGACACCTAAGCATACAAGAATATAAACTCAAAACAGAATTCTAGTTACATACTTACATATACTCATTTAAACCAACACTAAGCCACCAGCCCCTCCCTTTTCTTCCTTTTTTGATAGGTCTTAAGGACCCTCGGGACCGTGGGTGTTACAACGTATTGAAAGATAACCTTTTAGTCTGGTAGGTACATATTCAGCTGCCGAATTCTCGGTTTTGATACTGCAGCTGAAACTGATGAGCACTTTGAAATTGATTCCTTTTGGGGTTATGAGCTATGCTGCTCATGTTCAGGGATATGAGCAACTTGATTTTTATCGGAGGAAATAAAGTCTTTGCTCTTTGATTAATTTGACGTTAATTTCTGCTGAGTAATCGAAGTGAAAAGACATGAGCACTTACATATTGAAACACTAGTTTTGGAGATCTCAATTTTGAGGATTCTAATATTCACATGGAAATACACTAGGTGAATTTCAAAAGTAATATTCTTGGGACTCGATCTATATTAAGACTTGCACAACAAACTTAGAGTCACGTAGCACTCTTGCATGGTTTAGGATGGTCTGTATGGTGATGAATATTTGTATAAGGGATTAATTTTATTCAACAACAATTATTATGGGGCTGGAAAAATGAAGATAATTAAGTGAACAAGAGAAGTCATCGCTAATAAAGATTATACTTTATTTGTTTCTACGTAGCACTATATCTACATGAACTAATAGATCAATTCTAATGATTGTCCACATATATTGATTCATTTTACTAGGCAAGTCTACCCCATTTGTTGTGACTAAGGCTTTGGCATTGATGTTATAGTAGGTGAAAGTAATAATTAGTAATTACATATATTTCCATTCTTCATCAAAAGAACGGTTTTTATATTATTTGAGAAAGTCAATCTAAAGTGAAGAAATTCATGATACCAAAAATACATTACTAAAAGCTTCCATAAAGATATTGCTTTATGAAAACGATCTTTAACAACTCTTCAATCCATATAATTGTATTTCGATAGTAATAGTATTGTTTTTTTTTGATGAAATTTCATCATCTTCCTCAACAAAAAAGTTCATTTAATCTGAAGGAATAACAGACAGTAGAGTTCTTGTTAATGGATGAGTTTGGGGTTGGAATAGTTTATGTATGTTTTTAAACAAGCCTAAATTTGATGATCATGCCATTAATTGTGGGCTTGTCATGATGTCCTTATGCGCCTTTGATTTGATTTAGCTCTATATTAATTGCGGGTTTGGTCATATTAAAGACCGATAGTGAAGGGCTGGAACTTTGAGAAGCTTAGATGAGAAAGTGATAGACCAAAGATGTGACATTATGAGTGACGGATGACAAAAAATATGATTTACTGGGGTGATATGACAATAAATAGGAATAAATGAAGGAAAAAGATATCTACAAATGATGATTGGAAATGATTTTTTTAGTTGTAGATTAGTATTGATAGATTAGAGTAAAATATAATCTCTTTTAACAACAATTTCCCTCGTTGGAGCAAGTACTACTTTCCCTTGGTATTGTCACCTAGCCCACCCTTTAATCCAAAAACACTAGAGTTTTTTGTTGATCTGTTCTAGTTTATGTAGGCTTGTAGCCATCAAATATTATTGGAATTAAGGCTTTGACATTGTTGTATTATCAAGAAGTTCAATGGTCTAAACTCTAAACTATTTGTTTGGGGATAAAAATTGTCAAGCATTGTGAAATTAATTGTTCTTCTACTAAAATTGCCTCAAGTCTGCCAAAATGTGTCAATATATCTTCTTATTCTAGTAATATAATAATTATGTACAAGGAATAACGAAAGGAGATCCATGATTTTTGTTGAATTTAGATTTTCCAAATATTGTCTTTTTTGATGTTTTTCTTGAGAGGAAGGGACTTACCAAGCCCAGCAAATGACTAATAAAAGCTACTTTTCTACTGTTATTTTTTCTGTAAGTCTTTTGAAGGATTTTACTTTGTTATGCGCTTCGTGCATAGATTCTTTGTGCTCCTTTTTTCCGTTGCTTATAGGATTTTAGGAAGGGGTTTACGCTTGGTTGGGAAGGGGAGAGGGTTGTGTACTTGTGTGCGAGAGTTCAAGACTTCAAGGTGCTTAGTGTGGATCAATAAAAGATGAAGTGTGAAGAATTTATGCCCGTTTCTTCATTGTTAGTTCACTTCATTGTGTTTGGTACTATTTATTTGCTTTGACTGGGGAGCTGTAGGATTGCTCTTTGTCTACAGTTGGGATTTGAGATTAGTAAGGAAAAGAAGTGCGCAACTCATATAACGAATCTATTGCAGGTCGTCTCGTAAAACCAACATACTAGTATATGATAAGATCTCTCAGTTTATTAAACTAATAATATTTGACTCCTTATTACTTTGTTACTCGTGAAAAATAGTATACATATGTTTGAGGTAATTGAAACAATAATTCAGATAAGTATAACAATGGATTTTTGGGGCCCTGTGCTGTAAACCACTTTGCACATGTTAATCGACGGCCATGCTGTTGTGTGTTGTATTT
The DNA here is from genome assembly GCA_019776075.1 of Amaranthus palmeri. Taxonomy (NCBI): domain Eukaryota; kingdom Viridiplantae; phylum Streptophyta; class Magnoliopsida; order Caryophyllales; family Amaranthaceae; genus Amaranthus; species Amaranthus palmeri. Next base: position 640,416 of record JAAKBH010000021.1, read on the forward strand.
AACCGTAAGTACTGTACAACTTTTTTTATTTTGAATTTTTGTGTTTGCTGAATATTCCTTGGAAGGGACTATGTTTCTTCGTTCCCAACTTCAGTTCTATTGTTTTCCTTAACATTACTATGTGTACTCGTTTCAGAGAATTTGTTGGTTTTCACAATTTTATATCGCTCATTGTTGTGTTGAAACAGTTGACCTTTATGCAGGTGGAAATATGGAAGGACGCAGCTGAATCTTTGTACTCGTATTATTTCTGATTTATGGTGTTCAACAAGTTGTTCTTGGTATGGGATTTGTTCTGTTTTTTCTTGTTGGTTACGTTTAGACAGCCATGCAAACTTATCTTGTTTACGACATTCCTTTTTGAGTTGCAATAAATTCTATCGACTTTTTTTTTTTTTTTAATCTTTATTCCATTTGGTACAAAACAATACATCTTCGATCTTGGATTATCATGCTTTGTTTGGGAAATTGAGGGAATTAGTTCTTTATTTGGATCATTGTGGCGAATCCTTCTACTACCCACAGCCAAAGGGAACATTGTTGAAGCAGAGTTTTGATTGTCTTTGGCGTTCATTTGTGTTTGCGTGTGTGGAGAGTATTGATTTTTGCTTGAGGCTGGCTTGATACCAAATCTGTTTGTGAATTTGTTTATATTTCTCGGTCGAGGTTTTATTTTCCTGATAGGGAAAGGCCTAGTGAGGGCTTTGCTTCCGTTGTGTTTTGTAATGAAAGGAATAGAACGGAGGCAAAGGAAAGGAACTGGTGTAGGATGTCGAATTTTTAGTTGAATAGTCCATCCGAAATAAACAGATGAACATCAGGTGATGGCTCGGGATTAAATCCATCCGATATGTCACCTGTTGATAGTCCATCATTTAGAACTTGTACAAGGCAAAGGTTTCGAAAATCGAACCTAACAACATTAGCTAATAAATTAACTTGGTTCGTGAGGTTCACCCACGCGCAGATCGGTGGGCTGAGAGAGCTGGGTTGAGCAATAAGGGTAATAATGCTGAACAGGGAATTTTGAAGGAGTGAAAACTTCATATCTAGTTAACCGATGCTCTAAAATAAAGCCCTGTTAGTATCTACGATTATGGCTAGTAGTCACGATGGTGGAAGGCAGCGGACATGAGCTATGCATGATTGATTGCTAATGCACGAGGGAAGGCTAGATACTAAAGGGCGTTAGGCAAGGGTCGAATGGCTGGGATGGTCCACTGGAGCGCCTAACTGCACATAGTCGACAATTCTTCGCGATCGTCTGTAGTTGATAGCGAATGAGCCAGTGTAGGCAACTGCTTATTTCACAATTGGAAAATTTGAACTAAATAAGCAATTTAATATAAAAAATTCAAAGGATAAGCAATGTCTCAACTTATTTTCGAGAATAAGCATATTTTTCCAAAGCTGAGGATTGGGTAAGATCGTTGTTTTTTCTAACATCAAGTAATAGCAGCATGTTAAAAATAGTCAAGTAATTGTTCGCAAGCTAACGTACGAGTGATGGAGTTTGGATATAATGAAATAAAGAAATGTTGATGTATTTATAGAACATAATAACAACGGCTATTTTCAACTTTATAATGAATATTTTTCAATTTTATAACGGCTAGTTCAAAGGCTTTGACAAAAAAGTCAAGATATTAGTAACAACGAACAAGGTTTGACTTGTTTTGATCGAGTCTCCCTTTGTTTGCTGTTACTAACAGCGAACTAATATCTCGACTTTTGTTGACTTGCTCCCTTTGTTCGTTGTTAGTAACAGCGAGTATACTTATGCCTCATAATTGAGAAATAACTAAGTTTATCTTGAGAATTAAGTTGTAACATTGCTTACCTTTTGACTTTTTTATATCAAAATTGCTTATTTAGTTTAAATTTTCACACAATTGTGCATATGCCCGTGATTGGTACTGATGATTTTCAAATCACAAATTCTTACTTGAGATAGTATTTGTAAAGACGACTCTTAAAAGTCCAGTTCAATTCTAAATATATATTGTTACAACTCTAAATATAGATTCGGGTTGGACTTTTGAGAGTCGTTTTTACAAAAGACGGTCTCTCAAGAGAGCATCTGTTTTCAAATATGGGTTTATGTAATCTATGTCATAAGGGCATCTGTTTAGGGACATTAATTATCTTGTTTAGTCAGCTAATTTAAGATGATTTTCATAAATATTTTCTTTCTTATTTATAACAAATAACAAAAGAATAAATTGTGAATTACAACTTTAAATTTTAGGTTTTTTGTGAATTACAACCTTAATGTTCTTTTTTTTTATGACATGATGCGGTTATTAAAGTATCAATATCTACAGCGTTCAAGCTAAATTCCTGGATTTCAGTCACATAATCTAAAATTCTGACCACTTAAGTAGTAAAAATTCGGTGAATTGGCCTAAACACTGTAGACATTAATATTTTCTCTGTTGTAATGCACAAAAAATAAAAATAAATTTAAGGCTATAATTCGAAAATTTCCAAAATTTAAGTTTGAGAGGCCGGAGTGTTACATATTTAATTGATATTTCGTAACTTATGGCTTATGCCTTTATGGCATATGTTAAACAAACTAATTCAACATACACAGACTTACAATCTCCTATAATAAATAAAAATGTAAAAAAAAGCATATTTTTTTAATTGAATTAAAACGTAATTAAAAAACTAAATTTGGAAAAGTATTGTAATTTATTATTGTCCTCATTTGGGTGATCAAGAAATCGAAAATATGTATTGTTTAGAAAGGAGTATGAAATACTTCCTCCATTTCATTATACTTGTCCTATTTAATTTTTTGCGGAGTCTAATGCGTTATTCTGATCATTTATATATTGAATTATACACGTCTAAAAATTATAAAAAATAGTATTATGAAAGTGTTCGATTAAATGATTCAAACAAGATTCCACTCGACTACATTTTTTCTTACACGTTAACCACAATATATAAATAAGCTTGAATGACGAATAGTGTCGATAACAAAAATATTCCCGTTCCATGATACTTGTCATATAACTTTTTGTGCAGTCCAATTCGTTATTCTGATCATTTATATATTGAATTATACATGTCTAAAAATTATAAGAAAATAGTATTATGAAAGTGTTCGATTAAATGATTCAAACAAGATTCCACTCGGCTATATTTTTTCTTACACGTTGACCACAATATATAAAATAAGCTTGAACAACGAATAGCGTCGATAACAAAAAATATAGCGAGTATTTCAGAATACATGTGGATTCCAATATTCCATACATACATCCAGGTTTGATGTTGATAAGTGAGAGGTTGTTTGACGGCACAAAACTCTATACTCCCGTGTATATCTATAACTCATTGATCCACGAGCCACGTCAGAATCCCGCAAAACTATGGGAATATAATCCTCTTCTCGATGTTATTGTTGACTGATTTAGCTGATTTGTTTGACTAGTTAAAAATGTTTAAAATTAATTTTATTATGTTTAAGTTAATTTGGATAAGCCGACTATTTGGTAAGATGTTTTTAGAGAAAAATAATGAAAAAAGCTCTGTAGACTCACCGTGATCCACTCATGTGGCTACAGACACCTGGGACTTCACAGATTAAGAGTATTGACTTGCACACACTTAGTGTGGTTCATTGCTTCCCAAAACCATATGATAGAAGGAGAATAACCTCACACAGTATATATATAAGTCCACATCCCACTATTTTATCGATATAAAATCTTATCTCACATGTGAAGTTTTCCAAAAAGATCTCTCACAAGTCACAGGGTAACTCCTAGATAAAAATAACAAAAAATTTATATTATTTAAATTTTTTTTAAAAAAAGTTGCCTTTTATTAAACACCATCCATGTCTATCCCTTCCAAGTACTTTCACTACATAAGTACATGCTTCCTCAGTTCTATTAATACTTAGTTACTTACTATTGAGTGTGATATATTATGTGCGAAAATGTCACTATCAGTAGCAAGTATTAAGCACGAAAGAAGTATAAATACTCCTTTAATCCTTATATAATACATGGGTTCTAGTAAGTTGTAATAAATTTCCCCAACTATATTTTCCCATTTGATTAAAGTCTAAAAAAGGAAACTTCTAAAAAAAAAGTCTAAAAAAGGAAAGCATGTCCATGTCCATGGCCATGGGTATTGATGATCATACATATGATGTGCCGGTGGGGGTGGATGTAAGGGGAAGATTCCACCAAGATTTTGCAAAGATTCTAACAAAAGATGCATTACAATTTGTGGGTGATTTACATAGACAATTTAAGGATCAAATAAAGTATGCTATGGATTGTAGAAAAGAGGCTAAAATTAAATATAATAGTGGGGTGTTGCCGGGGTTCGATCCCGCGACCATTGAGATTAGGGATGGGGATTGGGTATGTGCATCTCCACACCCTCTGCTATTTTAGATAGGAGGGTGGAGATTACTGGCCCCACTGAGAGGAAGATGGTTATTAATGCTCTTAATTCTGGTGCTAAGGTTTTTATGGTGAGTACTTTTCTCTTTAATTATCTTTTGATTTACTCTTAATCGTTCGTGTGATACCTTAAATTTAGCTTGAAATGGGATTGATAGGCTAATCATATTAATAAGGTGCATCTTCTTTTCGTTGGAGCCTATTTGCTAAGAACTCCATAGTTAAGTGTAATTAGTTGATAGCAACCTTAGGATGAGTGACAACCTGAGAGTTTTACCGGGTGCACATGAGTGAGGTCAAAGTGCGCTGAAAAGACTTGTGTTAGTGTGTGGGCCTAGTCTACAATCTCCATGAGTAGTCACTAGCGGTTTGAGGGGTCGGGGTGTTGCAGTTTGAGTATATATTCTTAGGTTCTAATCATTACTTATTAAGTCATTAGTTTAAACTTTTAGTTGAGTTAATTAGTTGACATGGTATCAGAGCCACTGTGACAAGGTTCACGAGTTCAAAGTTAAATATTTAGCATTAAGTATGAGGAGATGAGAGCTTATGTTTGCCTCCACACTTCTAGGCCTCCCTCTAGTGTAAGAGAACGTGTTAGAGTATACTATATATTCTTATACTTTAACCATATAGCTTAGGCTTTTGATTGAGTGATTATTTGACATTAATCTCAACAATCTGGTTGATCGTCGGTATTAAATAGAATAAACATAATAAAAATTTAAAAAGTTATTTTAATTTTGTTGGGGACATTTTTTTTGAAAGGAGTTTTTTCCATTATTTTGTGATTGGTAAAAGAAGTAATAACCACCATTAACTTTTAATAAGGTAATTATATCATTGTATTTGTTACCTCTCTAAATTGGATGGAATCAAATAACATTTGCCTCGAGTAAAAAAAAACCCCATTTACTTAAAATTAAGTAATTTTTTTCTCATTCTCATACCAAATAATTAATAACAACGATTTATCATTACTATATCTATTCTTTAACTATTATTTTATTATTTTATAACATGTACAGTTTCTATACCAAACGACGACTTAGTTGGAATGATATATTATGAACTGAGAAAACTTTTTTAATAGTTAAAATTTCGTTATTATTAACAATTAAAATGGTACATTTTGTGAAAATTTCTACCCACAAGAAGCTATAAATATTTATATAGTGTGGTTATGGACTTATGGTCATCCTATTCATACGAATCATTTTAGAAATCCGTGCAATGCACGGATGTATAATAATCGACATATATAAATTTTAATTTATAAATAAAGGTTAAATTATATATTCGTTATCAGTTTTTAAATTTCAGTATTTAACAATTTAATAATAGACATGTAGATGTATATAATGATGTAACTAAACATATATATATTATTGTACCAAATTTAGATTTTAAAATAATTATTGTTTGTTAATTTCTCATAATAACTATTTATAGGGTTGTAAGATTCAACATTAAAATAATGTCAAATTTGCATTTGATAATATTCGTATATAAGTGTTCATTATAGGTACTAAATATTTTAATGCAATATAATGTAAATAATGCCAAATTGCATTAGAAACAATTTAAATTCAAGACTCTTTTAGTATGTAATTTTTCTTTTTATAAAAAAATTTCATTATTTTATCCAAGTTTTATTTAGTTTACACCTAAGTCGTTTTTGGCCCACTAAAATCTTGACATTTATCAGGGTAATTAAGAGACTGCCACATAAAATTTAACAACTCTTTTAGTTAGTTGTATGATTAGAAAGTATTTGAGTCGTTTAATTTAATGTTCTTTAATATTAAATCTTTTAGCTCCAATAAGTTGGAAGCAAGAGCCTACACTAAATATTTTTTTTCTTCTTGTATAATTCTCTAATATGTTCATAATTTTAAAAAAAAGAGCGATACAATTAAAATATTTAACCAAAAAGTTTAACAGATTTCGAGAATAAATTCATAACTTCGTCATTTTACTAGTGATACAGTATCAATAAACGGATCAACTCAACCAATACTTTGAAATGACAATCAAAATATTGAAATATATGTCGCATCCACACTCTAACTCGGGAGTTCTCGTGTGAACGGGCATAATTAAGTATACGCATATTTTAGCCCTCAACCTTCACTCAAAAAGCTTTTGGTTGGGTTAGTTTTTCGACATACTGTAACACCCGAATTTCCTCCCGTCCTTTATGGTTTTGGTTTCGTACAAGGGGTTGGAAATTCATGGGTACCCCCTGTACGAAACCAAAACTATAAAGGACGGGAGGAAATTCGGGTGTTACTGCATATGAATAACAATTGACCAAAACCATGAATTTTCCTCTTGAATGTAGGCAGATTTTGAAGATGCTTTATCACCAAGCTGGGAGAACTTAATGAGAGGACAAGTGAACTTAAGAGATGCTGTTAATGGATGTATTACTTTCCATGACATATCCAGGAACAGATTGTACAAGCTTAATGATCAAACTTCTAAGCTATTTGTTCGTCCTCGCGGTTGGCACCTTCCGGAAGCCCACATTCTTGTTGATGGTGATCCCGCCATTGGCTGCCTTGTCGATTTTGGGCTGTACTTCTACCATAACTTCTCGAAATTTCGCCAGACACAGGGTGATGGCTTTGGCCCTTTCTTCTATCTTCCTAAGTTGGAACACTCTAGGTATTCAACTCATATTTACCTTTATGTTTGTGTATGTGTTGTGCATTTCGTATTTGTGTGAAGTTGCGGATCCTGTTTGTTAACATGGGTCAATCGGGAGCAACCTTCACTTAGTTGGAAGCCACTTAAAGGCGCTTAGTTGGGGTGATGTAATGTTATGTGTTAATCTTTCTATGTGTGCTGCACTTCGTATTTGTGTGAAGTAGAAGATTATGTTTGTTAACAAGGGTCAATCTGAAGAAATTTCTTTGTTATCACTGACAAGGGTAAGGTTGCGTATATCCGACTCCAACATACTCCACCTAGTTGAAAGCCACTTAATGGCGCTAGGGGGTATGGTGATGTAATATTTATGTGTCTAATCTGTTTATGCGTGCTGCACTTCATATTTGTGTGAAGTAGCGGATCTTTGTTTGTTAATAAAGGTCAGTCGAAGGCAACTTGTTTGTTATCACTGACAAGGGTAAGATTGCGCATATTTGACCCCTCCATACCCCACCTAGTTGGAAGCCACTTAATGGCGAAGGGGTGGGGTGATGTACTAGAATGTGTTTAATTTGTCTATGTGTGCTGCACTTTGTTTTTGTTTTAAGTAGCGGATCTTGTTTTTTAATGAAGGTCAGTCGGAAGCAACTTCTTTGTTACTGACAAGCGTAAGATTGCACACATCTGACCCCTCCATACCCCACCTAGTTGGAAGCCACTTAATGGCGCTAGAGTGGGGTGACGTAATGTTATGTGTCTAAAACTGTTAAGTATGCTGCATTTCGTATACGTGGGAGAAAGTATAAGTTTGAGGATGAGATAAAAAGCAAATGAATTTTTGATTGATGTTCAAGTTACAAACAATTTTATGTAGGGAAGCGAAAATATGGAACAACGTGTTTGAGCGAGCAGAGGAGATAGTAGGGATAGAACGGGGGAGTATAAGAGCGACTGTGCTAATCGAGACGCTTCCTGCAGTATTCCAAATGAATGAAATCCTGTATGAGCTGAGAGACCATTCTGCAGGGCTAAACTGTGGAAGGTGGGATTACATCTTTAGCTATATCAAGACTTTCCAAGCACACCCGGATCGTCTTGTGCCAGATCGAGTTCAAGTTGGTATGTCTCAACATTTCATGCGAAGTTACTCTGATCTTCTCATCTACACTTGCCATAAACGAGGCGTTCATGCCATGGGAGGCATGGTATGTACTCTATCCCGATTGCTCATGTCATTTCTAGCTCTCTTCAACATTTAATATCGGGGGCAAAGCAAAAACTAACGATTATTTTGCATAAGTGTAACATGATTTGCTAGCTAATTTGTTTTCTGAATTCGCAATTCGCTCAACTTTGTCCGTAAATAGCCCAAAATCGACCCTAATTTGCTTTTGTCGATTCGCTGTTCGCGAGGAGATTAACGAATCACGACATGTATGCTTTTCATGTTTTGAGGTCTCTTACTATTCTATGTGATAAATGTTGGAAAAATAACCCACATGTGATTCCATATCTATAAGCTTGATGGGCTACTCTCTCCATTCTCAATTGGATTTAGGATAGAACCTCATCAAGTTATCGTGAAGTCAACTCTCCTCTTATATTGTTCTTGCTGCGTACAAGCCCAATAACAAATTTAACAATAACCATCTAACATTTGCTTTTATCTTAATATATTCGAGTGTACTATGTATATTATTTAATATTTTCGAGGCTCTGTGTAGTCGGGCATCAAAATCTCCCATGGTTGTATCTATTGAACAATTTTTATTGAACAGGCTGCCCAGATTCCAATCAGGGACAACCAAGAGGCAAATGCAGCTGCCTTAGAGTTGGTAAAATTGGACAAACTAAGAGAAGTAAGAGCAGGGCATGATGGAACATGGGCTGCTCATCCGGGTCTGATCCCAACGATCTTAGACGCCTTCAATGCTGAAATGGGCGACTTACCGAACCAAATCAAGTCTATAACCCGACCTGAAGCTTCTACCATTTCAGAAGATGACCTGCTGCAACGTCCACTAGGTGTCCAAACCATAGATGGCCTCCGCCTCAACACTCGAGTAGGAATCCAGTACCTAGCAGCCTGGCTAACAGGGTCAGGTGCAGTACCGTTATACAACTTGATGGAGGATGCAGCGACTGCTGAGATTAGCCGGGCGCAGAATTGGCAGTGGCTCAAATACCGGGCTGTGTTGGAAGGCGATGGGCTGCAGGTAAGGGCGACAAGCGAACTGTTTGCCGAGGTTGTGGAACAAGAAATGGAACGTATCGAGAAAGAGGTTGGGATCGAAAGGTTCGAGAATGGGAAGTACAAGGAAGCCTGTGAGATTTTTACTATGCAGTGTACAGCAAGTGAGTTGGATGATTTTCTTACTCTTGAAGCTTATAACCATATTATTGTCATTCATCCAAAGGGAAACCATGGCTTTGAGTGAACTTTTTATTTTTCTTAGTTTTTAAAAAATGGTGTTTATGGCGGGTGGTTTTGATCATGTGTAAGGAGTCCTATGGTACAACGCAGGGCCCCCTAAATTTAGGAGCCTTAAATATTAGTTGACGTTCGTTTACTTTGCTTTTGCTTTACTTTAGTTATTTGTTTTTAGGCCTCGAAATCTCAATAAAAAGTAAAACAAACAGGACCTAAAATTTATGGTGTATTTGTACTCCACCTTTGATCGTGTTTAAAGTCCTTAGTGATTGTTATGCTACTATAAGATTTTATTAATATTATTAACGGTATTAATATCATTTTACCAACTAAACAACTCTATGCAAATAGTTGGCTCAATGGTAACAAAATAACCAATTGGTATAAAAATAGACACTCAATCCCAATGTACTTGCTTATTGTTAAATCATACGAAAATTTAAAAAAATGAATATGATTGGTTAAAGTAGCGAGGCATGTACAAACAAAAGAGAAAATATAAAAATAAAAATCGTAGAGTAATATACAAAAATAAAAATAGGGCAAATTTATTAGGACTAAAGAAAAATAGTGCATATTCATTTAGACAAAAAGTGGACAAGTATGTTTTCAGGATACGTACCATAAAATCACTCCGAGTGAATTTTTTAAATACCTTAAGTCCATATTACAAAGTATGTCAACATGATATGACGCCTAAACTTAAAAATTGGTGGCAAAAATGAGGAACAACTACCAAAATACTATTTGATCGAAGGTGCCCCCTAATGTAAAAGAGCAAGTTTTATTGAACATCCATTAAACCAGCTACTACATGGATCCTAATGTTGGGCTTTTGTAAAGGATCATGGTAGGAAGGTGAGAGTAGCAGATTGCGAATGTTTCAATGAATAAGTGGGTATACCTTACGAGAGATAAAATCGTAACAAAAACACAAAGGTTTAAAAGTCGTAAATAATAAAGAAAAGGTGAAAGAAAATCATCTAAAACAATTTAGGCATGTGCAATTTGCAAATAGATGTTATTAATAAATCCATAAAAAAGATGAATTGTTAACATTCAAAAGACTTTAAAACACAGGAAAAGAAGACCGAAAATGACTTAAAGGGCAGAAACAATAAAATACGAAGATTCAAGACTTACAAGCTGAGATGACCATAAAAACGGACCGAATTGGCCAACCCTCACTCGATTGGACTAAGCCTGCCCATCAACCAAGTCGACTTTGAATGAAAACATAAACACTTACTATCGACTATCGTACAATATGTTTTCACATAAGCATGAATAAATTAAGGAAGTTATACAGATGTATCAAAAAAAGATCCAAGACCCTTGTTTTAGTATAAGCTACAACTACAGCTAAAACTACCCGAAACATAAAACGAAACGAGATTCATTTCTGCTTGTTTTTGGACGTATGAACTTTTAGTATCGAAGAAGCAAGTACCCAATGTTAATAGTAACGCTAGGAAACATGTACTAACCCCTGATTCTGGAGCGCGCCATGGTTCAAGTTACAAATCAATCTGCTTTTTTTACAGGAAAAATAAAAAGCGGCAAAAAAGGCACCGATAGATCAGCTACCTGCCCCCAGTGATCGATCGCACAGGAAAATTCATGTAGATTGTTGCTTAGATGAAAACCAAACCCAAATCGAGATTCAGACCAACACTCTGCTCCCATTTGAGCTCTCAGGAAACGCTCCAAAGCAGAGATATACGAGTGAAAGAACCAAATCATAGCATAGCCACAGACCAGATGTGGATCACTTATACATGATGCAGAAAGAAACATACTCTTGGAAAGCAGTTCTCTGTTCGCTTTTAATATATTTGTACGTTTCAAAGAAAAAACTGAAGCTCGATCAATCGATTTCTCCCTCCTCAACGTCATTTGCTGCTGCATCTGGCGGATTATGTGGGGTTTCAACTTCCTCTTCCTCTTCATCATCATCTTTCCTGTATAAACCCAGCTGTTCCAGAGGGTTGCTATTTCCCCTGAATCTAAAACTACCCAAACCGCCATTTTCAGAGTCATTTGGGCTTGTATCACCCATAAAACTTGACAGATTATCAGCAGGAGCGCCACTGAGCATCTCAAGATCTTCCATGAATTGACTATTCTCATTGATATCCACAGTTTTCTCCATCTGTGTCATGGAAAAAGCACCAAGTTAATCAACAAGAATACTTAACTCCTCCAATAATGTGCTTTACACACACTTGTTATACTTTACCATAGACTAGAAAAAAAAAATCAGTAACTACTCCATTGCACCTATTGAGTTAAAAAAGGGTAGAGCAAGTTAAGTTTTGTTCGATCAATCACATGTTTTTTGCTTGAAGATTCTCTAGAGAGCTTTGAAGAGCTTCACTAAGATTTTCAAAAATGTAAGGTGGTGTACGGTTTTCTTGTGAAATATTATGTAATCAATGTCCCTAATTAATTGATACATAAGGGTCTTGACTCATTTTTTTGAAATGGGGTTGAGGGGGTGGATAGTTAAAAGTCGGAGGTTGAAATTAGGGTCGATGCTATAAAGCATTGCAGTAGTCATTTCAAGTTGAAAATATAATTTCAAAGCATTAAAGTAGGTTAGGGTTTAGGGTTGATGAGAGAAAAACTCAACATAAAATGAAATGTATTACTTAAATTGTGGCAGCCCAAAAAGGAGTAATATGGGGTGGAGCACGGAGGAAATAATCTTTAGCGGGTACCGTGGGTCAGTTAATTTACAATATCAGGAACGAAATGCAATGTTTCAGGGCACACTTAATTTTTCAAGTTCTGGTTGGTTTTCAAGAACAGTGGAAACAAATGGAACTAATCACTAGCAGTTTGAAACTGCTCTAGTTGAAGTATGGCTCCAGCTCAGGTCGTTTACTATTGAACAAGCTTGAGCTTCAAATCATAGTTCAAATATTAAACAAGTCCGACTCAAAACTCAAAATTATTCATCTCGTAAGCTTGTTACCGAAGTAAAATTCATAAACTATCAAAATTAAATATTCTTTTATCTTAAAACCAAAATTCTCATGGACGCGTCCCCTACTCGGCAACAAGCTATACTTCTTAGGTCTGGGTGTAGTGACAATAATACAAAGATTGCAAAGTCGACCCCTAAAAGCAACACTGAACATTGTCGTAGTGTGATGTCAAATGAGCAACGGCAAGTTACTTATATTAGGTCGTCGACCAGAAGCAAAGGGCCACATGGCCTGAGAGTGGTATCAAAAGAGCATGGCCACATATAGTTTAAGCATAGGAGTTTAAGGAAAACATAAAGTATTATTTTAAGATTGGAATCTCAGAACATTGATAGCTTGACTGACAGGCTTTTAAAGATTGTGAATATCATGGAAATGAGGAAGATTAACAGTTTATGTCTACAAAAGACAAAATGAGTTAAAGATAGGGTTAAAACGGTAAGAGGGAAAAGACATGAATACATACTGTAGTGCTCACATAGAATGTTAGAATGAAATTGGTGATATTATGGATGAAAGGAAATCTAAGAATGTAGTAGAAATTATAAGAGTGAAATTGTACATACTAAAGAGATTTTACACATCATAAGTGCATACATCACAAGGATTGAGAAAGCAACTAAAAGTAAATTTTGGGAAGATATCGATAATATGGCTCAAAACATACTAATGAATGAAAAGTTGTATATCGGAGGAATTTGAATGAGCAAATAGGGTTAAATCATAGTGGCTTTGAAAGCGTTCATGGAAGTTTTGGCAACGGAACTAGGAACGTTGAAGGAGAATCCATATTAAATTTTCCTCTCATAAAGTTTGTTGATAGCTAGCACGTGGTGGTATAAGAGAATCGATGAGAGTAAGAAAGACCAAAGGAAAATTTTTGTTCTCTCGTAAAATTTATTTGCTTTCAAGCAAGACCAAAGGTAAAGAAAGACACAAAGGAGACCAAAGGTAGAGAAAGACACAAAGGAACGCAAGATTAGTTAGTGGAGATTAAAAGAGAATAATAAGAAAGCTCTTGCTGAGAAATTTATTAAAAAGACAAACGCGAGATAACTTCGAGTGCAGAGGATAACAGGACAAAGGTGAAAACGAATACATATAGAGCTTTTAGGAGAATCATGGGTATTATCATGGTAAAGAAGGATTTAAAGAGGTGAAATGAGGAGGTCAAGGCACTGATCAAGGAAACAAAAAAGATGTTACTTGTTTTGCAATAGGAAAATGTAGGAATGAAGAAAACTTAGCCAAGTTTAAGAAAACTAAAATCAAGACAAAAGTAGCAGTTCACGAGGCAAAATTAAAGGCTTTTAAAGAGATGCTTGACAAACTAGATTCTAAAGGAGAAAAAGAAGTCTAAAAATGGGCAAAGAGAAAGCAATTCGGTTAGATGGTGTCCATATTGAGATATGGAAATGACTAGGGAAGATTGGAGTAACAGGGCTAACTAATCTATTCAATAAAATTTAAAGGACAAATAAGATGTCCAATGATTCTAGTACCCATTTACCATAACAAGGGATATATCAAGATTGCTCCAACTACCGAGGAATGGAACTCATGAATCATACTACGAAGTCATAATAAAGAGTGATAAAATACGTATGAGAAGCAGGACCGCTTTGGTTTCATGTCATGGAGATCATCAATTTATCTTATGAGACAAATGATGGAAAACTATAGAGCATTATTGCCAGAAAGAGAGACTTGCACATGATTTTTATTGATTTGGAGAAGGCACACAACAAGGTACCAAGATAAGTATTTTGGTGGAGAACGACGAAAAGGATGAACCCAAGAAATACAAGATATTAGTGAACCAGTAAGGAAGATGGAAAATTAAAACTCAGAGGACTTAAATTTAGGGCGAGGAAGACCGAAGATGACTTGGAGAAAGCACGAGAAGGCCGAAAGGATATAAAAGATCAGGACTTACAGATTGAGATATTGAAAATCAAAATGAAAGTAGAAGAAGCTATGTGGATATGTTGGTTATAATCAAACTAAGATGAACCACAACAGAGTCGACTTGGCTCAAACAATGGTCAGTTCTTTTTTGAAATGATCTGGTTTTGAATGGTAGTTGACAACAAATAAGCATGACGCAACACTACTGCAATAATATTGGAGGTTAAGTAGTATCCAGAAACATTAGTGAATTCATTTCTTTTATCCACAGCCACAAGTGTCGAAACATCCAAAGAAGAGATCTAAATCTGATCCAAGTGTTTTGAAAACCAAGCACCAAAGGCACTACAACTATCAAGAGTTAAGACGCAAACCCACAAATTCACTAACGTGTTGAACACACCAGCCATGCAAAAATATACAATGCACTTATCTTACCTTCTGCAAAGCAAGACGTGCGGCCTCCCTCTCCAACTCCCTCTTCCTTTTGGCTTCAGCGGCAGCTTCCAATTCAGCTTTCTTTCGAGCCACTTCTGCAGCCCTGGCTTCTGCTTGTAATCTAGCCTTTTCTGATTAGAAGGAAGTATGGAAAAAGAAAATCACACAAGATTCGCATTGACTAATGAAAATGCAATAGCCTGATCTAAACAATTAGGTTGACATAAATTTCACGAATACAAACCTTCTCTTTGCTTTCTCTCAAGCTCTTCCCTTTCCAACCGTAATTTTTCTGGATCTCGTGTTTCACCCTAAACAAAGTAGCGTGTTAAAATTGACCATATAATGGACTTAAACGACAATAAGAAAAACTGAAGCAAATCATTCACAACACCTTTTCAAGAGTCTTTTCCTGAGCTTTGAGTATTGTATCAGCAAATCGGTTCCTCAGCAAAGCAGCACGGTATAGCTTATCTGGGGAAACTTGCTTCTCGGATGGAGCACTCTCCCCTAACAAGTTACAGCTCAAGGGGTAAGATAGCAACCCACATTAACAGCTTAATCTTATCATAATTTATTTTACTGCATACCCTCTTTATAACCATCCACTTCCATTGACGGAGGGTTAGTATGAGAACTATTTTCAACTTGGCTCAAGGTGCTTCTAGACTCTGCTGCATAAAATCAAAAAGAAATAGTATCCAAGGAATTAACTACAGATAAAAGAACCAACTGCTAATGCCATTATATTTTTGAACTTGTACATGATAAAGTTTCTCAAACGAAATATGCAAGGATTGAAATAACTCACGATTTTTCCCAACTTCCTGTCCAACATCACTTTGTATCTGGTCCAAATTTTGTTTTCCATCCACAGTCGACTACCAATATTAGAAAAATTAAGAGTACATCAGAACATGTACTGCAGTAATATCTTTCTACAGAATTATTTATTCTTTAGAATGCATTTGCCTGGGGGGTTTGTAAACAAACAGACTTCACTCATCAGAGACACTAGTATACGGAAGAAGTCCATTATAGAATAAATAATAAATAAATAGCACCCAAGAATGCATAAGAATTTTTTACCATCATCAATCTAGAAACATTATGTTTCTACCATTTAAAATTGCATTGTACCTGCAACTTGTTTCCTGGAGGCAAAGCTTTTGCACCTTCAGATTCACTACTAGAACTGCTCGAGTCTGAATCTGCAAGCAAATAAAACAAACACGGTTGATATAGGTACAAAAATTAATCTCAAAAAGCTAAAGGGGCAAAGAGCTAGAAGGTGAGGTTCCTACGTTATGAAACCTGAAGCAAGAAAGAATAGCATTGGTTAAAGCGAAAGATACAGACAGAAGCAAAAACACAAGTAACCTATACCTACAGGCTACAGTTGCAGCACAATTAATCATATCCATCAGATCCAACAGAATTTTGCAAATGGGTTGCAAGTAACAGTTAGTAGAATCAAGAAATCTACAGCCATAAGGCAGGTTCATTTGTGTGCCACTCAAAGTTGGTTACACACGAAAATTGTGTTTGAAATTAATTTCCCCATCAAAATGCCTACAAAAGAAGCTTTTTTATTCTAAACAAAGTGTGATTCGTATTTTTACACACTATGTCCCGATCTTTCTGATTTCTTTTGAAACACTGAGGCTTATTAAAAACAGGCAATTGTTTATCACAGAGGAAACACTGAGAAATAACCCAATAAGCCAATTAAACCGAAGACCATGTGGTTCTAAGGAGGCAATCTCATTAAGACCATATTGACACCACCCTAATAAAGCTTGAGTAAGAGAGATGAGGTGAGACAAACACCTCACATAGAACAAAACAATCTTCACTCTATATCCATAATACATACCAAGACCATATGGACAAAGTCTCGTCAAACTAAACCAATATCAGAAAATTTTACAATCAAGCATATTCAAGAAATATCGACTGTAGCAAAAGAATCCAAAATGGTCCAACTGCATTACAGTTTCCTCCTATGAGAGGAGCCTGTATAGTTTTGAGGTTTACATCTCCTACAACCGACCATACCTCTAATCTCTCAGTGTCAAAAACTATGAGGTACAGGAAGCTTTTAGGGTTGATTTAGTACAATAATAACCAAAGTTAAAATGTTGCCAACAATTCCTTCAGCTTCATCAGCAATAGACAAAACTACCTATGACAGATGGTGCCAAATATTTCTTCTTATGCGCCTAAGCAGCAAGGAAATGACAAACTTCTAGATGTATCAAATTTACTCACAAATGCTATCAATGTCTCCCCTGACAGAATTCTCTATAACAGATCATGTTCAACTTTGACCTTAAAGTGACTAGAAAACAATCACACATTCACCCTGTTATCCAAATCATGCAGTAGGTGACAATGTTAATACATCTCTTAACATGGAAATTATAGAAACATGTTTGCCTTTGTACGAACTTCTTAAATTGTTTAATGGTGAAGAAAAACAAAAACTAAGTAGATCTAGCAACATCAAAACCACAATCCCATCAAAGTGCGGTCAGCCAAATGACCAAAACTGTGATTGTCAGGATAAATCAGGCTCCACCATTTAAAGTTATCTAGTATCCACTGCTCTCGCAATCTATGTTCTTCATGTTATTTTTTACTTCTTCAAACTAAAAATTGATCCTTCAAACCCATTTTCTAAATCCAAGTCACCTAAAGAGCAGTCAAGTCTATAAGCAGAGTACACACCCATTTTTTCGTTCTTCCTACCATGGTATTCTAGACATAAAATATTGACGCATGACTAAGAGTAATTAACTAGGTTTCATGTTGTGTGATTTTCAAATCAGATTTGATGTAGTATTGGAAATATTCCAAGGTTAATGGGCACATTTAAAGTTATACATTTGACTCTAAATGGATAACCACCCACAACTAGGATAGGAAGAACTCTCTCTATATTATTATTTGTACAACATGTGTGACAATGCACAGAATCATTAGCATATGAAATAAGCTCCATCAAGTTGAATGAAAGGAAGTGATATCATTATAACAACGTAAAATTATATGTCAACAATATAGAGTTTTTGTTTCCACATATATACTATAGGAGTTGGTATTCACAGTTTGATTGTTTAACAAAATATTCAAAATCCATAGAAATTTAGAATTCCCAAAAAGTGTAACTTCCTACACTTGACAATGAATTCACTTTACCATATCCATCCCTTTGGTTATTTGGAATTCCTAGACTATTGGAAATTCCTTGGTGTTAAACAAACAATAATAGTAAGTTCCTCATAATTTAACTAACGAAATAACTTCCTCGGATTTAGAAAATCCCCGGAGAATTTAATTCCTCCGTCAAACAAACAACTTCATAGTTACCCATCTTATGCAATTAAATGCAATAGAATGCAAAATGTGAAAGGCTACTTTTTTCATACACTAACATGTAGGACCAACCAGTAGATGATAACCAAAATAATCTATGAACATATAGCATAATACTTAAATGCAGAATACCAATAGTACACAGAAAAAAGCTCACAACACAATCAAAGCTGAAAACTTGACTAAAGGACCAACCAGTAGATGATGAACCTGAGTCACTGCTGGAACTGCTGGGACTACTGTGTCTATTGTTCTTATTGACTGTGTCTTTCTCTATCTCTACAGGAGGGAAACTTGAAGTAGGATTGTCATTACCCCCAATATCTATATCCTCATCAACTGCGTCATTGACTGTGGCATAAACCATCCAAAACAGCATTACAAAAGATTGTTAGATAGTAATACAAATGCCCAACTATTCAATTCTAGTCTCTAGAGCATCAATTAATCCTTAAACATGGATTATAAATAACCTTTATCGGCTTGATTTGATGAATTGCTAAACCCATACTCGTTGTGTAGCTGTATGAAAGAGAAGATCATGATAGAAGTCATACAAACATTAATGCTCAAGTCACAAACAAACCAAAGGACGAAAACAAACCTCCATTTCACACGGCTCTGCCCTCGCTTCGTTCTTCTTCTTCTCCAACAGGAAGTCATCTAACAACTTTCTAAGTTTAAATAAGACATCATCGCTAAGAGCATCGATATCAATCTCAATCTCCTCTTCACCGTCTTCCCCAGCACCAGAACTGTTTTCTTTCAAGAACTCGATTATACTCTCGGGCAATTCACTAAGACAATCCTCCAATTCAGAGCTCATTTTATGCTTCTCATCATCGGTCATTACCCTCTTAGCAAGGTCTGACTTCCCTGTGTATCCCCCCTTCTTTTTCTTGGAAGGGGGAATGTGATTGGCCACTGCAGCTGGTTCGTTTCGTGTAGGGGCTTGCATTGTTACAGGGGCTTGCACTGTTGAAGACAATACTTGAACATCATTACTTGCTGACATCTTCTTTTCAATCACTTTCCATCTTTGCTCAAAGTTTTTACTCAAGGTTTGAGCCATAAAATGAACATCATTTCCAGCTGGATTGTATGTCATCGCATTCGAAAACGTAAGCCTGACATCCGCAGCAAACCCTAATGGACTTGTGTATTCACCTCTAGATAATTTGGTTTTGATTGTGCCCAAATCCATGGGATGCTTAATTACAGTAAAATAATCAGGAATGTTCAACTTAACAACATCTACAGGTTCCTTAAAAACCCAACCAAATTGATGTTGCATCAGCCAAGTCAAAAGATTTTCACATCGTTTCATCAACATAGAGTTGTTAGAAGCATTAGCAGATGCAATTTGCTTCCGAGGATCAATCTTACCTGGAAAACCCTTTTTCATTTGAGCCCCATTACGACCCCCAGTTGGTTGTTTCTTCCCCTTCACAGGATTAAGCTCAAGCGGAGGAGGCCTCAGAGTATTCTCCAATGGAGGTCTTTTGAGCCCATCACTGCAACTACGAATATCGCTAGCGGGCGATAAAACTACTGCACTATTGCTAAACGATGCAATTCGCCTCCATAAATTGCGCACCTCTTCAAGCTCCATCTTTAACCTAATCTCCAAATCCTTCTTATCAGACCTAGACATCTTCGAAAAAGATAGAACTTGCTTCGGAATCCCAAATTGATCATGAGTATCACCATTTAAACTAATACATTTCCTCTTGGGTGAACAAGAATCCTCCGAAAGAGTCATCTCCATATCAACACGCCCAGAGCTTCCAAATCCCTCGGACTCAGCAGTTATTTCGGTAGCATGACGATAATCTGATATAACAGCTGACCTTTGATTAGCCATAGAAAACTTCCTGGATTTCCCCATCATATTACGAGAGCAATTCTTTGATTCCTTTCGACCAGTGTAAACTATGGGAATAGCCGGTGCCATATGAGAAATCCCCAATTTCTGCACATATCAACTACTCCTACGAAAGATTTAAGATTTCCAGTAGAAAAACAAATTCCCTAAGATTGGAAATAGAATATTGAATTTGTAATTAGGGTTTATAAGGAAAAAAATTGGATTGAATTGCAGCGATTGTATAGTGAAGTGTTGGGTGTCGTATTATCGATTAACGAACGACCCACCCAAAAAGGGAAAAGGGGTGAAATCGAAATGTGAACTTGAATTTATCGAATCGACACCGACAACCGGCAAGCATTATCGGATTTTATTTTTTTTTAAATTATTATTTTACCACAAATTCTCACGAAAGACGGCATTTTCGAGAAACCATCTCTAATCAGGCCAACTTATTATATATTTTTCAAAATATTGTAATTAGACATTAAAAATGATGTAAGCATACATTTAAGATATTGAAAATAAGCATTAGGAATACAGTAAGTAAGCAATAAAAATAACATAAGTATGTATTAATCTCTAATTGGTTGGACTTGAGATATTTTTCTCCAAGAAACAGTCTCTCAAGAGATTAGCTATCAAGTTAATACTCCCTCCCATTCTAGCCAATAGTCCGATTAATATTTTTTGTCTTATTCACTTATCACGTGGGATTTTGTTTGATTCGTCTCAATACAACGATTATTAATATCTATTTTTTATAATTTTTAATTAAAAGAATTAGAAATATTAAAGGTTAAAATGTTGTCTGGGTAAGTGCGAAAAATCAAATAAACTAATGAGTTGAATAGGAGGGAATATAAAAGAAAAGAAAAGGAGATGAAATTAAAAGGAAGGAGAAGTTGTCACTTGTCACCTTTCCTAGAGTGGATATGGATACACACCAATTGACTTCATCATTGTAAAAATCAAATGAACTTAATAATAATATAATATTATAAATAATATTTTTTTTATAATAATATAATAATTTTGTTATAACTATTAAATTGCAATTTTTGATTTGATATTGGAATCATCAAACATAAATTAGTGAGCTATATTTTGAAATTTTTTATTTGAAAATTCGAGAATAATCCTAATCAGTAAAAGTTGAAAATATAGGTTAAATTTAATCTTAATACTATAAGCTTGATAATTTTAAATTATTTTTTCGATCTCTTCCTAATTTTGAATTTTAAAACATCACTTTTCAGTTAAAACACTCTATATTTCTATTTCGCTTTTTTATATGAGTCAAATTTTCTTGTTGTATTTTTTAAGGTATAATATTATTAGATAAATTATTTTATTATAAAATTTAAAGGTACACATATAGGATAATAAATGAGTACCATAGATTATCTTTAGCTCGAGAAGATATATAATTAAAATTGGATATGACATGAGGTTATTTATGGATAAACGCTTTAATAAATACTTACTCCCTCCTATTTATCTTAGGATACTATTTATTTATTACTCTTAAATTACATTTTATTATTAATCTATAAGTTAAAATATAGTCATGTGGGATCTTATTTGATTCGTTTTGATGTAAAGATTATTAATATCAATTTTTTATAATTTTTAATTATGCATAACTCAATATATTAAATATCGAATAAGTGCATTAAATAGAGAGTATATAAAGTAAATAGAACACTTAAGATGAATAGGAGAGAGTATTTATTAGAGTGATTCGACTTTTAACTATCTTTTAACTTCCATCCTCTATGTTTTGTACCACAAGAAGTAGATTTTAAGTCTTGCTAAGTTGTCATCTCCTCAGTTGGTAAAGAGGTTCGACATTAAATACATTATTTGTCATGTTGTTCTAGATATAAGAACTTTACTTTAATTGGTAAAGGAGTTCGTCTCTATTTTCTTTATAGGCTTTACTAAAATGTCACCACCTTTTTTGCATTGTTCGCGAATCTTTATATATTGAATTTCCTATATTGTCTTTAATGATTTTCATAAATCCTTCTTTCTAACTTCTGTATAAAAAACGCTTTGAACTAAAATTGAACATCGAAACAATATGGTTAATAAATTTTGACCATTTATTTAATTATTAGTTAAATGATATCGCAATTGATTAATATTAGGAAAATTCTACATAATAGCATCGAACTTTCATGAAACACCAGTAATAGCACTTTTGTAAGATTTTTCCTAATGGTAGCATCTAGTTTTCATACAATAGTAGTCTTTTCCGCAAAGGATTTGAATGCGAAAATGCTTGAGGCAAAGGAGTAGATGGCCTCGTAGGTCACTCGAAATGCCTTGGTCGTAACTACACAGAAGATCTTTCAAGTTTTTGACTCTTCCGAGAACTTATACCGCCTCGTTTTTTACTTCCATTACGAAGCCTAATACGGGATGTGTACAAGGCTTTTGTATCTCTTGGATGTCTCACAAAGTTCTTAGAGCCTACTCTTCCATGGACACTACCTTGTTCGGGTCCTTGTAACAAGTTTTTTAGTTTTGGATCATCGACAAAGCCATTTGAAAGCATCTCGGTGTGCAATTCCTTAGCTTTGAGCGAACAGCCACAATTCGCCAAGCCACGTATTACAGACTGGTAGTGTTCTGATGCAGGATGCACCCCAAATTGTCTCATTTCGACCCAAACCTTTAACACATTTTCAGGTTCTCTTAGTTTGAAGAATCTGTCAAAAACTAGTAAAAACGTATCGTTATCAGGCCCGACCTTACTGTTTCTCATGAGGCTCAGAATTTCAAAAGTATGTTGCAAATTCGCACCTTTCAAGAACGCTTGGTAGGTCTCACGAGTTGGTCGTACACCCTCTTGTGTCATAGCAGACAACAGATTTCTAGCCTCCTCAATTTTCCCAGCTTCACATAGAGGACAAATCAAACAATTATACGACCGAAAATCGGGTTGTAAAACCATCTCCTTGGTTTTCGTTAGAATTTTAAGAGCTTCGCTCAAACAGTTTTCGAGAACCATCACATACATAAGTGAATTGTAGACGTCAAGGCCGGGAGTCAAGCCTCTTTTATTCATCTCATCGTAGAGCCTTAGAGAATCAAACAGGTTTCCGACCCTTGAATAACACGAAATCATGTGTGTGTAGGACATTACATTAGGCATTACACAGTAACGTGCCATTTCCCTCCAGACCCTCTTGGCTTCGATAACATCAACGACAATATCACACCAACCATGAAGAATGATATTAAACCCGTCAGTCTCGAGTGGATATAGCTTCTTATTATTCAACATGAATTCCTCAGCCTCTTCGATATTTCCATATTTACATAACACGTTAATGACGGTGTAAAATGCATTCTGGTCAGGACATGCTGTCAATTTCTCCATAAAATCAAAAGTTTTAATGGCCTTCTCATGGTTATTTGCTGCTGCATATCTGAAATGGAGGAATTTGTTATATAAATACATCATTAGAAACTGAAGGATACTATGTGCAGGTATAATCAATCAATGATCAGAATCAGCTTCCAACACTATCACTACAACTAAATCAAGCTTGAAAGCAAAACCGAGATAATTATAAACCGATGACAACCCGAACCCGATTGACACTCGACTCGGTGCGAACCCAATAATGCAAATTGCCATTGCTAATCCGACGATAACCAACCGATCTAACTCGAGCATGACCCTCCGGGGTATACAACTGATAATTTACCCATTCAAAATCCGACCGAACCAAATGACACCCGTGCGAAACAGACACGGAAACCTGAATGAACACCTCTATGCAAGGACATAAACATTAGATTAGTAGTTTGCATCTCAAATGCTCCTATTTGCAGCATATTTGAAACGAGAGTATTGGGCCTAAAGTAAACCTATGTGATAAATTATAATCATGTTTTCACTAAAAATCTTGAACAATAGAATTGACCTGTAAATCTCTGAAGGTTGTTTAATCCCTCTAAAATTTGTTCACTTCTCACCCACACAAAACATGGAAAAATTTGATTTCAATTGTGCACAGCAAAAGAAAAAAGTTTATGATATAAAGTTAAGAGAACTATCGAATAATATACACCGGAAATGTAGTGTGGATCAATCATTGAAACCTTCGTCAAAAAGCAAGAAAGTAGAGTGTTTCGGCTGTTTCCCATTAGCCTTTCATTGAAAGGAAAATAGATGAACATAGCCATTGAATGGGTTTATCCTACGAGTTTACCAAGCTCGCCTATAGAGTCTACATGATTCATCAAATGACAAACTCACAAAATACGTCCTAAAAAGTCTAATTTAAAAAGAACTAAAACCAGGATTTACAAACTTCTACGGAAAACTTACAAGGAGGCATAAGTGCTCATAATCATCCAAAAATAATGTGGCGCCACACAAATGCACCACTTCATATTCAACAACTGCAATTCAATTACTAGAACACTTCTTGTAAGTTGCAGAAAGACCTGCAGACCAACATCACATTACTGATCAATGGTCACTTCACTTCCTGGCTTCAAAGTGTGCAACACTTCATATCTCTCCGTGACAATTAGTTTTCAAGGCATAGGCTTAGAGCCGATTCCCTCCAACTTATTAACTGAATTCAAAATTTCCCTTCACTCTTACTCTCACATTTTCTTAGAATGGTATATGGTTTGGCAAATAATGCTTTCCAAGGAAATTATATTCTATTTTCTATTGTTTGGTTAGACAAGAGATTGAAGCGGAGAAATTAAGGTTGAAAAGAGTTTTCTGTTTCTTTGTAAACATTTTCACCAATAATTGAAGGATAGCAAAATTTCCTCCATTTTACCATTCCCAATATCTTAATGTTTCCCTAATCTTGATATTTTACCAATCCAAACACATAAAACAATTTTTTCATTGCACATAAATGTCAAACCTAACACCCCTTAAGTGTCCCATCTACACCCTGACTCGAAATCCTAAAACAATTCCCCCCTAACCCCCCCACACACACACACAGTATCTCACTAATCTCGCCATGAGCCCATAAAGATCAACTCTACCACAAAGCAATAAGTTCCACCAAAGCCTAAAACAAAATTCTACATCATAAAGCCTGAAACCATAGCCCCCTACACACATAAACATAAACTACTGTGAAATATTAACTTGGTTCACCCAAAGTATTGAGTCTTGATGTTAGGGTTCACCCATAGCCTCAAACGAGCGGACTGTGGGCGGACTCTTTGATGCTTCTGTTTCGACTCTTCAAGTCCCGTAGCTGTTTTATTTATGCATTAAACTTTCTCTTAATTATGTATTATCATTAATGTAATTTGCACTATACATAGAGATACTACATACCGAAGGACGTAGCCTATATTTCTTATCTAATTGTAATTCTACATACCGGAGGACGTAGCCTAAGTTGGGCGAACCTCGTTAAATTTTTGTGTCGTTTATTGCATTATTATTTCCTACAAACATCGGTTTTATTGTTAGCTCTGTCACAAGACTTCACATTTTCGATCTTGGTGATATTAGAGATTGAGACACGACGTCTGATCTCTAAGACTCTAATATAGCATCGTTTTCAACTTCTAAGCCCTGTCTTCCTATATACATACTAGCCATAGTTCTTCGTAAGGTATGCCAAACTCTCATTTGTATAGAGCTACATATTGCTTAGTGTACTCCCTCATTAGCTCCTCTCTTCCTCACTAAACCTCCATTGTAATTCAATCATGTTTTGTATTTATCCTTTAAAACACATATTAATACAATACTATCCTAGGCTAGATATGGTAATATAGCTTAAGCTTGGTGAACCACCTTAAATCTCGTGTCCTTATTTGCTTGATCATTATTGTTATTCTCTACTTGCATATTTGGTTCCTACATTAACACACACCTTAAACACCCATCTAAACTCAAATTTTGTGATCTTTGGTGAGTGAGAGTGCCTCTCATTTCAGTTAACATTTAGCACAATAGTACATTTAGCACATATACTCCTATATAGTACATGAACAGCTGAAGAGTAGAAAAGAAATTAAGGACAGACCTGTCTATGATGGCAAGCATTGCTTGTCGAGTATCCACCAAACGGTAACAATCCCGAATCAGAGACCAGGCAATGTCAAACTTGTGATGAGTACCCAATACCCAAACAATCAAACCCAATAATTTGTCAGATATACAACCCCATTTTTGGTTCAATTCAAAGACTAACAAAGCCAACTTCCAATCATCCTGTAATTTCAAGATAGCCGAATAAACTTGGGTGGCATCAGAATTGATACCAGAACTAGCAAGAAAATCAATAGCCTCCTTCCTGGAAGTGCAATTCTTGGTTCTCTGAACCAGTTCGACGAGTTCACTAACACCCAGATCATCATTGTGATAGTTTGCGCTTATAAAATCATTGAAATTGAAAGGATTGTAGAGAGGTTGGACTGAACAAGGTTTGAAAGTAGAGAAAAACAGTGAATGGAAAAGAGTAAGGGAATGCCGGAAATGTGTTCGATGAAAAGCCTGAGAGAAGATGTTGGTTACATACCCAATAGGAGAAGAGGAAATCCGAGGAGATAGAGAGTGGAGAAGACAGGAAGCAAATGGTGGTCGAAGATACAATTGTCGAAGAATGAGCCTTCTCATCAGGACAACAATGGAGCTGCACAAACAAAAATGGCAGACAACGTTAATATTAAGTCATTCATGGTTTATTGGTGCTAGATCGATTTCTAATTGAATTTGGTCAATTTCGAGGGTGTTTGGCAAATGGCTAATAGTTGATTACAGTGGCAGACAACATTAATATTAATTGGTTTGCAGCTTATTTAAAAACAACTTATTCGTATCAATAAGTTGTTTCAACCAGCTAATTCACCAAACACTAGCATAAGCTAGTTTGACCACCCAACCCTCTATTTATATCGAAATAAGCTAAAATTGCTCAATAAGCTAATTTGCCAAACACCCCCCCTCATGTTTTGGACAATGGGTCGAATATTAGAAAAAAAAGTGTATGAACTTGGTCTATGCTTTTATTAGTGTGGATCAACATTTACACCCATTCTTTCACCTTACTTCAGTCCGTTAAACTTCACTCATCCACCTCATTCCTACCTCACTCGTATCCCGTCCACTCTACTTTACTTTTATACTCTTACACTTCACTTCACTTTTAAAAAAATTTTAAAATTTAAAATTAAAATTAGACTTTCAAAAACTAAAAGTAAAAAAAAAAACTACAAAACTTAAAAATTTTAAAAATTGAAATTAAAAAACAAAAATTAAAATTTACAAAAAGTTTTTTTTTCGTTATTTTGAGTATATAATAAAAAGTAAATAGATTAGGAATATAAGTGTGTAAAACTTGGTCCAAAATATTTTAATGTACACCAAGTCCACACAAGAGTTTTTCGAATATTAGTCGAGCCGAGTCAGATTCTAATACAAAAAAGTCGAGCCAAAGGATGAAGATCTAGAAACTTATACATTTGTCCAAACCAATGAAATTGTAAAACTTGTACTAATCACCTTTGTTTAACAACAACTTGGGGGCAAGTTACTATTTGGTCGAGTCAATTACGAGTCAAGTTGATGCTAGGTCATAACAATTGTAGGTTAAGTTGATTTTGGGTAAGATTAATTACGGTAGTATGTAACTCCAAGCCGGTAAAATAAAACCTACAATCCATGTTAAGGTTAAATTTGTTTTAACAATAGGTCACATATGTTCATTAACCATATATTTTTGGATGCATAATATTCATGATTAAAGTGCATGTTCTGATGTTCATAACAGTTTATTGACATCCTTATATCATCTCTACTGATTCCAAAGCCTATATAAAACTATTGTAAATCCTTGTACAACTCCTTGAATAGAGGATATTGTTTTTTCTGATTTTCAGCATTAATAAAATTCGAGCCTCGCCTCTTATATTCAAAGAAAAAGGCAACCTCCATTCCTCTAAAGCCTTATTCGAGCAGTTTGTATAGTGCAAGATTCTTGTACTTTATGAACTCCTTCATTAACCACATTAATTACATATAGTGTCGGCCCTGAGATTTTAGGGGCTCAGAGCAAAAAATAAATTATGAGCCTTAATTATGTGTCAATAATAGAGCTCTATATTATCTGCTTTTTGTTTGATAATCATGCATTTATAATTCAATAATCAGTAAATAAGATAATAATTATCGTTAATAACACTTTGACTTAGTGATTAAATACACAATTTAAATAAGGTTTCAAGTTCGAAGCATATGAAAGCAAATTTAATCAACTTTTTTGTGGGTCCTATGCACAAGCCCTTCTTGCCTTTACTTAGAGTCGGCCCTGATCACATAATAAAGTCACCATTATGGTTAAGTCTCTTGTTATGTATTTAACACCCACTCTAGTCAGCACTTAACACTAACAGGTTAAGTATGAATAATCATAACTCGGATCAACCTACAAGCCAAATTTACTCGACTCAATGAGATTCTGTGGGTTTAATCTATTCTAAAAAACTACGGTGATCTGAAGTAAAAAAAATATAAAATTTTAATGAGGTAACCCTGAGTTTTTAGCTTTTCCACGTGATGGACAAACGTTTTCTTTTTCGTGTGGGTGCCTTAAGCTTTTAACCTTTTCAACTGGTAGACAAATACTTAAGATTGTGCTTAATTTACGTTATTATTACCCAGCATAAAGAAGTTAACGTTTTTCAAAAATATATTTGAAATGAGTATTTAATTAACAAAAACATTAACATTTGGTTTACTATATAAAGAAGTTGAAAGCACGTTAGCACGAGTTCACTATCCTAATTAAAAAAAGTACTCGTCTACCACATAAAAAAGTCGAAAACTCATAGTACCTAAGAGTCGCCCAAAAAATAAGTTTACTTATAACACAAATTCTAACCCGAGATCATCAATACAATAGACATTTCAAATTTTGGAGCTCGCCCAATCTATACTATAGACGATCTGAGAAAACCTGTACTTATAAGTTATAAATAGTCTGTTTTTAAATTATCCCTACAATAGCGAACTAGAGATCGAGAGAGGTTTTTTCCAGAAACCCAGAGAAATTCAAGCTGACAACCTTTACAGTTTCATTTTCAAGGTTAGTTTTTAGAAGTATGAATTCTATGATGTTTCCTCGATGCTTTGATGACTGTTTTTGATTGATTTCTCTCTGTCTGTACTGCTATTTGTTCATTGATTACTTAGTATCTTTGTTGATATCGGAAATCGATCCATCAGCAAAATCTTGGACAATTTTTTGGATTTAGGGTTTATTATTTATCAGTTTTTAAGTATAATTTTGTATGTGTTCAGCTTTGGTATTACAATCTTTTGTAGAATATTGAATTTATACTTCTATTCAACTTGGTTAATCATGGAGTGAGTTTACTATTGTCTTTCACGAGACGTGGTTTTGACGAAGGTCGAGTATTGCATATGTTTAGGATTCTTTTACTTTGTCCTGTGATGATTTGCGTCATGCAATAATACAAAATAGATGTGTGAATAAAAAATGTAAAACTATAAATCAATGGTTTAGAAGTGAGTGTGGTATAAAGTGTAAAACTGGGGAGAATGGTGGATGATGAGTTGAGGAGCTGTTTTGAATTTCAAATTTCAGCGTTCAATAGCTTTCATTTGTACATTGAAGCATTTATGGGATTATCTTTTTGAATAGTCTCATAAATAGAGGTAGTGCAAACATTTATGTGATTACTTATTAATTAGGGGATATTGTTAGTTTCATTTTCAAAGGGCTATGATGATCATCCTTTACAATTGTTTTCTTGTTTGCAGCTTGACGCAATGGGAACTTATCTTACTAAACCTAAAACAGAGAAGGTGTCTGAAGATGGAGAAAATCATAGAGTAAGATATGGATTGTCATCTATGCAAGGGTGGCGTTCATCCATGGAAGATGCAGTAAGTAGAAATCATTGGATTTCCTATTATCAAAGAAATGTGTTTGTCTATGGACTTGATATTTGTTAATATTTGCTTGAAACTTGTGTTTACTGATCATGTTTTTGTATAATAATAACTCCACTTTAGGAAGGATAATATTAATGAACCATAATTTAGGAATGAGAATAAGAAAGTGATGTTGTGAAACTGAAACTATATACCTGGTTTCTTTGGAAAAGTCAAGAAACTAGCAAGTGTATGGATGCCTATGGAGCACTAGAACTCTAGAAGCATTATTCCACGGGTTTCTTTCAAAAAACAAGGTTTCTATCTACACTTTCATGAGTTGACTACTTCACCTAAGAGCTTGAAGTTACATTAGTTCTTTTCATATTATCCATGATATTGTTAGCTATGATGTCTAGGAAGAGGAATCTAGGAAGAGGAATTTCACATAGACCTTTGAAAACTATGGATTTGTTTGTGAAAAGCTGAAGTTTACTAGGCTTGAATGTAAGTATGGACATCTTTGAGTTGTATTAGCTACTTTATTGAGAACCTATTTCGAATTGCTTTGATTTTTAATCTAGGACCTAAGTATATTGAATATTTATAGTTATATACTACTATCTCCATCCACTAATATCTTCCCATATTTTTTTGATATTATTTCACCCAATCTTAATTTATATTTAATCTTTATCTATAACTTAAAACTATAACTTCAAAAACATATTCAAATGAAATTTTGTTTGCTTCTTTGTGTAAATTATATTAATATCAAACTATTATTATTTTTAATCATATACAATTAGAGATATTAACAATTCAAATGGTGCATTGATAAATGAGATGATGATAGTGATGATGAAGGGAGTACTATTGAAAAAGGTACTCTTCAATCAAAATCCCATCAATTGCATTTGAAGTTGCTTGAACATGGAATGCTCAATCTTTAACCCAACTAAATCTGAATCCTTGACTTGTTCCAAATGAGGGATATGATTCTGATTCGCCCTGTAAAATTAGGACATAGCATCAAAACGAAGGAAGGAATTGGAGTCTCAATTTCTTAATCCTATGACCAACCTTTCATTCTATAGCATTATGTTTAATTGTATTATATCTAATTGTTATCAAAGAAGAGAAGATAAGAAAGATGAAAAACCTAGAAGAGGAGTAGAAAAATAACAAAAGATCAACTAAAAACTCAAAAAGGGGAGAAATGGAAGAAAGAAAAGAGAAAATTTTAAAAATAAACAAGAAAGAAGTAAACAAAAATTTAAGAGAAGGAAGATTGAAATAAGAAAAACCTAAAAGAAAGAACATTGAAAATAAAAGTAGTCATAAAATCATATAGATCTTAGAGGAAGTAAAGAAAATTTGATGAATAATCTAGAAGAAGAAAATATTAAGATAAGGAATCCTCAAGAAGAGTAAAAAGAAAATCAATTATACTATACAAAAGGAAGGTACCTAGTGATGGTTGAGGCACAATTCACCAAGCGTTACAATGTGATGAACCCAGCAAGTACAGTAAGAAAGAAAAGGTAGTGAGAAGTAAGAAGAATAAGAATAGAGGGGATTAGATAGGGAAAGAGAAGAAATACAAAGAATAGAATATAGGGAAAACATAATTTAGAAAGGAGATGTATTGAGTATTACTTTTAATCATGCCCATCATATTATTACAACATATTATTTATAGCTAACATGCCTAACAACTTGTTGCTTTTTGCTAGATTAGTTATATAATATTCTTTTTCTAGAAGCTTCCTTAAAGACTATTCTACCCCTCATATTGTGGATATGGATTTATCACATACGACTCCAAGCGAATCCTTATTTTTTTGTTTTCTCTTTCACAGTCTTGAAAGCAAGAGCAAATCCTTTTTCCTTTTCTTCTTCTCTTTTTGAAAAAGACATAACTTCTTTGTGTGTAATTGTTTTAGACATATTATTAATAAATAACATTTTCTCCCCAAAAAATATTAAAACGCGAAAACAAAGATGCATTGAGCAAAAAAGTACACAAAAGTTCACGTCTTTTCGCATCTCATGGTGCGCACACTAAGAGAATCGATTTTAGTGGAGCGCACCGTGAAGGCGTGCTATTTAAAACTATGTTATGGTTTAAGTTT
Organism: Amaranthus palmeri; assembly: GCA_019776075.1. Classification (NCBI taxonomy): domain Eukaryota; kingdom Viridiplantae; phylum Streptophyta; class Magnoliopsida; order Caryophyllales; family Amaranthaceae; genus Amaranthus; species Amaranthus palmeri. The sequence continues at coordinate 672,555 of JAAKBH010000021.1, forward strand.
TCAATCTTGTGATGTGACCTTTTGCATACCTCTAGGTACAATCTCGTGATGCAGTATCCCCTATTCATATCCATCTCTAGCATGGAAAATCTACGAGCCATCTTATTGACAAAAGTTCTATCACCATTCCTTTTTCTTGTACCCTTACTCAAATCAAGCTCATAAAAGGGATAATTTGAGAACTTTTTAAAGCATATCCTTGATACGTCTCTCGATCATCCTTTTGAAATGCGGGGTAATTATTTCTAAATTATTGCTTGATCATTTTTTTGACTTGTAGGTGACTTAATGGCATTGAAAATATCCTTGTATCACCCCTAGAAAATGGAGTGGCACTCTCATTTGATTTGCCATCTTTATTCCATTTAAATGGTGCGATTCTACAAGAGTCCCCTCCTTCCTTCTTTTTGCTTATGAACAAGACCTTCAACGATATCTTAGTCTTTCGTTGTGAAAGACCCCTATACAGCTTGATGGTGTTCCCATTGACCTAGCTTTTCATGCTATATTTTATCCTAGCTTATTTTGCTAATAAGCTCCCAAATTCACTTAAGAATTTCTCTTACACTAAAGGAACGTTATTAATTGCATTGGCTTACCATTTGCGGAGAAACCTTAAAATTATTTCTTTAGGATCTAGATTTTTGTTCACCTAAAAATTAAATTATGAATTTTGTCATGTTTATCACTCATCTGTTAAAACTTTGTCAATGAACCAATTTCGAAGTTTCTGAACCTCAATAAATATATTCAGACACTCTAGATTCTTCTCTAAATCTAGTGATTAGCAAACTAAGTAACCTATGACTACAACATGGTTGTTGGTCCATTTGCCTTACAAGTTACAACGGAAACACCACTTTTTTTTTTTATTTATCTTACATCTCTTGATTTCCTTAGCTAGTTGGATAGTGGCATGTTAAAATTCAAGAATTGGGTTTGGTTTACCAATGAGTTGTTAGAGGAAGGGTAAGGAACATGTATTAACTTTTACGTGAAAAGCTAATTGAGTTATGTAATTTGGGGTTGGTTTATGGTTTGGATTTAAGTTCCCAATAAATTGATATTTATGTTGTAGGTAAACTTGTCTCTAACCTCTTTTGGACCCACACTTATGATTAATATTTTACTGCTCCCATAGCCTTTTGTAATGGAATGGATTTGAGGTTATCATAAGATTATATGACTTTGAACCTCTTTAGGACCCACATATGATTTATCTTCAGGATTGGTATTTCAGTGCTCTATAGCCTTTTGTAATGAAATGGATTTAGGATATCGAAGATTGCTTGTTTCTCATGATTTAATCAGAACCTAAGACATAATGTCTGATAAGTCTATCAACTCTAGATTCAAATCATGGGAAAAACCCATGTCGAGATCGTGATTGTGGTAATGGTCTGCATCTTGACTTACAATGTTGTGGAAGTGACAACTCAAAAGTCACACGTGCTACAACACTCTTCTTGGTAGCTCTTTATGGGACATGTTTTTAGAACTTTCTAAAACATATATATAAATTAATAAACCATTTGACGTTATTTAATCATCTCATTTTTTAACCCTTTTTGAGAGGGGGTCGGGGTATGAATGGGGATTTCTCAACAATTTCCTGTACTATGAAGTGCATATTCCAATTTCGAATGCTAGGTGGAAAATGTAGAATAACTTGTTTTACTTGTTTACAGCATGCAGCTCTTCCAGATTTGGACAATTCTACATCTTTTTTTGCTGTTTATGATGGTCATGGAGGTAAGTTGTTATTAGCCTGTAACTACCAAAATTATTTCCATCACAGTACGCTACCATCACACTTTTCTCCCTTCATGATTATTGTTTCCTTGTTACCTTTTCTTTTCTAGTCACTCTTATGCAAGTGGGTTGCGAGAAAATAAAATGGGTCCTGGAAAGGTTTTGGACTAGATAGTTAAGATATGGCTCAATGTGGGTGTAAGTTAAACAAAGTACTGTAGCAATGAGACTTGTTAGGTGGGTAATGTTGCAAATCACTCTTACAACACAGTAAAGGATCAAGGACCTGAACTAGATGATTTAACTGGAAGATATGATTTGCTTTTATATACACCAGGACTGAAGCTTCTCTACTGATTTAGATCCATGTCTTCGTTGTTATATGCATCTGTTTCTGTAGATGTTGATAGCATTTTCGTCGGCCCTCTATAAATCCTTATTTCTAATTGAAACAGAGAAGAAGAGATCCGTTCCTTGAAATATCCATCCGTGCATTTTGTTGGAAAACTTACTTCCTTCATGAATTTCCTTCTCCTTCCTTCACGTTCTTTTTTATGAGGCTGAATGAAAAACTTAAATTTGAGTGGAAGAAATGCGAGGTATTTGAGGTGGGTAAATCATTTTATGAGAGTTGAATTTAGTGGAAGAAATGTAAAGGATGTCTCTGGCATCTGTAGTCCACCTTCAATGGGTTATTTTATTGCATCCATATATATATGTGTGTATGGTACTGGTACATGAGTCTGAGGGGGATAAGGTCAGATGCTACCCCTCATGAACGATTGAATCGCCCCATTTCTTTTTTTTTTCTTTCCAACCTCTCTCCCTCCATGATCAATATGTGAGAAATTTGATTCATTTTGTTAGTAGGATGATATATGCTAGCTGTATGCCAATTGCTATCCATATAGTAGTATGCCATGTGAACCCATTAAGAACTGTGGAATCTAGTTTCAACAGTTGTGTTCTCTATCTATCTGTTCTTTTTTCTTCTTTTTTTTTTCCTTTTTGTCTTATTTTCTATTTTTTGTGTCATCACAATGAATGTTGTACTGAATTTAGGACACATACTGATTTTCTTTCCATGCTGATGAAATTTGTCAAATGAGTGCAAAGGTGCTTTTGTCTTTATTGGGGACGAAAATTGGTGACATGTAGGTGGTAGGATGAACACATTCTGCAAAAGCATCTCCTATTTGTTTTCATGGCATTTCTCCTCTTTTTCTTTGGAAATTAAAATGAAATAACACATAACTAACCCAAAACAGATAAAAGTATGTGGGAAAAGAATAATTAAATGTCGAAGACATATTCTGCATAAATTGATTGATAATAGAATTTCTTGTGATAGCTTTAGGCCAACTTTAACATTCCTTTGTTCTCTTTAATACATCAATGAAGGATTTAGCCAAAAGAAATTTGTTTGTTCCCAACTTTTTTTTTAAATACTCTTCTCATTCTGAATGTAAAAGAATGTTGCACAATTAATCTATCTAAGTCGAGTACTGGTATCTAGCTAGTAGATAATATTTTTTTGTAATGAATTGCAATTCTAAAGTTTGAATCTATCATTTGGCAGGAAAAGCGGTCGCTAAGTTTTGTGCGAAATTTCTTCACAAGGAGTTACTTGCTGATGAAGTGTACTTAGCTGGAGATTTGGCGAAATCGTTTCAAAGAGCTTTTCTCAGGTTATTTTCTTATGAGAAGAGTGCAACTTAATTTTTCGAAAGATTAACCGGAAATTTCTAATTCAAAACAGGTTGCTTTTAATACATGTACCACGAGTCTTAAATCACCTTACATATGTTTCCTCTGTTTTTCTTAGTTGCTAAACTTGCATCAAATTTTTTTTTCCATCTGATCTTGTATATTAAAATAACAGTGAAATTAAGTGTAAGTGTAATGGAATGGATTGCCATTACAAGGTTTTGGGACCTTGTCCAACGTCGGTTGTATGGGCAACTAATGTTGGGTTTATAGAGCAAATGAGCTCCTTCACAGTTTCACCTACTAGGCTAGTCTTTTGGGTGAGTTTTCTCGTTTGTTCTATCACAATGGTATCAAAGTCAACTCGGAGTGGTGACCTGGGTTAAACTTGTCGCGACCAACGAGGATCCAACTCGGAGGGTTGTCCTGGGTTAAGCCAACCGTGACCAACAAGGACGTTGGAATTTATGGGGATTCGAATGTAATGGAATGGATTTGAGGCCATTACAAGGTTATGGGACTGTGTCCCGCATTGGTTGTATGGGCAACTAATGTGGGGTTTATAGAGTAAATGAGCTCTCTTACCTACTTGACTAGTCTTTTGGTTGAGTTCTGTTGTTTTTTCTATAACATAAAGATATTTGAACTACTACAATGGGTAGTACGCATGCAGGAAGTGTATTGAGTAAAAAACAAGAAACTTTTTTATAATAGGGGTAGTATTTTCTGAGCATTTTTGCAATAAAACTACTACTCTAGTGCAATTTAGAGCCCTTTGAAATTACCAACAATAAAGAAAGACATATATGGTGCTCTCATGCAATAAAACTATTTATATATGAATGGTGTACTTAAAAGATGGAGGAAGTTTATATATACATGCATTATACATATACTTAGAACCAAAATTAAAGGTGGGTTTGGGTTTGATGTGGTTGTGGGTGACGTAAACTTATGTCATCAGCTATACATTTGATGTGTGTACATCCTGCTCGTTCTTTTGTCCATATATTATACCTTTGCAGAATGGATGAGATGATGTCTACCAACAAGAAGTGGAGAGAATTGCTCTGGGATGACATACCAAAAGCTGATGATGGTCTTGATGATGAATTACTTTTAATGGGAGGTGGAAACGAGGATGAGACTGATCCAATATCAAAAGAGGTGGATGCATTATATACTGGGCAAACTATTTTATATATTTTTTGATAAGATTTGAAATTAAAGATTTTTCTGATTTGTCTGACTTATAAACATAACCAAATGAATCAATGTTATACCTATTTGAGGAGTCAACTACTTGGCTTTATCCTAGTGTAGGAACAATCTCAAGCTCTACAAATCCCAAGACTGAACAACCTACTAAAAGCCCAGTAAAACTAACATTTGCAACCCCTTATTGATCGACCTAGACTAAGACTGACCGATTGAAAAACCGACTCAAATGAAATTGAATTTGATATTAAACCTATTGGATAGCGGGAGTGAAGAATGACATTAATATTGGAATTTTCTGAAGTATATAACAATATAACAATATATAGGAATGAATGTAGGAGATAACGATGATCATTAGAATTGATGTTTATAGTTGTAGATTATTACTAGCTAGGGATTAAGGCTCTGGCATTTTTTAATCATGAAGTTGAAGTGCCATGCAATGATATGCTGAACACCTTTTAGATATTCTGGTTTTCTCAACCCTTATAAATTACAACCTAAGCAATTGGTTTGAACTTCTATTGTTACAATATAAGCAATTTGTATGAACAATTTTTTTTGGTATCTGATTCTCATTTGTTTGATTCATCAATCAGGATCCTGATTCTGATTCGGACGAACCATCTTCTGGATGCACAGCTTGTGCTGTAATAATTCGAGATAACACTTTGGTCGTTGCTAATGCTGGTGACTCTCGCTGTGTAATATCAAAGGGTGGTCAAGTAATTCTCATTCTTTCACTGCTTTCTCTCTTTTTGTGTGTGGAAAGCATATGCACATGGATGTGACACTCGCTTTTTTCTATTGAAGAACTAATGAAATGATTGTTTGTAGCTTCTTTTTTCTTTAATACTCCCACCTATTCACCCTAAGTGTCTCATTCTAAATGTCTCATTTTTTTTTTAGTATGTTACCTTTACTAATTTACTCCTACTAGACTTAACTTTTTCACACCTTTACACCTACTAACCCACTTTACCCCTATAAAAATTCAAAAACATGTAACACCTTCGGTTCCGCCGGTTCTCAAGACGTATTTTAGGAAATATAAGAAGGGTGGGGGAAATAAATAAAATGTATTAATAATAAAGTCTTAGGGGGTTTTATTTTTAATTGCTTAGGTGGCATCTTTAAATGCTTAGGGGGTTTTGGCTTTTATAATTGTAGCTCTATGTAGTATAAATAGGGCATCATGTAAACATTAAAGGCTGTCCAGAAATTGAATAAGAAGAGGAATAAGAAAAGGAGTTCCAAAAGCTCGAAATTGTGAGGGAGTTTACAAAGCACTCTAAGCTTTGTGTTCAATCTTTGTGTTTCTTTTGTGTTCTTTATTCTGTTTCTGTGTGAGAAACGTCTTGGCGGTAGGGTGTGTTACAAAACACTATACTTTTTTCTTTCACATGTGGTTCCATTTGACCATCTAAAAAATGGTAAAAAGTCAAATGGGACGCATTGGATGATATGGAGGGAGTATAAGGTTTGTTGCTGCCTAATGCATTCTTTGTTGGGTTGATTATTGCCTTCATTTAACTGTTGCTGACATTTTTGGGGGTTTGGGTTGTTCTTTTGGTATTGTTTTGGGAGTAAAGGGTATATAATTTCATTGCAGGGTATACCAGGTCCATTAGTTGTCACTTATGAATTTTTTTAATGTTATTTTGATCAAGTTTATGTACCTTGCGCAAGCATTCATATTACTTATTCTCATGCTGCAATGGTTCAATGATTCATACAGGCATATGATGTATCCAAGGATCACAAACCTGAACTTGAGGCTGAGCAAGAAAGGATTTTGAGAGCTGGAGGCTTTATCCACGGTGGAAGGATAAATGGATCTCTAAATTTGACCAGAGCCATTGGTAATTAGCATATTCATTGGAGCTATCTGTCCTTTAGAAAGTTTCCGGCATTTTTGTTGTTTTGCTTTTCGGGCTCGAGTAACCCTATTTTGTGCAGGAGACATGGAGTTCAAGCGTAATAAAATGTTGCCAGCAGAAGAGCAAATAGTGACTGCAAATCCAGACATAAGCATTGTATGTTAACGTTTCATGACCAAGTTACTTAATATCTTGTATATAGTCTGGCTTTGGCTTGAGAGGAATTTAGTGTGTCAAGAACTGATATCATAAACTATTTTCTAGTTAAATTGAAAGTTTATGACTCAATTTAAGGAAATTGTGATATTTTACCTGCTGGGGAACCGTTTTCGGGCTCTAAAATTTCTTGATTTCTTTTTGTGCTCATCTTCAGGTGGATCTCTCTGAAGATACAGAGTTTATTGTGCTTGCCTGTGATGGAATTTGGTATGTGCTTTGTGCTTGGATCTTTTATAGACCTTTTTAAACATTTTTAGTAAAAGTTGATAGTGTTTTGTTCTCTACATAGGATAATTGTTTTAGATGTCTTTTTGGTAAGATTTGAAGTTACCCATGCACATGGAACATGATAGCACTGTGGTTTCTAATGCTCAATTAGCAGTCCTCTGAACGTCGTTTTGCGGATTTGTACTGCTAATATGGGTTACTGCCTGTTGCCTTCTTTAACTGTGGCCGCTTTGGTGCACAGCCGCACAGGCACACAATGCATACTGTGTGTCACATATAGATTGTTATTCTGTTTGTTTTTAATATCTTTGCTTAGAACTGCACCACTTATGATATTATTAAATAGACTTTTGATTTATCTAAATTAGTCTTACACATGAAATTGAATTACATTTACTAGTTTGTTACTGACAAAATGTTATTTCTGAATTTTGTAGGGACTGCATGTCAAGCCAAGAAGTGGTAGATTTTGTACACGAACAATTAAAATCGGTAAGACCGTCAACATCAATTCATTATCCAACTGTCATTATGTGGCTCGACCTTGGCAACCTGGGTGGGGTTTGAAAAGCTCTGATGCACGCAACCTTACCCTTGTTAGTGATAATAAAAAAAGACCCTTGATAACAAACGTCATTTGCACCTTCACAGAAATAAATTATAATCGAAACCGAAGAACTAAAAATTTTCGGTCAATCGAAATAAGGGACCAAAAATGTGTGTTCCATCCTAGTACTTAACTGCTACTGTTTGTACTGATGCAGCAAACCAAACTTTCGGCCATATGTGAACGGATAATGGATAAATGCCTGGCGCCTTCGGTTGGTGGTGAAGGTTGCGATAATATGACAATAATATTGATTCAGTTGAAGAAACAAGCAACCTCGAGTTCTGGCACTAGGGATGAACATTCTATTACTGATAAGCCACAAGAAAATAGTTAAAAGAAATGTTTTGATTTTGTAGATTTTATCTTCCCCTTACCATATTTCCTGTGCATATTATCTTTTTCTAGTTCTGAGTTACATAGTAATTACTAATTACAGGTTTTGATAAATTGATGCTTTCCATGTTTAAACATATTGTTGTACTTATTTTCTAGTTGAAGATACATAGAGAAATTGGGTGCTTTTAAAAAGATTTTAAAATGGCAAGTACTTGTCCTTAATATTTTTGATATATATGAAACACCAAATTTATTGAGCTAATATTATGTTTAGGTAGCAAATTAAAATAAAAAAAAGGAAGTGACGGGGAAGAAGAGGAAGGGAAAGGAAGGGGAGGGGTAGGAGGGAGGGTGAATCTTATTTGTTGAGAAGCGAAGGGAAGGGAAAAGAAAGAAAAATACGCATTTTGCTCTGAATTTTTTCAATTTAATAATATATTTGGATAGCAGCTTTAGAGAGAAAAGAAAAGGAGGGAAGGAATATGAAGGGAAAAGAAATGGATTTTAAGTCGGGAAATAGACTTTGACAAAATATATATAATTGGGCCGGCTCAATAAAATGCGTCTCACAAGTGAGACAGTTTCACCTAAGTTTTTGCGAGAGTAAGGTGTAGTTTGTTTTGAAGAGAGATATTTTGGAAAAATAAAATTGCAAAATTGAGAAAATAGTATGTATGAGTGAGACATGAATGGTGTATTTGTGGTGAGGCTGAGAGTGTTGGAGAAAGTGGAGTAATTCTCTGACTCAAGGTTGAGCAATGACCACAGAATTAGTTAGTGTTGAATGGGAAATGGGAATTCAGATTTGCTATGGGCCAAAACTCAAAAGCCAGGGATTGTTGCATTCACTAATCACTATTCAATATTCACTTGTTTGAGTTTGACCATTTGTGCACTCCAATGGCCAATTCTACACTTTTTATGTTTTTATAATATTAATAATAATAGTATATCTCTCTTTTTCATTCAATTTATATATTGAATTATACACGTCTAAATATTATAAATAATTAATACTATGAAAGTATGCGATTAGACGATTTAAATAAGATCCCATTTGACTATATTTTTTCTTACATGTTAGCCACAATATATAAAATAAGTTTGAACAATGAATAGTATCGATAACGAAAATGTAGCGAGTATTTCAGATCGGAGGAAATAAATAATAATATATCCCTCTTTCCCGTTCAATTTGCATTGCATTTTAGTTTATCCTACTTAATTTGCGTCATTTTTATTGTTTATTCATTCTATTAATCTGTTTGTATATTTTAATTCTCTTTTAATTATGTGTGCATAATTCATTCTATCAATGTAAAATAGTACTTAAACATATCAATTAATGTAAAATTTTCAATAACAACATACAATTCATTACTTATCACTGTCAAGTGTTAATTATCACCAAATAAGCATCAATTATGACTTTATCTTGTTTTTATTATGATGTTAACTATATCAATTATAAACAAAATAAATAAACTACATAACAACATACAATTCAATACTTATCATCGTCAATTATATTAGGTAAAAATTAATCACTTTAACATTAAAATTAATCACTTATAGGTTCAAATTGAAAATTTTTACTTTAATTGATATATTTAAGTACCACTTTACGTGAAAATTAATATCTTTAAGGTGAAAATTAACATCATTAAGAGTAAAATTGAAAAATATCCAAAAAATGAAATAAAAACTAATGGACTTCATATTAGACATCCTCTTATTCTAAAACGGTCTTTCCCAAAATATGCTGCTAAAAAAATTAGTTGACGAGGCAAACTCATGTATTTCCCATTTGGTGACAACTCAAAATCCGTCTTGGAATATTCGCATTTTATGCAATGAGGTGGCCGTTATTTCCTCCTTTCCCATGAAGCACACATCACTCACGTGATCCCTCTTTTTTTTTTAATTTTTTTTTTCATTGCCAAAAAAAACAATTTAAAAATAACAATTACAATTTACAACCTTCGAGAAATCCGCCCTACCTTCTTTCCTTTGAATCATTTACCTGTTTTCCCGGTCATCCTTCTCCTCTCACCTCTCCTTTAAATAAAATCCAAATCCCTTTTTCTTCTCGCTCTTCTCACTCTTTTATCATTTTCACCAAACACTCTCAACCTCATTTTTCATTCCTCCATTACAATGGGTACGTCATTTCTCTTCTTCATTTCTCATCTATTTTATTCGATTTGATTTGAATTTCTTTTGTTTTTAACTTAATCTGAAAAATCTGATACTGATAATCTTTTTTTTTGTTTTTTAATCGATGTTTTTGAATCTGCAGCTAAGGTTAAGATCGGAATCAACGGTAATACTGATATCTAGATCTTTATTTTTCGTTTTATTTGTGTTTGAGATTTGAATCTGAGTTAATCTGGAAGTTTTAAATGGATTTGCTTAGGATTTGGAAGGATCGGTCGTTTGGTTGCTAGAGTTATTCTTCAGAGGGATGATGTTGAACTTGTTGCTGTTAATGACCCCTTCATCACCACTGATTACATGGTAACTGATTTACTTTTTATTTTTGTATACTGTTTTGATGATATAGGTGTAGATCTTTGCTAATTTATGGTTTATGGTGTAGACATACATGTTTAAGTACGACACTGTGCACGGTCAATGGAAACACCATGAGATCAAGGTTAAGGATGAAACTACTCTTCTCTTCGGTGAGAAGGCCGTCAAAGTCTTCGGTCACAGGTATGTTTTATCTGATCTAAGCTCTATTTAACATTCTGTACGTTATTCTTGTGTATAGTAATGTTTTGTGAAACTGCAAATGTGAATGATAATATGCTTGTGTTGGTGGTGTAAATCAGGAACCCAGAAGAGATCCCATGGAAAGATGCTGGAGCTGATTTCGTAGTAGAATCCACCGGTGTCTTTACCGACAAAGACAAGGCTGCTGCTCACTTGAAGGTCTTTATCTGATCTATGCATAACTATCTTTGTTTGGTTTAATGGCGTATGCATCGTGTCGGATTATGCTACCTTTTTTTTTTCAAATTTTGTGTCATACTGAATGACTTTTACTCAAATATTTGGTAAAGCTATAGTACTAATAGTAGCTTTTATATTTGAATAGACTAGATCTCAGTGATTTTAGCTGTGTACTTATTGAATTGTCAATTGTCAGTGAATTGTTTTGTTTGCATTGAAAAATTACAGAATGTGCTACATCTTTTTAGCTGCTCACTTCGTATTGGTGTTATATTCAACTTGATTCGGTGTTTCTTAGATTTAAGTTTCATTTCTCAAGTATTCGGCCAACGAATATTTTTTGAGTTGCTTTGACATTTTAATTTATTGACAGTGTAATTTTAAATTTACACTTGTCCACTTATAGTGTGATGTTCTGTGCAGTTGTGGTGGGTTGTACTGAGTATGTTGCTGTCTTGCATTATTAACATTATAAAATCAAAATCTGCATTTGCCTTTATCGCACCATAAGATTATTTTGTATTTCGTTGTATTTAGTTCAGAATGCAAGTGTGGTAGTAGATTAAAATTGATATAGAGACGTTTTGTTTTTTATTCTTTGTATACAAAACTGAGATATTACATGTATTTATATTATGTCCTAAAACTAACATCCCACATTAATTAAGTGTAACAAACTCACTTAAAAAACAAACAATCTTTTATAAAATGATTTTATTTTCATTGACTTTTTCTTACAGTAGTAGTGTCATTGCCCATACTTTGATATTGATGGTAGCCTATGGTCAACTGTAAAATTGTGAGCCTATTTACATATCACTTATCGTCCCTATTAAGGTAATATACTCCATGCTAACCTTTCCTTCATGGCTCATTTGATTTTTGGTATCAAATTGTGGTAACGCTAATGATAAGTTTACTGGTCATGATTGTGTTATTTTTTTTATTCATCTCATTGTCTTCACAAATTAACACTACTGAGGTAGTATTAGGTGATAATGAATAATTGTGTATGAAAGATTCTTCATCATCAAAGTTTCATCACCACGATACTTTTTATGAATATTAACATCGGAAATCATTTCAATTACCGCCATTTAGTACCAACAATTTAAACAATTTTTGAACTTAACTTGCGAACAAGCATTCTAGGAAATGTCTCGGTCATATAAGCTATTTGCAATTAATAACAATGGTTGAACTTTGTATTTAAGTGGTCAAGATGTTGAATGCAACCTACTTACTTTTTGGGTTTTTAGAATATGGTTTTCTTCTATTTCTGCATAGTTGTGCCTTGTTTCAATTTTTTGTATGTGATTTTTGGGCAAGTGCAGAATTGTTGATGCTTTTGTGATTTTTGTTTGATCAGGGTGGTGCCAAGAAGGTTGTCATTTCTGCTCCTAGCAAAGATGCTCCCATGTTTGTTGTTGGTGTTAATGAACATGAATACAAGCCAGAACTTGACATTGTTTCCAATGCCAGTTGTACCACCAACTGCCTTGCTCCCTTGGCCAAGGTTTGTGTCGTTCTCCCATGGTAGTTGTCTGATTACCCTATGTCCCTACTCGACTATTGAAAACTTAAAACGCGTCTTGTATATGGTTCAGGTTATCCATGACAGGTTTGGCATTGTTGAGGGTCTCATGACAACTGTTCACTCCATCACTGGTTAGCCTTACTTCGACTACATGTATGATGTTACCATTTTAAAAATTGTTATTGGCGTATTAAACCCTTATAATTGTTTGATTTCAGCCACTCAGAAGACTGTTGATGGTCCCTCTGCTAAGGACTGGAGAGGTGGAAGGGCTGCTTCCTTCAACATCATTCCCAGCAGCACTGGAGCAGCCAAGGTATTTTTTTTTATACAATTAGCTCAATATTGCTCATTATATCCTTCCTAGTATTTTGTGGGCGATTATATGTAGTTCGAACTTTTTGAGCATCTACTTATAATGTTATGTAACATCATCCAATAGGCTGTCGGAAAGGTTTTGCCAGCTCTCAACGGAAAATTGACTGGAATGTCTTTCCGTGTTCCCACTGTTGATGTCTCTGTTGTCGATCTTACCGTCAGACTTGAGAAGTCCGCTACCTATGATCAGATTAAGGCTGCTATCAAGTAAGCTACCTTTACTTCTCAACTCTGGAGTATATTTCTACAACACGTAGCTCTTTTTTGCTCATCGACTTACATCTCATTCTTGGTACACCAGGGAGGAATCCGAGGGCAAGTTGAAGGGAATTTTGGGGTACACTGAGGATGATGTTGTTTCCACCGACTTCGTTGGTGACAACAGGTAAGACACCATTCTCCTTATGAACCCTATAACATTTGTATTCCGTACTCTCGTTTACAATAATCAGTTCATGACCTAATGAATGTGCATCTGGTGAATTCAGGTCAAGCATCTTTGATGCCAAAGCTGGTATTGCTTTGAACGATAACTTCGTTAAGTTTGTATCTTGGTATGACAACGAGTGGGGTTACAGGTAAATACCATATCAAATCTTAAACTCGACTTCCAACGTTCAATTAAATCTAACAAGACTCAACTCGATCAACTCAACTTCGACTTAATTTAACAAGTGTCTTATTGCTATGCAGTTCCCGTGTTGTCGACTTGATCGTCCACATGTCAAAGGCCTAAGTAAGCGGCTTCTCGGTGTTGATCTCGGCATGCATGCTTTGATGCAGTGTTAATCCTAAATTGTTCAGAGATAGTTGTCTTAGAATAAAGCGGGATTTTGTGATATTAAAACTTTTGGAGATTTCGTTTTGTTTTGTTTATTACTTATTATTAGTAGGTGTTGCCAATTGGCATATTGGATTGGGTTGTCTCCCTTTCTGCTTTGTCTTAAAATTTGATATCGAGTATGTGGTCTATAACGGAGTGTTATCACTACCTTACATATATGGCCCTTGTTTTTGTTTTCTTATATTTTCTCTAAATAATATCGAATTTGTCCAAAATTCTTAAAATTAATTTCTTTGTTTTTTTTAACTCTCTATACTTATATAATAATCAGTCATTATCATTATACCCATGAGGACAGATAAAAGACAATGGATTATGCTCTTGTTGCAAGTCATATCCACATCCGTTTTGATTCTTAGAATTTGGGTCTAATTTTTTAAGATCATTGAGCAAAAAGAAAGAAATAAATTGACTTAAAAATAAGTGATAAAAATCAAACCAGATTGAACAAAACGAAAAATTATGAATGTAGAAAGAAACAAACTCTGTTTTTTTTCTTTTTATTTACTTTTTGAATAATTTTCAATGTCAATTTAAACCTCTATATCTCAAAATATATATAATAAAAAACTTATAAAAAATACATAATAAAAAAGTATACATTAAGATAATTTAATGAGATTTGATATAATATATTTTATCTTTTAAATATGTCTCAAAAGCATTATTTAAATTTCTGTTTCTTTAAGGTGGAATATTTCAAATAGAAAAAACAGAGTATGGAGGGAGTAGTAAAAATGTGTCTACAATTGCAAACCCAAAGATCTAGAAGAATTTAAAATTTAACAATGGCATCTAGGTTAAAACACTCAAAAAGATGAGCAATTCTCATTATTGCCAGCAAATGATCAATGTTAATTAAAAGTTTTTCTCCGAAGAAAACTAAAGATGAATTCGGATTTAAAGTAGTCTCACCGTGAAGTAATAGCAACCGAATTAGCAAATTTCACTTTGATGCAGTTAATTTACGGTTTAGACATAATTTTAAGCAGACCTAAAATGCGGGGTTCTGGTTTGATTTCATGTTGTTTAATTGAAGGAAAAGTTATTATTATTAAATTTTTTTTTGAGTTAAAACCTGTAGCTTATATTAGATCGAGATCGACCAAGGCCCTAAAGTCGTTGGGAAAAAGTTCCATACAAATCTTTTCGAAAGAGATACACATATCCCATCTAGCAACAGAGTGAGCGACAGTATTTCCATTCCTACGTACAAGCTACAGCCTACAGGAAAGCTAACAATATAAGAGCTTAGAACATGCACATATATAGCATAGATTGGAGAAAGGCCTGAGACCTTCTGCATGCTATCTTTTTGGATATTTTTAAAAGTATATCTTGTATAGTTTGAAGTTTGCTTTTTTTGATTGTCTATTATGATTTGATAGGCATTTCAATTATGTTGTTGGTTCTTAGTTTTGAAGTCTCTTATTCTCCCTTATATCATCATTATCATCATACTCAGTGTATTTCGCATATAGAAAACTATGGTCAGGGTTTAAGGAGGGAAGAATGACGGCAGCTCATACCCATAGAGGAGAGTACGGTCAAAGAGTCTATCGGCTCAAAAAAGGTCTTCCAAGAGAAAAACCTGCAACTACTCAGAAGTCTGCACGCACAAATAACTAAAAATAAAAAAAAAGTAAAGAAGAAGGTAAAGAGCAATAAGTAAAGGCAATGAATAGAATCAAACGATAGGTAAGAGTGATCTTCTTCTCCCTTCCGTTTTTTGGATAAATAGTCAATTAAAGATTTCTTCAATACTATATTTTTATTGACGAAGTGATTAATTTTATTAAAAAAGTAGATAATGCCCGTGCAATGCATGTTTTTGTTAAATTTCTGACATATTTATATAAATAAAAATTTAAACTTTACGGCTTTATGTTTTACCCTTCTTAAAATATTATATACTCATTTAATAAATAATATTATAAAGATTTTATAAATAATTATAAAAAATAAAATAAAATATAGGAGTGTGTTTTTGTAATACATTAAAGGAAAATTTACTTTTAAAAATCCGACCTTTGGGTCGTTCTCTTCTAAAAATCCGACCTTTTGATTATTTTCTAAAAATCCCACCTTTGCACCCCATCTTCACTTAAAGTACACAGCCCATTGTCTAACCTGAAGAACCGGTTAAAATGAATTTTATAAAAAAAGTTTGGATTTTTAGAAGAAAACAACCCAAAGGTCGAATTTTTAGAAGAGAACAACCCAAAGGTCGAATTTTTAGAAGAGAACAACCCAAAGGTCGGATTTTTAAAAGTAAATTTTCCTACATTAAATGATGTGACCTAAAAATAAAAATCAATCAATATAAATAGAGAATTGAAAAGTCAAAGATACAGACATTAGTCATAAAAACAATAACATCATGATTGCGTTTTAGAGGGAAAATTTTTATTAAGATAGTGAAACGTAAGCAATTTTAAAAAGTGATAGTATCAGCAGTGTTTTGTTTTAGTAATAGTTATTATTATTATAGATAGGTTATAGATATTTATATTTTTTGACTGTTTTATGATAGTTGAAATAGCGTTGTTAGAATATACCTATAAATTGTGTTGTTTCATTCATTAGGAAATATACAATTTTGGTTATATTCTCTCTTTTTCTTCTATTCACTTATTCAAGAAAATATTTTCTTCACACCTCAAGTAATGAGTGTGCATTGCTTTTGGTGTGTGTATTAACCTTGAGAAAGTCCCGTCTATTCACACTTATGATAGTCGAGAAATAACTTTCTTAATGCAACGACAAGTTCGTGTCACACCATACATTTTCATATCAAAGATATGCTAAACATAACTCTAAACACATATCTCATATACAAATGATATGCATATGGAGTATTTCTTGACATATATTAAAAAAGAAAGGGAGGGAGTATTATATTGTCTTACATTCTTACTATTTTTTGACTTTTCTATTTATATAATATTTATATATTTAGTATTTAATATATGTAAAATACGTTATTGACTTACAAAAGGTTTAAATGTGAGAAATCAAATATATTTTTTTGACCCATTAAGGACCCTGACCCATCAGACTCGAAGGGTTTGGGTTTAGGTCTTAAAATTTTAGGCCCTTAGGGTACGAATCCAGATCTATAAAAAATAAGCGAGATTCGGGTCCAAATCTAACCAGACCCATTCCAGACCAGCCCATGACCATTCCTATGTGTTGTTTTTTTCATACTGATACAATTATCTGGGATTGATTTGGAAGCCTTGATTTTGTCTCAATTTTCTGTAAAATTTTTATTTATTGGTAATGAATAAAATTTCATCTACCAAAAAAAAAAAATATTTTTTGTGATGTAAGTTGGTTGGTTGTTTGGAAATGGTGAGATTTCTGTTGATAGATTTTTTAAAGTGACTTTTGTGGGTCGTTGCACCTTTTGAAATGGATTTGGAATTGGCCAAGCTTTTCATCATTTCGGATTGGTTTTTAGCGTTTGTTGTTTTTGGCTTGAGTATGCTTTTATTAAGTTTTCCGCTAGTGTTTTGAGAGACATCTTTTAATCTCAGTCAATAAATTTAATGGGGGTGTTTGGCATGCAATTGGCTTTTGATTTAGCTGTTTGGTTGACTTTTGACTTGTTGGTTGATCAAACAACCAAAAAAAGTGTTTGGTAACTGGCTTTTAAAGCAGCTGAAAAGCTGGCTTTTAAGCCAAAATGAAAAAGCTGCTTCAACTAGCTTTTTGGGTTGGCTTTTGGCTTGTTGGCTTACTTTTTCTGTAATAAACAACCAACAACCAATATTCAAATTTTCCAAATATCTCCACAAAGCCAACAAAACAGCCAACATTTCCAACTGGTCAAACAAGCCAACCGCCAACAACCAACAACCAATTGCCAAACACCCCTAATGTCTATTTACATTATTTTTAATGCCTACTTATCGTATCCTTATTTGAATGTCAACTTACATTATTTTTAATGCCTATGCATGGTCTAATTTAGCTCATAATATTTTCAATTAAAATAGTATATATTGACCTGTTTGAAAAACCAAATAATAACTTAAAAGTGATTAAAAAGGATATGATTTTATAGAAATGGTACAAGGTTTAATAAGAAGAATCTTTTTCTTATACTTCATCTAAGATTCCACTTCAATGTATCCTTTTATTATAGAAACAAATATCAAAAATTGTTAGATACTAATATTAATTTTAGGAAGACAACTAAGATAAGATTAGCCATACCCCTATGTATATGGGAACCAAACTTGATCAATCACTAAGAGTGCCACCTAATACTCACTCACAAATAATAAATCACTCTTTGTTAATGACTAATTATTATTATATCAAATAGAATTACAACGTAACATCAACCGATTCTATAAATTTGGAGAATTAACAAGTTTTTCAATTTAAAAAAGCATTAAGAACTCATACATTTTCTTAAGATTTTGTTTTAATTTTCAAATAAATACATATCTTACTTTTGTAATATCGTTTATTTCTCTATTTTTAATGAAATGACAAAATATATAAGATATAGACTACAAATAATATATTTAGAACACATACACACAAGAATATAATAATAAACCATATTAAGCGTAAAAAACAAAGTCTCTAGGAAAAAAAATTTAAATTATTAGTTTTGACGATTTCGATCCTAGACATGATCTAGACCATACTATCATCATTCATTATTATAGAAAAATTACTTACAGCCTTTTGTTAATATTTTTACAATAATACGAATTATTGATTAACCATGAATAATACTAACTTAGAGAGCTATTTTCCTAGAATAATGGCAACTTTAGTTTATTAGCTAATATACTAATTTATTTTTGTTTTATAATCACCTAAAGTTTGATTTTTAACATGTTAGTGATTTTTTGGGAAAACCCCCCATTAAATTGGTATATTATATTATATCCATATGCATTCTTGTAATATTTATCTTATGTAGAAGTATAGGGATAACGCTTGTGTGTGAGAAGATGCAAACTTGTGGAATTCGCTGCAGCCGCACTCGTTCCTATCAATTGCAGAATCAAAATCTTATCTTATTCTTTCTCAAGCCGTAGGACTCTTTGACCGTGCTCTCTTTTATGGGTATGAGTTGCCGCCGTCTTTCCCTCCCTAGACCTTGACCATAGTTTTCTATGGGGCGGGATATACTGGATATTCTGTTCTGATGATGATGAACCCTTTAAATTGGTATTATTCATGGTTATTTAAAGAATGATATTGTTGTAGGAAAATAAAAGAATATTGTATTATTTACGATTATTTTTCATAATTATTATATGTATTTTTAAAAAATTGCTCAACTAAAATCATTGATTGTAACGAAAAAAAAAAAACTAAAAAAATGCCAGTACAAAATGGTTGTACCAGCATTCAAAATTTAAAATGGAGTCATTATTAATTATTTATTCCAATACAATAATTATAAATATTATAATTTTATTCAAATAATATGTCAATCAATTATTATGAATTATTTTAATTTAATTTAATTAATGGTCGTATTAATAATAAAGTCGACATAATTTCAAAATCCCCCAAAATTCGTCTTCTCTCACCCGCTCCATTTCACTGTTAAATTGGGTGTCAACTCCATTTCACCATTTTCCCGTGATGTGAACTCATCATCTTCCATTCCTTACTCTGGAATGTTCCTCTAAACCTTCCTCTACTCCTTTTCTCTCTCCTCTCTCATCAATGGCGACGGCAGCTTTTAGGTCAACTACTCGGAGAACTTCTATTGGAGTTGGAGATTCCAACTCCAGTACTCGGAATTCTTCTTCGCACCACCGTCGTTCTAGGAGTGTTAGTCGTTTTTCTCACCGGATTTCTTCTGAGCTTTCGCCGGAGGAGCCGCCGTCGGCTAGTAGAAAGGGTAAATTTGTGAATACTGTTAGAGGTTCTGGTGTTCCGGAGATTAGCTTGGATGATCTGGCGATTGAGATGTTTTCGTCTAGTGATTTAGGTGAGAGAGGACGATTGACATCTCCTGAGGTTTCTTCTGCGAATAATGATACTAATGCGTCGAATTGTCGGAGAGGGAGGTCGGTATCTAGGCGTGGGTCAAGGGTTGGTGAGTTGAGGAGTAGTAATAATGTTGGTGGGGATCAAAATGGAGTTTCTGATGGTACATCTAGGAGGAGAAGGTCGCTCTCCGTCGTTCGTAATCAAGTTAATGATTCTCAGGTATGAAGAAACTTATTTTTTCTTTTTCGTTGTTATTGTTCAATTTCATATTTTTTCGTATATAATGGCTGGTATAATTAAAACTTGACTTAGTTGTGGGAGTGTTTGGCAACCATTTATTGCTGATAGTTGAACAATGGCTGTTTTTACTAGTGGATTTTATTCCATTCAAAAATAGTTCACAATAGGTTGTTTCTACCAGATGATTTACCAATTATTAGCATTAGCTAGTTTGACTATCCAACCCTCTAATTATATCAAAATAATTTTAAATTCCCTAATAAATCATTTTGCCAAACCACCCCTAAAAGTAGTCATTACGGTTGTCGAATTTGAATATTATCAATGATATTGCTTTGCTCTTATGAATGTGGTTAAAAATATTACACAATTCATTTATCACCCTTAATCTGTGATTAGTTTTTAACCTACAAGTTAAAAAGTGACATCTTATTTGATTTTTTTCAAAGCAAAAATTACTAATATCAAATTTTTACAACTTTTTATTGTAAATGATTAGAGATATTAATGATTGAATTTGTTCATTGGACTGTGTGAAAAGTCTCAACTATTTTGGAATGGAATAAGTATGTAGACTAACAGTTCCTGTTAAAAACTGAACAATACAAAGATGCTAAGAATGTTGTGTCCACAAAAGATTATAAACTGTTGATAAAATTTTAGGTTGCTATCTAAAACGTCTTAAATTTTAACGAGGGCCGGAGAAGGGTGCTCCGGGGTCCTCCTCCGATGATAAATTCATTAAGAGTTGATGAAAGATTGCTTAACCTTTCTCTTAGAGTGCAATTGCCTTTAGCTCTAGGGAAGAAGCATTAGAGCTTGTTTATGGATGTGAATCCTTGGCTTACGAGTGCAGTAAGTTCTTGAGAGTATGAATGCTTCGAATGCTTGAGTGCTAAGAGCCTAAGAGTTAACGTACCTTTGGTAGTGCACAGTATATTCGTATAACAGATGGGATTACCTTGTGTGAATCTTTTTTGGGATCATCAAAAGGTGTTGAGGACCGGTAGAATGTTCTACATAATTTGTGTGGAGCTTATTGATTGACTAATTCTTACTTTACAACTGTTTTTTTGTCGTTTAGTGTTGAATGTAGTAGTACAGTACGAGGTAGGTAGTAACGCCTTGCCTTGTACAAATATAGCAGCTCTTATCACGTGACTACAACTGTCACTTGACACGTCATCATTACCGCTAAAGCCTTCTCAGGGTGCAAATATCTCTGTTCTAATCTTCGTTCTTCCCGATTCTAGTCTGCCACTTTTGAAGGTCCGGTGATCCTGAGGACTTCAGGTCTGGTTGGTCTGACCTTCAGTAAGTTCATGGTGTCTTTATCAAGGAACTGGGACCTATGAAGAAATCTCCATCAACTCTTCCTTTTGCTTGGTCTCTCTTCTGGGAAGATCTCTGGGGTAGGTGACAATTCCTTAGGATTAGTTTTGCTACGTCTCAGGACGCTGGGACCGTGAGCTACACTGACAATTCGAAAAATAGTGGCGTCAAATTCATTCTTTTTAATTATATGTATAATATATTGTATGCTATTTCATAAATGAGATTTGACATTTCTGTATACCTCCATCACCACTAGGTTGCTTCATTTTCTTTTCCTCTTAATCGATCATCTTATTTCTTGTGTATGTCTTCTTTTCTTCTAGATTATTTATCTTTTTTTTTTTTCTTCCTTTGGCTTGTTAGACTCTTTTTTTAAAGTCGTGTAAAAATAAGTTTGCCCAATTCAGTTGAATTGAGTTTAGTAAAAGTAGTTCACTTCAGTAAGAGTAGTTGAGTAGTTCAGGTAAGCTGAAATCAGTAAATAGTCAAAAATTATAGTTCAGTGCTATAGAAGGAAGTGTAAGTCAGCCACAATAAGGCAACAAGGGCCTTAGTTGAGAGTTGCGGGCAGCATTTTGGCTGATGAGAAAGTTTTCTACTTTTCCTTAGTGATGTTTGTGCAAACAATTTTCGTTGGTAATTTTTGAGTGTCCCTCAAATAGTACCTGAGGTTTGAATGACAAGATTTCTGATCTCCTGGAATTTCAGATTGAACACAGTTGGAAAAGCAGAAATTACTCGACCTCCAAAGATGTTAGCATTTGGAGCAAACAAAAACCTCAAGTGCAGCCAACATCTTCAAATCAGCAAAGAGGGTTACGGAGGTGCTCTAGCCAGAAAGATTTCTTGAGGTCATATGATGGATACTCTGTATGTTCACCACACCCTATCTCTACTTCTGTTGCCAATCTGTACACGGCTTTAGTTGTTGCTTCTTTTTATATTATATACTTGATTCCCAACTTGAAGAAGAGTGCTTCTGTCTGCGATACATTATCACTTCAGACGCAATACAACAAGTGAACAAGTGTCTTACTTATTGAGTCTGGACACGTTTATATATTGTGCTTATGTATAATTCGATTCTGAGACTTTTAATTTTCCAGAGCTATTCCTCCACGCTTACTGATGATGAAGGTAATGATACTTGCTATGTTGCTGACCGGACAATGAAGGGAATGGAAGCTGCCTTTGGACAGAATAAGGTTAATGTTTGTACTACATTTCTGTATAGTTTTTGGATTAGTTTCCTTTAGTTGAGGAAGGGGATTATTTTGTGCTGCACTAGAGCCTCATATGCTTTGGAATCTGCAATCTTAATTTTCAGCTTTATTTTGGATTATGTGTCTGATTTCTGGACAAAAATTCCTAATCAATCACCGTAATTTGTAAATCACCAAAAACAAAAATAATAATATAATAAAACAAAGAAAACCAAAAAAGATAAATTAAAATAACAAAACACTCTCCCTATCTAATCTTACTACATAAGGGTGATTTGTTAATCTCATAAATAACCGTTCTTTACTAAGACCTTCTCATTTCTGAATGTATAGTCTTTTGTTTGCTAGAGATTTGAACTTTCATATCTTTTTGTGATTTACCACTGCCAAGTTTAATGGGCTGAAATAAGCACTGCAAAATGGTTTTATAAATGCTGCCAAATATACAAAAGGCTAGAGCTTATGCAACTCTAGTTTCTGCAGGGTTCTTGAATACTTACTCAACATTGTCTGTTGTTTTTCCTTTTTATTTGGTGCTATCTAAAGCACTTTGAATAACTGACGCCATATCTGTACAGGTGAAGGCTGAGAACCAACTATCAGAATTGGCTAATGCAGCAGACACTGATGTTCTTAAGGCTGTTTCCGATATCAGAAGGAATTACAAGACAAAATTAGAAGAGGTAGTTCCTAATACGAATACTGGCCCAGTGTCTTGATGTCCAATAAGCTTTTGATGATTGTCTATTAAGAGTCCAAAGTTATTTGATGTAAATGTATTTTTTGCTGACTGTTGTCAATTAGATGATCAGTTAAACTTCTAATCTTTTTCTTGGCAGTCTGACAAACGTAAACAAGAACTTCTTGCTGAAATAATGTTGGAGGAAGAGCGTGGAAAGGAGCTCAAAAAAATTGTTGGAGAACTGCTGCCTAATCCAAAAAGTTCTCCTGTAAAAAGAACCGGAAGAGGAAGAAAGGTCTTTTTTTTTTTCTTAGCATGGTTCTTTCTGTTTTAGAATTATAGGCAATGTACTTCTTTGTTTGTTTATAAGCAATTTTGTGCGCAACATATTAAGACATTTCGAACTGTTTGTGATTTTCAGAGAAGTAATGACAGATTCAAATCGTCGAAGCAATTGGTTGAAGATGCTGATAGAATTATTGAAGACTTCATTAGTAGTTTTGAAGAGACAGATATGTCCTCATTCGATGGTGAAAGGAGTGATACTAGTTCTGTCTTTGGAGGAACAGCGAAGCCAGCATTGCAATATGGAGAATCAGAATTTTTTAAGAGTCCACTGAGATCTGATTTGCTTTCTGGTGAAATGGATGGAGTTGTT
Organism: Amaranthus palmeri; assembly: GCA_019776075.1. NCBI lineage: Eukaryota > Viridiplantae > Streptophyta > Magnoliopsida > Caryophyllales > Amaranthaceae > Amaranthus > Amaranthus palmeri. The sequence continues at coordinate 696,333 of JAAKBH010000021.1, forward strand.
CTTCCTTGGTTGAAGTGGGAAACTGGCAATGATGGCACTCCTCTTCCGGGCAATGACAATAAGAAACAACCTACAACTCCGAGAACTGTTCTTCAGGATACACGAGAGGTATTGATATTTGCACCAGTTCATTTACTGTATGTCTGTATCCATGCATTACTATATCACATGTCCATGGTCATTGATGAATAAGTTTCACACCAGTTTTACTTATTATATTTCATGGCTGATCAATAGTATATGATGGATCTTAATCCTATTGAGCGTAATGTTCCACCTTCCACGTACCTGATTAAATATTTCTAGCTGTTTTGTGAGGAATGATTTCAGAAGTACTACTACACCTTAACCAAAGGAAAAATTTGGCAAATTGAAAAAATTAATCACAGATTGAAGTTTCAATGTCATTATTTTTGATGGAACTTGAGAAATGAAATATTATCATGTTGATGCCCAAAAAAAGACCAGTAGAACGAAAAATCACAGATCATTGGCTGGGTTTTTGCTTAATTTGACACAGAAACAGGAAATTTGGTCCGTGCCTGTTGTCTAGGGGCCAATGGTGCTGGGCTTTTCCATATCATTATTCTTGATACCTAGAGAAAATGAAATTCTATCATGTAATCACGAAATAGGGATAGAAATGTTGCAGATGATTCACTGGGATTTGTCTTATTCACACGCCTTCCCCTCAATAGGACTAATAAACAGGATATCGGGTTTGTGTCTACTGTCTAAGGGCCAATGCTACTAGTTTCTTGTTGGGTGAAAGAAAACTTTTCCCTCATTTCACGTTTAAACTCTAAAGAAGAGATGTATCCTGGTGAGATTAGAATTATAATAGATTCATGGTATGACATGAATTGCCGTTTTTCTTGACCAAGCTGCTTTCCTGTTCCCATTTAGTGCTTCAAAATAAACTTTTTAATAGTCTGAATGTTTGATGCTCTAAATCCTGAACTTTACTTAGGTATGTCTTGTGTAACGTTCCATTAATACGGGTTTTATGTAATCTGGAAGAGTAGGAGAAAAGCTTTTAATTCAGTGTATTAGCAATCATGTTCCATCAAGGTTTTTTTCTGGTAAAATAAACAACAAAAAGGTCGAGTTAGTGGAGAAAAGCCCAGGTATTTGATCAAATATATTTTAATATTGAATTGTATAACATAAGAGAATGACGGGGGAGGTTGTTCAGTGCGCATGCAAAGATGATTGTTCGGCTCACTTTATACTAGTGTCCTGGATTTTCCCTTGTTTGAGCTGTCAACGGAAATGCTAATACTTTCATTATACATAACGCAATTGCATAGTCCTCGACACGTTGTCCTGCAATGGAAGTGCCAAGAATGTGATGGAGTATGAGTGTATGACTTTCATTATTCTAGTACAAATATTTCTCTGGGAGACTTATTGTGTTCATGTAGAGTAACAGCCATAAATAGTGTAGTTACCCAATGAGAGTGGCATATAAAAAATCATATTGAGATCCAACATGAACTTTTACCATTAAAATTGTTGGCAACAACATTTCTTGATTGCTTCGGCCTTAATTGGAATGCAGCAGAGGAGCGCTGGAATGGAGCCGGAGCAAAGTTTCAACTCAAAAAGTAGTCGAGGAAGTTGGAGCCCTGAAGTTGTCGATAGCTTTTCTCTTGACGCAGGACAAACAAGCATTGCCAGCGGGATTGAAAGCTGCAAAATTCAACTTCTATCTCAAGTACCCAGAAAATCACGGGTTGATACAGACAATTATCTAAAGCTTCTAAGCAATGAAAGTTACCTCTCCGAAAGATGGAAACAACGAGAAAGAATCGAATCAGGTGGTCTCCTTATTTGTAATAGTGGAAAATTTGGAGAATTTCTATTTTGAATAATTGTAATTCATTATTTTTTTCTATTAGGTTTTCAGTGATTAGTACATACACATATGTGAGTTCTGTGTTAACATTTGAGGCTAAGTAATTAGAATATGGTCTCGCTTGTTTCACCCTAACATGCCCGGGGGCGGGACGGGGCGGAGATGTGTTGCTGCAATTAGCCAATTGCTTAATTATGCGCACTCCTTAGGCTTCTGTACAAAGTATTGTTGCTACTTGCTACTGGCATATGTTTATTAACTAATAAGCTCTTCAACTTTGAGGTATGTGAAGTTGGAGTATCCTTGAACAGGGCTATGTAAATGTTTGATCACAAATTCTTGCGAGGACGATCTCTTATTGGACTGGCACAAAAAAAAAATATAAAGTAAGTTTCTCGGTAGACATTAAGAATATTGTAAGTAGATGTTTAGATTATTGTAAAACTTGAGTACTTACTCGGTGGACATTAAGTAAATTGTAAGTAGCCATTAAAGATATTGCAAGTAAGCATTAAGGATATGATAAATAGGCTAGTAGGGATTTATTATATTGTAAGTAGACATTAAGCATACAATAAGTGGACATTAAGGTTTAATAAGGTGGACTTGAGAGACGGCTTTCAAAAAGACGATCTCTTAGGAGACCGGCTGATGTTTGATTTGATATTACAAGGAAATAGTTAGAGTAAATGCATAAAATCAAGGTTAAGAAGAAAAAATTGCAATCTTCAAAAAAAAAAAAAAAAAAAAGAAGAAAAAATTGCAAGGAATCAATGGGAAAGACAAGATTTTGAGATGCTGGAGAATTTAAAGAACAATTCTTAAAACTATAGAACTTTGAAATAATTTTTTTATTTAAAAAGTTATAATTTTAAGAAGTATTTTACTTGTTAATTGTGATATTAACTAATGCCTTTAAAATATTATACTATTTTACTCTACTTTAATTTTGGGTTTATTCCCATCTATTTTTAGACCCTAAGGGTTTGGTTTGGATTTAAATCCATGATCTTAGGGTCCAAGCCAAACTTTTGAGATTTAGATCCGACTTATAGCCCTTTTCCATTTATGTTTTAAAAATTATATAAAAAAATTATGTATTTATTTGTTTGATTTGATAATTTGTTAGTTTATGTAATTTGAAATGTGATTTTTATATATTTACTTAAAAATTGAAAGGTTTGATGAATTTTGTTTTAAGAATTTGAATATTGGAAAACTTGAAAATTTTAATCTCTCAATTAGTATAAAGTGTAATACAATCTTGTTAATTTAAAATGTTTAAAATACAATGGATAAAATTGCATAATATGTTTTTTAAGAGATTTTTGAGAAAATAAAGTTTTGAACCTAGACTCAAACCTTAGGCTCGTCAGATACTAAGGGTCTTTTCTAGATTCTATGGATCTAGATTTGAGTCTGGTTTAAATAAAAATTACGTTTAGATTTGGCTCTAATTGGACACAAACCAAATCTAATCTATGTCCATCCTAAATATCATGACAATTCGTCTAAAAATATAAAGGTGGGGATAGGAATAGTCATTCATCTGATAACCAATTTAGTATGCTTCATGTTAAGATAACATTGATAAGCACATAAAAATACTTTTCAAATTCAATGCTAACATTAGTGGTAAGTAAGAGTCCTTATTGATATACTATAGTTTTATGTCATTAGTTTCTCCCCACTTTTTTTGACATTTTAGTTGACTTTTGTTGGATTTTTGAGACATATTAAACTTGTTTTCTTGGGTTATATGCTTTTTGGATAATGTTTTTTGTTGGCGTTGTTTTGTAAAACATTTGGGATTTTTAAGCCACAAAAGCAATAGGAAGATGTAACACCCCGACCCCTCAGGTCGCTAGTGATTACTCATAAAGACTCTAAATTGAACCCACATACCAACACTAGGGGTGTTCATAATAACCCGATCCGAAATTTCCCACCCGAATTATCCGGTACATGGTTTTTAAACCGGATATTTTACCCGATTTTCACAAACCGGATAATCTGGGTCGGGTACCCGGTTTTGAAACCAGATACCGGATCCTTTTTTGAAAATCGTGTACTCGGTATCCGGATTCCGAGTACCCGGTTTAAACCGGGTCGGAAATCGGATCGCAATTTTAGGTACCTGAAAAAGCGGGTACCCGGATTTCCGGATCCGGGCCGACCCGGTACCCGGTTTTGAACACCCCTAACCAACACAAGTCTACTTGCAAGGAGGCTATCCATCCTAAGATTGCTCCCCATCAAACACGCTTAATTGTGGAGTTCTTAGCAAATAAAATGGACTCCCATGAAAAGAAGATACATCTCGTTAATATGAATAGTATATCGATCCTTTAAATCAAAGAAGATGTGTCTTTAATCCCCCGAAGACTTTGGGAGGCACAAGCCGAGTCAAAAATTTTGACCACAAAATAAGCAAATGATTGTTTTTGCGATAATAAGAAATTATTCTTTAAGAAAAAAATATTATTCAATTAATAACAACTAAAGAATAACATGTAGTGTTCAAAAATTTTGACCACAAAATAAGCAAATGCTCCATGAACTCTTACAAAAATTGAAAATAGCCCGTTTTGTATGAGACTGTTTCATGATGAGACAAATCCATATAAAAGACCTATAAGTAAAAACATTAAAAAAAATAAAAACTTAATTTTCACTAATACTAGAAAAATATTTTTTTAAAATAATTTGAACTAATCTAATTAAAATCGTCTTATGATAAGATAACGAATTCGCACTAATGAATTTCTGTCTCTGCGAAAGTCTCCTTCGTTGTTCATGACACAAGTTCTAGTGTGTTATTATACCTTTTTAATAATTAATTGAAAAGATGGAGTGCGATTTTTTAGCGGCATTTTTTTATGGGTATGAGTTATTTCATTTCTTTCTATTTTAAATCCTAATTTTAGTTTGTACGAGCGGGATACACTGTGTAAGATGATGATGATGATGAATAATTAAAAGGATGCTAATTGTACTCTTTATGGTTAAAATATATGTATTTTGATAATTAATCTTTACATAATCATGGCCTGTTTTAATTAGTCGTATTCAATGGTGGCAATAAGAATGATTTATAGTGTAAAATTTTAGCAAAAAGTCAATGTCATTTCCATGGTAATGAAACTGTGATCATAAAAAAGTTTAATTTAAATTTTCATTACCACCTAATATCACCTCTTGCAATGATAATGCATTGGAGAGAAATCTATCACGAAAATGAGATGATTGATCGGACAAGCATGACCATCAAGGTATATAACAAGAGATTTTCCAAACAAAATTAATTTTGTTTTTATTCTCATTACCACTATTTAATACAACCTACCAAACAAACTATATATGTAATGACCTTAAAGAATTGATTTTTGTTGTCTAATTATATTTCAAAAGTATAAATCTTTTAAAAGATTAAGAAATTGAAATGATAATTGAAATAATATCTAAAGTTACCAATTTGAAAATAATATCTACACCGATATTAAGCAATTTTGTTTTCATTCTCATTACCACTATTTAATACAACCTACCAAACAGACTGTATATGAAATGACCTTAAAGAATTGATTTTTGTTGTGTAATTATATTTTAAAAGTATAAATCTTTTAAAAGATTAAGAAATTGAAATGATAATTGAAATAATATCTAAAGTTACCAATTTGAAAATAATATCTACACCGATATTAAGCAATTTGGCTATGAAGCATTTCTTAAGTAAATCGGATAATTACCTAACATTAAATTAAAATACCATGAAGTATGTTATGATTTGAAAAGATATTAAATGAATGTACATGTCCCTAATAAAAATTCACAAATTCTTATCGTAGACGGTCTTTGCTATAGACCACTCGTCTTGGATCTGTTCAATAATAAAATCAGTTTCTAATATCCAATATTTTAAATAAAAAATATAAAAACTACATTTAAACATTGGGCTGGGCTGTTTTAAAGAGTTGTCTTTGCCATATACGGTTTCTCAAGAGATTTTCTGAAAAAAATTCGGGTTAATATATCAAAATATGCAAAAAAAAATCAAAAATATTAACTCATAAAATATTAAGAAAATATTCATTTAAAATAAAAGATATCAAGAAAACATTGTAAGTGCTTGTAGAGTAATAATTCATATTAGTAGATAAATCAAGAAAAAGACTTAAGTTTTTCAATATAATACGAGTGAAATTCCAAATAACATGTTTGACAAAAATGTTTTATATATTGATCCTAAGATTAGGGACTTGATTCTTCTCCACAAAAATTTAGCCGCTGCGTTAAGGAATTAACTCAGTTAAAAGCTTAAACTTTAGAAAATGTTATATATTCTAATACGCCCCTTCATACAAGAACCTGTTGGATTAGAATTGTGAATGCAACACATGCCCTGGTCATACTACTGCGAAATGTTCTACTTGAATTTGAGGCATGCATGGTTGAGTTTTGAACCGCAATCTTTTATCACGATGATTTCTGATTCCCATGTCAAGGAATCGACTCAACTAAAAACTTAAACTTAAAGTTGAGGCACCAGGATGTGTTATATACTCCAACACTTCCATGGAAATGACAAATCTATTTTGTTAGTTGTTTTTCAATAGTTAATTACTATATTACTGTAACACACCCGAATTTCCTCCCATCCTTTGCGGTTTTGGTTTCGCATAATGGGTCGAAAATCCAGGGATGTTAAAGCCGCAAAGGATGGGAGGAAATCCAGGGGTGTTTCAATTACAATATGTTTTTACTCTCTAATTAAATATATAATACTTCGATTGGTGCGATATTGTATTTTAGTTTTTTTAAAATGAAAAACTAGTTAGGCTACTCGAAGTATCAAATAATAATTTTCGAAAAACCATATTTAGATGATCTAAGTTTGGAAAATAAAGAACTTTGGGCCAATCATATAGAATGCCAATGAGGCAATGACAATGTAAAATAAGTCAAATATAAAAAATATTCTAAATAGATATACGTCATTTATAAATCATAAATTAATATAACAAAATTAAAATTTTCATTTTCAAATTAAATGAATTTGACGTATGTGGTGTAATACTTACTAGTGGGAGTTATTACTAGTGGAGTAATACTTACTAGTGGTCATTCATGGCATGAAAGGGGCCTTTTCTACTTAAGTTACAATATTTTTTTATTTTTAAATGCCTACTTACAGCATCCTAATTGTCTAACTGATATCTATTTACCGTATTTTTAATGCCTATTTATAATATTCTTAACGCTCACCAAGTACGGGTGCAGTACCCAGTACTTATAAATATCTTAAATTCCTACTTAAAACATTCTTAAAGTCCACCAAGTAATTTACTTTATATTTTCCTTTATGGACTCGCGATTAAAGATGGTCTCTCAAAGAGAATGTCTCTCACAAGAATTTGTGATGAGCAAAATACACTGATTAAGATAATAATGGTATTTTTTTATTATATACTTCATATAGCATTTAGTAAGAGTATTTTAAAGCAAATAAAAATAGGGAAATGAGAATCAATTTTCCAAAAGTTATGTTTAGCTAATCCAAAATTTGGAAATAAAGATTGGATCAATTCCACATAATTACAATGACAATGTAAAATAAGTTGAATATATAAAAAACTATTTTTATGACAAAAGTTACAAACCGTCTCTTAGTGAGGTAATTTCACACAAGGAGTATATTCTCATAATACATATGAAATGGACTATTTAATTCATGTATGACCAGACTCGTTTTTCTGTGAGACCGTTTCATACAATAATGTGTAAAAAAATTATTTTAAATAGATATGTCATTTATAATTCAAAAATTTAGATAACAAAATCAAATTCTCCATTTTCAATTGATTTTCACATATTTGGAAGGATTTGATTCAAAGAAGTAAGTGGAGTAATACTTACTAGTGGGAGTTCTTAATGTAGAACATCACTAAGCTAGTGCTTATTGATGAAATGAAAGAGGGCTTTTCTACTTAAGTTACAATATTATGATTAATATGAAAAGAAAATAAGTGTTGGGACAGAATTCATACGTAAAAGACAAATAGAAATGGACAATTTAATATTTATATGGGTCCACGGGGCGAGTCCAGGGTCCGGATCTCGGACTCGAACCTGCCAATTATTTTTAAGATTCAGATCTGACTCGGATCCGACGGGTCTCAAAAAATAAGACCCAAACCCTTAAAAAGGGGCGGGTCTAGATAGGGTCCAATAGGGTCCTGAATCCGTGACCATCCCTATTTATGGGTACCTCCCCAGACCCATCCATAGTTTTCTGTAAGCGAGATATAATGGATAGGATGATGGTTATATATAAATGTCATTTATTATTAAAAAATTTAGATAACAAAATCAAATTCTCATTTTCAATTGATTTTAACATATTTGGAAAGATTAGATTCAAAGAAGAAAGTGGAGTAAAACTTATTAGTGGGAGTTCTTAATTTAGAACATCACTATACTAATCAAGTAATCAATATTCTCTAAATGGTAGTAGTAGTGCTTATTGATGAAATAAAAGTGGCCTTTCTACTTAAAATAACACATTCATGCATCTATTTTTGTGTTTTGTACTATAAATGTACTAAATACCGCGTTGTTTCATCATATTATTAATTATTAATTTAAAATTATTAGTAAACAAAACACTGCTGATGTCGTTACTTTTCAAAATTGCTTACGTGTTATTCTCTTAATAAAAATGTTTCCTCTAAAATTCAATTATGATGTTATTGTTCTAATGACTTATATTGATTTCTTTGACTTTCCTATTTTTTAAATATGACTATAATATTATCCATATTGATTGATTTCTTACTTTTTAGATTACATTATTTAATGTATTAGAAAATCATAGATGTATATCTTATTTTATTTTTTCTATTCTTTTTATAAAATCTTTGAGTTGGTATAGTGTAGACGCCTTTCAAAAGAGCTTAGTCCACATTCTCAATAATCTAAAAGAATATAAAATATGACGCGTGCGATTGAGCCTATTTTGAGCTGGTGTTATAACCTATTAAAGTTGGCATTATTACCTATTAAATTTTGTAATATAACCTATTAAAGTTGGCATTTGGAGTTGGTGTCATAACCAATTAAAGCTGGTATTATATCTATTCGTAGATACCAACTTTAATATGTTAATAGTACCAACTCTAACAAATTATATTACCAATTTCAATATGTTATAACACCAACTCTAAATAGAATTATACAACACGCATATTTTTCTAAGTAACAATAGACCGGCCCATTTAAAACGCGTCTCTTATAAAGATGCTCAACTAAGAAATTGTGAATGTGAACATATGAATAATCAACCGTTAACTTGTGGCTAGTATGTGTAAAAGAAGTCAAACTTTTAGTATGATTATTTACAAGAAACTAACTTTGCTTATTTTCCACACTAATTATTTAAATGAAGTCAAACTTTTAGTATTCTTAGTAGTAACCGGCAACTATCTCATACGGTCATACTATACTGACACTTGTACAAAATAGATGAATTTATATACGAAAACATCTATTTGAAATAGATCCAACGATTTGATATATTATTTACTTTTATTTATGTTCAATTTAACCCGAGTACCCGACTTTAATCACATAAAAACCCAACATGGATATAAGCCCAATTTAATTTCAATCCAACCCCAACAATCTGAGACCCAAAATCAACCCAATTAACGAGTGATTTAATTTGAACCCAAATACTTGAATGCGGCCGCCTTACGTGTGCGACCAAAGAATTTTATACTTTGCCGAATTTAAGCCTTAAAACACCCATTTCAAGACTTAAAAGCCTAAATCTAACACTTAAAACACCAATTGTAAAATGTCCATTTTAACTCTTAAAATTTTATAGCTATCAACTCTAACCTCTAAAACACCCATTCCATCACTTAAAGTGCCGATTTTAACTCTCAAAATTCCTACTCCAGTCTCTAATTTTATATTTACTTATCTACTCTAACTGTAAAATGTCCATTTTAAGACTTAAAACGTCTATTTCAATGGTTTAAAATTTGTCAAATTCAAGATATAAAATACCTATTTAAAGTCTAAAACGTCCAATTCACGCTTTAGAATGACAACTTTAAAATTATGTGCTAAACTTGTAAGTGGTCGCACATATACAGCCGTCTTACATGAGATTTGTTGTAATTTGAATATTCCACCATTCCACCCTAACTAAGAGTAGAATTTTTTTTCATGGAAAATTTTGTTATAGAGAGAGGCGCCTGAAAAGTAGTAGTAAGATAAGTAACATTAATTTATTAAAAATAGATCCAACAATTCCACATTTTATCCGATTTCATAACTGAATTTAATTTAACCCGATTTCAATCACCGTTGTACAATTATGTAAAAACCCAACCCGAATACAAGCCCAATTTCAATCCAACTATTCGAAAAATCCAAGACCCGATGACCCAAAACGATTTCACAAATTCCTTATTAAGACCGTTTCATCATGAGACGGTAAATAGGCAGACCCAATTTTTTCTAAAAAAAATGAACAAAAAAACTGTTTCTAAAAATCAACCGGTTGTTTATATGGACTCGTTTTACAGTAAGACGATTTCATAAAAGACTGAATAATTTAATTGAAAAATTCCACCCTAATTATTAGTTGATGAGTTTATAGTAAGAGTAGATTTTTTCTTCATGGAAAATTTTGTTAGAGAAAGACGCCTAAAAAGTAGTAAGTAATTAATAACTAATTAAAAAAATAACAAAAAAATATAATTAAAGAGCCAATAAGAAATAGTAATTTAAGATTTTTTTGACCAAATATATCTTTTTAAGAAAATAAACCTAAAAAAATCAGGAAAAATTAATGCAAAGAAGAGTCAAAATAGGAAAAAAAATAGGGATAGTAGTTGGGACTTTGGAGTATTTCACCTATAAAAGTAACATAAGGTTAAACGAGAGACATGTGAAAATATTTTTATAAATCTATAAATCTCTAAATATTATTTTACATTTACAAAAATAAAAAAGAAGAAGAATTTTATAAATTTTAATGGAGAAAATGGATTTAGAGAAGCAAAAAATAGAATTAACAGAAGAAGAAAAAAAGAATATTAATGATTGGTTACCAGTAACAGCAGATAGGAATGCTAAATGGTGGTATGCTGCTATTCATAATGTTACTTGTATGGTTGGTGCTGGTATTCTTGGTCTACCTTTTGCTATGTCTCAACTTGGATGGTAATTTTGTTATTTTACTTTTTTTTTTTTTTGAAATTTTATTTTTCTCGAGTCGGGGAATCTTTAATCGCACTCTCCTTTATGGGTATGGGTTGTCGTTGTTGTTCTCTTCCTAGACCCTGATTAAAGTTTTCTATGATGATGATGATGATGATTCGGGTTATCTGGATGATTTTTGGGTTATGTGTTTTGAGTTGGTGAAAATTTTGATCTTGTATCTATATTGATTTTACGTAATTTTGAATTTATTTTAAAGTTGGATTATAATTAAAGTCGGATTTGATTATAAGATTGGGTAAATATTGATTTAGATGATTAATTGATGTTTAGGGATGAAAACTATTTAAGTATTTTTTTATGATTAATATGAATAATAATTAGGTTTTGAAAATAATGAATTAAGTTTAGGGTTATTCTTTTTATTGTTTTGATTGGGGATTTTAATAATCATCTTATCCCCAAATCAAACAATGAATTTGATGATGTTAAGTGTGAAAGGGAGAAAAATTAATGTTTTTGATTTTGATTTTTTTGTCAAACGAATTAAAGAATAGAATATGTGGGGATAATTTTAATTGAAAAATGTTTTCCCAAAAATTAAATTATTCCTTCAATTTTATTCATCTGAAAAAATTTATTCAGAAAAAAAAAATCATCTGAAAAATTTGTTGAGTTTGATTGGACGAGTATTGAGTTCGGTTAAACCCGTCGGGATTTATTAGACTAACACAAATTCTTATGAGAGACGGTATTTTTTAGAGACCAGCTTTAATTGGAATGGTCCCATAAAGGAAAATATAAAGTAAGGATATGAATTAAGCTCTGATGGATTGGGCCAAAGAGACGGTTTCTCGGAATTAAGCTACTAAATTGATATGAACCTATTCATATCCTCCAAATTAAAATCAGCAAGTCTCTTGAGAGACCGTCTTTTTGATAGTCGCCTTTTAGATCCAATCCATTAGAGTTTAATTCTTACTCTTATTTTATAGAAGTATTTTTCTTTATGAGCCGATCCAATTTGAATTGGTCTCTCACAAGAATTTGTAAATTAAATTTTTATTTTTTATGATCAATTCCATTTTATTTCAAATAATAATAACTCCATAATCCTCTTTAATTTTTGTCAGTTATTAGTTTTATTTAATTCTTGTCCGTTGTTATTTTAATATTTAGTAGAGTACTTTTTGTTTGCGGAGGATCAGTCTATATTTGTGATTGTCAATTATTCCGTCCGCGGTTTATACAACTTTTTAATCACTTTTTGTGAACTTCCAAGATTTTCTTTTAAATCTTTTTGGGTTTTATTTCTTTTTATATTATTTTATACTACATGACACCTTTTTAGATTACAGTCAGTTTCCTGAGAGACGGTCTATTTTAAGGCCCACCTTATTTCACATTATATCCGTTCACTGTTTTGTTAATGTCTACTTACAAGATACTTAATGGTCATCGAAAAAGTATTTAAAATGTCTACTTATAAAATTCCTAATGCCTATCAAGAAACTTAGGCTACTTATCATATCGTTAATGCCTACTTATAATATAATTAATGCCTACCTAGTAAGTACTTAAGTACTTTCAATATTCTAAATACCTACCGAGAAACTTATACTATATTTTCCTTCTTGGACCTGCCTTATTATAGATAATCTCTCAAATCTTCATTTTTGTATGACTCATTTTCCTCAAATTCTGACTTTGGGCGGAAATAAACTAGGTTGATATCTCTCAAAAAGACCATCTTTCATCTTCATTTTTGTATGATTCATTTTCCTCGAATTTTGACTTTAGGCGGAAATATACTAGGTTGATAATTATGAGTACGACTATTTTTAGCGTATAGGAGGGTTTTGTTATTTAAATTTATGTGTGTTATATGATGATCTAAACATATATTTTATGAGGTTATGCCATAACTGACCAGGCGATTGATTTCAAGTGGTGGATCATCTCATGTTCCCCTGGGTTATTGTGGACATTGTAAGTTCATGTTGATTGCATGCCAATATGTTTAGTGAATGAAATGGGGCATAAATATATATAGAATAAGTATAAGCATATTACGTTGCGTGTGTATGAAATGAAAAGTAAGTTAAATATACGAATGAAAATCAAAAACAGAATATCATTGTTTAAAATAGAAATTGAGCAAATTTCATTAAACAGACTAAAACGATAAGTTACGTGATTTTGATCACAAAAAAGGTGTTTGACCATATGTTAAGATATAATTAGAGAACAAATAATACAACTTTTTATTTATTTCTAGAATAATACCAACATTAGTTTATTAACTAATTTAAATTTACCAATTTTTTTGTCATATAATCCCCTATAATTTGATTTTTTTTAGCATGTTAAGGATATTCGTGAGAAACACCCCTTAAGTTGATGTCATTCATGATTAATCAAAAGTTAGCATTATTGTAGAACAATAAGCAAAAATTTAATTCTTTCCGGTAATTTTTTCTTAAACTAGTGTTTGGGAACATACAATTCATTCGAAAATAAGAAATTTAAATTTGAAATTCCCTATTTCAAATTAAAAATTTGCCAAACATAGTATTTGTGCCAATCCAACATTTAGAAATGAATTCCATATCACCAAACATACCATAATATAATTATTATTATCATATACTCCGTCTTTTTTCCAAATCATTAATTCATAAACTAAAAAATATATGACGTGACACTGACAGGGGGCCCGGAGCGACGATCCTGATACTATCATGGGCAGTAACACTGTTCACACTATGGCAAATGGTGGAAATGCACGAAATAGTCCCAGGTAGAAGATTCGACAGGTACCATGAGTTAGGACAATACGCATTTGGCGAGAAACTGGGGATATGGCTGGTGGTCCCACAACAACTGATAGTACAAGCAGGATGTGATGTTGTGTATATGGTTACAGGGGGAACTTGTTTGTTGCAATTTTACAGCATCGTTTGCAAGAGTTGTAGACCAATAAAAAGGTCTTACTTCATTATGATGTTTGCGGCTACTCAGTTTTTCATTTCTAATCTTCCTAATTTTAACTCCATCACTACCATCTCTTTTGCTGCTGCTGTTATGTCTCTTAGGTATGTTTGCTATTGCTATTGCTATTACTACTCTTTTATGTTGTGTTTAAAGTTGATTTGCTGGTCTGATCTAAACCTAATTTTAACAACAAGTGTTGTATGAGACTGTCTTATCGTGAGACTAAGTATGTCATTGGGGAAAAACATAGAGGAAAACAGACTTCTTTTGGCCGTGCTCTTCTTATGGGTATGAGTTGCCGTCGTCCTTTCTTTCCTAGACCTTGTCCATAGTTTTTTTATGAGCGGGATCCACTGAGTAGGATGATGATAATGATGATGTTTAGGGAAAAACATAAAGAAAAACAATGGAATTTGAATTCAGCCGGTCTTTTGAGAGATTGTCTTTTGAAAAGATGTCTTTCAGGCCGAACTCTTAAAAGCTTAATTAAGCTAATAATGATAATGGACTTACCAAATTAGAAGTGGTCTCTTAAACATACCGTTTTTCACAAAAATTTATGATTTGAATTGTAGTACAAAGCAAAAAATTAATGGTTGTAAAATGAAAATACAAAACCAGGGTCGGCCCTAAGGGTGGGCAAGAGGGGCCGTCGCCTAGGGCCCCATGTCAAAAAAGCAAAATTAATGGTTGTAAAAGGTCCATATAAGTTATAAATTGCAAAGGAAAAGGACCCCAATGTACTATTTCACTCAGGGCCTCCAAATACCCAGGGCTGGCCCTGTACAAAACTCAAAACGAGTTAATTAAGTGGTCAAAATCATGTCAACCTGATCTGTTGCAAATCAGATTTCAAGGTTGAGAACTTGAGATTTTGAACCCAATCAACTAAACGGGTTAGGTTATGAGTCAAGGGTCTCTACCCTGTTTAAACATGACCTAAATCTGACCCAACCTATTCTGTTTGACATACCTACTTTCTTGTAAAATTGTTTTCTCATCAGCCTTACTATTAGTTCACAATAATGTTATATTTTTCTAGTTATTGTTGTTGTACACTTATACTGACATGGGTTTTGTTTCTAGTTATTCTGCCATTGCTTGGATAGCATCAGCAATGAGAGGAGTAGAAGCACATACAAGCTATGGTAGTAGATATGAGACTAATGTAGGAAATATATTCGGGTTTTTGAGCGGGTTAGGAACAGTGGCATTTGCCTTTTCGGGTCACAATGTGGTGTTGGAAATTCAAGCCACAATCGCTTCATCACCTGAAAAACCTTCGAAAAAGCCAATGTGGAAAGGATCTCTACTTGCCTACATAATTGTTGCATTGTGTTATTTCCCGGTTGCTTTTGTGGGTTACCTTGTGTTCGGTAATACGGTTAAGGATAACATCGTTACATCTCTTAACAAACCTGGTTGGCTCATTGCTGTCGCCAATTTGTTTGTCGTCATTCATGTCATGGGAAGTTACCAGGTAATTAGTTTCTCTTTCTTTGAAGACCTTTTCTTGAGTTGATAGACTCTTTGACTGCACTGATCTCCTCTGTGGGTATGAGATGTTGTCGCTCTTCCCTCTCTAGACCTTGCACATAGTTTCCTATGAGCGGGATACACTGGATATGATGATAAAGAAGATGATGATGATTTTTATACCTGATTTGTTTAGTCGATAATCATTTGCTATACACACCGATTTATTTATGTATTTCTCCTACATTAATACAGGTATTTGCCATGCCTGTGTTTGACATGCTCGAATCCTTCCTTGTGCTGAGATTGAACTGCAAACCTAGTAGGTTCCTTCGCATTACCACCCGTTCAACATATGTTGGTAAGTTATTCAATCATCCTACTTTTCAAAGTTGATCATAACATTTGGTCGCATTCTTATTTATGAGTATAGTTTGCTGTCTTTCATCAATCTTCAGACCCTAATCATAATTTCTGTGCAGCGATCACAATGTTCTTGGGGATAGCATTTCCATTCTTTGGTTCACTTCTAAGTGTATTGGGAGGAATTGCATTTGCACCCACTTCTTATTATGTAAGACATTTTCAAAATTTCAATATCATTTTGGTTTAATTATGTACAACATCTAAAACATAGACTTAACATTGTGTTTGTTTAACTTGTAGCTGCCTTGCATAATATGGCTATTGATATGCAAGCCCAAAAGATACAGTTTATCCTGGTTTGTTAATTGGGTGAGTTACTAACTTCTAAGCTTAAAAACGACTCGTTAAATCATGTTCATTATGGGTTAATTAGAAACAACCTCTTTGTTATCACTGACAAGGGTAAGGTTACGTAAATCTGACCCCTGAAATTACACTTAGATGGAAGTTAAGCTTTGAAATGACTCGTTAAATTATGTCTATTGATTCTTTATTCGAAGTTGCATATGGTGTTTGCTATCATGGGTTAATCAGAAATAACCTCTTTGTTATCACTGATAAGGGTAAGGTTACGTAAATCCGACCCCTGAAATTACACTTAGATGGAAGTTAAGCTTTGAAATGACTCGTTAAATCATGTCCGCTAATTCTTTATTCGAAATTGCATATGGTGTTTGCTATCATGGGTTAATCAGAAACAACCTCTTTGTTATCACTAACAAGGGTAAGGTTACGTAAATCTAACCCCTCAAACCCCACCTATATAAAGCCACTATATACATTGGTAGGACCATTTCTAACCCTATAGACATTTCCCTAGGGCCTATAGATTTAAAAAGCGGCCCAATACCTCAATTCAACAACAACTAGTCTCTTGAGAAACCGTCTTTTTGAAAAACGTATCTCAAGCCCAGTCTATTAAAGATTAATGCCTACTTATCGTAATCAACCCTCTATAAGATGGCCCATAAAATATCAGAAACAACAGTCAACATTGTGAAATTAAATATTGTCGCCCCTCTATTCTTGTCAGTTATTTATGGTTAATTATGTACTAATCATAGTTTACATATTGGGTTTGCAGTTTTGCATAATATTTGGTGCATCATTAACAATTTTAGCACCAATTGGAGCAGTGAGGGAGATCATAGTTCAATCCAGCACCTACAAGTTCTTTTCTTAATTAATTATTGATCATTTGAGGATTATTTTATTGGCTGATCAATTAATTAAGAAGATTATTATTATTATTATTAGCTTATTTTTAGTTTTATTTTACTCTATAGAAAAGGATAATCATGAACTAATTAGGGTCCTCATTCTTTTTCTCGAGGATCATATTGTGATTATTATAATTTTCTTTTGCACTAATATTTAAACTTATGGTAGTTGCATGTAGTTTTACTCATTATAGTTTAAAGATTATGGATAATTATTTAGAAGTATTATTATTATTATTATTAGTATACGTAGCTTTATTTAATAGAAATATTATGCATGTCAAAATTATCTCTATGCACGGTTCTTACCTTTTGGGATAAAATTGATCACTTTTTTTTAGTATTTCTTTTTAAGGGAGCAGGGGTATGGATTATTATCTGTCATCTTTCCTCACTCATATCCTATTTTCGAGCGGGATATTGGATTATGATGATGACCCAAAGTTCACCCATTTTTAATAAAATTAAACTACATGTCATATGTCATGCCATTTTCTAATAAAATTAGTAATATATATGCAATATACATGAAGTTGTGGGTAAAATAATTTATATAATAAAAGATAAGTATTAGTATATAATTAAATTTAATTTTTTATAACCAAATTATCGCTTATAAAGTAATTGGCACCAAGTTACGCACGATTATCAATAATTCAATATCATGCTATGTAAAGTTTTAAAAAGGAAATTTAATTGGTTATACATATTTAATGTAAAAATCTTATTAAAAATTTTACTTTAATACTTAAAATTATAACTATGACTAACCAACTAAATTTTAGCACAAATTCTAGTATGAGACGGTCTCACCCTGAGACATGTCTTACAATCAGGGGCAAGCAAAAATTGACAAATTCTAAGAAGGCCCGATGTAATTTTTAAAAATTAATAATATTTTTGTAACAATTTTGTATCAATAATTCAATATCATGCTTTGTAATTTATTCTTAATCTTTAATCTTAATTTGTAATTTATTCTCCAACTCAAATAAGTTATAGATGAATATTAGTCATTATAACTAAAAAAACTAGGCTAAAATTGATATAATAAAATGTATAAGTTGGTTGTCTTGTAAAGGCGATAAAGCAATTTTAATCAACTTGAATTAAATATTAAAAGACAAAATTCATTATAAAAATTGTCTCACCGTGAGATGGCTTAAATGAAGGGATTTTTTTGGATCAAAGGGTATTAGGGAAGGATAAGGAAAGGAAAGAGTCACTCAGTATCGAACCCAAAACTTCACATGAAAAAAAAAACATGAAAAAAAAAACATTCAAACTGTGACAAGAACCAATTTTCTAAATCAGACAGGGTATTAGGGAAGGATAAGGAAAGGAAAGAGTCACTCAGTATCGAACCCAAAACTTCACATGAAAATAAAAAACATTCCAACTGTGACAAGAACCGATTTTCTAAATCAGACGAATTTAAATATGCAAAATTTCATCAAAAGCAAGGTTTTTTATAATGCAGCAAATTTCTCATTTTTTTATACAGTTTACAATCTCTATTTTTCATGAACAAATTCCTCAACACTTTAGATATACAAATATTATCCATGGTAACTAATAAAAATTTACTTCTACTGTACCTTGTAGAAGCATATCAACAAATACTTTTATCATTTTGCATAATCGTAACCCGAAAAAACAGTGAAAAACTTCCTCGGAAAAAGGGCGGCTTTTATGTAAAAGCCGATGCAACAGCTCAGATGTTTATAGTGACATCCCACAATCGAAGAAGTCCATTGCGGCCACCACTACAGATTCTTTTCCTTTCAAGATCGGAAGCTACACATCTAACAACCGCAGCAGATTTCTGGGGTGTCCGGTAAAGTTGCCATCCAGTTACTTTAGAGCCTGGGCTTGTAAAGCCGCCAAGTCTTTCTTGTGGACGATTAAATAGAGACATAGAGTTATCTGCTGCACCGATCCCCAGCCAGTGATCACCAGCATTTATGGATAATATAGCGGCAGAGTGTATGGTTACATTCTTGATACATCTTATACCTCCATCGGCATTTTCCCAAAACCGAATCATCCCATCGGTTGAGCCACTAATGATTCCCTTCTCCAATGTTGAATACTCCACACATTGAACAGGTCCTGCGTGACAAGCTAAGACAGCATCACATGTTCCTCGCGAGACAGACCAAACCCTAGCCGTCCAATCATCACTACCGGAGATCAAAGTATCTCCAACCATTCTGATTGATCTGATCCATTTTGCATGCCCCACGAGCTTGTGCATCTGTTTTCCTGCACGGATGTCCCATAAGTACGCAACTGAATCCCTACCTGCAGCAGCCAAAACTCCGGTAGAATCGTCGTACTCCATACAGAGAACTGCACTTGAGCAACGACCAACAGTTGCCACATAAGCATCGGTTCTCACATCCCACATTTTTAAGGTTCCATCATGAGAAGAAGAAAGGACGCGTTCTCCTGAAAGCATGCGTACGGAGCTGATTGATGCAGTATGTCCTTTAAGTTCTTCAAGAAGCTGGTGTGTTTGCTTATCCCATACCAGGATGGATTGGTCGTCTGATCCTGATACTATCTTCCCTCGGTCAGAGCTTATCGCACGCACAGTTCTGATAGAGAAATTCAAAGATATAAATGAAAATATTAGGAAAATGAAGAATATGTGAGAAAAAACTAACCAAAATCACAGCAATGTCAAATCAGTCCATAATGAGATCTATAAGACTGATATACTTAGCAACACGACCTAATTTACATAGTTTAAGACGCAACTAGCCATTAAGCAACTCCCTGAGCCAACTGCACAATTCTATCACGCACCACGATCGCATGGATGCTGAAAAAAAGGCTGAAATGGAATATTTAGTTGGTCTTCATAATGTATGGTTATAGCAGGTTGTATGGGGGTGATAAGATGTAGAAAGGAAACATATAGAAGTTTGCAACGATACATCATTGAGTTTTTTTATTGTCCATAGAGTAGCAAATAATGTTTTTCTATCGGGTTTTTCAATGTTCTTTATTTAGGATCGGTGTTGATTCATTGTCATTTAGTCCACTCTCAATGGAATCAAAGAGTTATAGTTCTTTTACTATTAGATTATTATCTATTATACTAAATTGGATTAAAAACATTTGCACTTTTATTTGTATGAAGTGAAGCTACCAAACGAGCTTGCAAAAATCAAAGATTTTGGTTTAAAATTGAGTTCAAGATCACTGTTCTAAAGGAGATTTTGCAAATATCCATAACTTTACCCAATATTAGCATGGAATACTGAGCCCAAACATTAAGCCATTGGTATCAGATTTCAGAATTACATGCAAGGAGAATTGCATGGAGATCCTATCAAGAACACATGAAGAAGAAACACCACTTCATGTTTTACATATTGTGGGTTTGCATGATTTGAAAAACCCCTCTTTTGAAGCAAATTCTAGTGGTGTTCGCTATTCATGCTTGGCGAGAAGGAAAACCTGTTCGTATAACTTCATTTGTGCACAAATTGCAGTTGATAGTGAGCGGTTCTATTTCTTGTAATTGTTTACAGTGAATTAAAGTAAAGTTCATGGAAAATTCAGAAAAGATTTACTATTGTGCCTCTGTTTTGCAGGTTTCCGGTGGAATGTGAACTATGGGTTTCTGGATATTTCAATTGGGAATCAATACTCATACACCAATTCTTCAACAGATATCTTTTTGGTGATTTTTCGTCAAAGACTAGAGCTTAGTGCAATTATGTAACTTTGCATTTCTTGTTTACATTGTCACAGAACAGCAGCTATGTTTGTAAACTTCACACGCACCTAAAGATGTTATTTTCTCACTAATCATGTTAAGGATAATAAACCTCAAGTTATTATAGATGGAGCAAACTTTTCAACTTAGTTTATTGCTAATTACATTTTTTCGACAACATTACTGAGAAAATTTGGAGTTACAAAACACCGGAGTTCGAAAATACTGTTGAGAATTTGAACATGTGCAATGACTTCAAGAACTTCACTTTATAGTTGAAAAGATGGAGAGGATAGTTGATCATGTATCTCAATTTGTTGGTGGTTCAGTTTTGCCAAATTTGAGGTCAAAGTTTTCCTACGAGTATGTACCAGCCACCAAAATGTATGGGTGCATGGAAAAGGGCTGAGAATGGCATATATAAGTTAGCCTTTACAATACATGGCATGGATTAGTAACATGGGGATAGTTGGGTGGAGAAAGGAAGCATGTTGAAGTTAACCTACATATTCATCTGAGTTTTTTTATTATTCATGGTGTATCCAAAGAAGTATTTCCGATTGGATTTTTACTTTGGCAATCTTAATTAAGCTGGTTGTTGTTTAAATTTTTATGTAAGCTGTCACGTAATTAAAATACTATCTCACATTATCATATATTAACCATGCATTTAATTTCCTTGAGCAATGTATTTTTTTCTGGAGCTTCATATGAAAGCTAGTCCGCAAGGTGGATGGGGCCTGGGGGCTATATGGCCCTAAGTTTCACAGTAATTAGTTCATCAAAACTTACATGAATGCAATAAGGCTTAGTGAATGCATGCAGAGTATTAAACAGAGAGAAATTAGCTCAGAAATTTATGACGCAAATCGAGAAGTCATTTTCAAATGGGGCTATTTAGCAAGGAATTGGCAAATTCTCTGTCCTTTTCATATAGCTACAAGGAACTTTTTATTAAATTTTAGTGGGAGACAAAAAAACAAGTGGATCAAAGAAATATGTGGATGTGATGAAAAGAGAGAATGAATTGGTGGATGAGATTAGGAGATAGAATGTGAGACCAAAGAAAATTTTTTAAGAAGTAGCAAAATCAAAGGGATTATCCACAATGAGAAGGGTAGCAAAATCAAAATGACTGAAGAAGTGATAATGAAGAGAAAACCGAACACAAACACCATAAGCAAATGCCTACAGATGGAAATTTGAGTTGTAACAATTCCAAATTGCAAGTAGCAATGAAATTTTGCTTAGTCCATGCGTTAAATATAGTATGATAGCTTAGATCTATAGTGTCAATGCCTTAAAACTACAAGTTATCCTATAAAAAAACAAGAGGAATTTGATGTAGAAGATTACCCTGTATGGCCCTGCAACGTTGCTCGAAGCTCAGAACCACGAAGACTTGGATCCCATATCTTAACCTGGAAAAATAGAAGTGAATAAAAGAATAAATCAATTGTTAAAAAACAAAAAAATATGTTTCTGTCAAGTTCTTCATGCATGCAATTTGACAATAGAAAATAGCCAGATAACCAGTATTTACACCGGCTAAAAAAGCAACACAACATGCTAGAATCTCTAATCAAGACCCGAAGCCTCAAATAAAGAGTAACGCATAAATATGCAAAAGTAACTGCAGGTACTATCTCAAACTTTCACAAAAGATCCTTGAGACTCAAAGAAAGGATGGAAGATCAATGCCGAAATGATCAGCAAAAGATGTTTACGTACCAGACAGTCTGTACTTCCACTTATGAAAAAGCCTGCATCCTCGCGGTCACCAACAAGATCCCAAACCTCCTTTCTTGTGACACAATGTAAAGCAGTGACTGCGCCATTATGACCCCTAAGCAAGCGTACATTTGTTTGAGGCCTCTTTTGACCTGCTGCGCCTGTCATATCCTGTTTATCCTCATTTGCAGCTGAATAAAGTGGAAAAAGAAATTAGTAATAAGCTATGGTATCAATCAGGATTTATTAAGGTGATAAAAAGTTCTTGCACGTAATTTGGAATACCTGATAGTCCACTGCGTACACGGGTAAAGGATTGTGCTCTTATTGATGTATCTCTGCTGAACATGCTCTGGACCCAGCTCCTACCAACACTAGATGCCTCGGTAGTTGGCTGACTGTCATGTGCAGTATCTTGTAGATGAGTAGATTGTCCTCCATAGGAAGATAATAACTGTCCTTTTGAAGCGGCAGTTCCCCAGTAAGCAAAGCGCAGTTGATGGATATGTGACAAAAATCCTCTTAATTGTATCTAGAAACAAGCAAAGGGAAAAAAAACATTTTCAGCATGATTAAACAATGATTATAGGATGCAAACGGATTTTATAGAACTATGGACTGAAATGAGAAAATTGAAGGCAAAATGTCAAGTTCAAAGAGAAACAACTAAAAACTACAGCATATAGCACAATGACAGAAACATTCCAGAGACAGCTCATATACAAATGTTACAAATTACAATGTATTGCATCGCAGGGCTCACAAATATAGGAGAGAAATGGCTGCCTATAGACAGAATATGATAATCAATCTCTGGGAAAGAAACACTCGCAAAAAAATCAGAATATGAGGTACTCATAGACAAGGAGCTAATGGATTGCACCGGTAAATAAATGGTCAACTACTAGCTTCAAATCTTCACACAAGGCAAATAAGAAATTCTTGAAGTCAATCAAATTAACATGATTTTCAGATAAACTATAGGAACATGTAAACCATATCCAAACATCGATTCTGGTGAGCAACAGAATATTTAGAAATTGATGAAAAAAATAGCACAAGAAGAGGGAGATCAAGCAATTCATTCGTGACTAGGAAAACTCAAAAATCACCTGAATTTCCCTACTCGCTAGAAAGAGAAATTTTAGAGGCAGCTTTGAGCGTGTAGGGATTTGACTATGTAAAAAAGTAAATATGTTTTTAACATTATGACACTTTTTCTAGGAATCAATTAGCATAGAATTAGTACCTATGTGATTAACACCTCCAAATGAACTACATGTGCGGAAAAACAGAGAACAGAAAGTATCATACATTAAAAACACCGAACATGAAATCAAAGGAAGACTCTTCACGTTAAGGAAATAACTATCCTCAGATTTAATTAACTTATCACATAAATGACTTCACGAAAAAAAATAATAGAAAAATAGAATGAAAGAAACATGCAATAGAAAAACTAAAATAAAAAAAGCTATTATGAACTCACAATTTGCTTATACCCTATGTTGTTCTTCTCAGCTATTGTCTCAATAATTTGCCAAGCATCAGTATCAGGTAATCCCAGTCCAGCCTTCATACAGTTAAGAACCATATTAATGTTCATTTAATAGCAGACTCAATAGCAGCAATTGCGAGAGATATATAGAAGAGTTGAGAATACCATGTGTGAAGCTAGTACAATTAGTTGTGTCATAACCAGGGTGGCATAATTAGATGGCCTGAGGATCAGAAGTGATTAGAATTAATGAAAGGCCTTATAATATCATATGCAAAAGGCACAACATCGTAAAAATGTTACTGGTAAAGTTCTACTGTATATTACAAAAATGAAGCAAATAACCAAGCATTTTATAATGTACATAGCATTTTTGATACTTTTAACAAACATCAATACATAGTGTGATAGTATGTAAGTTAGCCTTTCTAGTATTGGATGAACATGAGTTACAAATGACAACTCTAGTGTTATCAACTGCATATACCTCTTTTCAAAAGTCAAGAATCGGGTACTTGACACATAATGAAGAATGAAGACCAAAAGTCTTGTATAATAGGCATTTTAATTACATCCATATGAGGATGTTTGTAATTTTTTAGGATGACAAACCCAAATTGAAGGATGAAAGCATTTTTTGAATATGCATTTAAGGAAAAACATCAAATATGCATCCTTACTTGTTGGAAGTTTGATCCATGAGATACTCGAAATATCCTTCCCAAAACCTTGAGTAAAGACAAAGAATAAACACGGAATTCACATGTAAGAGATAAATTAGCTAATAAATAATACTTGTATATGGATCAAGATAATAAAAAAAGGAAAAACAAAGTTTTACTTTTATTTGCACTGAAAAAGCAAAGATGACATGAATCACAACACAATATTTAAGCATAACTTTGGTAACATAATTCAAAATTACACCATTGAAATTAGTTTGAAAAATGCTTGAAAATGATATCCATGTCAAATACATGCACAATCTACTAAATAGCATTTTTGTTGGCTGAACCTTAATTTATCATAGTTAAGCACTTTTGATTATAATCGCATTTGGGTAATGGAATGTTGTTGTTATAAGCACTTTTGATTATAATTGCATTTGGGTAATGGAATGTTGTTGTTATAAGCACTTTTGAGTATCTCTTGATTTCATGATTTTATGGTAAATTTTCTATGACAGCTTCAGAGCTTGAGCCTTTTGTGCCTTGGCCCTCCTTTTGTATATCATTGATACTCCCTTCATTAGCTCCTTAAAATTTTCTTTATTTCCAAGCCAAGAGAAAATCTTACCTGAACTCCTCCCAGATAGACAGAGAAATTAGATGACGTTGCACACAATCTGAAACATTATTTGCATCCTTCTTAAAAATTTCAGCTGATACTTCCAATGCATCTCTAACTGTTGACAGGTCATTTCGTGATGTTGCAAGAGTAATTGCAGTTTTCAACTGAAATAGAAACACATACACATCACAGAGAGGCAAAAATCTCAAGAGACAAACAAAGATATGTGTCAAACAAAATTAAAAGTAACTTGAGCAATTTGTCCATAATAATAAGTTTAAACTATTATGCTTTTCTTTTGTGTTCACATTTCCCCTTTTGTGTGACCCACTAGCAAATATATTCCATCTTCTATAATGTATTTGTAGTTTTCAACATTTACTGCAAAAATATACTATGCACTTTTAACAATCTTTATCTGCAGAGACTCACAACACCACAAAAATGTGTATGCCTTAACCCAAAAATATGCGGTTGATCAAGAGACTAGGAGAGGGTACAAGTATTCCATTGCAGCAACATTTTCTTTCGACAATAGTAAATCACTTAAATCTGCAGAATCAGTATAAGCTCTAAATTTGATAAAAATCATACCAGTTCTTTCACAGCAATAAACTGTTCTTCTGTCAGTTGACAAGTCCAGCCCTGCATGATGAAAACAAGATAAAGAAATTTGTTCTAAATAAAATATCAATTTTAAATTTCACCCCTGAACATACAGTATGTATGTGTTCCCTTATACACTCAACAAATCCACTTCCACCAATGCCATCTGCATCAGATTCAATCAGAGCTGCAAAGTACACATATATCAAGCAAACTTCAAAAAACAGTCAAATCACCTAGTGACAAAATCAGACAAAGATTTCATAGAAATTTACCGAGAATAGTTCCATATTCAAATGACGACAATGGATCGTCAGTTGCTCCTAACTTCAGAAGACGTAGCCACAGCCCCTATTTAGTGAAAATTGTCAAATAACTTCAGACTACAAATGCTGAACACAAGAACACTTCAAATCACCAAAGAATTGTTCCAGATCAAGATATGTAAGTCTTTACATTCAACTAAGCAGAGGTCATGCCAAAAACACTCACATATTAAAAAGAATCAACCAATAGCGCGGATAGAACAATAAACCAATGAATTTTCCTAGAAATAAACTAATTAAGAAAAAAGTCAATGTCAGACTCTGATAAACTTCTACAGCTTACACCTTCCAGTCAATCTCAATTAAGTGAAGTCTAATTTTTAAACAACTATTATAAAAGAAGAGCCAACTATGCCACCCAATTTTCATCTTGAAAAATCGATATGACTTCGAATCCTCCAACGAAAAACCAGATTCTGACACCTTTAGGCTTAAAATAAAAAGGGTTGAGAAGGATTTATGTTGTATTTATCCTTTTCTTTATCAAAAAAAAAGCACATTTATCCTTTTAAAAGTATGTAAACTTCTTTTGTCAAAATTTTGTGTTATATTTGAATTAACGATACGCCTTTTATTCAAATAGTGGACTCTTATCATCCTTTATTTTTCCCACTGTAATTCCACTTAAATTACAAAGATACACACTCAACAACAATGTCATAACCTTAATCCCAACGATATAGTGTCAGCTACTAGAACCAAAACAGATAACATGGAAAATCTTCACTAAAAAAGATAGATAGAAGTTCACGTTCCACTAATAAAACTTGCACTTAAAAAAATGCAGTTCCAATTGAAAGCAATAGGTGGACATTCTATTTAAAGGCAGGATCTTTTTCGCATTTCTCATTTACAAGTCTTGTTAATGATCCTTCCCGTCAAAATGTGAACAACTGCACCCAAACCCAAATGAATTCTCCATAGCCTCTAACAATCCAGAAATAGAGCAGATCAGAAGTAATCCAATCCGACTACAACCCTAGCTAACATGATACCGCATATAATACACAAATTTACACCATTTGATGGGATCAAAGGCCTGGAATTGATGTTGTTACATTACATTTGTCAGGTGGGAAAAACCCAAAGGTATTGTTTTTAAAGGGAAGGGGGTAAGGAAGGGAATACACACAACAACGACATATAAATTAAATCCTGCATTATACTTTCTCTATTCTCCAGATGATCTCAAATTTATAATAGTAACACAAATATCCCTTCCATTTCAAAGTGATTTCCATACTTTCAGTTGAGCATATTTCATATTGCCTTAACAAAATATCATCTATCAATGCATTATGCGCAGAGTATCATATCAAAATGGAACAAGAGCACACAAGGCGCAATAAAGCAAAAGGCATCCAGAGCGTAGGCGAAAGAAGGCATAAGGTGCAGTGGTTATAATTATTATTCCATTCTGCACCTAAATCCACGTTTTAAACATCAAATCTCATCAACCAATATTCCTTTTTGAGTCTCATTGCACCTTTTGATTTTTAAATCCCTTGTCCACAATCTGTCATTATTTCACCCTAGTAGGTAATCCTTAATTTATCATCTCACCTATTTAGAGTTCCTATCTCCATTACCCCATTCCCTCCACTTACTCGAAAGAATATTAAAAACAGAGTACACTTAAAACATAAATATTCTTTTCAATGTGTTAGCGGTGATAATTGATGATACTCTTTTTATTATTATTATTATTATTAATATTATAAAAAGATGATATTCATGATAAGCTTTTCTGCTGAGTTCTTCCTTGCGCAAAGATATATGTACTATAAAACTTGTCAGATGTAGTGGAACAATTCACTGTAGTTGCAGAAAAAAGGATGGTCAAAATTCAAAAAAGGTGCATCATAAATCCATTATTCACCTGCAACTTCACTTGTATGTCCAATACCATGCGCTCACGTTCTGCCTGTTAAAAGAACACAGCTAAGATCAATCACAAAACTTGGTTATAGACCGTTAAGTACAATTGTTTACCCATTCACATTATTCAAAGTCGCCTTTCTTTAGAACAATTATAAACAATAAAGTAAATAAAAATATCAAGAAAATTGTTTAGCAAGTTAGTTTTTTGTTTACTTCAGTTTATCAACCAATCAATAAACCTCAGAACTTTGCAAGACCTCTACACATATTAACTATTATTAACTGCGCCTAGTTCAGCATCATAAAGAAAAAGAATGGTACACAAGGGAAAACCACCTTACTAATCGCAAAACCAAACTAATGCTCAATAAAATGATCTGATTTCTTAGAACAAAACAGAGCATAATCCATGACAATAAAAGTTTCATCAATTACAAAAATGATAAAAGAAAACCTACAGCTCTCTCTCTTGGACTGAGACTTTCACCACGATCACGAGTAGGTTTTACAGTATTATCAAGGGCTCCACTAACTGCAGCAAGAATCTGTTTCCTCTTCTCCTCCTGTTCTTCTGCTCTAATATTAGAAGGAAACCTGTCATATGTGTAGCGAGAACCGCCAACTGTGATTCAGAGAGAAGTAACATCTTAGAAAAGGATTTATTGATTTGAGCACAACTGATTGATGATGACAATTAAAGAAGCCTACCAGATTCTCCACTACCATCATCTGATATTGTTATAATTTCTGGCTCCAACAGAGGTGGAGGCAATATTGACATAGGATCCTGTCCTCTCCCAATAGCATCTTGCAACTTGTCAAGAAGGTTGTTATTATTATCATCAGAACCTCCTCTTTCAAGGAAGTCCAAAAAGCCTTGTGTCTCCAAAAATTGCAATATCTGTGAGAAATGAGAATTATCTTAAATCCCCGTCAAAAAGTTAACTTGACTGCTTTTATTTCTGAAAGAGTGATTTGGATATTTCGAGAAACGCAGTGCTCTGAGCGTAATAACCACAGCTACTGAACAAAATTACAAGCATAGTTCAAAGGCATCCAGAATCAAGATGCATGCAACCCAAATATTGTGCCCTTTGTAAACCACAAGTTGAACAGAGTGAAATAACACCAGACAATGCCCAGCGTGGAAGCAAGTCAAACTTATGAGAATTGTGATATTTTTAATTTCTTTATAAAGCTAACATACATGGAAACATAAGGAAGACTACATGATAAATTCAAAAGTGGTTTAGGAGTATACTGGTTGCACAACCGAAACACAAAAAGGGGATTATCATAAGCTGAAATGCTCAACCTCAAGGCTAAATCAACAGCATCCACTCTAGCCTATCCATAACAAAGCATCAGCAGATCAGCTTCCCCTTATCCATCGGCCATGAATGAAAGGCCCATTCAAGTCTATACTGCCAATCGCAATTGTAATATAACTACCACTACGTAGTGATCAAAGTGCTACCAGCTGGGCAGACCAATTAAGCTTATGACAATCACTCACAAGCAAGTTCAACAATAGTCATATAGACAAAACCTAATGCTAGTTCATTCTCTGTCTGTTTCCCTTTTATATCCAGTTGAAGATGGCCAAATCAAATAAATGTCTTACTTATCTTTTAATGCTTAATGTCTCTATTTGCAATAAGACCATGTTGTCCATTGGTATTTAAGTTGGATTTAGTATAATGGGTAGGTGAAAGATCCCAGGAGAGTTAAAGGTGGCAAACTCTGCGACATTTTTAAGAAATGACAGAGTTCATGATGAGGATTATTAAAGGCGAGAACTATCTCGTCAAGTGCAAAGTCAAAAGTTATTGATTCAAATCAGCACTGTCAATGCACAAAATGAGATTCAGACTAAGTTCATTCAGCTAACTTGGAAAGTTATAGACTTGTGGAAGATAAAGTGGTTTGCCTTCATTGACCATTAGAAAATAAAAGTCATGCATCTGATATGTCATGATGAGTTGAAGCCTTGAAGGTTAAATCAGAATTTTATGTGAATTTACCTTGTCTTTCATAGAATTAGTGATCACAACTCCCCTTATCAACTCAACTTAGTGATAGAATTAGTGATCACAATTCATTGTGAATTGAACCCAATATTGACAATCATTTAATATCCGTCCAATGTACAATTTAATACATCCTCAGAACTTATTTTCGGTCGACTTTAATTTAACAGAACAAAAGATACCCTTTTGGATTTAAATATCTAAGGAGTTCAATTCCTTTAAGAATTCGGAAGTTTGATTCATATGAAGTCCAAAAACCATAAAGATTAACCAACCACCTATTTAATAAGACTCAAACTCTTAGACGGGACTTAAGGAAGGTTGTATTCATATAAAGTCCATAAACCATGCACCGCATATCGGCAACACATCCATCCACCAAGTTTCTAACCCCTGTCTCTGAAACCTAGCAAGAGTGACAAGAGACCATTTTTCTTCCACCGGACAAGTGGGAAGATAGATTGAAGATTTCCCTTTCAAAAACGCATGAATGATGGCTCTCTATTAATTAAAGATAGAAAGAAGGAAAAGGTTTACGCTTCTAAAGCACATTCGATGAACATAAATAAGTAATCATAGAAAGACATCACAAACGTACGATGTCCTTGTTCTTGCTATTTTCTACTAGGAAGTATGGTTTTTGATCATTCCTTAGATTTCAAGCAACAATAAAAAATGTTTAAAGAAAAGAAAGTTACAGGGCATCTTACTTAAGGTTCACTCAGACATCCAAAGACATCAAAAAATGCTAGCACAATAAGCAGCTCACATCCTCAAATGCAGTCTAGGGTGAAAAAATAGCTTGCACGGCCCAAACACAATAAATAAATGATATTTCACCTGATAGGGAACATGAACAAAAAGCCTTCTAACTTAATTATTCCCTTTCGATTTCTCATATGAAATGAACAACAATAAGAAATAAATTTGTTATTCAAACACTATAACAAATATCAAACAGAAATATTAAGACACAGAAGTATATAAACATGGCAAGATCAAGATGCTTGAGCTAAACTCGGTCCAGCCTGTTTAAAGAACAAGATCAAGTGCACCAACAAGATTAAGTGCTGACCAGCTGAACTAGAAAAAAATTTATTGACCAACAGAATATTAAAAAATATCAAAAAAAGAACCACCCCAGGAGACCTAGTTAAAGCTCACCATCTGATCTGGGGGTTCATTAGTCAATCGAGAGCGCTTCTTTAAGAATGCCTGGGTATTAAAGACATTGGTTGCTGTATTTTCCTGTAAAAAATGTCATACAAATAAGCAATATAGCAGTCTCTAAATCAATTTTTGACATGATATAGTTCTATATCATATCTGAATAATTCAAAACAGCGGAAAAGTATAAACATACAATAAAATTCCTGTACCCAGATAAAATTGAAGCAAGGAACTTCAGAAATATCATCCTGCACATAGAGAATGGGAACTTAAGAATGCTGTACATACCTCACTATAAAAACACAATCAGCGCGTTGCCGAACACATAATATGACAACAAAAAAAAGGATACAGATTTGGCATAGTAGAAGACAACATCTTCACCTATACCAGATTAGGAAACACTAGAGTAACATCCATGATCAATTTAAATTTTGAGGGGAGCATAAATCATACATAACTGAAGCTTCCTACATAAAATTTTGAAAAGTCTGTAGTCTAATATTGATTCCACATTTATACTTGCCTTAATTATCATCAAGTGTCAACATTTACACTTAGATGCAGAGCAATTTGCTAATTAGGAGCAATTCTCACCCCAAGATAACCAAAATATCCAATTATATTAAAATGAGCAAGATGACCCCGTACTGAAAGCAAATTCAGTACAAGCCCCACTTGGGTTATACAATGCAAATTGTCAATAAAAATTCTTAAGTGTGTTAATTTACCTAAGTTGAACATCATGCGCTTCTGACCATGGCTTGCTAGAAACTCTATGATACACCTCCCGTGATTTATTGAGGCCCACCTTTATCAGGTCTATATCTGTTACTTTAGGATATAGCAATTTCAATATCTCGCCACGTAAGGTACTCAATTCTGGCTCTGGTATAGGAGGAATTTCCTCAGAAGTGGTGACACGGTTAGACTCGAGGTCTACAATAACAACCTAAAACAGAAATGAGGTAGATATAACCAGTGAAAATTAAGATCCAGCATAGAAAAAAAACCACGGAAATGGTAAATGCCAACAAAATAAATCAACAAAAAGACTTTGAATTGAACCCTGCACACAATCAAATCTGATTCCATTCATACACAATACAATTGGTGAAAGAAATGAACGTTTAATGGTCATGCCGCATGAATAAGTAAAATGGATTTTGAATATCTTAGTTCTACACTTAATTATTATACGTTCTATAAACATTTGTTGTTTTATTAACTACTTGAAAGCTGTAACAGAAGAGAGTGTGAGTGAGAGTCTGAGACAATAAATTCTTTTCAAGGGGGTGACAACCAGCTTATTTAATCCAAAACTATTGAAGTGCTTATGGAAAATTGATATCAGTGAGACAGTGACAAGATATTGATATTTGATGACTTGAAATCATTAACGGTAAATCCTTATTCTCTTTTGTCCATCCAATTCTATGTTTTATCTTGCTTATTTCCTTCCACTATGAAGCAAGCACATTGGAACACACAAGAGCCGGGAAAGCCAGTTTTCCATAATTATTTCACAATGAAAATTCTTATCATTTTCGTACACTCTCCAATTGCATAGGAACTCCAAATGAGTTTGATGATTTTGTTATCATCCACGCCTTTCAAAAATATAGGATTCAACTACTTTAACATTGGAGGCATAGTGCAAAAATACGGTAGTAGTCATAGTTGCGGTAACGGACACATTGATGTGGTAAATGGGATGATGCAGTTGTCGTACTGCCTAATATTGGCTTAAACCATGCAATATTGCTTAAAATGGCCTGGAAAAAGTTTTTAAAACCATAACGATGCAGGTAATACCGATTTAATAAATTTAAAAATCTTAATGATACAGGCGATATGATATGTTGTGACCTTGTTTTAACACTATGATTGGAGGTCTTATTAAGAGTTTCCACATCACATTATAACAAGGTAGAAAATATCTAATTTGGAAAGTCGGCATAGGGCATAGGAGACCGCCATCTGAGGTGCAAAAGGGGGGGAAAAAGGAAAAAAAAAAAGAAAAAAGAAAAAAAAAAAAAAGAAAAAGAGGAAAAGTAGAAGGCCTCCCAAATCCCAATGACTCTAAAGACCGGCTCCCATGAAGGTAATGAATCCATTACACTCCACGGTTTCATACTCTTCAAAGAAATTATCCTGCGTATCCAACGCCACCCTCCTTGGCTCACTTTCCCCAACCTCTTTTTATACTCTAAAACCATTGGAAATCGGCCTTTACTAGGAAAAAAAAAAGGCAACATCTAACAAAGGGATAAAAAAAATTCTTTGTTAATGGCATGCTATGAAAGAGGGAGAGGACATACATGCAAAAAAATCACAATTCAAAATTCCTTTGGCTCTCCTACTCATCCTACACATAATTCCACAAAACATTCCACCATTTTGCATCAAAACAAGTGCCAACAAGTCCATGTGAAATCATCTCATACCAAGCCCGCATATCATGATTCATAATTATAAAAGAAAACTCACTTTTATATCACTATCAAAGAGAATCCTATGGAAAGAAAGACTCAACAGGATTTTCATCCCTTTAGTCATCCTAAAGATAGACACTCACTGTGCAAGTGTATAATTGAGCAAAGAGCAACCTACAATCCTAGAAAGTCAAATCAAGTCTACTGGCAACCTCAAAGCAAAAACATAGGATTCTTAACCACCAAAGCTATGAGAATTAAATTTTTGTTTGAGGTAACTTAAACTGAGTCGTCCACTTTCAATGATCCAAAGAAGTATAGTTCTTTGGTTTAGGATTATAACGGAATACTAAACATGTCTATTAAATCATTTGCACTTCATTATCTAAAATGGAAAATGTGAAACAGTATGCATTGGGTATGGCATGTTGTTGTAGATGTAACTTAAACTGAGGCGAGAAAAAATTACTAATTGAGTATGTATAATGTTTCTAATCTTTGTCTCGATCTCAAAAAAGGGTGCAAGGCAATAATTTAATGGTTACTTTGTTATTTGGCAAGGAAAAAAAAGGAAAAAAAAAAAAAAAAGACAAGAAGTTCACTAAACTAAAGTGTTATTTCAATAAGAAAAACAATACTTCATTTAGTCATCCATTAGATATTGTCATCCTATTACTTTCTCATAAGTAAAACTGTTTATTAAACCACGTGCACATCTTATTTATATGTACTAACATATAGTGCTTAAAACAAACTTGGGGGAACCTTAAACAGTCTTTGTAATTACAAGGCTGACGTTGTTGACATCAAATCCCCCCTTAGCTTGACTAGGTGGAACTTGGAAGCCACTTTAATGGCTTCTGAATATGTAACGTTGTTGCTTCAAACACAATCTCCTCATGATAGACTCTAGGACTCTAGATTTTCAAGAGTAATGACCATATTAACTACTATAGTGAAAAAGTGCTTGGATTAGTCTGGTAAAAAAATTAAATCAATCAACCAAGATGTAACTGTAAACTATCTCTTTAAAAGACCAAATCAACAAGATAGAATTAATGTCTATAGCTTACGCCATCCATTGAAAGGCCAGTGGTATCGACGCCAGAATGAAGACCCATCATGTATGGTGTTGGAGCATCAATGTAGTCCACTCCGCTGAAAAATAGTAATGGAATGTAGACATGCTTCAATCAGACAAAAAAATAGGTTAAATCAGAGACAGATTGAAAATCTAAACACTTTGGCAAAAACAGCAAAAAAAAAAAAAAAAAAAAAAAAAGAATCAAGGTAAAAAAACAGTGCAGAGAAATACATTGTTTATGTAAGTTAACCATATGACAGGGATTGAAAGTGTAGACTGAAATCTAATATAAACTATCTCATAATATGGTCTCAAAATATAAAGCATTACCTGCCACCGAAATGGGTAGATGAGATGACAAATTGCTTCAGACACAAGAGTCAAAAGTGAATACCTGTCAAAAAGTGAAGCATTTTACAAATATCAGAATATTATATTCCCCCTGGGTGGAAAGAAAAATGGATTTATCATGTGTGCTTATCAAAAAACTTCAAAAAAAAATTATGAATACAAGTTGAATAAATATAATAAATCATTAGAATTTTGCTAAAAATCCTACATCTGAAAACAAATGATGGAGCTTGCTTTTCATTAATGCTTTAACAGCAAAAGCAAAAAATGAAAGCACTTAACTCACCCTTTCTGTAATTATAAAATGTCAAAATACACCAGAATTCAAACATCATAAACATATGGTTAAAAGAAAAAAAATCCAATTTTACCCACAAAACTTGTGTCTAACAGAACATGAGACACTCATAAGCACTCGAAAAGACACTTGGTAGGAAGCAACAAGAAAGGAGTTCTAGAAAACTACTAACACTACAAAACCTACTTGAAGCAGGCAGTACACAATCATTGCATTCATTAGGTTAATATATTTCACGGTCAAACAGATTTTAAAACATAAAGGAACCAAGCTGCATGTTTCTTGACTGTAAGATGATTTAAAGCTTCTGAAAAGAGATACTTGCTTGTTTGAACGAAGTAGGACTCTCCTTTCAAGCAGCACAGCTGTGAAGAGCTTAAGCAAGTTGTCAACATCCAAACACTGTACCAATGGCTGAAAGGATATCTGTAAATCAACCAAACAAACTTGGTAAAACTATTCTTGCTAGCGCAGAGAAGGGAACAGCCAGAGACAAGAACATCGATAGACTCATCTTACATCAGCATGAGGTAAACCATCTCTTGGTGGAGCCTCGACAGAGAGTAGGCAGTTCTCAACAGCAAATAATACCCTATCTTTCCCAGGAGTAGGCAAGGGAACATTGGAAACCATACAGGCTATGACATCCCACAATGGCTTGCTGAAATACAGAAAGATATAGAGAAAATGAAAAAAAAATATCCAAAGAAACAACAAACCAAACTACAAAAGTTGACCCCTCAGCCCCCTCCTTTTTTGGATGGTGGATTAGTGATACATCGAAGTGCAATCCTACAAACCAAAGAGGAAAATACTGCTGATGGCTGATGGTGCAAACAAACTAAAAAACAGGAACACTCACCTGCTTCCTTTAGGTGAAAAACAAAGAGCAAAGACCTCCTCCAAAGCATTACGAAGTACATGAAAACTTGGTAAACGTGAAACGAGACATATGCACTTGTCTGCAAATGAATTCAAAGGAATACGATGTGCTTCAACAATATCTTCATCAACTGGATCCCGAAAAGCAATACAACACACATAAATTTTAGAGCCATCACCCTCTGCAAGCAACCAAATAAGGGGAAAAAAGTCACCAAAATATTCTATGGTACATTATACATCATCTAAGCTATACTATATACCATGAAAAAAAAAGGTAGGATACAAACAGTATATAGTGTAGACCATATTGCAAAAATACGGTTTTAGTAACAGCCGCAAAACAGATTTTGCGGTTAATGTTGCCTATATTTCAGTTGCAATAAACTAAAAAGAATTAACAATAGATTCGTGACTCGTGATACAATGATGTGGCCTTGTTTTTGGACTATGGTTTACACAGATTTAGTTCATAATAGTATCAATTAAACAACATAGAAAGAGATCAACTATGTTACGATAATTTCATTTGTAACACTACAAACCTACCAGTTAACACAATGGGATAAGTTCGAGGATATGTTGAGGGGTCATTGACATCAAACCCTGATGCATAGAACTCCACTCCAGCAGGCAAGACACACTGCATTGACATGTGTCAAAAGAAAAACCAGATCATGAGGATACAGAAATTTACATTGTTATCCATGAACATGAG
This sequence comes from Amaranthus palmeri, assembly GCA_019776075.1. Classification (NCBI taxonomy): domain Eukaryota; kingdom Viridiplantae; phylum Streptophyta; class Magnoliopsida; order Caryophyllales; family Amaranthaceae; genus Amaranthus; species Amaranthus palmeri. The sequence goes on from JAAKBH010000021.1 coordinate 733,568, forward strand.
TAATGGCTTCACATAGTCATTGACTTACACCCAATTGACAAAAAGAGAATAAATGGGGAGGAAAAGACAAACAAAGTACAGAACGACGAGAATTAAAATAGGAAATACCGTAAGGAAAACAATAAAGTAATGTCACAAAACTCAGGATCAGTAGGATGTATGTTCCAAGGAAAAAAGTGACAAAATGATTCAAGAAAAGGTCATTCTACATACGCAATTCAAGAAAGACTAACTTAATAAGAGAAGAGGACACTTTTCCTCCAACATGATACATCAAGTCATGCATTGTAACTTTCAGACATAGCAAAACCAGGTTGGTTGACGACATGAACTTTTAGCTATGGAAAATTGGATGCCCTAGAAAGAGGCACCCATGAGGCCATGATAAGAGTGAAAGGAGCCTACATAACAAGCTATAAAATAACTCAATCTCTCCACATTAAATGGTCATTGGCTTCTTAAATTTTGTGAATTCACATGATTAGAGTTGAGCTCTGCACAGAAAGAAAAGCAAAAAAAGCTTACAGCATACAAGGTCGTTTGGATGTAATATTTGGAATGGATTGAAATAAAGTTAAATTCATTCCAATGTTTGGTTGAACAATTTTGAAATGGAATTTAGAATTATATTTCCATCTCCCCAACCTCCTAAGACCTCAAAACCCTCCCCCTTACTCTCAATTCTCAAAGACTCAAACTTATTCACACAGTATACAAACCCCAGCCAATAGTCACAAGAAGAAGAGAGAGCCAAATATCACGTGTGACCGCAATTATACTCCGATACGAAAATAGCTTACAGCATATCAACCGGCATACCCAGATCTCATTTAATCGGCATTACGCACATCAACAAATTAATTAAATTTAAAACAGAACCAAAGAAACCTATGAGTTATCTACAAAATTTTCTAGTAGCAGCTACTCATTATAAGGGTTGATGAAAGGCTTTCAGTCACAACAATACACACTATTCCTTCCAACTTTGGCAAGCAACCTTGCATTACAAATTATAAATGACATGCAATTGACCACCTATACTCTGATAATACTCTATCAATGATTAGTTTGTAACCAAGTAGGAAAATATAGATACTCAGTCCCATAATTAGTTCATCACCCCATCAATAGTCCAACTGCTATACATGCACCATAAATTATTTTCTTCCAAATTTTATAGAATAATTTAAATATTACATCCTAACACTCCACACAACGATTGCAAAGAAAGTTCATTCGAAGATAAACATAGACCTTATTTGTTCTATATAAAGGACATTTGTGTAACAAGGGGAGGTCTTGGAAAAAGCTCATAAACCTGGACTAAAGAATCATGAACATGATAATACTACTATACAACAACAAAACAATGACAAAGTCTTATTGGGGTCGGCTACATAACCAACAGACGAGTTGTAGTGGTTGTCCACGTGAACTATCATTCTCCATTCAATATACTACGATATTATAAATTAGATCCAAACACTTCACACAACGACTGCAATGAAAGTCCATTCGAAGATAAACACAGACTTCATTTTTTAATGTATGAGACCAGTTTGTGGAATGAGGGGAGGTCTTGAAAAAAGCTCACAAACTTGATCTAACGAATCGTGAACATAACTCTGGTATTAATTCTATCATACAACAACAACAACAACAACAATGCCAGTCTAATATCAAAAGATTGGGGTAGGCTATAGTAACCAATAAACAGGTTCTAATGGTGTGCTTCTCCATCAATCATTTTCAAAACACATTAATGGGAAATAAGAGAAGCAAAATGCATGAGCAATGCAAACAACTAAAGTCATTAAACTCAGCAAAGGAAAATAGGCAGTAACCCATGTAAGAGAATCACAAAAAGAAGCAAAATTCATGAACAATGCAAACAACTAAAACCATTAACATTCAGCAAAGAAATATAATCAGTTACCATGTAAGAGAATCAAAAAAAGAAAGAAAATGTGGGAAACTTACAGTTGGAAGCTGAGGAGGAGGATCAGGATAACGAGAATGATTGGGAGGTGGGAACTGATCAAGAAGCGAAGGTAAGTAACGATAATTAGTTCCATAAAACCCTTTATTCTCATCCAAAGTTCGAATCTCAGGTCCAATTCCACATACTATAAAATACTCGAAGATCGGCGCCATTTTCGACCCACCCAAGGTCTCTCCTTCTCTTGCTCAACTATTGAAATGAGAGAACAATGCAATGGTTTGATTGAGAAATTTAGAGCAATGGCAGACAGATCTGGTGAGATTCTGGAAATAACTCGATAATCATTTTAATGGCAGTTAAGCTTCGAGGGAGAAGACGAGTGAAGCGTGGCTTGAAGATGAAGAGAACGGAGTCTTTTTTTTTCTTTTTTTTTTTTTGAAAAGAAGAGAAACTTTTCTCACCGAATTTGAATCAATTTTTTTTAATCATAATAGTATGTTTTTAACTAAAAAAAATTGTCGGGAATAATTCCATCAATTGAAAAATCGCTGTGAATAATTCAAATTATTGGTTACTAGTATAGAAACTCGTGCAATGCACGAATTTGTTAGTGCGGAATATATATAAAAACAATTTCAAGTAATAATGTAAGTATTGTATACTATCGTTCTTAAATTTACCAAATTCATGATTTTCTAAATCAAAACATAATTATTAATGTTTATTTTAATTATTTACCTGATACATAACCTTTTTTTCATTCAATTGAACATATTAAATTCTAAGTTAATTAAATAGAATTGATATAGTATATCATACAAATACTTTACCTTATTTAACTTCAAACTTAAACAAAAATAAGTAGATTCTAAATTTAATAAAAAAAATTTTACTCAAAAAAATAAATAAATTTAATAAATTTTTTCATGTCTCTCTAAATAATGACACTTGGAATTTTTCAAGACTTTTATAGTATTGTATGATATGATGTATGATATGATATGATATGATTCTAAATTTAATACTTCTAAATTTTATCATGTCTCTCTAAATAATGACACTTGGAATTTTCCAAGACTTTTATAGTATCGTATGATTTATGAATAATCTCACATTTCCAGTTTGTTTGCTCGTGGCACCCCCAATTGAAAATCAACATGCTTTAGCAGGTCTTATGTATCCTTTGCAGGTTATCTTCTCCAAACTTCTTTTTATAAATCTATTCTACTGATTTTCATGTCTTCTCCAAAAAACCCCCCATTGGGTTTGTAAAAAGAACTTTTTTGCACATAAAACATTAGTAAAAGTTAACTTCAGACCTTCAATGTTGTTGTACGTCTATTTATACGACTCATAATTTCAAATACAATTAGGTCCAACATCTATATATAATCTATCTATAAGCTATCTATCTATTTTTTTTATTTTTTTTTTTGACTAAATAAGCTATCTATCTATAAATAAAACTAATGCAAAAACCACGTGAAATTTTTCATTTTTATTTTATTTATATATTTTCTCTATACTATTTCACTTTAGTTTCTTATTTACTTTTCTAAAATGATTTTATGGGGCTGCGGAGAGTATTATTAAAATCAAGAGGAAATGAACAATTTTGATTTTTAAACCTTTCAAGTCAAACTAAAAGTCCCCTGACGTGTTCACCGGTCCAAACCCGGACCGGAACCAGTTGGACCGGAATCCCAAAAAATCTAAGACCGCAGACCAGACCGGTTCCATCCGGTCCAGTCCCGGTCTAACCCGGAATTCTTCCGGTCCGGTCCGGGTTTGGACCGGTTAGACCGGAAATATTTTTTGATACAAAAAATAAATTGAAAAATAGAATATTTTAAAATAATTTAGCAAATTCATAATCATAAAATTAACATATTTGAATTAAAAAATTATTTTGTGTTGAAAAAAAAATGCTTTAAGTCCTTTAAAATAAATGCAGAGTAAAACAGAATGCTTTGACAACCATTCTTGAGCATATTGTATTTGCAAAGGGGGCAAGTAGCATTGATGTGTAGCCATTTGTCTATGCAAGCACAATGGAAATGGTGATGGCATGGAAGTTCACGTAGCTCACTTCCATCATCATATGTTGTAAGGCAAATCACACATTACTTCTCTTCTAAATCAATTTTATGACATCCGGTCTCATCCGGTCCAATCTGGATTTTTCCCGGTCTAGACCGGACCGGACCGGAAACCCGGAATTGGAAAAAGTAAGACCCGGAGACCGGACCGGATGCACCCGGTCCGGTCCGGTCTAATTTTTAGGCCCTAGCCAAAAAATAAAAATAAAAAAACTCTTAGTAAGAATCCCAAGTTCGATTCATGTTAGATGCTACTTATGCAAATACTAACTTCTCACAAAGTCACAATTTTTAAGCCCTAGGTGAAAAATAAAAAAAAAGCCCTTAGTCATGCACTCAAGTAAGAATCCTGATGTTGCAAGTTCGATTCATTTTAGATGCTACTTATGCAAATACTAATTTAACTATCAGCAGATCTTGGGTAAGACCCTCTTATAATAAGACGCGGCCGAATATGGAGCCCATCATCCTTTTCCATTTCTCTGGGCAATTTTCAATTTTACTCTTAAAAGTATTAATTTTGACCTTAAAGATATCAATTTCAACGTAAAGTGGTACTTAAATCTATTAATTAAAGTAAAATAATTTTCAATTTGAACCTATAAGTGATCAACTTAACGTTAAAGTGATCAATTTCTACATAATATAATTGACAGAGATAAGTATTGAATTGTTTGTTGTTATGTAGTTCATTTATTTTGTTTATAACTAATATAGTTAATTAACATCATAACATAAATAACATAAGGTCATAATTGATGTATGCTTGGTAATAATTGACAGTGATAAGTAATGAATTGTATGTTGTTATGTAGTTCATTTATTTTGTTTATAATTGATATAGTTAACATCATAACAAAAACAAGATAAAGTCATAATTGATGCATGATGAGTGATAATTGATAGTGATAAGTAAACCTTAAATTGATAGTAACAAGTTCTATAAATAGACGTACAACAACCTTAAAGCTTCCAAATGTTTGTTAATGTGTCAATTCTCAAATTTTTTTCCACGTTGATGTGTCTAGCGCCAATTTCCCAATCACTAGATAGGAACATGAAATGATAACAAACACTTGTATAATTGTATTTACTCCCTCTGTTCGGATGAATTAGTAGCATAGAGAAAATGGGTGAGAATTAAAAAAGTGATAATAAATGAATAGAGATAATGAATTGTGTGGATGAAATTAAAAGAGAGTTAAAATGTATAGATAAGATTAAAAGAAAGTGGTGATCATTGTCCAAAAATAAAAATGCTGCAATTTAAGTGAAACGAACGAATATAAAAAATGCTGCAAATTATAAAGGACGGAGGGAGTATGTGTTTATAAGTTGGAGGTACTTCCACCATTTAGCTCAAATTTTCTTCAAATTAAAATTAAAATTGATGGATAAAATGTCTACAAATTCAGAAGTCATTCCTCTTTGCACTTCCTACCAAATGGGCACCTTCAATCTTTCACATAGGTTAGCTTCAATCATCATTCTTATCTACATTTTTCTTCTTCTTTTTTTTTTTTATAATTTCCATTGATCTTGAAAATTTGATTTTCTTTTTAGTCTAGTTTAATTAGGTTATACTCCTTCCGAACCAATTTAGTTGTCTCATTTGCTTGGGTACGGATGTTAAGGGTGGTGTGGGGTGTATTAAAAAGGTGATAGTTGGATATTTTAATTGATTTAATTAATTGTAAAGGGGTAGTTGGGGTATTATAAGTAGTAATTGTGGGTTATTTTGGTTATTACTTGAGTGAACAAGGGTATTTAGGTAAATAAAAAATTAACAAAAAAGGAAATGAGACAATTAATATAAATTTGTCAAATAAGGAAATGAGACAACTAAATTGGTTCGGAGGGAGTATTGCTTTTCAATTAATTTTTTTGGAATTTTATTTGTTGGTTATTGTTAATTTAGTTAGTTTTTCATTTGTTTTAGTAAAAAAAAAAAACTTTTAGTAAGTTAAACAAATCAACTAAAAACAAAGGTTAACTCAAAAAAAAAAAAAAAAAAAAAAAAAAAAAACTAAAAACAAAGGTAACGGCTTGGCTATTTACCTAATATTTTTATGTATAGTTGAGTTTTGATTAGGAGTGTTTAACGGGCTGCTCTTATTTGACCTGGGTTTAAAAGGGTTGTATAAGGATCAAGATGAAAATGAATTAGACTGAAAATGAGTTCTACTACAATTAAAATGAAAAATTTGTAAATAAAACATAGGAGCCGAACTGGGCTTAAAAGCATACACCCAACCTGATCATATCCGACTCATTGAACACCCTTCATTCTCATAATGCTCATTAAATAAATCAAAATTGTTTTCATGTAATCTTCCTTTTGTTGATACATTTGGTGGTTTAAATGTGATTGATATTGGACTTAATCCTAGTCTAAAATATTTTTAGAGTGGATCCTTTTAATCTTCAATTAACAAGTCTACACTCTTCGCTCTCCACTCCACGTAATTACAATCTCTTATTCCCCGTCAAATTTAGGGTTGGTGCACACTATATATCTACTTCCTCCGTTTCATTTCAAATATTCCATTTACGTATAGTGCATTTGCCAATGCACTAATTCAATACTTAATGGCGAACACCGTGTATAACTAAATTAAAAATTATAAAAAATTAAGACTGATTGATGAATAGTAATCTAAAAACAAATGGGACATTTAAAACAAGAACAACTCTAATGATATTGTTGCATCAGGATTGTGTTAGCACCACTGACAAGAAATAGGTCATATGGATTTATTGCTCAACCACATGCAATTTTATATTACACTCAGAGGGCAACAAATGGAGGTTTTCTCATATCAGAAGCCTGTGGAATTTCTCCTACTGCACAAGGGTATCTTTAGCTTTACACCTTTTTAATAAAACTAATCATAATTTGTTAGGATGGTTATCCAAAATCGATGAATTAAAGACGGTATGCACACTGTTAGAGCATATAACATATCATGAGGCCTTAACCATCAGCTTAAGCTTTTGGTCGAGTTGGTTCCTTAGAGATGGTATCAGAAGCCAACGTGACACCATGCCACGAGTTTGAGTCTCAATCACCATCAATTAAAGAGGAATATTCAGCGGCTTTGCGCATCCACACTTTAAGCCCAATGAGCTCTCGTGTGAGGGGTGTGTTAGAGTATATAACATATTCTGGGCCTCAACCGTCAGTGTAAGCATTTGCTTAAGGCCCCAGGATATCTTATATACTCTAACACGCACTTTACAAGTCATTGGAGCCCTATCTCCCAAGTCCCAAGGCCATATGTATGGTTTTGGGTTGGTCTTGTCTTATGGAGTGTGTACACCTCGTATTTTCCCGATAATATAATTATATGCTGGCGTTTTTAATAAGTTCAGCCTAATTTGACGCAATTAAATTTTTATTAAAGTTTACAATTAAGGCAGGTATCCAGACACACCAGGTATATGGACAAAGGAGCATGTACAAGCATGGAAACCTATTGTTGATGCTGTACATGCTAAAGGCAGTGTATTTTTCTGTCAAATATGGCATGGTGGTCGAGTTTCAAATCATGGTATTGAACTTCAATCCTGTTACTCTCATATTTTTATACCCATGACTAGACCCGTCAACACTGTTGGACGGGTCGATTCATGGGTTGATTAGAGTCGATCAGGTCATGATACGTGAAAGATACGTGACCTGATCTCTAGTCATATATGTGAAAGACAAAACACTAACCAACTCATCTTAGGTATATTTACATGTAATTTATGATTTTATTCTGAATCACGTCAACTGACCTCAGTGACATCACACTAGATCCGCCACTGGTCATGATAGGAATGAACTCAGAGCAAAACTATATGTAAATTATGGATCAATCATGGTAGTTGGAACTAATATTCCTAGTCATAGTCATATGTTAGTATAGATTATGGATCAATCATGATAGTTCGATGGTTGTGTTGTGTACATCCGACCTTCTGAAAACCCTAACTTACGTGGGAGCTACTTAATGTTATATTTCGGTTCCTCGGGTGATCCTAACCCGGATTTTGTTGTCCTGATAGGATACCAACCCAATGGGCAATCTCCAATTTCTTGCACGGATAAGCCCATAACACCTCCAGCTGATGACCCGTCTCGATTTTCGACCCCAAGGAGGCTAAGAACTGATGAGATACCACTGGTTGTGAATGATTTCAGACTTGCTGCTAGGAACGCAATGGAAGCTGGTAAGCTTTTGTTGTAACTGTGAAAATTTATTCATGTCATCGAGTTAATTTCAAATCACGTGTTTTGGGTTGGTTCGAAATGAAGCCTTGTGTCCATATTGATTTTTATATTCATTTTGAAATCGGGTAAAGTCAGGTTTGGTTACAAGTTAAGGTAAATATCGGGTTATCGGGTCTGTTTTGAACACCTCTAACTTCAGGTATCCGTATCACTGGTGATTCTTGTATTAAGTTTGGTTGAACACTCATCTTTGCATGTGTACATAACCAACTAAATTGCATTTTTCTATGTTACTAGTACATGTTATACAACTTAGTAATCAAATAATTCAGGTCACGGGTCACGACCTAAGCAAATCCGAGCCTAGATCTTCTCAGCTGGTGAAAGAGATAAAAAGATATAATTATGCACCTTGTGGGTTGTCATATCATGCTTTGATTGAATTTGTTTGCATTTATTTTTTCCTTTGAAAAGTCAATCCTTGAATCTGCACCACATAAGATGATAACTTTACCAATCCCTACTTGCTTGTCTTTTTTGAAAAATAGTTAAGTGTAGAGTTATCTTCTTATGTACATTAGGTTATGGGCTTATGGCCATGTCTATGCACTGAATCCCAAAAGTTTAGTGTTCATTCAGGTCATCAGGTGGATTTCGGGTCAGGTGTTTCGAGTCGGTTTAAAGTCGGGTTTTATGTCCGCATTGATTTTTACATTATTTTAAATTCATTTTGAAGTCGGGTCAAGTCGGATTCGGTTAAAAGGTCGACTAAATATCGAATTATCGTATCTGTTTTGAATACTTCTGCCCAAAATATGGGCTTAAAATATATAGAAGTTCTTCACTTGGCTGTCATTAAAAGCAATAGTCTGACAGTTCTTGCTATAGACCGTCTATAGTATAGACGGGTAAATATGGCCCAACCCATTTGTTAAATGAGTAACTAAATAGTCATGTCAGTCATTCAGCTCGCTATTGAGAGAGTCGTCTATGCCATAGACGGTCTCAGGAGACCTTCTAATATGATAATGGTCTCATGAATCACCTTCACAGAAAAACTATAAAGGGGCCAGAACTGGCCCATAGCTAAATGCGTTTTACCTGCGTTTGGACCTTGTTCGAGACTAGAGTTGTTCAAAATAAACCCGATAACCCGATATTTATCCGCCTTGTAATCGAACCAGATTTGACTCGACAATCAACACTAAAAATGATTATATAATTATGTAAAAGCAACATGAACACAATACCATACTTTGAACAGATCCGGAACACTTGATCCGAAATCGACTCAATAACCCGAATGAACACCTCTAGTCAAGACAGTATTATGTATCAATCCACAATTAGTATCAACTGTTGAGTCCAATGTCAAGTGTCCGTATCCACGTCGCAGAGTCAAGGGTCTAACACACATGCTTGACATAAAAATATTGTTAAGTCCAATGAATTTACATTTATGTAAAAAGCAATATGAACACAATATCCGACTTTGAACTGATCCAAAACATCTGATTGAAATCAACCCAATGACCCAAATGAACACCATCATTCGAACAATAGTATGTTTCCAAAGTGTCAAGTGTGTGTGAAAAATCTTCTAAATTTTTGTAGTCAAGAGTCAAGACACATGCATTTAGCTGAGAATGTATTTATGCAGGCTTTGATGGTGTAGAAATTCACGGAGCTCATGGCTATCTAATCGACCAATTTATGAAAGATCAAGTAAACGATCGAACAGATTGTTACGGAGGATCACTCGAGAATCGTTGTAGGTTTGCCCTAGAGGTAGTAGAGGCCATTACGAAAGAGATTGGAGCAAATAGAGTTGGCTTTCGAATCTCTCCTTATGCCGATTATATGGAGGCAGGGGACTCAAATCCGGAAGCATTAGGTGTTTACATGGCTAAATCGCTTAGCAAGTATGAAATTTTGTATTTCCATGCGATTGAACCAAGAATGATAACCGTTGAAGAGAAAGAACGTTGTCGTGATAATCTATCACCGATGAGGAAAGCTTTCGATGGTACTTTCATTGTCGCTGGAGGTTACGATCGAGAAGAAGGAAATAAGGTTGTGGCGAGTGGTTATACAGATCTTGTTGCGTACGGTCGATGGTTTCTAGCAAATCCTGATTTGCCTAAGAGATTTGAGCTTAATGCTTCTCTTAATAAGTATCATAGAGATACTTTTTACACTTCAGATTCTGTTATTGGTTATACTGATTATCCATTTTTGGAAGACACAATTTAGTTCATAATAAATTACAGGCACTTTTTTGAGAGACCGTCTATATTATAGACGCTTTTCAAGAACCCAACTCATATCTCTCTTTTAACTTACAAAACCACCAATCAGTTTTTTTTTTAAAAGTTTATAAATTGGGCTATGTCAAAACTTGAGACGTCTATTGTATAGACGGTCTCAAGTAAGAATTTGTCTAATAAAATACGTTAGAAGTATATAATTTTTTTGTTTTATGAAAGGTGTATCTAATTACTTGTTTATAATTTTGGTTTATGAAGAGATTTTGTTGGTTACATGGATTTTGTTATTAGTTGGAATTTATGGTGAGTTTATAAATGTATTTGGTTACAAGGTTATAGTTTTCAAGGAACCTAATAGCAGTAACATAATTCAGATTGTCGATCAAGTTCCGTGGCACACCCCCTTCATACCTTATGTTGTGTCTAGTAAGATGATTCGCTAATCTCTCTGTGAATTGCGAATTAAAAAAAGCGAATTTTTCCAATGTGAAAAAATACCCTTTAAAATTGGAATTATTCATGGTTAATCAATATATGAGATTATTGTAGGAAAATCATGAATAGTTTGGATTATTCTAAGTAATTTTTCCAACATTTTATCAACAAAGAATCATACTCAAATTTTCATTATATTTTAGTTACGTGGTCAAAATTTAAATAAAAAAATTGCTTTCTAAACAAGTTAAAATGTCGAAAAAAGAAAAAACGTTGCATGATCACAATGTATATCAAAATTAATGCTCAACCAGCAACATTATATTTACAATATTGCTTCAGTATTTGAATTTCTACAATTCACAAAAGAAAAAAAATGACACATTTATATAATACCTCATAAATTAGGACCTGCCTTAAGCTAAAGCAATCCTAAATTTGTTGTAGCCTTCTCTTTAGAAGAGTTTAAATGATATATTTAAAATTCTACCCATCAGCTTATATTAATTGGTAATTTTAAAATAATCTTACTGAAAATTATCTTTACAATTACTGGGAGCCTTGCACATCCGAGCCACGCTCATGCGTTGCTACCACCTGAGTATATTGGAACCGAGCTTTCCTCGAATAACTCTGGTAGCCCTGATTAGAGTAGAAAGGAAGCAAAACATTGAATCAACTGGATAGAGAGTAACAAGCATAAGCACTCGGAAAACTACCTATGATCATAGCTTAGATGGAGTAATTGTTGCTTGATTGACGAGCTCTCTCCGAAGGATCTTCCCTGATGGATTCTTAGGAATAGCATTGACAAAAGCAACACGGCGTATTCTCTTATATGGACTAACCTGTAAAGAAGTGAAAAGTCTTGTCATGATCTAAATCAAAAGTACGGTAGCGATTAACAAGAGTTATATACGACAAGTTCTTGGTACATTGTCGATCAAAACTAAAGCTCCAAGGAATTGTTCATATACAAAACACAAGAATGCAATCATGCATGATAATGCAATATAGAAGGATAAAACACAGGAATGGCTTCCTAATGTAGAATAAAATTTAAGCCCTCAAATCTACACAATTAAACCAAACTAAGTTTCATTAGCATCATGAGATGCCGAGTGTGTCATCAGCTTAGAGAAAACACATACCTGTTTCGCTACAAAATCCATCACTTGCGAATCAGTAATGCTGCTTTCTGGTTTTCTCACAATGAATGCCATGGGTATTTGTCCAGCTTCTTCATCTGGGTAACTGCAGTCAATGGACACCAGATTCATAACACACAATATAAAGGTTGAAAGTAGTACAAAATCAGGATGATTTAACCAAATATGACCTATAAAAACATAACAAACATAACAAACATATTTTAAGATACTTTCTCCTTGTTTTCTTGCATCCAAGTACAATTGCACCATTGGAGAAAATGATGAAAATGGTGGAATGTTCCAATAGTGTCTTAGCTTATAATGGCATAAAGAGCAAATGATGGTGCATTAAGAAAGATAAACAAAATTTATATGTGGAAAGTATCGTTAATTTTGTTTGATACTTGAGAAATTTTCAATAATGACCTTGTTTATATGGATTAAGAGACAAATAGTGGGGCACACAAATAATGCAGGGAAGATAATAAAAGTGGGCTTTTACCAAAAAAGGTGCAAATAATATTAAATCTATGAGAAAAATTGTGCAAGTAAAAAAAGGTAAAAGCACTAAATAGCATAAAGGAAAACAAACAATTTGCCAAAAAAAGAAAAGGTGAATCTGGAGAACAAGCCAATGAAACATAATTTGCTAGTTAGTTCGCCTTTTAGATTATCGATTGCTCAAAATGGTCAAAAATAGCCTAAAATCAACCATAATTCACTTTTTTCAATTTGTGATTCGCAAAGTGATTAATGAATCATGTGATATTGAAACAAGCTCATAAAATAAAGTTCTTTATAAATTAATGGATGCATGCAGAGATAAGTTATAGCATAATAAATATGCAACTTCATGTTCATCCAGTAAGGAAAGGTGGTAAAAGTAGAAGGCCAATAAACTCATGGGTGCACAAGAAAGAAAGACGGGCTACTAACGGAATCACAGCAGCATCAGCAATTTCCGGGTGCGAAAGTAGCAAGTGTTCCAACTCTGCTGGAGGAACCTGGCAACAGAAAATTAATTGATTCAGTGATTGTGTGAAAAAACCAGATACGAAGTTGAAAAAACAAGCCTGTTCATTATAAAATGGCTAATCTTGTTACCTGATATCCCTTGTATTTGATCAATTCCTTTAACCGGTCAACAATATACAGATATCCATCAGAATCAAAGTAACAAAGATCACCAGTCTTCAACCACCCATCAGGATGGAAAGTTGCAGCAGTAGCCTCCTTGTCTCCCACATAACCTACAGCCATCACCGTTGCTATTAACCATAAGAGTCGAATGACCAGATATAACTAAAAATATGAATCGACAACTAAGAGAACTTACCCTTTCACATAACACAAAATAGTAATAGATAACTAGACAAGATCATAAGACTTAAGAACATTTATACAAATTATAATAAAAAAAATCCACCAACGTTTTTCCCATTTTACTAGTTACTGAATTAGAGTGAGCCTGAATTGAACTCCCGTAACTATTAATCTGAATAGAAAGTTGCGGCAATGATATCTTCAAAAATTACTCCAGAGAGCTGGTACAAGAAAAACATTGTTCAGAATGGGATGGGTTTTGATGTCAAGAATGGGTTTTGAGCATTTGACAAACGTCTCTTGCAGGGCATCAAAATATTAGTATGTCTGATGGGCAAACCGAAGGAATACTGCCAGCAGTAGAGTTCTAGTTAAAATCTTAGGTTGCACAATTTTAAAAATTGATTATAAAGTAAATGCAAGCAGTGATCTGATTTTAAAAACGAAGGTTAAAGAATAAGTTGACGAAATGGAAAACAAATTGCGCTCAATGATATGATAAAAACCAAGAAAATTCAAAGGCATCATTCACCAAAGATTTACAAGGATCTACATGAAATTTCTCTAGGAATACAAGACCCAATAGCAGATGTCTTCACTTTGTAGAATAATGAATTTAGCTTTCTTGAAAACATAAGGGGAACAGGAATCACAAAGGTCGGAGTTCAGAGTTCAGACATCTTTAGAAGTTCTTCAAACAAAACTCCTACATTGAAAACAATAATGGAATGGGAATTTCATAATTCACATTTGTGACAAACAAATCCTAAGTGACTCAAGTCACAATAACTTTTTCAATTGAAATCTACGCAGTAATTCTTTTAAGGGTGAAGCATTTGATGAAAATAAGAAACCGATTTGAGAGTTTAGACAAGCTTTGAAATCTTCTCCAACTCCATTATAGGTGGTTGACAAGCCTATTCACTATTTTTCATTACCACCTAATAACACCTCTCTATATGGTAAAGCATTGAAATGAATTTTGTGAAGAAAATGCGATAATTGAAGTCGAATATCATGACCATTACACTAGGCAAAATATTTTTCTACCATAATTACAAGAACTATCATTATCCTTACCACATTTTGATACCGACAATCAAATGGGCCTTTAAGGTTATGAATAGGAATGTCAAATGAGCAATAGAGAATCAATTGATCAACATTCAACCAGTAATAACCACTTTAAAACAGAATTACAAGTCAACTTATTAAAACCAGAAAAATCAAATAATTAACAAACGAGAAACGCAGAGTACATGTACCGAAGCAGGCAAGCAGAAACCCAATGAATATGAGAACCATATACTGTACTTGACCAGCAACATCAATTTTATATTATTAGCAGCTGCAACTCATTTAGTGCTGCTCAAAACGTAGATATTTAAGCTTCGTCTGTCTGAATTTAATATCATTCAGTATGTCAGGCTAATACAACAACATATGCATGCTTGAGGTGACAATGACATCCAGGCCCTTGTTTTGGAACATGAGACTAGAAAACATAATTACTGTTTAGACTGCAAAACACCGACAATCCATCCTCAAGTAGAGGTTCATGATTTGGCCATTGTCAAATTATGAAAAGTATGATGCATTTTAAATTAGTATTGAGCAAACGAATTGAGAAAACTGGCAAAAATATGGAGACTATGAGACAGCGAGTTTTGTGTCCGCAAGTGGGTTCTAATTTTTTCATGGAAACAACTGGCAAGCAATATCCTTGAAAAGAATGAGAATTCAATTGAAACCAGATTTTTCTGAGTGAAGGATCAGAGCTGATCAGAACAACGAAAATAAATTCTGTTGACTCGGACATAACCAGCTTTATTAAGAAACTGTTGTGTCCGGACGGGTTTAGTCCATTTTGCTTGCACAAACAGGTTTTTATATAGCCTTAATTCAGTGCAATGATGGATAATTAAAGGAATGAGCTGTGTAACTTCAAATAAAACACTTGAAAGCCCATACACCACCAAAGTAACTCTTGTTATGAAGACTTGAAGTGGGCAAAAAATTAAACTAAACTGAATAATATGTTTGAAGGTATGCACAAAACCTGAAAATGATGACCAGAATGCCCACCTATTCAATATATAGTGCGAAAATAAAGACATGTTGTATCATATTTACCAAGCAACAGAGATTTTCAAATCTACTCAACCGATACTACCCACATCATAAAGTTATGATATATGGATAACATCATTTTAGGATGCTTCAAGGGATATGTCATGATATTGCTTGATATTGACAGTACGAGAACCACATCAGCCCCCAATATTGCATCATCATGACAATCATTGCAACACAATGGAAACCACATATTTGTTTAGTCCCTTCAAAGTTGGATAAGGGAGAGTTAGACATACACAACCTTGAATCAAAGTTGTATAAGGCAGAGTCAGACATAAGCAAACTTGAATTGCAAATACCATCTGGCATTTTAACTAATCAAGAAGCATACATGATTTAACTATTTTACATATCAAACCAAAAACTTTGAAGTTTTGGCTCCATCCAAGAACTGGATTACTAAAATTTGAAAAATGTGGAACTATTATATATTCTTATTCTAGAGACGATTTGTAATACTAAACTCTCCATCAAACAAAAATTCAATAAAGGTAATATGAGAGTGACTCTAAGTATTCTCTCAGCATTAGTGGTCAAAAAAATACCACTAATTAATTATTAGATACCCTTTCACATGTCATAGTATGAAATTAGAAGTAATATTTAGTTGGTCGATTGGTGCTTCCTTTATCCAAGAAAGACAGTTTAGATTCAGTTTAACTAGCAAAGAAATCAATTCAAAAAAAAAGTTCACAAAAGTGATCTATAGGTAGAAAATATTAGCTCTAGAAAAACCGTTATATCTCCAATGATGACAGTTTCCAATTAGATTGATGGATCTAAAAGTCATATAATCCCTAGTAGATAAGAGGGCAATCCCTTGCATAATCCTAAAATAGACCAAAGATACGCTAGGTTTCTTGAGCGGAATCAATGATGTTATCAATATTGTCCATAATTTCCAAGGAAGCCATAGGATCATAAACTTTATAATCAACAGTCCCGCCTTTTTACTACTTTGATTACTTTCAGAGTTTCAAAGGTTTTAACACGAAGACATTATTGCAAGGACAAATCAGAATGTCCTTATACAAGAGGCTCAAGCTTCATATATCATCATATTAAGAATAGATAAAAAAAAAGCTAATCATATTAAAAACTGTCAAGGGTATGACCAAGTCACCAGGTTCATTGAAGATTTTATTATTTGTTTGGGCAAGGACGCAAGGTATAGAGTTCTCAAGAAAATTTACCTTTCATAATTGTTGGAGCACGCAACCATAGCTCCCCTTTCTTTCCAGGTGGCAAGGCATCTCCAGTAGAGGGATCAACAATCATTGCTTGTGTGTATTCTCGTAGGCGGCCAACAGAACCATACCTTTCACTTTCCTCAGGTCCAACAGTTGATGCTACCCCTCCTGCTGTCTCGGTCAAGCCATATCCCTAGAGATAAATGGAAAGGATAAGATAAATTATGAAGTATAAAACCTCCTACAAAGCTAGTGCCAGTATATCTCAGGTCTGGTCTTTACAGTATGTCTGCTCTATATCCATTTGAACCAGAAACAGAACAAGGTTTATGTCAGACTGGGTTCTTATTCTTTGAAAAAAGTTAAGCTAAAGCCACCGACATGAACGGTAATTTAGAAGAAATTAAAATGATCCGACTTAAGAAATTTTAGTCATAGTTCTACGTTTGAATATCATTGAAGGGGGCAATTAGGTTTATCAGTTCCATTTACCGTTAGTAAACTTTTTAACTATTAGCCTCATCAATTTTGGTTGTTTTGTATAATCTCCTGTAAAAACTTATCTCATAGCAGAAACGAGTTTTGTATAGAGCCAGTGAGTTAGAGTGAGACATGAGTTTTGTATAGAGAAAAAGTGGCCTGTCGCCCATATTAACCTCAATAGGCAGATCCAATTTTTTACAGGGAAGTAAAAGATTTTTAATCAATGATCATTCAATACAGAAAAAAGGTAGTCAGCAAACTTTTTCCTACTTGCACATAAGACCAAAGATATATTACTCTTAGTGTTAGTTGGCACATATAACTATCATATAAAACTCAATCATAATGATATTATACTAAATAATTTAACCTTCAGAACTAACAAGATTGGATAAGAACCCAAAAGTCTAGAATGACTGCCTAGGTCTGTTCTGAATATTATTTTCACAATAATGCAATTATTTAACCTGCCCAACCTACTTACTCTTGTCTTCCTTCAACTCTCAATAAATAATAATTGAACTAAAAGTGATTGATAGGAGCTGCAGCAAGAGCTCTCACTCTCTCACAACTTGTCCTACAAGAATAGGTTCACTGAATTGACAGACTAACAGCTCGAATACCCTCATTATTTGGACGGTTAGATATCAGACCAAACTTCCTTGCGTCTAATTTCAGAATTTGATAGCTCCTTGCTTCCATAAGATAACTATCTCAATCAATTTCTTAAAAACTGTCAATTCCCATCATCTTAATCTACAATTCAATGTGCTTGGCATAGGGATCTTCACAATTAACCTCTATAACTGTAATATTAATGATATAACCCATGAAATAAATAATAATATAGGAATAATAATTAATAATGATCCTAAAAGCATCAAAATATGGTCATATATGGGGTAGAGCGAGGGGGCCTGCGCCCAGACCAAACATAAAAATTAAGAAATACATAATAATATTATTATATACATGAGAAGATTAAAGAATTCCATATAAAAGTACTAAGCTCAACACTCTCTCACAAAAGGACACAGCTAAAGAGGCCACAAGGGGGTCATTAACCAAATCAAAGAAAAGGACATGTATGATCAAGTCTTTCAAAAGTTATACGAGCTTTGAAACTTTTTATCAAATTAAGGTTAACTTTATCCCAACTTTTCAAAATACTAAGGCTTTAAAGTTACTTACTCCATTGTCCAACAACAGAATAACAAAATAAAATCCCATTGACTCTATAATCAATATCCAACATGATCAACACAAACCTCGAAACAATATTTCTTCGAGTCAAGCATAATTGACATCGGGTTCAAATGAAGTATCACTCTTGAAACCCGACCAAACATCCAAACGTACACCTCTACTCACTTAGGAGGGACAAACATAAAGTTGTTCACAAAGGTAACAGTATATCAAATGACAAGGTTTCGAAATAAAACTGCTGATAATTAATACTCCCACCATTTTCATATGTTATTCTCAAATAGAATTTACGAATTTTAGTGTCAAACTTTGACTATGATTTCATATTGATATATAAGAAAAAGTTGGGATCTAGTGAGATTCGTCTAAATACATACTTTCTATGTACGATTAAAATTATTTGAATTTAAAATTTGCATTCGAATCTGCAAAAAAAAATGAAAGGGAAAAATTTGAAAATTTGATAAAGATTCTTGATTGACTGATGCATTATTCTAAAAGTATCATCATAATCATTTTGGGAGCACATTAAACAAATTTGGAATTCTTAAGACAAAATAATGAATTTATAATTAGTGGAATCAATAAATAAGGTATAAATTTCTCTAAATTTGCAGAGAATTAGATACCTGTGCAACTTCCACATTAGGAAAACGAGTTTTGAATTTCTGGGCAACCTCCTTGCCAAGAGGAGCACCTCCACACCCAAGAAAATCCAATGAACTCAAATCATATTTCTTCACCAAATCGGAATTCGCCAACGCTAACACTAATGGAGGTGAAACAGGTACGTAAGTAACTCTATACTTCTCTATAGTCTGCAACATCTTCTCAAAATCAAATTTGGGCATTAAAACTAGAGTTTCCGCCATAGATACTGCTCGAAGCATCATAAAGAATCCAAACACATGGAAAAGCGGAAGGATGAATAGAGAAACTGCAGGACCTTTTTTCTCTTCTTCCTCCAAGGAATTCAACTTCTGGTGACGTAAACCACAAAGTAAAACGATAAAATTCCGATGAGTCAACTCAACTCCCTTGACTCGTCCTGTTGTACCTGATGAATACATAATCACAGCGGTATCTGACTGCTTCACACTTACCGGTGGTCGACTGACTCGGTCCCGACTCATCATGTTATCAAACTCGGGCGAGTCAAGCAATATAACAGGCAGATTAAACGATGTGAGCTTGGATGAAAGCGAAGAGACAGCAAAGATAACAGACGGTTGAGCGAGTTGAATTATGTGAGTTAACTCGGATTGAGTCGAAAGAGGGTTAGCAGGTGAAATAACGACACCCAAAGAGAGCAAGGAGAAGTACAGAACAGGGACATGGAAGGAAGAAGGAGATAGAATGAGGGCAACTTTAGAAGACGAAAGAGAAGGGTAAGACAGAGAAAGGGAGTAAGAGAGAGAATGAACTCGGTTGATGAAGGTGGAGTAAGACAGAGAAAGGTGGGAAACGGCATCGATAAAGACAGGAGCAGAAGGGGAGAATTCAGGACAAGAATGGAGGAGAGAGAAAGCGTAATCTGTTATAGAAAGAGGAATTGAAGGAGAAGGAAGGGAAGAATTATCTCGAAGATTATGATAGATTTGAGTTGAAGAACAGTAACCACTTCTGGGATCAATGGAGGAATGGTGGTTCTGCATTTCCGCCATGGAAATGGGTGAAGCTCTGGAAGGAGAAATATTAAATGAGAATTTCTAGATGGTTAATAGGAAAGAAAAACATGATGTTGTCATGAAAAATGTGTTGGTTGTGAAATTGTTTAAGGGATAAAAAGATATGAAGTGCATATTGTGTGATTAAAATTTAATCACCTTGTCTTATGTGAGGTTATTTTTATACTCAGAGTCGGCTCTACGGGTGGGCAATGGTGGTCGTCGCCTATGGTCCCATATCAAAAAAAAATGGTCTTGATATGCTATTTCGCTCATGATCTCAAAATATCTAGGGTCGACTCTGTTTATACTTCTTCTATTTTCATATTAGTTGTACCATTTAGCAAAATGACGTTATTTATTGATCACTCTTAATTTATGATTAGTTTTGATTCATCAATTTTAAATATTTGTAATTTTTTACTCCCTTCGAATCAGTTTGTATGTCCCATTTGGGATTTCATGGATTTTAAGGGGTGAGTGAGGTCCATTAAAAAGATGGTTGTTGGGTATTTTAATTAATTAAATTAATTGTAGGTGGTAGTTGAATATTGGAATTTGAAAGAGTGGGGGTATGTAGGTAAAAAAAAGATAGACAAAAAAGGAAATGAGACAATTGGTATGGTTTTGCCAAATAAGGAAATGAGACATCCAAACTGAATCGGAGGGAGTATTATATATAATTAGAGATATTAAAGATTAAATTATTGCATTGGACTGCGTGAAAAAGTAAATGTTACAATTAAATTAAAATTGAGGATGTATGTGTAAATTCTGGCGAAAGACAATGTCTTTGAGAGACGATCTCTGATTAGATCAGCCTATTATCATTTTTTTGTTTAATGGTTTGTGCCTGAAAGACATTTCGACGGTCTTATAGGAGATCGACTGTTGATTATTTTAAAGTTATAAACAATTACACCGTCTCATTTAAGAATATGCGGAAATTAAATAAGGGGTTGACGAGTTGTAAATGATGTGTATGCAGTTATTCCTAACTAGAATGCAAAATTGTGCAATGTACGAAGTTTGTTAGTATGAAAATATTTATAAATAAAAATTTTAAAGAAAGGCTGTAAATGATGTGTATGCAATTTTATAGAGTATTATAATGAACATGACTCAAATGTTCACAATCACATCTTAATTTGAAAGGCTGTAAAAATGATATACATCTTAACTTGAAAGGCTGTAAAAATGATACATCTTAACTTGAAAGGCTATAAAAATGATTTCATTTGGTAAATTTCTATAAAATGGTGATTTGCAATTTTCTATTCTTTTATAGTATTGTGTGATACTATGCTTGTATGATTTAATCTAACATAATTTTATTTGAAAATTTACCTTTAATACTTAAAATCATAACTAATGGAAAACTATATAAAATCGTCATGTATAATTTTTCAGTTCTTTTATAATATTTGTATGATATGATATGATTTGATATAATAAAAAAAAAAACTTTTTGAAAATTTATCATTAATACTTTTTTTTATTGTATTATTGTCATGTGGAATTTTTTAGTTATTTTTTAGTATTGTATGATATGAGTCTATGACATTATGATATGATATGATGATATGCTTTTTGATATTATTTTATAGTTTTAAAATATTACTCCCTACGAATCAGTTTAAATGTCCCATTTCCTTATTTGGCAAAATCATACTAATTGTCCCATTTCCTTTTTTGTCTATCTTTTTTTTTTACCTAAATACTCCCACTTTTCCAATTTTCAATACCCAACTATCATCTTTACAATTAATTTAATCAATTAAAATACCCAACTACCACCTTTTTAATGGACTCCATTCAACCCTTAAAATCCGTGAAATCCCAAATGGGACATCTAAAGTGATTCAGAGGGAGTATTTTATAGTATGATTTATGATGATATGATGATGTTTCGTAGTTATTTTTCTTCGTTCCAAAATACTTAAAATATTGTTTGATTTCGTAAATATTTGTACTATTTAATTATTATCTGTAATTTATGATTTATTTTTTAATTATAGGTTAAAATATAGCTAATATGGTTGAGCAATTATTGACTTATTTGACCAGGTGAAAGTTTTAGCGAACAAACAAGTAATATTGGAGAAGTTTAGTGATAATTATTTGTTGACTGTTGTTATTCGAGAAAAAAGTCATAAGCCAATAAAAAAGTATACAATTATCATATTTAGATTTTTATTTTAGCAGATTGTATGATTGAATATTAAATATGAGGGCTGTACTTGTACACAAGATAGGAGTACTATGGTTTGTGAATGATATTTCTAGTTTTCTACTAGTTGTTTTGTTTCCACTATAAATCTATTATTATGCTCCTTAATATTTGTAAGTTGGAGTTGTTTGTTGAAATTATTGGCTGGTTTGATCTGTTGAAATTATTGGCTGGTTTGATCTGTTGAAGTTGTTAGCTGATTTGACCAACAGATTAGCATTGGCGAATAAACCAACTGTTATGAATAGGTTGGGTAAAAATTATTTGTTGGTTGTTATTTCCTCTGTTCAAAGATATTAACAACATTTGACTTTTCACACTAAAAAATAATTACAATTTCAGGTGATAAATGAATAAGCACTATTTCTATCGTTGTAAGTTTGTAACTTGTAAGTAATTTAGAACGGACAAGGTAATAGAAAAAAAAAAGTATTCCTCTTTCCTGATTGGTTTATACAAAGAGAACATTAGTTTTTTTAAGAAAAAGATGGATAATGGTAATAAAGAAAGGAGAGAATAAATTGTGCGGATAAATTTAAAAGGAAAGTAAAATATATTAACAACATTAAAAGAAAGTAGTGAACCATTGTCTAAAGATTAAAAAAATAAAAATTAAATAGACAGATCAAAATGACAAATGATGTAAATTAGATAGGACGAAAGGAGTAAGTAATAAGCCAATAAACAAAGCTATTATGAATTGTTTTCTTAGTTTAAATAACATTTTTTTAGATGATCTTAAGTCACATTTTAAACAAGCTTAAAAGTTATTTATCAAACACTTTTATCTATTCAACCAACTAAAAACTCAAAAAATTATAAAGTCGATCAAAAAGCAATATAAAGCTACTTCATGTTATGAGTTTATATTTTTATAATAGTTTCTCAACCAATTTATTATTTAGTTTATTACTTCTACTTCATATTTCGAGGCGGTCTTAGTAAATAACGGTTATTTGTGAAGTTAACGAATTACTCTTATGTGCTAGAATTTAATAGAGAAAGAGTTTTATGATTTATATTTACCTTTTTAGATTTTATTTAGGAGTATTTTATTATTATTTTTTTTACATATTTTGGGTGATTTTACATCACGCTGTTTGATTAGAAACTTTTGTATTTTATCTATTTTCAGTCTCACATGTGAGGTCGGAATTGTTGTTACGGAGATGTTGCAATCAAATGAGTGGACATAAAAATAATTTTAGTTCCGCTTCCAAAAACTTACCCCTAAAATTACAAAAAAAAAAATAGTACAAAATATATTTTATCTTGTATGAGACAGTTTTACAAAGAGATAATCTTAAAATAAGATGCCTATAAGTTAAACAATTTTATTATTAGACTATTTAACCCAAATATAAGACATATCTCACATTGAAACTGTCAATATAAGAATTTGTGTTGTTAATTTTATATGTACCTCATCATTTTAAAAAATGGTTAAAATCCAAATGAAACCTAATCACAAACGTCATTTTTCCAATTTTATAAAAAAATTTCAACTTCACATCATTCTTTTTTTTATAATCATGATGTACTCTATTTTTAGCTTTTTTTTTGAGTTTTTATTCTTTTGTTGATGTTAATGTTTAAAAAGATTATATAACAAAAAAAATTTAAAATATGACTTTTGACAAAAAATTAGTAACGTACAAAATGTTTTTTAAAAGTATTGTAGGCTTTTTGGTAGGCTTTTTGGGTCGATTCAAACCGACCAAAACAAAAAATATTTCGATAGAAAATTATCTTATCCAAGGTCACCTCAACTGGAAATAACATGACTGAAAATAACCCAACTCGAAATTTGATTGTCTAACCGTTTTGACAAACAGGCAATCTTGGGAGAGACTATTTTAGAATAAGACAGCCCAATATTCCACCCCATCGCGCTCCTTACATGGTTTTTCTCTTCTTTTCATTTTAATCTTAAAAGTATCAATTTTGACCTTAAAGATATCAATTTCAATTTAGGTAGAAATTGATTAGTTTATCGCCACACAATTGATCACTTATAGTTTCAAATTTAAATTTTTACTTTTAATTGATATGTTTAAGTATTACTTTATGTTGAAATTGATATCTTTAAGATCAAAAATAATACATTAAAGTCCAAATTGAAAAAAATGCCCAAATGAAAAAACAAAAAAAATAAAATTCTGGAGGAAAATAGACGCATGCGTGTACACGTGCTTACAATGGACCGACTTAATTATGATCTTAGAATAGCACGATCTTACGCAAGTTTTATGGACAATACTACAAACTACAAACCCATGAGTCATGTACAAACTAATATTCATCAACATATTAAATTATTAATACTTCCCCTGATCCTCAAATTTCTCCTTTCCATTATTCTGCCCTAATTTTTCTTCCTTCGACATCCTTACGGAGTCTCACCCACCGAATGAGAAGGGTAAAAAAAGGTATTGAAAATGAGAAGGGTAAGAAGGATTCTACACCCTTTATTTCACTTACATAAAAAAATCTATGATCACGATTGAGTCAAAAACAGATAATTGTAAAAGTAACTATGTTACACAGAAAGGTAACAATGTTCTTTTACTTTTTTTCTCTCGTCCAGTATTGATTTTTTTTAACCTTATAATCCTAGAAAATTATTTTCTTCATCAATGGATAGTTCCTACATTATAAATAAATAGTGCTGACGATATCATAGCAAAATAATTTTAACTTTATAATCCTAGCAAAGTATCTATTTATTTAGTCACTTTAAAATTCTAAGTGATTACTCTAACGGCCCGTTTGGTTAGTGGTACTAAATGGTGGTAATGGGAATGATTTATAGTGTAAAATTTCATTAAAAGTTTCATTTTATTCCCATGGTAATAAAACTTGATCACAAAAAAAAAATTGTTTACAATTTTCCATTACCACCTAATACCACCTCTACCAATGGTAATGCATTGGAATGAATTTCATGAAGCAAATGAGATAATTGGAATTGGAGAAGCATGATCATCAAGGTAGCAAAGAGTTTTTACAACTAAAATTATGCTAATTTTTCATTCCCATTACATCTGTTTATTACTAGCCACCAAACGGGCCGTAAGGTTAATGTTGAGTATTATAAGACTCTGCCTTAAGTTATAATTGATCATTTTAAAATTATGAGTGATTACTTTAAATTTATAATTAATCACTTTAGAACTTTAAATGTACATTCAATCAGTCCAATAAAAATTGTCTCACCATAACTATATCATTTGAATTTTTTTTTTTAATTTTCGATACACAATTATTTTACACAAATTCTTATTTGAGACCGTCTTTTGTAAAGACGGCTCTCTAAATCCCAGTTTCAACTCTAAATATATATTTGGGCTGGATAGCCTGGACTTTTGAGAGTCATCTTTATAAAAGACGGTCTTTTAAGAAAGCATCTGATTATTTTGTTTCCATTTTTTAGCATGGGCTAAATGAACTATGGAAAACTTGGCCCATCATATAATAGACCCAATGAAAACCCTACTTGTTCTTTTTTTTTTTTTTTTTTGTGAAGAACAAAACCCTACTTATTCTCGTCTTTAGTCTATCTGGGAATTGGGGATAACTCGATCAAATCTTCATCTCTATGCCAATTGCCAGCCGTTTTTGACATAATCTCTCTCTAATTTGATTCTAATCGGTTAATTGAAACTAATTTCTTTTAAAAACAACAAAATCGGTTAAGATTGTTGTTTTTTTTCAATGTTTTATAATCTGTTTGAAGATGCACTCTGTATAACCTAACGATTGAAACTTTTGAAGATATTTTTGAAGAAGAAGTACTCTTTGGCTTTTTGATCCAGAAAATCATATGTAAGTTCACTTTTATCTTTTTATTTTTTGGTTGCTAAAAAAATAAAAATTGTTTATCATTGTTAATACTCAAAAACAAATAAAAATTGTTTATCATTGTTTTATGCTAATGAAGTGTGTTTGGTTACTGTGTTTTTGATAGTCATATGAGTTATGATAATATATAGAAATTTAAGACTAAGAGATTTAATTAGTTTGAAAAAAAGCATGATTTTGGTCAGGTAAGATGATTTATTTGTGGGCAATTGTAATAGTTGTAATATAGCAAGAAACTTATTTATGGGCAATTGTAATAATTGTAGCTTAGTGAACCAAGAATACTTCTCAAAATACTAATCTGTGTAGTAATTGTAATATGACAAGAAACATATTTGAAGGCAATTGTAATAATTGTGATAAATGCGCCGAATAATCTTTTACAGAAGTGCTTTCGGCGGGAAATGAATCATTGTGGTAGTAAGATATTGTTTTAGTATAGTTTATGATGATTAAAAGTGGGCAATCGAACTAATATAGTATCTCGAGAACTAGTGGTGTCAATAGATGATTTGGTTAAATTAGAAGATAAAACATAAAAAAAAGACCTTATAGATTTAATTGGAGGGGAAGCATTACTGATTATTATTCCGTCAAATGAGATGAATGTTAAATTAGATAGGTGGATAAGTGCAGGCTGTGTTAAGCTAAGGGTGATGTGTTTATTTTGATCTAGTGCAATGAGCTACTGAGTTTGGTGTAGCAAGTTCTGATATTACATTGGCTAGCCTGTTGGTGGTCGGATGATGAGAGTAGGCGCATCATTGCACTAAGTTGTCGCTGCCTAGTATTTGGTTGCTTAATGAATAATCTGCTCATATGATGACATGCTAAATGTGTTTCCATTAATACGTTTTGTCCAAACTATTAGTGGTGCTATGATCATAGCTCTATTGAAACTATTGATTTGTTGATAAGCATGATCTATGTATACGAATACGACTCATTGCTACTGAGTACCGACTTATGATGCTGGATTGTCATGCTTTTTGAATCATAATGTTGATATAGGCATATAAAACTTTGTTCTTAGCCTAACTTTGTTAGACTTTTTATAGGATAGTCCTAATTTTGTGATGTATATTCTTATAGTTTGAACTTCCTTTGTGTATGACGGTGCTAGCTTTAATCAAATGTTGTTGAATGTAATTTTTTTAAAAAATTTTGATTGTTGATATCATTGATTTTTTTCTAGATCAGCCCCTGCGTTAAGAGACGTACATAACTACAACCCTTTCCCGACGGAAGAAGACTTAGAGGAGTATTTCTCCGTCAAGAACTTGGATAATCAATAATGGCGAAGACCAAGTACGTGAAACTACAAGGCAGCCAAAACCTAAGGCTACGCTTGCTTCTGTCTACTCTTTCTGCAACTCCTATTCTTATCGACGATATTCGATCTAATCATACCATTCCTGGTCTTCGCCCCCATGAAGTCTCCTTTCTTCGTCTCATTGAAACTGTCTGTGATGATTGTACCGTTGAAATCAACGAAACTGGTACAGCTTTGTACTTTCCTTGTCAATTCACAATTTTTAGAGTTTTTTATTTTTAATTTTTAGTTTTTAATTTTTAAATTTTTTTTTCTTTATTCTTCAATTTGTGGCTGCAGGTACCAAATTGAAGTATAAACCTGGAATTATTATGGGTGGAAAATATTTGGTTCATGATTGTGGGTTAAGTCGCTCAATCGGCTACTTTTTGGAACCATTGATTGTTTTGGCTTTATTTGGGAAAAAGCCCCTTTCTATTAGGCTCAAAGGTATATCTTTTTTCATTTATATTAAGTGTTTTGGATGTTTTTTGCATTCAATTGATGACGTGCTAACTCGTAGGAGTATAAACCTAACCCCTTCTCTTGGTACTGAAGATGATTTTAGTCCAAGTACATAGTGAGAGGGTGAGATTAACTTTTATAATTTGAATGATGTAGTTTTGCTTTGTTTCTGTAATTATTACGCGATTGCTTTGGATTTGGACCGTGGTACTTCTTTAATCTTTGCTGGGATGCTGGTGGATTTTAGAGTTTTGTATTCACAAATTTAAGGGATTTTTTTGTTATTTTAGTTAATTGTACTTTGAAATTTTGCATGTCTGTTTGGTTATTCATTTTGCCTTATTATAATTGAATCGCATTGTCTTCAATGCATTAATCAATTTAGAAGCCGGCTTCTCTGCCCCTGACCTGCTCCATTGAACGTGCCTAGTTTAGATTGACATTTTGAGATAACTAGTTGGTATGGTAGGAAACAAGCGAGGAAGTCTGTTGATGGTGTTCTTGCATATTGTTTTTCCATGAACTGTTTTACATAGTCTTTGTTTATTAGGAATTTTCGAGCGTAGAAAAATCGATAGGTTAGCAAGAATCAGAGAATTTAATGATAATAATTATTTAATATTTCTTCGGTTTATTACATGTGAAGCTTGTCTACTTTATCTTTTTAACTGGGTGGCAACGCCATGCACTTATTCTCAGCTTGAAACTTTTCGTGGAACTATATTGTCCGTTTCATCTCAATCATTCTATTTAAAATGGGAATGACATAAAATATGTTCTCATTAGGTATAACTAATGATTCTAAGGATCCATCTGTTGATACCTTCCGGTCGACTACCTTGAACATTGTGAAGCGTTTTGGAGTTCCTTCAGATGGTCTGGAGCTGAAAATTGAGAATCGTGGGTCTCCTCCTTTAGGGGGTGGAGAGGTAGTGCTATCAGTACCAATTGTGCTGAACAGTTTAACGGTATGTCTGCTTTACCTCTATCTTTGTCTGAAAACTTAAGAAAATTGTGATTGATAGCTCTTATATATATATATTTCTTATTCATTCAGGCAGTAAACTGGATTGATGAGGGAATGGTAAAGCGCATTAGAGGGGTGTCATTTTCAACTCGAGTATCAGCGCAGTTTGAAAATACTATGATACATTCTGCTCGTGGGATTTTCAATCCCTTGCTTCCTGATGTGCACATCTTCACTGATCACAAGGCTGGTGTGCAAGCTGGAAAGTAAGATTTAAAATTTTCTTGCTTAAAATTTCTCCAATTCTTTTCTTGTGTGTGTCTATGCACTATATGCATTATAAGTTAGACGTCTTTGAGATTATACCTTTGATGGTAAATTACACCTTTCCTCTAAAGTTTTACTCTAGTTGTGTTTGATTTACGATGATGGAAACACTGGGAGATGTCTATCTTGAACTAGTAGTGCAGAGGTTCATGCTTTTTTAATTGTGGTGACTAATTTTCTGTCTGGCTATTTGATTTGATTCAGCTCCCCGGGTTTTGGGATTTCACTAGTTGCTGAAACCACTTCTGGATGTTATCTTTCTGTTGATACTGCGGTCTCATATCCACGAAAAGATATCGCTGAACTTGAAGACGAGGAAAAGGTAGATCTGAAGTCTTCTGAGGATGTTGGTGTGGAAATCGCTTCTGCTTTACTTGGTGAAATTGAGCAGGGTGGAGTGGTGGATTCAACACATCAGGTTTGTGCTTACGGTGAATAATAGAATATTTAGGCTATGTTTTGGTGAAGTACTTCTGCCGTACTTTCTCATCATTGATCTTTAAGTTTGTTTTGTCAACCTCAATCTTTTGGGAATAAGACTCGTTTGTGTTGTGTATACTTCCTTGAATTATTATACGACCGACCTAAGAAACAGTTCATGCCAGGAGCATTTTTGTATACCCAAAAAACTCGTGTACAAAACAAGGAGCCCTGTTAATCTGTAGTAGTAGTTTCGTTTACTTTTTTAATATTCCGTCTAGAAAACTAAAAGGTTTCCTTCTTTTTACATGTTTTCCAGGGCTTGTTATTTCTTCTTTGTGCTTTGTGCCCGCAAGATGTTTCGAAAATTCGTGTTGGGAAGCTTACGCCTTATGGAATAAATGTGTTAAGGAGCATAAGGGATTTTTTGGGCGTGAAGTTTGCCATCAAACCCGATCCTTCAACTGGCACTGTTATTCTTAAATGCGTAGGATGCGGTCTTAAAAATCTCTCAAGAAAGCTTTCGTGATGTTTACCAACTCAGTTTTACTCGAATCGCTTTCTTCTGGTGAAGTATCTGATTCGACAAGGGCAGGCTTTCTTCAACTCGGGCAAGATCAGCCTTGAAATTTTGTAGTATCTAGTTCTTTTCTGTGTCTACGACGAATTTCGCAGTTTGCACATAATTGATTGGACCCAATATATGTGTCCAAGTTTCATTTTAGTAAGTTTCCATGAGCAGCAGGCTACCAAACACTACATTAATAGAGGCATATGTACTTGAGTAGGATTCTAGTTAGCTTTCTTATTTATAATCAAATTATTATTAACACTTTATAAAACATAGGAAAAAAAGAGTTGATGCTATCTTATTATGTGTAATTTTCGCAAATGTAATATTTCCTCGTATTAGACCTGTCAATTTTTGATCCAACTGAAACTTGATATTTAAGTTTGTTGGCTCTAGTTCGAAATGATCCGATTTGAAAATTGAGAAAGCATCGAGTCAAATTTAACCATGACATGAAAGTCGATAGACATGATTAGTTTTCTTAATTTTGTTAACTTTTTCAGTTATACATCATTTTTTGTGAACTTCATTTATATGATATGATTAATAAAATTACAATCGTAAATACAATTGCAATTGTAAAATAATAAAAATAAATTTACATACGGGTTGTTCAAATAATTGAAATTTCTTCTTTCTTTTTTTGAAGTTTAATTCTCATCACTTTTAAGAAAGATCAATTTGTAAGAAAGATCAATTTGTAAGTACTTAATTTTGTTAGGATTAGGGATCGTCATAATCATACTAATGGTCTATAATAAGAGAATAAATGAGTTTGAGGCAAATGAATTTAGTGTGTGCTTTAATCTATGTTTCTTACTTTAATGAGCTAAAGATTTAAAGTTCTTTAATTTTCAATTATAATAAATTACAATAAAATGAATTAATATATCATGTGAAATTCTTATTTATATGAAGCAGTACATGACGTTTGTTACAAAGGATCTATCGAAAACTATTTTTTTTGTAAATTTTTCATTAATAAGGGTAAAGTAGGATATATTCAACACCTTTTAAAATGCATCTAGGATCAACAATCGCACTCAATGCATTTTTTACCTCACTTATGCGGAATCTAGAAAAAATTTTCACAAGTTCACCCATTCTAAAACTACTTGCATGCATAATTGTCGAGTAAATTTGTATAAGACATTTACAAACAAACTTTACAAAAGAATTGTAAGTACAAGTTTCATCCTAGCTCGATTCAATTTCGTACTACAAGTTTCCTCGTTATAGCTAGGACGAAGAAGAAGGACGTTTACACATACATTCGGGTACAGGATACGCGATTACATCTCTGTCTCTCTTGCCAGTTCTAGGTTCCGGTTGGCCTTGAGACTTTTCATGCATTTTCCTAATTACAGTCCCAAGCTCTGCTTCAGAAATGGATTTTTCTTCAAAGAATGGAAGCATCATTCTTTTGTTAGGTTTTATATATTTCCTGTGCCCCGAGTACGCCCTGTGACCCTGCATAGCTCGGCCCATGTTGCCCCCATGCGATGGCAAGAAGACATCACTACTCAGCGATACAATGTAGTCTAAGGCTGCTAATGCTGATGATCTGTTGGAAAATGGAAGCAGCTCACCTTCCCTTGCTAGAGTTTGTTTGGTGAACATATTCGGATACTCTCGGATGAGTGGCTTAAGCGCGTCTGATCCACCGTATGGCTCACCTCCTGCTACATACACTCGTGCATCTCTTGATGCCCCTAGTGCCTTTAAAAGCCTGTTTTTACATCATAAGAAACAAGCTTACATAACAAGCTCTCAACACCAACAAACATATGTAGTGTACACATTGTTTCACATTAACCATTGTTATTCTAATATGATTTTTCAATATGAGGCCATTTAGGTTTTAGGGCCCTATGCGGTTGGACACCCCGTACAGCCCCAGAACCACCCTTGGTCGATATAACCCTTGTTGCAGGTATGTCAAAGATTCAACATGCATAATTGAGACAATGAAATGATAATTCTATCCAACAAATTTAGACATAAACTATATGTTTTCAAGTTTCAACACAAGTGAATCTATATGCTTATACCAAGTACCTGGCCACTTCAAATGCGTTCAAGGGACAGAGACCAGCTAGACGGCGTTGAGGATAGCTCATGTTAAGCCTTCCGGTGAGATACTCTGGCCTAGTACTCCTTTCTTCACTGATCATCCTATCAAATTGAGGTCCTAGTCCAGTTTGGCAGCCTGTTCTAATCCATACATCCTTCTCTAGCCTAAGATGAATGGCAATATATGGACCTTCAATCCACATTCGCCTCGCTAATCTATTCCCAAGGTCCCTAATTGGAGCCGCAAAGCGCAAGGCATGAAATGCAACTTTGCAACGCAACTTTTGGAGGTCGGAGGGAAGATTCTTCGCTAGCTTAGAGTCTAAGCCTTTAAGAACTAGTATACCCTCTTCATTTAGCTGCAGGGAAAACATAAATTTGTTAATATGTTGCAGTTTCTGGTTTTCAGAATCTATGATTAGTTGGGAAAACCTGTTTTGAGAAGCGGGTACGAATCCAAAGTGGAGAAACGTCAAATGGGATTTGAGTCTCGACAGACTGTCTTGAGATCAAATGTTTGAAGGGAAGAGAGGATACAACGCGCACATCTGCAAGTAAGGTTCTTTTGAAGTGTTCAACATCAAAAATGTCCGAGAATTCACTACACATTGAGAAAAAAATTGATGGAAATACCAATTAAATGATCATATTGAAAGACGAGCAGTAACAACAACAATGCCAAAGCCTTATCTCAAAAATTCAGGTCAACTAAAGGGTTAGTAATGATCATGTTGTAAATATGGACACACCAAACAATGCATAGAAACAATCAAGAACAAAAAGCTTTAAGTTTTAACAACAATCTTCCTCTCCGTTTTTCTGACCCTTCATAGAAGCCCAACAAGGAATCCCCAAAGAGATTCACGCATGGGAATAGAAAAAGAGATTAGCGGCCCATGATATGACTCGATTAAGGCGGATTGGGTACTTTACCCGTAAGTTACAATTTTTTAAAAAAACAGATTAGGTCGTCTTTCTGCTCGATCGAGCAGACCTCTATTTCATCACTTTTTCTGCAGGTTCTTGCTTCAAACACATGGCAGATCACAAATGCAAACTAAAACTTGCCCCAATAAGTGTTTGAACGCATCACCATTTGGGTGATTTATTTCTTGAATCAGCAGATCACAAATTA
This sequence comes from Amaranthus palmeri, assembly GCA_019776075.1. NCBI lineage: Eukaryota > Viridiplantae > Streptophyta > Magnoliopsida > Caryophyllales > Amaranthaceae > Amaranthus > Amaranthus palmeri. The sequence continues at coordinate 767,044 of JAAKBH010000021.1, forward strand.
ACTACCCATAATCAAAATTAGATGAAAAAATGGTTGATCAACAGACCCAAATTTCTAAAACCCTAATTTCAATAAACCCATGCCATAATAATAAATTTGAAAGCAATTGAAAGAAAATAGGAGTACCTTTCATCACCCCAGATGATATTAACCTGCAGAATTGGGACAACAAGAGCAGCTTTCAAGATTCTAGCAATAACAACAGCATCAACAATCTGATTCCTCTGCTGATTCAACCCACCAGAAGCCACAACCACAAGAAACCTTCTGTTCTCCCTAGAAATCACACTCGATTCTTTTCGATAACCGATGCTAAAATCCAAGCAGGGTTGATACCCTTCATTATCTGGCTGTTTCCAGAACTCAATCTCTTCTTGACTCAAATTTGAAGGAATCCCATGAGCAGGAAGAGGAACCATCTCACTGACTGATAATCTTGGTTTATCTTCATCACCATAATCAGAAAAAATGGCGGAAAGAGAAGCAAGAAGCATGCGAGAAGAAGGAGAAGATGAAGAAGAAAGAGAAGTAACAGGAGAGCATACAGAGCAAGAGGAAGAACTCTGAGAAACGTTAATGGTGCCCAGAATAATGATGACTGAGAAAACGAAGAAGGAAAGAAGAGAGACAAAGAGGAGAGAGATAGAAGTAGAAGGAAGAAGAAGTTTCTTGGTTTTATGGGTTTTTTTGGGTGTTGAGATTAGAGAAGAAAATGGTGTTAGAGAAAGAAGGTGCAAAAATGGAGATGGGTTAAGCTTGGTGTTCATGATTCTTGATCTAGCCATCATTAATGGAGTTTTTGGCTGTTGATTTCTGCAACCTATGGCTATGATGAGTTCTTCAACAGAACAATGAAATGAAGGGGTGATTTCTTCTGCTTTCTGTTATAACTACTTTTCGCGGGAAAATGAAAGTTTTTTATTTTATTTTTTTTTTACCAAAATAAAATATAATTTTTTTTTTGCACATAAAATATGGTAAGAGAAAATAGTGTTAAAGAAGTACTTCATCCGTTCCGAAATACTCCTATATTTCGATTTTGTGCACTATTCATCATTCAAGTTTATTTTACATATTGCGATTAATGTGTAAGTAAAAATATAGTCAAGTGAGATCTTGTTTGAATCGTCTAATGCATACTTTTATAATATTAAATTTTTATAATTTTTAGATAAGTGTAGTTTAAGATATTAATTATCAAAATTGTGCATTAGATTGCGTAAAAAAGTAAAATATAGCACGTATTATGATACATAGGAAGTATGTTTCAGAGCTACTACTACCTATTCAGTGGCGGATCCAGGATCCAAAGTCTCATGGGGGACAAATAAATAGACGAAGTTTTATGAATTTTTTTTATAAAATTGAGCAAAATTTTGTTTGTAATTGAAAGCTTTTTTTTACCCTATAATTCAAAATCAAAACTTCAAAGTGCAAGGAATAAATAAATTTCAACAACAGCTTGATAATAAGAATCAATTTTATGACGTTGCACGAAAACTCAAAACCAAAACAATCAAAATGGAGCAAAATTAATCAATCATCTTTAAATTCAAATACATGGTATAATCTATTTTTTCAAAAGTTGTTTAGATGGAACGATGCAATTAAAGAAAACAAATATCTTGATTATGCATTTAAAATTTATATTAGCAAAATTAATCAACAACTCCACTGCTTTAGCGTCTACAAATTAAAACAACAAGATTAATAAATAATATAATTATATAATTTCATAATTGTACGTATTGATGTAAAAACATTAAATACCTTTAAATTCCATACGCCTCCAACTTTGAAAGCACATCAAAGCTTCGACAGTCTCAGGTTGAAGCCTACTATGATGAGGTCAAGTAACTCTACCACTAGTGCTAAAAGCACTCTCGGAAGCAACAGTTGAAATAGGCACTGCAAGTATGTCTCTAGTAATCTTAGAAAGTGTAGAAAACTTACTTGATTCTGCATTCTATCATGCCAACAAGTTGAATTTGTTTTCATCCACCACGAGTCTTTCCTTCTCTAAATATATCTCTAATTCACATTTGCGTGGCTTTTAATTTGGTTGGCTAAAAACATGCTTTTCCCATAAGCCCTCAACATCACTTGAATCATCCAATTAACCTCTTATTATACTTGTTTAAATGTGATGAGGGTGAAAAAGGAGTAAAATTTTCATTAGGCACTGTTTCATATTCATTAACCAAATCCTTCAAAATCTTTCCAATCCTTTCACATTTTAATTTAGCAGTATCTTTATAAAGAAGTTCAAAATAAAAAGATACACATTCAAATTTTCTTCTTGGATCCAATATTGAAGCCACAGACAACATGTCGTTAACCACTTCCCAATACTTATCAAACTTTAAAATCATTGCTTTAGCCAAATCACAAAATCTCACAAGAGACGGTCTATAGGATAGACCACAAAATTGGGCCAACCCATTTCTCTTAACTGATTTTTTTTATTATAATATCAATTATATTATGTTATAATCCTAAATGTAAGGTATTATAACCTCGAATATACTATTCTATAACCCCAAATATAAGTTATTATAACCCCAAATAATTTATTATAACCCCAAATATACTATGTTATATTTTGGGCTGGGCTTCATGGATTCCGTCTATAGAATAGACCGTCTCCCATAAGACTTACTGTTGCTGTATTTACACAGCACAACCATCTTCTTAAGTTGAGCCTTATTTCACATAATTTTTGAAAGTAAAGATTGGCAGTAGGATACTTTTTACCGGAAAAAGCCTCAGTTGTCCTACTAAACAACGTCAATTTATCACAAATGTCACTTGCCATTTTCCACTTTTCTTTACTCGGTAATCTAAACTTTTCTTTTCCATTTTTTCAAACCTTAGTTTCTAACCTATTAAATGCATCTTTATATAAAAGAGCAACTTGCAACATATCAGAACATGAATTCCATCTAGTCTTACAATCTAGTTGTAGTTTTTTAGTAATAGAAATTCTACAATAATTGCAAGCATTTTTAAACTTCTCATATCTATTTGGCGATGAAGTGCAAAAGGCAACTACACTTCGGACTTTTTCAATTGCACCACTAATGGTGGTGGTGGTGGTAGTGTTGATGAAGAGGGAAAATGGAGGTGATCGAGGTGGGTTAGAGAGAGGTTGGGGATGAAGGGTTTAATTAGGGATAAATAGGTGATTAGATTTAATTAATAAAATTAAGTGAAAGTCAAATGTCATTGAGCATGGTCAACGGTCAATTAGTAGGTCATCCGATAAAGTGGTTGTATCGATGTCGTATTTCCCAAGTTGAAGGCTGTTATGGTAAAAACAAAGTTTGAGGCTGTTTATTAGAAATTGAGTAAACTTTAAAGCTATTGTTGGTAAATGATCCAATTTACAATATTCAATCTCTCTTACAATGTAATTAGTCACTCATATAATCAGTTGTCAAATTTGCAATTTTGGTTAGAATAAACTTATTTTCATATAAAATTTAAAATTTTCAAAATAAAAATACCTTAAATTCAAATTTGAGCCGGATGTCGGGTCGAATCAAAGTCAGTCGGATTATTGGATTTTTGCGGTCCAACTCCGATCCGGCTTTAGCTCGGAGTCGGATTATATAATCAGAGTCGAATTTTTTGGATAAAAAACCTCGGATCAGGGGCGAATTCGGGCTCAATTGTCATCCCTAATGATATGGTACTTCACTATTGAAGTTCCCACATACATAACCACTAAAATTGAGCGGGGAAAGAATACGAGATGGTCTAACTACAGTAATCCAGTATTTGTAAATTAATTCTCACCCAAAAGAGAGAACTTGCTGAAAATTAATGTACTTAAAAAAGTCTAGAATAGTAGTATTTATTAATTAACATATTGTGAAAATAGTGGGAAAGATGTGGTGTTCACTGTTCAGTCAGTCATATTCCCCAATCCACAGTACTAAGTAGGCATACTTTCAAGATCAGATGATAAGAAGAAATAACAGCTTTGGAGCGGAGGTGTTCAAAACAGACCCGACGATCCGACAGACACCCGACTTTATAATAGAACCCGATTTGACCCGACTTAAAAATGGATATACAATTACGTAAAAACCAGTGCGAACAAAAACTCAATTTTGAACCGACCCGAAACACGTGATCCGAAATCAACCCGATGACCCGAATAAACACCTCTGCGGCAACAAGGCTTGCAGAATGACACAAGGATCAAGGATGTATGTGAAGCATTAACTTGAAGGCAACCCACAATTCACAACTGTATTGAAAGCACCACTTCTCCAACTCTACATATACTACTAATGCCCAACACCCCACCAGCAGGCCCACCCCTTCTCTACTCCTATCCTATGTAACTAACACTGCTTCTCCATCTTTATCATTATAGCTCAACATCGCTAAATACCACTCGAAACCATACGATATCTCTTTTTTAAAAATAAAGAACATACGAGCAATACTTGTTCCATAAATTAGAAAACTTTTACAACATGGCCGATTTAATAAGAAACAACTATCAAGACACAATCTTGAGCTGTAAAATGCATAAAATAAGACATCAGTCATCTAACTAACACCAACCACCAGATCATATATAGCTGTTTTTAACAAGCCAAGCAAAATACAAGCCAAGAAGTGAAAAGTATATTCACATTAATCTGAAAACACTTACAATTTGGATCATACATACAAAATGCTTGTGTAGCACTTGTTTTAAATCAATTGAACATTCAAAGGTACAAAAAACTGGCATTTATACAAAGTATTGTAAAATAATCTAATAGAAGATTAACAACTTTAAAAATGAAATAGAATCAATATCAATTATCACAACCAAATCTCTTTATTATTATTTAGAACCTCCCACAATAAGAATATAATCTAATCATTTCAAAACCAAATCTCTCTTTTAATCTTTTTTACCTTTCTTAAAATAAACCATATCATACCTTAATACCAATATTATCATTTATATGTTGAGATTGAGAATTTGCATCAAGAAGGGTTTCCAAAGATCTGGCTTTTCGGCTACGAACTTTGCCAGCTTCTTTTAGCAGCTCGCCCAACCTCCTCTTTTCATCATCCACGTCAGGATTTGCTGTACCCAACTTATCCTCTCGCACGCCAACAACATATTCTAGCAATTCTATGGCTTCATCCAACCTGTACAATATTCAAAGGAACAACTTCTGTTATCAACCAATAAATAATGCAGAGAATAACAGAATATTTGAGGGTATCAGTATAAATTGTTACCTGCCAATGGCATCGTAAGTTCCAGCTAGATTACTGTACACACCAAGAGTATCAGGGTGATATGGACCATATTCTTGCTCCAAAATAGTCTTGGCTTCTTCGAATAATTCTGCTGCCTCGTTGATGGCATAACGTTGGACACAAGTCAGACCCATTTGATTAAGAGCTATTCCAAAAAAGGCCGACTTTTTCTCCCCACTGGCACGGAGCTTAGTAATAGCGCTTTTGAAACAACTGTAAGATTCTGTATATTTACCAAGCATATAGTACAAGACACCCATCTGTGCTTCAATCCCTGCAACTGTATTTTGATGTCCAGGAGCATCACCATATATTTTCAAAGCCTTTTGGAGTAACTTGAGCGCCTGATCAAGCTCATTCATAGACTCGTAAATAGCAGAAATATCAGTGAATCCGCTTGCGATTTCTTCCTGGAGAATTCCAGGAACAGGCTTGCTGTATATACGTAAAGCATTTTCACAGTATGACTTCGACTCTCTAAGCTTACCTGTCTTGTTATACAAATCAGCAAGGCAAACATACACTGAAGCGATTGCTGGATGGTTCTCTCCTTTGGTTGCCTTAAAACTTGTCAAGGCTTTCTCATAAGCAAAAATGGCCTCATCATACCGACATAGAGCCAAATAAGTATCTCCAATACTGCAATCAACTGACGCTACCTCTTTTTCTTGACCATTAGCTACCATTGCCATACTAGCTAAAACTAACTGCTCTAGAGCTTTTTCATGGTCACCCTTAGCTCCACATATAAGACCCATAAGTCTTCTGTCCGCTGCCTCTTCGAGGGATGCAGGTGAATCACTCTCTCTATGGATATCTAGAGCCAACTGACAAAGCTTCTCGGCCTCATCAAATTGCATGGCTTGTACATGGGCTTCAGCCAAATACCTGCATGTTTCACCAACGCGAGGATCTTTTTCACCTAGGACTTGTTTCTGTATTTCCAGACAATTCGTATAGCATCCTATTGCGTTCTCAAGTTGTCCAAGCATAGCAAAAGTATCCCCAAGTTGCATATTACCTGCAAATTTAGCAAGGGCGTGATCGTGTCCATCCTCAATCGAGGGTATCTCGATGGAACGCTGAAGAATTGGAATTGCTTCATTGTATTGGCCGAGGCTGCAGTGCACTGCTGCTACGACATGTAAGGACATGACCAAATCTAAGCTAGGTTTCCCATCAGCACAAATTTCAAAAGATTTTGAGGCTCTAAGAGCAAAATCAAGAGCCTTTCGGAGATTATCACCTGAGGATATCAAATCCCTAGCTTGCTTCAACAAAAAAGGTCCAAGATCCGGGTTATCTAAAGCTGCATCACCTCCTGCAAGAGGGAAATTCCTCTGCTTTTTAGGGGGAGTAGCTTTCTTCTTCAAGATTTTTCCATTTTGTTTCTCATTCTTCTGTTCAGGACTCGATTTTGTGCACTCGTCAAGTTCCACCTGCAAACTAGAACCCTTGTTGGAATTCACTAAAGACACGGATTTATTGCTTGAAGATCGAGTTTTTTCTTCCAGAATACAATTTTCCCCACTTGAACCATCCTCCCTATTGTCGGAACCACCACGAACTTCCTCCTCAGCAACTTCCTCTTCCATGATCTCAACTTCCCTCATCTCTCCACCCACAAGATGTCTCAACTCAGAATCAATTCGAGATTCATTATCATCCTCAGATAAATAACTTTGCCTAGAAGGTGACTGATCTGAGCTCTGCATATCACAGACATTGTCGTAAAGCTGTTCAATTGAAGTGTCTACAGTCCCATCCAACGGACCTTCTTCCTCATCAACACTTCTAGGACTTTGGGGGCTTAATGTACTTTTAGGAGACCTCATATTCTGAACAGAATTTTCCTTACTGGCTGTCACATTTACTTCTAACCCATCTTCATTTACTCCATCCACAACAAATCCAGGCATATTTACAAAAAGTAGATGTACTTTGTGGAATCTGCAATTTCGTCGAAAAAAAGAGTTACCAAACAGCAAATTAAATACGTAGAATAACATAAATGTATGACAGTCCAATTAAAGCTAAAGTAGGTATAGGATCCAAGCAATGAAACAAATAAAAAGGTTCAGGCATTAACGCAAACATCTTATAGACTAACTAACAAAGTAAACACAGCTCAATTAATAACAAGACAGATCTAAAATACTATACATATATAATCGTTAAATAAAACAAACAAAAAACAAAGAAATGGGAAATAAACATATAGAATAAATACATTATTCAACAGGAAAAAACAAGGAATTATGTTCATGAGTGGAGTCAAGTAAAACAAGAAGATGATGATAGATTTGACAAATATAAAACGTAAAAAAAAAACGTACCAAAAAAAAAAGTAACGTGAGATCTGAAGAGAATGTAAGTGTCAATGGATTAATGGAAGTAAAGTTAATGGAAGAAGTGAGAGAGAAAGGAGAGTGAGACAACTAAAAGCTTATAGATATAGGATTAGGAATTAGACGGAGAAAAGGAAAATAAAATAAAATAAAAAAAGAAAGTGTAAGAATGAAAAACAAAAGAAGACAGAGAGAAAGAATATAGGAAAGACAATAAGAGAGGGTAAAATTGAAACAGCCCATACCAGCATAAACGGTATAACAATATTGTAATATTGTCTATAAAGCACGGTGGAAGACTTATAAAAGTTATAAAAGTTTGGGCTGAATCCGACCTGTGGCTCAGAGTATTTAAAACTTTTAACATTAAATAAGTAAATAAATAAATATCCGTTGCCAATTACCAAAAATGGACATTTTTCGATGTGGAACATTTTATTATGAAACAAAACAATTCAATTGATTTTCTTTAAAATCAACAATCATCACTTAAAATACCAATCAATAAAGGCAAATAATAACCCTAAATTGAACTCAAATACCCAATAATTAACCTTTAACATTCAATTTATTTCATAGTTTCTAATCCCACTTTATAAATTCCATTTTAGTACCATAATAAGATACATGTTAGTATTTTGGTCATAACTTCCTCATACAAACTCGTATAAAGACGATTTAAGTGGCTACGCGACCCTGACTCAGAGATCTATAATTCTTATGAAGACACTAAAACCATAAACGATAAGAGATACCCCGAAAATGGCAAAACAGAAAACTGATGTTTGATTTTCGTGACAGCCTGTTACCATTTCACTATTTTGAACATAACTCTCTCATATGAACTCGTATAGAGGTGATTCAAGTGTCTATGCGACCGTGACTCGAAGCTCTACAAATCTCATGAAGACACCTGAACCAAGAAACGACTCTAACTATCTCAAAAACAGTCGAACATAACCGGACAGAAACTTACTTGCTCAATAACCAGCACATTTCTTTCAACTATGAAAATGAATCAACAACAATTTAACACATAAAACTAATTTAAAACATTCAATTTATGCTTAAATAGATTAGTTTGTGAGTTACTTTGAGCAAATTCTTCACAACACTTTGTAATTCACCCAAAATCAAAGATCTAGTTTACAAATCCAATCAAAAAGAGCCTCTACCAAAAGAACCTAACAATTATACATATAAATGTGAAATTAATGGTTCTATTAACCTTTAAAATCAACATACACATAAAAGGAGGAAGATGAATATGAACTCACTATTAGCAAAAGACGGTGGAGAGGAGATTCTACTTGATTTCTTCAATTTTAGAATTCTCTAATTTCCAAAACAATCTCAATTAGCTTCCACTTGCTCAAGAAATCAGATTATTTAAGAAGATTAGATTGAATTTCTTCAAACCCTAACTATTAGGGATTAGTATGCTGAGATTCTGTTTTAATTCATTACTTTCATGGATTTTGTGAGGTAAATGTAGATAAATTTTCAGAAATTTGGGTTGGATTTAAGTATAAGAACTAAGAAGGAATGAAACTTGATTCTTACTTAGGGTAAAATTCAATTCAAGATTTTAAGAAGAAGGAGAAGGGGGAGGTGGAACGTCAGAGGAAACAGATATAGACTTCTCCTCCAACCCACTCTAAATTACTTCCCACTGTGTCATTTATTTATTCGGATAATCTCTTGTGAAACCGTCTTTTCTACAGACGATTCTCAAAAGTTTAACTTACTTTTCTTTTTTAGTAAATATACTCCCGGATGAATTAGTAGCATAGAGAAAATTGGTGAAAATTAAGAAAGTGGTAATAAATAAGAAGAGAATGAATTGTATCGATAAAATTAAAAGGGAGTTAAAATGTATGGATGAGATTAAAAGAAAGTGGTGGGTCATTGTCCAAAAATAGAAATGTTGCAATTTAAGTGGGACGGACGAAAAATAGAAAATGCTGCAAATTATAAGGAACGAAGGGAGTAGTTATTTTTTTTCTAAATTTAAACATTGGGTTGGCCTAATCTTGAGACGTCTTTTGTAAAGACGGTCTCAAGTAAGAATTTGTGTTAAAGTTTTCACACTTATTGCGAAAATATTTTAATTTTTAATAAATTTAGTTGTTATTTATCAAAAATTATAAATCATTAATATTAATAATTTTTTTATTGAGACGAATCAAAAAAGATCCCATTTGATTATATTTTAAAAATAAAATACAAATTTAAAGTGATAAATAAGTAGTAAAAAAATTAAATGAGACTGATAAGTAGAATATGAGGGACTGAGGGAGTACTAATTACTATTCTTTCCATTACTTTTACTAACATTTATCCCTTACTTAAAAGAAATTATCACTAGAAATGTATATGTGAATTAAGAAAGTAAGACCATAAACATTTAAAAACTATTAAAAGGAAGTTTGTGAAAATAATATATAGAACAAAACTATTAAAAAAATTTATTCATAAAGTTGTGGCAAATATGTGGAAATCATAAGTAATATAAAAATGTTAAAAATTTAGTCGATAATATTTGAGGACTATAAATATTACTACTAATAAAATATTAAAAATGAGGATGAAAAGTGTTAATTTTGTCCAAAAGTTATGATGTAAATACTTATAAATATATTTTGTGTGGGAATCGCACTTGTGATTTGTGAGAAACTATTTTTCGGTGAGAGATCTCAGATAAAGAGTCTATATTTTTATATATGTATTAAATGTACTATTCAACATATATATAAGACTGTCTTTTGATTAAATCATCTCATATAACAATTTGTGTATGTTTCAGATGAAAACAATTTAAAACATAAGCTTCTGCTAGCCTGGGGTAGAGACTGTTGGTATTAGAGTTGAGAAAAACATATATTTGTTTTGAATTAATTTGGTCTATGTTAGATGACTTAGATCAAATGTCATATATTTTAATTTTTAAATAAGTTTTTTTTTTTCGAAAACCTATTGATTATTATTAAGCTTCATAGAAAAGTAAAATTTTCTTATGGTTAATTATCACAAATTCTTACTTAGAGTAAAACTATTGTCTTAGATAACGAGTTTCACAAATTCTTATTAGAGACCATCTTTTGTAAAGACGGCTCTCAAAAGTTCAGTCCAATTCTAAATATATATTGTTACTACTCTAAATATAGATTTAAATTGGACTTTTGAGAGTCGTCTTTACAAAAGACGGTCCTTAGGAAGCCTTTGTAACTCCTAAAAGATGTACTTAGGCAATAGTCAATTCACCACATATTTTTGAATGTTCTTAATTATTATGCTTAATTATGATTTTTGGTTTGAGGTTACGACTTATAACTTATGATAACAGTTTAAGGTCGAGAAAGTCATGACTCTCGGTTATGATAACTAATTTCACTATTATATACGTTGAAAATTTAAGTATTATAGAATTACTCGAGAATATTTTTAGTGGTAAAACAATCAATCCCATAACAAAAAATTAAAGATGGGTTTACAGCAAAATGTGTGAAAGGGTTAGAGTAGTAATAGTAATAGTACTATTATAGTAAAGTGTACACATCAAAATCTTGAGATCATGAAAAGATAAAATCCAAGAGAATATATTACAAAAGACCATCTTTTGTAAAGACGACTCTCTAAAGTCCAACCCAAATCTATATTTAGAGTTGTAACAATATATATTTAGAATTGGACTGGGCTTTTGAGAAGCGTCTTTACAAAAGACGGTCTCAAGTAAGAATTTGTGAAAATGCAAAAAGTGGAGATCAGGAAGACAATGTTTTGTGCACTTGTTCACTGACTTCCATAGGTTGCTTTTCAGCTTGAATGTTGGTCACCACGTTTTTCTTGGCATAATAATCAATAACCTGTAATTAAGCACACACACCCATATTCAATCAACTTGCCATATTCAACAACACAATCATCATCATCATCAACCAAATACTCCGCTCTAAAGAGGATCTGGGTGAGGAAAGGTGACGGACAATCCATACATGTACTCTCTTGAGAGGGAATACTAGAGAAAAACGATCAATTTTACCCCCAGAAGGTGAGAGCTTGTAATTCAACAACATGTGTACTTCCAAATAGCTAAAACAAATAAAATTTGACAACTTATTGTTTTCTAACCTAAAAGATACTTATATACATTCATAATGGTAGAATGCAGCAGGGCTGAAACATATTTTATTCACTTTTATTTCTAACTTTTCTTTTTCGAAGATGAGCAAGGACAAGGAGCGAAGGTGCTCGTTTGAGTACTTTGCTCTAAAGACAAACAATAGTTTTTAGTTGCTTTTGTTCTTCAATTTAGAAAGTGCTCGAACAAGCACCTTCCGATCAATGTGTGTTTTCGCGAAGACAAACAATAGTTTCAACTAACATTTGATAGCAAACATCATTTGCTCTAAAGACAAACAATAGTTTTTAGTTTCAACTAACATTTGATAGCAAACATCATTTGCAACTTCACATAGAATAGAAATGAACATGATAGTTTTATGTAATAATTTTTGTATTCTCTCAGGGGTCATGCAAAATGAATAGAAAAAAAAAGGCACTAACTGGTTCAGTCTGTTGATGGAAAGCCTCTAGCCGTGACTTCAGAACTGCTGCTGTATCATCTTTGCGCTGAATTAGAGGTTCTCCCGTAACCTTGAACAGTCACAAATTAAAAAGCAGATCACTCAGAAAAAGCTAGGCACACAAACAAAAAAAGAAGTACAAGAGGAATCATATGTTGATTCATGGTCTTACAAGAGCAATTTCGATGGGGCAAAGATTTATAGTTCTTTTATTCGAATTATAATGAACTAAATAAACCGACTCATCAAATCATTTGCAGTTCTTATATACATGAAGTTGCAAGTGATGTTTGTAACCAAGGGTCAATCAAAAACAATCTTTTTGTAAGTTTTATAACCAAACAAGAGTAAGGTTGTTGTACATCCAACCCCCCAAACCCTACGCTAGGTGGGACTAGAAAGTCACTTAATGGCATTGGGGTAATAAAATGTTGTAATGGGGTGAATTTAATATCATCATATGTCTTACATCATCCACTCCAGGCGCTTTGGGAGGTGCAAATTTGGTGTGGTATGTTCGACCACTAGAAGGATGAATCCAACGACCAGTGATTCTCTCTTCCAAAATGGCATCATCAATAGCAAAGTTCAACACTTTATCAATCTTTGTGCCTCGCTTTTCAAGCATTTCATCAAGCTGCATAAGTGTAGGAGTGAGTAAGTTACAATACACATAGGTCACAGATAGAGGTGTTTAATGGGCCGGGGCAGGTCGGGTCATTTCAAATGTTAAACGGGTCGGGGCGAGTCAAGCCCATTTGAATTCATGACCTTTTAAAAAAAATTCATAAAATAATTTTTTTTATTATACTTTATGTCCCGTTGGGTCGACCCATTTATGTATATAATAATATCATTTAAAAATATTTTTAAAAATTGCTAATTTTTTACCCTCAATTAATACTTATAGCCCTTTACACCAAGGCCCGTTAATGACCCAACCTGCTAATGACCCATTAAAATGTGACCCGACCCTTGACCCGTTGGGTTGACCCGCTCCATTGAACACCTCTAGTCACACATAAATGAAAAAAAGAGAAATCTACCTTTTGTGCTTGGACAACTGTCCTGGGGAATCCATCGAGAATGAAACCCTTTTGACATGAAGGCTTGTTTAGGGCTTCATCAATGATCCCAACAACCAAGTCATCCGAAACAAGTTCACCCTGAGCATCATAAAACACGATATTGGTTAATTGCTTTTTACAATCTACAGCACAAATTGACAATATTAGGCCGTGATAATTCGTCACATAATCTCACCGTGGCCTACTCATGGGGGACATGGGACACCTGTGGGCTCGGGCCCACAAACCCACGGGTCAAGAGCGTTGACTTGCACATACACCCAGTGAGGTTCATTGTTTCCCAAAATCATATGGCTATAGGAGAATTAGCGTATATATGCAAGTCCACAACTCACTTTTTTATCGATGTGGAATCTTGTTTCACATGTAAAGTATTTCCAACGGACAACACATTTGAAATATTAATGTAATGATGATTTCAACATTTCACCTTCTCCATGGCTTCTTTAGCCTTGAGCCCAAGAGAAGTTTTAGCAGCCACAGCAGCTCTCAGCATGTCACCAGTAGCTAAATGACACAAACAGTACTCATCCTTAATAAGTGGGGACTGAGTGCCCTTACCAGATCCAGGAGGTCCTGAGAAATGTAAATGACAAGTAATGACAACAGTGTGGAAAAAAGACTAGTTGCCATTATAGTTTTGAAATTAGTTTAGATTTTGTAATTTATGTCATGAGCCAAATTCATATTAATGCAGAGGCAAACACCTTAAATAATTTATTTTGAGATCTCAATTTCTAGAGTGAAATGATGAATTGGCATGAATCTAACAGCACATTTGGACTAAATGATGGTAATGGCCAATGGGAATGATACATAGTGTAATTTTACATGAAATGTACGAAATTTAGATAAAAATAAATGATTTTGTTCATAATTTTCTATTACCACCAAATAACACCTCTTCAAATAATATTGCGTTAGAATTCTGCGAGGAAAGTGACATGATTGACCATAAACTTATCGGTTATAACACCTCTTCAAATAATATTGCGTTAGAATTCTGCGAGGAAAGTGACATGATTGACCATAAACTTATTAGTTATCAAGAAATTCTCCGATCAAAATTACACTAACTACTCCAATACCCATTATCATTCCCACCATATAGTAACAAACTAACAACAACCAAAGGAATGTTAGACTAAAAATAAGACATTATATAATTCTCATGTCCTAAAACGATAGCAGCTGTATCTGGACAGGAAATTAATAGCCCAATAAGATAGTAATTCTGTTAAATTAGGTCTCCAAATGAAAATGGTCTTATTCCTCTAACAAACTCACAATAGTCTAAATCGATAAACCCTACAACAAATTGATAAAAAAATTCATACCAAATCCTCTCATACAACAAATTTACCCTAAATCAATCAAATTCCGTACATTCAGAGTATTTCAATTTTCTGCATTTCACACTCCAATAAGGAGACAAAAAACAATTGAAAGACAAAGTAAAAAAAGATAGAAAAAGAAAAAAAGAAAGAAAAAAGAAGAAGAGATAGATCTACAAGAAAAAATAATATACCAACAAGAATGAGGCGCTTATCGGGCTTAGAAGAACACTTCATACGACGAAGAAGCTCAGTCATGAGATCAATGGAGGAAACATCTTCCAAGTTAGCCGCCATTGTTGAATCAGAGATTCTCCGCAAAGGAGGAGTTGATTGTTCGGGTAGAGAAGAGTAGACATAATAAAAGTGTTGGATTGGTTGTTGGGACAACCCCAAAAGCCAAATTTGCAAATGCGCGGGGATTTTGATTCTTCTTCTACGGCCTTTATTTTCAACCAAACATCAATTGTTGGATTTTCTACTTGTCCCTTTATTTATTTAATGGATTCCTAGGAATTGTGAAACATTTTTTCTTTGTAACAAGGAGTGCCGTTTCTGATATTGTGTGGGCTAGGTAAATTGAGAGAAGTGGGTTCTTTTTATGGTCTATGTAGGATCAATTCTGAACTTAAACGGGTGTTTAAATAAATAATATAATTAGTATTAAAAATGTAGACGTATCATATAATTTTTAAATGAGAAGACCTACTCATAAATTGCAAATTTTAATGTGTGTACTTCCCTCAACTATTATTTTCTAATGTTAGGGTCTTTTTTAACTCTGGGCCCTAGGTAAATGCATATTTTGCCTATGGTCAGGAACGGTCATGGTAATAATACTTCTTTTTACTAATTTTTCAATAATAATAAAAAATTTTGATTAACCCTTAATAATACCAATTTTGACGTGCATTTTCCTATAGCATTGCTAACATATTGGAAATCTATAATTATAGGTCGACTTGTCAAAAAAATACAAAAAAAAGAAGAAAAAAAAGTATATAAATCGATTCCTCCACCCTCCCTTCCCTGCACAACCCCTATCGCCCACCACTGCCACCATTTCTCATCCATAGTCACTTCTAGCCGCTACCACCTTCATCAAAACTCATCGACAAAAAGGTCGTATTATTCTCGATAATTTTCCCTTTTAAATATATGTTATTCTCAATCTATAAGGTAAATTATACTCCCTTGACCTGTGCAATGGGCCGGATTAGGGCCAAACCGGGCTCTACATTATACGGGTCGGGTCGGGTCTTACAAAAACATAAAATGGCCTTCAAACGGGCCGGGCTTGATGGCCCGCCCCGCCCCGTTTATTATAAGTTGGGATTCCATGGTTGATAAGCAGGAATTAAAATTCTCCTGTTTAATCTTTTTTGTTTGTTAACACAAGTGTGATCAGACTTGATAAGAGATTTCCAAGAATATAACAAGCAGGAATATAAATATAATGTCCAGGAAGAACAAGACAGGAATTAGAAAGTAAGCATTTATTAACAAGTGTGATCAGAAATATAATAAGTATGGTCCTCCAGGAAGATATTGATAAGAGATTTCCAAAGTAGTAAAGATTGTTGGTCAAGGATTTCATCCTAAAGCTGGACAGGAGGTATATATTACAACTAATCTGTTTGTAATAAAATTAAGAAGGCCCGTTTAGGGCCCGTCAAAAAACCCGTTTTGAGCCCGCTCCGTATATAGCTAAAGCTAACCCTTTGAAAATTCGGCACGTCAAGGACCGACCCGTTCAAAGCCCGTATAATAAAGGGTCGGGCTCGGAGGCCCAAAAGGCCCCGGCCCATTGCACACCTCTATAGTCCCTTTAATTCATTTTAGTTGTCTCATTTGTTTGGGCATGGTTATTAAGGATAGTGTGAGGTCCATTAAAAAGTGAGTAGTTAAGGTATTTTAAATGATTATATTAATTGTAAATGTGGTAGTGGGGTATTGTAACTAACTAACTTGTAAGTAATAAAAGTGGGAGTATTTTGGACAAAGCTTGTGTGAACATGGGGTACTTAGGTAAAAAGAAAATATTGACAAAAAAGAAAATGTGACAATTAATATGAATTTGCCAAATAAGAAAATGTGATATCTAAATAGAATCGAAGGATCAGGGAGTAATCAAATAGAATCTTGTTTAATTCGTCCCAATATAAGTTTTATTTATATCATTTTCATATTTTGAATCAACCAAAATTAGAAATATTTAGGATTACAACAGTATATCGACAAGTGCACAAAAACAATGGGACATTTAATTAGAATAGAAGAGACTATATTTTTATCACTAGAAAAACTCTTATGTGAAATTAGTTCATACTTCCTCCATTCTGAAATACCCGCTACGTTTGGGTTATTAACACTATTCATCATTAAGCTTATTTAAAATATTGTGGCTATTGTGCAAGAAAAAATATAGTCAAGTGGAATCTTGTTTGAATCGTCTAATCGCATACTTTAAGAATACTCCCTCCGTTCCTTTTTGTTTTTCCACCTTACTAAAACGGGTAGTTCCATAAGTTTTTCCACTTTATAATACTTTCCATTTTTGGAAAGTTTTCATCCCACTTTTACCCATAAAACCCCACTTTCCTTACTTCACACTACTATTTAATTATTTTCTCTCTCATAATTCTAATACAATCATTACATTACACTATTATTTAATTATTTTTTCACTCATACTTCCAATACAATCATTACTTCTCACTACTATATAATTTAAATAATACCCACTACCACCAAAGATTCCATTTTTCTTAATCTTGGTGAAAAACCCAAATAGGAACATCAAAAAGGAACGGAGGGAGTATTAAATTTTTATAATTTTTAAAATGTGTGTAGTTCAATATATAAATGATCAAAGTAACACATTGAATTGCGTAAAAAGTCAAATATAGCAAGTATATTGAAACAGAAGAACTACTAAACTAGTGTGCATTAACCTTAATATGTTAATAGGTTGGTGTAGTATGAATAAAGTTCGTTTGTAAAGTAGAGAAGAGTGTAAAAGGAGTGGTGCACACAGCACAATAAGATTAATAGGTTCTCAATAGTCAGTCCAATAACTAGCATGACTATTCAGTTACTCATTTAACAAATTAGCTGGCTCATATTTACCTACCCGTCTATGCTATAGACGGCTATAGCAAGAATTTGTGTAACATTAATACATACAAACTCGATTATTTAAAAATGTTAATTTGGGAAACTCCCCTTTACCCTTGTTATAACTTTGTCGGTAATAACAATAAAAAATTTTGTTCCGATTTACTGGTGGTAGCAAATATTTTCTACTATCTTCACATGTAATAATCACTAACAGTCACAAATTGTGATTAGGATTATATCACAAATATTTCATCAGTTCCTACACTACAATACATAGTACATAATCATGATTATCAAAACAAAGGATAACAAATTGACAACTCAATGTATTGATCCCTATAAAGAAAGCAATTTCATGCATCTTCTAAAGAGATGCACATCAAATTATAGCACAAAAAGGCCATACAAGACCAGTGAAACGTAATCCGCTAGTTAGTTCGGCTTTTGAATTCTCGATTTGCTCAAAATGGTTTAAAAATTAGCGAATCATGTGACGCTGGGCCACACCATTACTTACATCTTATTCCTTTTTGATTGACGGATAAAGCTAGAGAATCCCCTCAGGCAAAAGTTGGAATTAGTCGATGTAGCGTACAAGAATCTAACCCTTTGTCACAAAGACGAAAACACTAAGGTCAATACATGATTCTCAACCAAGATCTTATTTCTATTCCTCATTCTTGTACTTCTTTTTCTTTGTCTCACTAACGGCCAATACATCCTCACCTTCATCTTTGCACCATTTTTCGATAGTTCCATCGGCTTGTTCTTGTTCTAATCTACAGTTTTCTTTCTTCTTTTTCTTCTCAGACTTGGCATCGTTTGTTTGCTCTTGTTCGAATTCTTGCTCTTTCTTTTTCTTAAGATTTCGCGTCTACTGTGATTTTGCAAGTATTACTAGTTGATAGGCAGCAAATCACAATCTCAATCACAACTATGATTCATACAAAGAAATAAATTAAGTAGTGAGTAGTACGTACGGGTGAAGGAAGTGTTCAAAAAGCCAATCACGAAGAACGGAAACAGCACGCGCAGGCTCAGCTAAGCCACGCTGGGGGCGCCAGGCGTTATGCTGCATCATGCCAAGCTGCAGTAACATCAGCTATTGTCGAAGCTGGTGATCCACGAACTTCAATCTGGAACCATTACTGTCTTCATCCCCTAAACTCTTGCTTGTTGCTTTGATTAATACACGATGAAGAGCTAGCACAAAAGAAATACACGATGAAACAAAATAGAAATTAGAAATTAGGAATTAGGAATTTGATGCTAGTTGTCAGTCGCTATGGTAGAATTTTATTTGGCGCACTTGTTTGTGATACATTGAAATGCACCACCATTGTTCGACATAACTCAGAAGCATTTTATCTTCAACCATTTCATGAATTTATAGAGTATGCTATAATTATTTATAAATGAATTAAATTTTTTTAAAAAAATTATGATCAAGTCTCAAATCTATTCTTCTTCATCTTCAGATAGATATTTATGCAGGAAATTATGTAATTAGTTCATACTTTTCTGTTCGAATTACAATCGAAAAGTATGAAAAGATGAGAAAAATAAATCTCAAATCGTTAAATCTTGAAAAATAGATTTTATAAAAATAGATAAGAGAAGGATTAAATGCTTGTAGGAATATTTTCAAAAAAAAAAAATGCTTGTAGGAATACAAAAAACAAAAAACAAAAGATGAATTGCCATCAGATTAGCATATAGGCACATTCGTCATAGCAACAACAAGCCCAAGCTAAATTTGGGTGCGCAATAATCGTTGATGCCACTCCTCTTTTTACCTTTTCATCATCGACAATTTCATCTTCTGAATCAGATTAGACGTGAAAATTAACAAAATTTGTGATGGAATTTAAAATCGGAAATAATTTGGTTCACCGAAAAAGGAATCAACCATGTTTTGTGCAAATTGATACACGATGAATTAGTTAAATTTTTTTAAAAACAAATTATGATAAAGTCTCAAAACATTTCTTCTTCATCTTCATATAAATATTTAGAAATTATGTAATTAGTTCATACTCCCTCCGTTCCTTTTTATTTGTCCACTTTTCCTTTTGCATGCATTTTTTTTAGTGAACTCTAAATACGCATCATAAAAACTTATAAAAATTATATGTTAAAAAAATTTACATCAAGACAAATCTAACAAGATCTCACATGAATATTATTTATCTTCAATATATACTTTAAAAATCTAATTTAAATTTATCTCTCTTATAATGGACAAACTTAAAGTGGACAAACAAAAAAGATCGGAGGGAGTACTTTTTTGTTCAAATTACAATCGAAAAATACGAAAAAAGATGAGAAAAATAAATCTCAAATCGTTATATCTTGAAAAATAGATTTTAAAAAAATAGATAAGAGAAGGATTAAATGCTTGTAGGAATGCAAAAAACAAAAAACAGAAGATGAATTGCAATCAGATTAGCATATAGGCACATTCGTCATAGCAACAACAACCCCAAACTAAATTTGGGTGCGCAATAATTGTTGATGCCACTCCTCTTTTTACCTTTTCATCATCGGCAATTTCATCTTCTGAATCAGATTAGACGTTAAAATTAACAAAATTTGTGATGGAATTTGAAATCGGAAATAATTTGGTTCTCCGAAAAAGGAATCTACCATGTTTTAAGCAGATTGATACACGATGAATTAGTTAAGAATTTTTTTAAAACAAATTATGATAAAGTCTGAAAACTATTCTTCTTCAACTTCATATAAATATTTATGCAGGAAATTATGTAATTAGTTCATACTTTTTTGTTCGAATTACAATCGAAAAGTACGAAAAAAGATGAGAAAAATGAATCTCAAATCGTTAAATCTTGAAAAATAGATTCTAAGAAGATAGATAAGAGAACTAGAGAAGGATTAAGGGGGTGTTTGGCATAAGGGAATGGAACTTGTGAGACTTGGAGATGAGACTTTTAAGTTGAGACTTTGAAGATATAAAAGTCTCATCTCTTGTTTGGTATGTTAGGGACTTGGAAGAAATAGATTAAAAATTAAAGTCTCACCAAATACCACCCACCCCCCAAGACTTAAATCTTGGGGACTTTCCTCTTTTTTATACCCATTCCTTATACCCAATCCCTTAAAACAATCAAGGACTTGGACCTTTTTTTAGAATAAAGTCCCATTCCCTCCCCCCAAGTCCCCTGTGCCAAACAACCCCTAAATGCTTGTAGGAATACAAAAAACAAAAAACAAAAGATGAATTGCCATCAGATTAGCATATAGGCACATTCGTCTTAGCAACAACAACCCCAAACTAAATTTGGGTGCGCAATAATTATTGATGCCACTCCTCTTTTTACCTTTTCATCATCGGCAATTTCATCTTTTGAATCAGATTAGACGATAAAATTAACAAAATTTGTGATGGAATTTGAAATCAGAAATAATTTGGTTCACCGAAAAAGAAATCTACCATGTTTTGAGCACATTAATACACGATGAATTAGTTAAATTTTTTTTAAAACAAATTATGATAAAGTCTCAAAACTATTCTTCATCTTCATATAAATATATGCAGGAAATTATGTAATTAGTTCATACTTTTTTGTTTGAATTACAATCGAAAAGTACAAAAAAAGATAAGAAAAATAAATCTCAAATCGTTAAATCTTGAAAAATAGATTTTAAAAAAATAGATAAGAGAAGGATTAAATGCTTGTAGGAATAAAAAAAACAAAAAACAGAAGATGAATTGCCATCAGATTAGCATATAGGCACATTCGTCATAGCAACAACCCCAAACAAAATTTGGGTGCGCAATAATTGTTGATGCCACTCCTCTTTTTACCTTTTCATCATCGGCAATTTCATCTTCTGAATCAGATTAGACGTTAAAATTAACAAAATTTGTGATGGAATTTGAAATCGGAAATAATTTCGTTCACCGAAAAAAGGAATCTACCATGTTTTGTGCAGATTGATACACGATGAAGAGCTAGCACAAAAGAAATAAACGATGAAACAAAATAGAAATTAGAAATTAGGAATTAGGAATTACCTGTATCGATAACTATGAAGCAAGCACGATTACAATGAAGCAAGCTCGATGATAGATTTAGAAATTAGATTTCCGCCTCTAATTCACGAATTTGTGCAGATGTTATTTGTATCGGGTCTTAGATACAAGATACAAATACCTTATCGTTTGTATAAACAGGCGATACAAATAAGTGTATAGCTCACATTACTCTCCATTCCTCCCATTCTCCTTACCATTCTCTTCTTTATTCTCTACTCAAATGTATAGCTCACATTACTCTCCATTCCTCAACATTATAATGAGCTTTCAAGAGCTATTATATCCTTTAAACACATAATGATACACTAGTCTAGGATGGTGGATATAGCCCCATTAATGGTGAACCACCTTAAATCTTGGTGTCTCGTTTACATTAATTTTTATTAAATCACCTTTAATACTTGCATATAATCATGGTTCAATAGTGAACCTTCAAGATATGGTCATTAACCTTTCGTGCCAGCCCACGCTTCCACATTCGTTAGCCTATACTCACACAAACCATTTGGCAAAGCAGCATTTGATCAAGTAATACTGAATACTAATCATAATATACATAAAGCTACCCTTACAACATCAATTATAAATCATAATATGTGAGCAATTCTTTGGAAAAAAGAAATAGAAGAAAAGTGACCTTCAGAAACAGCATTGCATTGCTCAAGAGCGTCAAGAGCAGACTCAAATGGTTGAAACGCAGCGAGCTTTACAACTTTACCGAAACGTTCAAGCTCAGTAATGGAGTTTCCAACAGCTTCAGTGTTCTGCCCAATTTCATCGATCCCTTCGGAATCAAACAAGCCATTAACAGATGAGGACTCGAATAGCAAATACGTCCTCATCGCTTTCACTTTCTGTGAACAAGAAATTCAATAATGGAGTTATGGAGGCGGAAAAGGTCCTAATTCATTTGGGAATTAGGGTTTAAAGAGGAAATAATAACTTAGTCTTATTAACTTCGAGTTCTATGCAGTCGCATTCAGTCTCATCAATTGTAGAATTAGGAATGTTAATTTTTTTTTTTTTTGGAGCCGGAGACCCTTTGTCCGTGCTCTTTTTGAGTTGTCAATATTCTTCCTTCCTTAGATTCTGGCCATAGTTTTTTATGGGCGGGACATACTGGGTATGATGATGATGAAGTGCAAGTTGGCTTATATTGGATTTTTTTGGAAAAATTAACATAGATAATCTAACATCTAAGTGAATAATTTTAACTTTGCATTATTTTTTAATAATCTCGTCTTAGAGTTAAGTTTGGCCGTAACATACTATTTGACCAGATAACTTGCTACATTAAGTCTTTTTTATCTTCTAAAAATAAAATAAATTTAACAAAGTAAATTGAATTTTTTATTTCAGATGTATAAGCCAACTTTTCAAGTACCTAAAAATATACTTCTATATACCAAACACTATTTTCGGCCTTTTGACAAGCCAGAAAGCTAATTAAATAATTCAACCAAAAGTCATATACTACTTTCTCTATTTCACTATACTTGTTAATTGTTCTATTGACGTTTTAGCACTCTAATTTGTTATTTTTGATCATTTATATATTATTATATTATGCATATCGAAAATCTAAACAATATAAAAGGTTAATATCATAAAATTGTGTAATTAGACGATTCAAACAAGATCTCGCTTACCTATATTTTTTCTTGCACGTTAGCTGCAATATATAAAATATACTTAAACGATAAATTATATCAAATGTAGCGTGTATCTCAAAATTGAGGAAGTACCAAACAACTACAAATCTACAATGACTTTTAATTTAATAGAAAATTTGACTTTTAAGTCAAAATTATCAATTATCATAACTTTTTAAATTTAGCGAAATTCCACATAGCAGCATTCAGTTTTGATGAAATGCCAGTGGTAGCACTTTTTTAAAAAAAAATTCACATGGTAGCATCTAGTTTATGCATGTTCTTGTAAATTCCGTTAAATTCATCATTTTGTAAGTTTTTTTCCACATGGTAGCATCCAGTTTTTGTCAATTTACTATTTTAACTTTTAATTCACTATTTTAATGTTTAATTCAACGTTTAATTCATTAACGCTCATAAATGTTTAATAATTTTATTGAAAAATTATAAGTAACTATTTAATCGGGTCGAAACAAATATTTATTCGCCTATTTTTCGATACGTCAATCGAAAAAGATATTTGACGTCATTTTTACCTGTCATAACGATTTTTTTTCAAAAAACGGACGTTGCAAATACCCTTACAGGATAACTCTTTCGAAAATCCGGTCGAAACAAGTACTTATACGCCTATTTTCCGATACGTAAACCGAAAATGATATTTGACGTCATTTTTACCCATCATAACGATTTTTTTTGAAACAACGGATGTAACACCCGAATTTCCTTCCGTCCTTCACGATTTTGGTTTCGTTTAAGGGGTCGGAAATTCAGGGAAATGACCCCTTAAACGAAACCAAAATCATGAAGGACGGAAGGAAATTCGGGTGTTACAACGGACGTGGATACTATCTTGATGAGATAACTCTTTCGAAAATTCGATCGAAACAAGTACTTATTCGAAAGAGTACTTGTTTCGACCGATGAATTAAACATTAAAATGATGAATTAAATGTTAAAATTATTTTTCCGTATAATTATTCAACATTTATAATTTTTTTCAATAAAATTATTAAACATTTATGAGCATTAAGGTGTTCAAAACAGACTCGATGACCCGATAGACACCCGACTTTATAACCGAACTCGATTTGACCCGACTTAAAAATGGATCTACAATTATGTAAAAACCAATGTGAACACAAAACCCAATTTTGAACTGACCCGAAATCAACCCGATGACCCGAATCAACACCTCTTAATGAATTAAAACGATGAATTAAACATTAAAATGGTGAATGAAAAGTTAAAATGGTAAATTAACAAAAACTAAATGCTACCATGTGGAAAAAAAACTTACAAAATGATGAATTTAATGGAATTCAACAAGAATTTAACGGAAAATGTTACGGCAATTAGATAGTGCATAAACTGGATGCTACCATGTGAAATTTTCTAAAAAAAGTGCTACATTGGCATTTCATTAAAACTTGATGTTACCATGTAGAATTTCTCTTAAATTATTAGGACTTTTAATTTAGTTTTCCTTTTTTTAGTAAAAATTTAGTTTTTCGCCTTTTATAAATAGATATTGCTTACAATTAATTGCCATAGCCTTCACTCTTTGCATTTTTGCATTTTGAGTTTGGGTCAAATTAATTTAGTATATTAGTATATGTTTGTATATTTGTTTCAATAATATATTCTATTGAAGTACTTGTAATGTTGTTAGCCTTGTTATTCCAAATTTTAATTATAATTTGGTGCTCGGTTTGGACTTAATTTTAATTATAACTCGGTGTTCAATTTGGACTCGATCGAGGGTCCAAGAAAATTGATAAACTGGAAAAAAAATGTTAAAAGTGTGTTATATCGGTGTTCAAATTAAAAACCCTAAAACTAATTTCTATTTAGGAGCTTTCATCATCATCATTATCATCATACCTAGCGTATCCCGCTCATAGAAAACTATGATCAGGGTCTGGGGAGGGAGGAACGATGCATTCTCTTACCCATAAGGAGAGTGCGATTAAAGAGTCCCCCGGCTGGAGAATGGTCTTCTAGAAAGAGAAACCTGCAATTGACAAATAGAATAAAAGCATACACACAAATACAAAGGTAAGATCAAAGAAACTGGTAAAGAGCGACAAAAAGGCAAAGGACAAAGACGAACGAGGGGGTTAAGGGACATCTTTAGTAATCTAGGACGTGGATAAGGCGCCGCCAACTAGCCCTATTTAGGAGCTTTAAAAAGAATAATTTTGAAACAATATATGCAAATTCGATTCTCGGCGCAAAATATACAAATCGGTGCAATTCAGTCTATTCGGTTCAATTTGGATTGGTATTTTAAAGTTTCAGTTCGGTTCAATTTGAATTATAAATATTATGATTTAGATTTAGACTGAAAATATAAAAGCCAAATTTTATTCCGTTTAATTTGGATTTATATGAAATTCAAACCAAAAACCAAACTTTCACCTCTGATTATTTGTAGTAACAAATAACAATTTGTGTTTGTAGACACTCCACTATAGTCTGTAGTTATGAATGACCGACAATTGTATAGAAAGAGTTTTGAGCATGCTTAAGCCTTTTATTAAGGTTTTTAGTGCATTTTGATTTTAAATTTTATTATTATTATTATTATTATTATTATTATTATTATTATTATAAAAAGAGACTTTATAAAAAGTCGGTGGGGAGCCAAGCAACAAGCTAAGCGCCACACCCTTTTGAATAGAAAAAGATAGTCTATGAAAAATATATGCCCTAGACTTGGTGTTGCCCGAGTTGCTCACAGATTAAGAACCAATCCTTGCTAACAAATCGAGAGCATCTTTAATAGACATTATATATTTTTTAAAATATTATAAGTGCATTAAGAATGATGTAAATAGACATTTAAAATATTAAAAGTAGGTATTAAAAATACAGTAAATAAGCCTTAAAAATAATATAAATATGCATTAAAAATACAATAAATATGTATTAATTTTTAACGAACTAGACTTGAGATATGTCGATGAAAACGATGACGTATTAGCGATCGAACGACGAGTTTCAACCACTAACACCACCAAGATCGAAATATGTGAAGTCTTGTGTTTACAAATTACGCAAACTATAACTCGATGTTTGTAGAAGTAAAAATGCAATAATAAAATGACACAAATGTTTAAGGAGGTTCACCCAATATTGGCTACGTCCCCCGTGGTGTAGTATCTCTCTTATATTATCACAATTGAGAAATTACAATCAGAGAAGAGATGAGGCTAAGTATTTAGGCTATGGGTTATTTTGTGGATGATGTTTAGTGAGTATATAGGCTCACTATTTATAGTACCAAGTATACTCAATATTGATTGTATACATTAATACCTCTTAATGCTAAGATAAATGAATAGTAACAGAAACCAAGTAAGTGGAACGTCCACTACAGGAATCCAAAATGCTTCTGCCAGTTGCTGCCCCTATGTGCTCGTTCGAGCATTAACATGGCTCGTTCGAGCACCTCTATAATCAAGCTACTGTTTCGATGCTGGCAGCTGGCTCGTCCGAGCACAAATAGACTCGTTCGAGCGCCTATCAATTTTATCCTTCTGACTTTTCTTGATTCAGCAGCTTTATTCAAGGCATCTTTGCAACTCTTGGACTCTTTCATTAATCCCATTCATGAACCACTTAATTATTGTGTTTAAGTCTTGATTAAATATCTTCATAACTTATTGTATTTAATCACTTTTAAACACCATATTAACCACTTATTTAACTTACCCATTAACTTACTCCATAGGATACCATTCTAAGAGTCACACTTGATTTATTTTGGTGGACTCAAGTCACACCATTCATAACAGTCGACATGATTTCTTTAGATATTTTAGTGACAAGTGAATCTTTAAAAGTTCCAATCAAAAGCAAGAGAGAAGCATGGGCCCAAAAAGTGAATGAATCAATTTGGTAATAATTTTCTAAATTCAAGGCATGGTATCTAATTCTTTCTAGGATGCAATTTCTAACTCAAAAAATCCTAATCAATAACCGTAATTTGTAAATCACCATAAAAAGACGAAAAATTTAATAATAAAATAAACAAAATCTAAAAAGATAAACTAAAATAACAAAACTCTCACTCTATCAAATCCTGCCACACAAAGGTGATTTGTTAACCTCACGAATAACCGTTATTTACTAAGACCTACCCTTTCCAACTTTCATAAGCATTGATTAATGCACAAACTAAACCCATAATCACACTTTTTTATTATTAAAACTTCCATCTTTGGGAGATTACCAAGGAAACCCATAATAAACAAATAAAAGTTAACAAATTAGGATCACATTATCAGCAAAACTTCATTAAAGCCAAATTATAAGCAAATAATCAAAAAATAAAGAAAGAATATGACAAGAATAGATTCCTTGTCCAAATTTTACTGTGGATTCCTCACCACAATGTTGAATAATAGGGCTTTTTGGGAGTTTATTAGTACTAAAAATGGAAGTAGGTAAAAGCAAGCTTAAACTGATAGTTATAGCGACAAGATTTGTTATATACTCTGATACGCTTCTGTGTGCATGTAACACAGACCACAGACCTTTTTTATACGTGGTGCAAAATGTTACACCTGAAGCTGATGGGTGGTTGAGATTTAAAGAGATTTGAACCCGTAATCTTTTGTTATGTAGGCTTGTGAATTTGTGATACTATGTCAATGAACAAATCAACTAAAAACTTAAGCTGATGATTAAGCCCCAAGATATTTTATACTTCTACTTAACAATATTTGCAATACTTTTACAGACACGAAGCACGATAGACATGGGTGGTTAACATGACACAATTTTATACTCCCTAGTCCCTCCTATTCATCATATTTATCCCATTTGACTTTTCATCAATTTTTTAGCAGTCAAATGGAACCACATATGTAGGAGAGAGAGTTTAACTTATAGTAAAGTTTAACACATGTGTGCAATTTATAGTTAAATGAGACCACATGTGTATGAGAGAGAGTCCAATTATGGTAAAAAGAAGATACCCAAGATAGAAATAAGACATTTGAAATGACTTGACTCAATACGGAAATGGGACACATACGCTGAATGGGAGGTAGTGGTAAATCTTATTTTTAGATGACTAAGCACGATACGACTTGACACAAAATACGACAACCACGTCCATCATACTTGGATGGCCCAACACGACACGATTTTCATGGTTAACGTCTAATGGGTAATAACAAAGTGTTGAGTCTTCTCTCTTGGCTTTATCTACTGCTCTGCCCAGTGCACAGTGCCCACTCCTTTGGTGTGCTTATTTTGCTCAATCAAAGAGAGAAAGAGAGAGGCCCACCCCTCATTAATGCATTTAGACTTTTCAATCCTTACACTCTTGCAGGAAAGGAAGGTTCCATGTGCTACCACTCAAATCTTTACCAATTACCATTAATACTCAGAGGTGACTGGTAAGCTAAATTAGTAATTCTAAAACATTTTACTACCTTTTCTTGCTTCATCATTTATTTTCTTGCTAAATTCCAAGGATTTATTCTCATTTGTTTCAGTGTTTTGATTTGAAATCACAATAAACTCCCAAATATGTGGTTACAAATTTACACCATTTCTGGTCTTTTCTTTTGTGACCAGGTGTTTGATGATTTGCTTAACAGAACCTGATTTTGGGTTTCTGGTTTACTTTATGAAATTCAGTGCTTTAAGGTGTAATCATAACAATTTCAAATGGGTATGTGTAATTATTGGACCCTCTACTTTATTCTCTCAATCTCTTTTAGCTTTTACTTTATGGGTACCTTTCAATTGCAATCCTCACAAGTTCAAGTTCTTCTACAATTAAGAAAGCTTTTGGAGTACCCAATTGAATTGGAAGTGTGGAATAATGACAAGCAAAATATCTGTTTCATGTCTTCCTCCACCAAAATCAATGTTACTTGTGAAAATGATGTTGTTACTGAGCTTAGGATTATGGGTAGTAAGCCTTCTAAACAACCCATCTTTTATGGGTATGCAATTCCAAATCTGACTTTGTCAGAAAGATTTTCAATGGATTCCTTTGTTGCAACTTTAGCTAGGCTAGGAAGTTTAAGGGCTCTTAGTTTAGTTTCTTTAGGCATTTGGGGCCCACTTCCTGATAAAATTAATAGGTTATCTTCATTGGAGTTTCTTGACCTAAGCTCTAATTTTTTGTATGGTTCTGTTCCACCAAGAATTGCTACAATGGTGAAGCTTCAAACACTTAGACTTGATGGTAACTTCTTTAATGAAAGTATTCCTGATTGGTTAAACTCTTTATCCAATCTTTCAATCTTAAGTTTGTCTAATAATCAGCTAAAGGGTCCGTTTCCTGCTTCGATCGGGAAAATCAACAGTTTGCATACACTGGCATTGTCAAACAACAAGATTTCTGGGGATTTGCCTGATTTGAGTAGTTTAAATGGTCTTAAAGTATTGGATTTGAGTAGAAATGAATTCGACTCGAAACTTCCCAATTTTCCTGATGGTCTGTTAATGGCATTACTGAATAATAATTCGTTCACCGGTGAAATATCACCGCAAGAATTCAGGAATTTGAATCGATTGCAGCATCTCGATTTATCACTTAATCATCTACAAGGAAGAATACCCATCGTTATTTTCTCGTTACCTAATATTGCTTACCTGAATCTGGCATCAAATGAGTTTAGTGGATCACTCCCTCCTCATTTGGCATGTGGGGAGAAACTCGGGTTTGTTGGCTTGTCGAATAACAGATTAACTGGTGAGATTCCGAGTTGTTTAAGCAAAGTTACCGCGCAGTTTTATGGGAATTGTTTGACAGCTGCTGGTGTACAAAACCAGCATCCACTGTCATCTTGTACGCGCCAGAAGAAGAAAATTTCGACAGCCAAAAGCGCATTAACTTTAGTCGGTTTGATTGGAGGAACTGTTGTTGTAATGGGAATTCTAGCCGTTGTATTTCTAGTGATTTTTCGAAGATACTGTCGAAGAGGCTGTCGAGAGCAGAATCTGTTGCAGAAGAATGGTGTGGACAGCAGTGCAACTGGAGTCACTTCAGAGATACTAGCAAATGCAAGTAGGTTGAATTTGATTTCCTAGAATTCTGATTTGAAAATGTACTCAAATTTCTTGTTGATTTTATGTTTCTCTTTATTTGTCTCAGGGTATATATCTGAAGCAGCAAAATCCGGTACACAAGAACTACCGGCTTGTCGAATATTTACCTTGGAAGAGCTTAAAGAAGCAACCAAAAACTTTGATATGTCTTCCTTGTTGGGGGAAGGTTTTAGAGGCAAGGTATTGTATTTTTCATACTTTGTGATTTCTTCATTCATCCCGTGTGCAATGTAACATAATTCACTTTTTGAATTTGCTATTTGCTCAAAATGACCCTATAATAGACCAAAACTGACCATGATTCCTTTTTCTATTCGGGATTTGCAAGGAGATTAGTAAATCATGTGACAGTGATCCCGTCACATATACTCCCATGTCCATTTGAGTTTGATACATTATACAAATCGAAGTAAGAGCTTTATGCTCGTGAATCTCGTTTTTGATTGTTATAATAGTATGGCAGGTTACCCGACAAAGGAAAAAGTGAAGTAATAAAAATGCCAATGGAAATTTCACACTTCCCTTAAACTTGGCTGAAAATCAGTTGAGCTAAAGTGACATTTTTAGTCCTTAATTTCCATGCCTTTGACAGATGTATCGAGGAACGTTACAGAATGGAACTGTGGTAGCAATAAGGTGCCTATCTCTGTCGAATAAGTACACCACTCGGAATCTCAAGCTTCGGCTGGACCTTTTGGCCAAGTTTCGACACCCCCATTTGGTTTGTCTTCTGGGGCACTGCATTGACAATGAGGCAAAGGCTGATTCCGATGGAAACAAGGTTTATTTGGTTTACGAATATGTGCCTAATGGGAACTTCCGCTCTCATCTATCTGGTTAGTGTTCCCTATATTTTCATATTCTTCTGTCAATGATGTTCTTAGACCATAACCATCGTAACAAATGACACAATCCCAGATCATCGTCAAGTTCGAGCTCTCAAATGGTCTGAGCGATTAGTGATTCTCATCGATATTGCTAAGGCTGTACAGTTCCTTCACACTGGAGTCATACCCGGTTTTTTCAATAACCGATTGAGAACCAATAATATATTGCTCGATGAGCATCGAAGGGCAAAACTCGGTGATTATGGTTTGTCAATCATCAATGATGATGATGAATTTGGAGTGAGTTCATTTTACATAGTCTAATCTTCACTTTGTTTTTCAACTCTTAAGTGGCTGATTATAACACTTTGTATTGGATTTTCAGGGAAAGGTAACAAATCCCAAATCATGGTAAGAGCAAGTCCCTTGAGCTAGTTAAAATCTAATTACTATATTCTAGTAATTTCTATTTAATGGTTTAAATTATAGTGAATTATATTAAAATGGTTCATTGAATCATGTGCGCTTTTATGTACTTAAAGCTCTAGATATGTAAAGTTGTACATGATGTATGCTACTAAGGGTTAGTCAGAAACATCTACTTCACTTACAAAGATAAGATTACGTACATTTAACCTCCAAATCCCGCCTTTGGGCAATGGTGTGTTGTAGTTATTTCAGCTGTTTCTGTATTGCAGGCAAATGAAGCTTCTTGAGGATGACATATATTGCTTCGGATTTATACTTTTGGAATCTATCATTGGACCGTCAGTCGCTGCCAAAAAGAAGGCAGTTCTGCTGAAGGAAATGGTAATTTTCTTATATTATTGACAGCAGTTTGTACCGAAATCATGTTTTGTTCTGTAATCGAATGTCGAAACTTCGCAACAGGCATCGCTTGGAACTGAGGAAGGTCAGAGAAGAGTTATCGACCCAATCGTATTGTCTACCTCGTCAAAAGAATCATTGTCAACAGTCATCTCAATAACCAACAAGTGCGTTTCATCTGAAACATCAACACGTCCTTCATTCGAGGATGTGCTGTGGAATCTCCAGTACGCAGCTCAGCTACAAGGAACTGCGGATGGTGACCCAAGATTTGCCTCTCCGGCACATGTATGAGCTATTTCCTGCAAAAAACTGGTGCGTATCGAATTGGTGAAAACCGAGTCTGGAAAGAACAAGGCACATACTTATGTTTACTGTAAATGTATTGGCCGTTAGCCCAAGAGAAAAGAGCAGACTCTCTCCACTTGCAGTTCTAAATCACATGCTCCATGAGTTGTTGCAAATATGTAATACATGTTTTTGATTGGAACTGCTATGAAACATGTATATCTTGCCAAATATTCTTGTCCTTCAACTAGTTCTAATGTTGTTTATCCACAAAAATGCTCAATTATCTACAATCGGCATTCTAGCCGAACAAAAGGTAACAGCAGTTAACTCATATACTACTGCCCATCTTAGAAAATGAAGTTCGAGATAGGTTTTTATACTCACATCACATTTACATCAGAGCAAAGAGAATTAAGAGTATAACGTTCAAGTTTTGTACTCAAGGTATCCTGAAACTCGTTGTCAATGTCTGGGAAGAATGAACTGCATTTGTATGCTGGAGGTTTAGAGCAGCTAGCAGTCCTTTCCAGTTATCTCCTGGTGCATCCCCCACCTGAAAGTCGATGAGCTTATTCTGGTTCTGGTAGTAGGCCTCAAGAAATTGCATCTATTGTGAAGTAAAACATATATCAGTATTTGTGTCTACAAAATTTAATGAAGTTCATCACACCAGGCTCTTCTGACAGCTTATAACACAAAGCTTATGATCCAAATTCCAAAATACACGATGCTTCACGAAGCCAAATGCAACATTTTTTAATATCCGTACAACAATATTGATTACGCTTTTTTTTAGTATCAATTGCAATTTTTAACTCCATTTTACAACATTCGTGCAGGCACAGCTTTAACTACTAAAATTATATTAGAAGTATGTGAGTTAAATTTCTATATTTGCTGCATCAGTGGCAGTGCTTAATTGCACAAAAGCTAAATTCCAGACGAGCATAATAGATCGAAATAGGAAGTCACCTGCTCTCTGTAGAATGCATTGACCTTAAACTCGGAATTTTCACTGGTCCTGTTAAGACCCGATTTGCTTCTGCCACAAGGTGCAGTTGAATCAGCAAGAGAACCAGCTATCTCAAAATGGTCCTCTGAGCATTTAAAATTCACAACTAGGTCAATATCAACCAATTCGTCAAGGATCTCCTACGACAAATGGATCATATTTATCAGAATCATATAAGAAATATGTTGCCTAATTTTTGAAATATACCCAGACTAGCTGTATTATCTTTAATAACTAATAATGGTGAGAAGATGGAACTGCAACAATCAATAGAAACAAAAACAAAATTTTCCACCAAAGAAACCAAGACTATATGTATCCTAGTCCCTAGAAGGTGTGGAGTATGTAAATGCAAGAATCAATATAAACAAAAGATATATGTTCCACTCTGGATCTTACTCAAAATAGAATAATCCCCCAAAAGAACACGTGAATTCTGGTGGGTTTGGTCTACTAAAACGAGAGCACGTGCATTAATATAGCAAAAACCATCACAGCATATAGAAATGGTGAAAGCTTACAGCCTGGAGGCGTGTCCGAGGAATTCCATCCAAAATAAATCCATTTTCACCTCTGTAATGTCCATCTTCAAGTCTTTTTGACAGCAAGCCGAAGATTATGCTTTCAGGAACAGGCTTCCCACAATTAACTGCATCAGCAATCTACAGCAATAAGCAAAAAGACACACAAACTGATAAGCCTTCCAAAAAAGGAAATGAAATAAGCATTCTATGAGACCGTTCTACAATCATTAGCACGCCCTTTCCACCATGCGCAATCTGTGTCCAGCCATGAAGCCCATGACAGCAGCATTGAAATAATCATGATAACAGTGTGCGATATATGTTTTGGTCATGTGGCTCCTTATGGTATTCACAAATATTGTGGCTACTATTTGCCAAACCATCCATAAAATATAGGCCTAATTGTCTTTCCAGATTGTTCTTATTACAACTGGAGCTAGATTTTCTTCAAAATATATAATAATTGATATGAAAAGGCTGTATAAGTAGGCAAAAAACAAAAATTATGTTTCTAGTATTAAGGCTTTGGATTAGTTGTTGTCGATAATTTACACGTTGATTATTGAGAAAAGATATATGCAGCCATAGGACTGAATATAAAACGCTAAACATGGATATATTAGATAATAAACAAGAGTCAATAACATCATATTTTGCATAGTTTGTCACAATTCGTCAATTCCTAAAACAATACCGTTTTAGAAAAATATTTAATGCGTATATGCAACCCTATACAACAAAATCCTTAATCAAGAGGTACAAAGATACAGGTTCGAAATATTTTCTCTTAACAATCTCTCGTTGGGCCATAGATATTTTTTGGGTTTTGCATTATAATGGACTATATTAAAATGGCTCATGAAATCATGTATAAAGTTGCAGACAATGTTTGTAACCAAGTTTCAATCGAAAACAGCCCATGTTATCACTAACAAGCGAAAGGTTGCATACATTTAACCCCTCAAACTCCTTCTAAGTGGGAGCCAATTAGTAACATTAGAGTAATGAAATATTGTTGTTTTAAGGAACCTTTGTTCTTCAAAGCTGGTAGGAATGTAGGACAATATTTGAACGATGTTAGACTTCTTTTTGACAATATCATTGGATAATCTTTCCAACTTGCTCTTCATTTTCATCTCTCAATCTTTTTAAGTACTCTGGTTCCATATTTGTTGTGAATCAAACTAAAGAGCATAAGCTAAAAGCAAGCCAAAATCTTGTAGAATATTGTGGCTTTGCAAGTATACTGATGAACTAGACGCAATGTAAATAACAAGAACACCTAACTTAACGAGCTACATCATCCCTAGGTTAGTGTTTTTATTAAGCATTTAAAGGATATGTGAATCTATTAGCTCAATCAAGATACATATGAAGGTATTACACAAAAGAAATACTTATGGAGTGAAGAATAAAGTGAAGGGAGAGAGATTACATAAGAGCATGGAGACTAGAGGGAGAATGTGAAGCTCAAATATGAGATTGCTAGAATTACACAACAACAAATGCTCATATGTCTAAGCAAATAGGATTGTGATTGTATGAACAAGAAGGGACAAAAACTGACAAAGTGCTTTGAATTTGGTAGCTCGTTCGAGCTTCAAAGATGCTCGTTTAAGCGGTCCACATGAGTTGATTTTGGTTTGTCAGAACAATTGGTGAGGGAAAGCTTCTAGAGTGGCAATGAAACACGGCTCGTTCGAGCATCTGGACAACCTCACATTGCTCCTTAAACAACGTACATAATGGCAAAGTCAATAAAGCACTCTCCTCTTCTTAAGCATTGACAACAACTACACGATGTATCATTAGGCACCCTTCTCAAGCTCACAGCTCACCAAACTGCATACTCATCAAATGGGCTATTACCCTATAAGGCCATAACAAAGCACATATTCAAGTGAAGCTAAGAAAGGCTTAATCCAATTCCAAAAACTCTTCTCCATAAAGCATGGGAATGTTTCCATGGACAAGGTTCCAAACAAATGAGCCAAGAACAATTTTGATCCAAGTCACATAGAAAACAATCTCCACCTTGAAGTCAAACAAATTAAACCTTTTACTAGATGGAAATACTTAACAACATTTTGCTCACAAAGTCGTAGGCACTAACACACCAAAAGCACATATGCACCATAGGATCCTATGCACACACAAATGCCCTAAAGGGAGCCAAAACTGGAGTATGTATCAAAATTTGCAAAATCAACCAATACAGCTTGTTGATTGGAAAGTGTACTACTTAACAAATTGCTCGATCTCAAATGTCTCAATGTGGTTTCATAAAAAAAAATGCTTGAAGACGTGGAGATGAATGAATGACGAACTAATGAGCATGGTACCAAAACAAAGTGCAAATAGTAATGGTCCCAATCATAAACACTATCGGACCGTTCACCATCATAGCAACTCTATCTTCACTAATGTACATGTCGAACTAATGAGCATAGTGCCAAAACAAAGTGCAAATAATGATGGTCCCAAACATAAATACTAATGGATTGGTCACCACCATCACAACTCTAACTTTACCAATGTACCATAAATCATTTGTAATCAAAAGTACTAAGGGACACTAAATTACTCTAAATTTTGTGTGTCTATACCCAAATTCTAACTCTTGTACCAAAATCTGACAATGGAGCACCAATTTTATCATAATCATCAATTTGATCCACAAAACATAATTAACCGAAACAAAACTAGCATCAGCATAACTAGTCTTGGACTTGTAATTAATCTAAAAATTAGAACCCTTAATCATAAATAATTACCAAGTCATGAATCTTGTAAAATTGCTCTAAAAGACGCTATTACATAAGTCTTACTTTTAAAAAAGAACTTTTTACAAAAAAAAAAAAAACTTTGCTAGCACCAATATAGGTTTTTTGCGATAGGTGAGAATTAAAAAAAATCCTTTTAAATCAAGGGTAGGAACTAGCTAAGATCGTATTAGATATTGTAGCACTGACAGTGTACTAATGAACTTGGCATTTGCGCAATTAATAAGATGAAATGCAATGAAAATAACAAACAACACCTAATCTAATAAGGTTCATTAATTTGTCAACATCCTCCCTAGACTAGTGTATTATGTGTTTAGACTTTAGAGAATATGTGAAGCTACTAGCTCAATCAAAATAAATATGAAGGTACTACACTAAGTATATACTAATGGAGTAACGAAGAAAGTATAGAGAGAGATTACATGAGTATGATCAAGCATTAAGCATGAGCCACCAAATGCCGATATTTATATACTATCAGAGAATAAGAAAAAAGGGACAAACTAACGAAGTGTTCCTAAGAGGGAAACTGGGAAAGCTTGTAAAGTGACGACTGACGAGGTTTGAGCAGGCTGTGGTTTGTCCAAGCAATATGCAAGGGAAAGCTTTTAGTGTACTGTAGCGTTGAAGCAAGGGTTCTTCGAGCAGCCTTATGGCTTGTTATGGCAATATCTGGACAGCCTCCCAATGCTCCTCAAACCACATACACGTAATGCGTAAAGCACTCTCCTCTTCCCAAGCTTTGACAAGTGAATGTAAATACCTAATGTAACTTGGGCACCCTTCTCAAACTCACCAAACTACATTCTCATCAAATGGGTTATTACCCTATCAAGCCATCCACAAATCACTTGACCCTAAAGCAAATGTTCAAGTCAAGCGTTACAATCAACAAGTTTTATACATGGAAAACATCCTGACGCCAACCAAACATGGCAATACACAATTTAAATTAAAAGGGAGTTATGGTGAATGTGCACTCGGATTCATAGCGCAAAATACAATATCGATCGCAGTTGTGGAAACTATTGCAAAACATTTTATATGCTCAATATGGATAGTTGTGGACTTGTGGTTGTCTCTGTATATAATATGTAAGGAACCAACTCATCCACGATAATCTATATATTCTAACAAAGTAACAAGTAAGAAAACTACATAGCAATAACTACGAAACACTTTATCCAACTCCATAAATCGACTTTCTATTGAGTGTAGGAGTATCATGCAACTATTAAAAATTAATTTTTGAAAAGCATCATTCCCCTTTCTTTTCATTAAAAAAACTAATCCCTCTTGAAAACAGGATTAGATTATTTTAATTGCCAGAGAAAAATAGTATTCCTAATTTCCTCAAACACATTTAATTTTAATCCAATGGTATGATTCCAGTGGTGAGAAGCGGAAAAAGATTTACGCATTTATATATAATTCTTCCGCAATTCCCATCCAGAAAGAAAATGATAGTATAATTTGAATTGAGAAAAGGATTAAGGACATGCACCTTCCTATAGAGGGGAGAATGAGGATTGAGATCTTGACGAAGGAGAGTAGAAATGGAGATACGAGGAACTTGAAGAAGTTTAGAGACCATATGAGCATAGATATGCTTCTTAGCGTTAGGATTACCGATGAACACCCACTGTACTCCTCTGATAGGACTTAGATTATCTGTGTCTACCGCCGCTACAGATTCCGGCGACTGTCCGTTATCGTAATCGCAGTCGTAGTCCAACTGTAGCTTAGCAGTTGCTGTTGCTGTTGCTGCAACTGCCGTGGCTAAGTGGAGTGACCGAACAATGGCGAAAGACGGTGTCAGATTGCGGATTCCGGCAGCGGAAGTGGTGGCGATGCGGTTGAGAGCAGCCATGAGAACAATGATCGGAATTTTGAGTCTGTAAAGTGCTCCGGGAGGAAGAAGAGCGTAGCCTTAGCCTACGATGATTTTATTACTCAATATTGAAAGATCATCGTTTGGGCAACACATTATAAATGTCGCCTAAAACGGCACTTTGGGCTACACATAATGATGTGACGCCAATGTTTCAAGTGGTGACAGACTAATATGACATCGGGATCGCCCTAAACTTGCACTTTTAATAACGGTTATTTAAGAAAATACTTCGTAAATTACGTCTATTTGTCTTAATTTTATAGAAGGGGTTTTGAAAATTTATTTTATCTCTTCTTTATTTTGTTTGTTTTAAATTTTTAATAGTATATATTTATTTTTTTTGGTTATTTGCATATAATCGTTATTGTTTAGGATTTGTTACGCATTAAATGTGTAGCACAAGGTTCAATTATGGTGTTAGTTTTTTTTTTCAATTTTGTGTTATTTGTGTAAATTTGGTTCTTTTAAGTGTCTTTAGCTCATTGTTAACAGTTAAGTATTCACAAGGTTATGCCAAAAGAATTATAGAAAAGATGAAATTGTTAATTATAGTATTTAGATAATTGCTTAAATTGCTAAAATTAAATTATTGATAATGTTGTTTAGGGGTATTCATATACACACCAAATTAGATCGAATGCATCCGGCCTATTCCATGGGTAATACAAGTAAGATTTCGAGTTTTGGTTCAATTAAAGTTGGGTAATGTTATTATGAAATTAAACCATTTAAACAAAACGTTACTTAATTATGATTGTTCTTATATACGGAGTATATATTAGGTGCAATGTAAAGTAAATCGAGAGTGAGTGGTGAATAATAGCAAACGCTTAATCGGCAAAGTAAAAAAGGTGAGGAAGTACAAAAAAACAATTATATTTTCTTCTAAAAAAATTAGGGTTTTTTATGAAAAACAGCCTTAAAGTTTACTCTTTTTATGAATTACAGCCTCAAAGTTTTTTTTTTATGAATTACAGCCTCAAAGTTTCAAAAGTGACCACAATTACGGCCAAGTGACCGTTGACCACTCTTATCACCGTTGACCATCCCTTCTTCCCAGTCACTAACCAAGGATGGTTAACCCTTTAACCAAACCTAATAACTACCCAACCAACTCCTTTATTAAATTCCCTCTCTTCTTCTTCTTCCTTGACCTACTTTCTTTCCCTCTCTCCTGAACTCCATTTTTTCGACCTTCATAGCTGACCAAGGTAAAATTCTTCCCTCTTTTTTCGTTCATTTCAATTTCGTTTTTTCGAAACCCTAATTTGTTTCGTTTGAAACCCTAATTTCCTGAAGAACCCTAATTTTTTCGAGCCCTAATTTTTTTTTAAAAAATTTCAGATGCCTGTTAATTTCCTCATGAATGATAAAGCAAAGGAGTGCTACTGTGGATATGATGTTACTGTTCAAAGGGGATGGACTACAAAAAACCCAGGTCGCAGGTTTATTGCTTGCCCTGACTATGATGTTCATAGTAATTCAAGGGGTTGCAATTTTTTCCAGTGGGTGGACAATGAACAAACTGATTGGCAAAAAGATGTAATCTTGAAGTTAATGGATGAAAGGACTAAGCTGCAAAGGGATGTTGAATATTTTCAAAGGAAATTACAACTAGCTAACAAGAAGATTCAAAAGACAACTACTGAAAGAGTTATGATGAAGATGCTTTACCCTCAAAGGGTTTGGAGATGTGGATTGATAATGAATTGTTTAGTTGTATTTCTTGCTGTCATTTTAATTCTTAGTTACCTTATGTAGAGTTAATAGAGTGTACTATAAATTATGCTCTGTTTTGTAATCGGATATGGCTAATGCAAAGTGTTTTGTAAGTATTCTAATTGAATTGGAATGGAAAAATTAGTTACTGTTGTTGCCCAAAAAATGTTGTTCATAATCTTCATAATATTCAAGTTACCAGCAATGTTGATGCTCAAAAAATTACACCCATTGTTAACATATTACAGCTGCTTTATGTTAACAGCAATGTTTAATCAAAGTACCCTTAAATTACAGCTAATTAATGTTCATACATGAAACAACATGAAACTACATCAAACTAATACATAAAAATCCTAAACACAAGCTGGAGCAGGGCTGTCTGGGTATGCAGCATCATTCACAACTGTTGATGCTTGAGACAAGTTGGCAGCAGATGCTTGAGACAAGTTGGCAGCAGATGCTTGAGAAAGGTTGTTGCTTCTCTGCACAAACAGTTAACCAAGTTAGAAATTGAAAACAAAAAGAGCATAGGCTATCTTGAACTTAATGAATTTTACCTGTGTATTGCTTTGAGACTTTATCCTTTTAGCCCTATATAATTCAACAAAAGGGTCCTCCTCCAATGGCCTTCCTCCTTTTCCCTTGGAATCAGGGACTTGAGTTGGCTGAGTAGATGTGCATTTCCTCTTGTTGTGACCCAATTGTTTACACACAGAGCATCTGCTCTTTTTTCCAGTCTCCCTGCCTACCCTTTCACCTCCAATCTTCTTCTTCTTCTTTGATTTCTTTTCATCTGGCTCAAGTCTTCTCTTTTTCTTTGAAGGTCTTCCTGGTAGCTTCCTAAATGGTGGTGGATCAGGCTGAGTGTGTTGTGTTGTCTCCCAATCAGATGGTCCAGGCATGGGCCTAATAATAGGAGCATAGGCCTTTGCATATGAAGCTCTGCTGTAATATTCATGGACAAAGTCATCAGGTTTACCCCTACTCTCCATGATGGTTGCATATGCATGATGACATGGAAGACCTGTTAGTTGCCACCTGTAACAGGTGCATGTCTTCTCAGCCAAATCCACTAGGCAGGTCTGATCTTTGTAATCCACCTCAAAAAGGGTGCTGCTAGCAACCCTCACTACACATCCTTTGTAAGCCTCCTTAGCCCAATCAAACTGTTTCTTCACATATGGCAACAGTCCATCCTCCAAAGCCAAAAGCCCCTCCCTCTTGCTGTGATGCCTTTGCATAATGTACCTTCGCATCCACTCCATTAGTGTGAGTATTGGCTTATCCCTTGCAGGCTTCATCACAGCATTAAATGACTCACACATGTTGTTTAGCAACATGTTGGATTTGCAAATGGTGTCAAAAGCATGTCTGCTCCATGCACTGGGAGGTATGGCTGCCATGTAATCATGTGCTTCAACACTTAATCCCTTCAATTCATTCATTTTTTCCTTGAACATATTCTAAAAAAAATTGTAGGTATTAGATGCTGATTGTAAAAACAAACAAGAGGGTATACATGTAAATAATAAAGCAAGTAAACAAACATATTCACCTGTGTTGTGGCCTTTGCAGCAGCCCATAACACAAATTTATAAGCCTCTCCATTCCATTTTTGCTTAAAATTGCTCCATAGATGTCTCCAGCAATATCTAGATGATGCATCTGGTACCACGTCCTCTAAAGCCTTGATGAGGCCCTTTTGTCTGTCTGACATAAAAGTAAACCCACTCCCTGTGTTTGATCCCAAAGAATCTTTCAAATGGGTCAAGAACCAGGCCCAGCTATGATACTCCTCAACATCAACTACTGCCCATGCTAGAGGGTATACATTGTTATTTCCATCCTTACCCACAGCAGTAAGACATATTCCTGGGTGAGCTCCAGTCAAATGACATCCATCTAGGCCTATTATTGGTCTACATCCAGCTAAAAAACCATCTAACACAGGCTTCAAGCACATGAAGAACTTTTGAAACACAGGCCTCTCAAGCCCTGTCATCACTCTAACTAAGGCTGTGCTACCTGGGTTGTATTTCAAAACACTTGTTGCATAGTCATGAACCCTCTTGTACTGCTCTGCCCCATCCCCATAAAGCATGATCTTGGCCCTAGCCCTTGCATACCAGCATTTGGTGTAACTAACCACAATGCCATAGTCTTCCTTAACTTGATTTTGCAGTCCCTTTACTAAATCCCACTCTGGGTACCTTCTCCAAACTTCAAGATACCTAATTGCTAAAAATTTACTAGTAAGCTTCCTAGTTGTGTGCTTACTCCAACATTGGTGTTCTAATTTACATGTCTTTATTTGCATTGTTTCTTCTTGTTTTAACTTACTGGCATGAACATAAAAACTACAGTTCTTCTTCTCACATGTACACTTACTCCTCACAGAACGTTTCTTGTTCCATGGACATTTATCACACCTATCAATACAGTATGCATCAAATCTTTTTTTATTGTTATGAAGAGAGAAAAAGTCATACTTGTTTTCTACAGCATGCTGCTGTACTGCAGTCCTCAGCACCTCCACATTAGGAAAAATCAAACCAACTCTCAAATTGATTTTCCTACCAAAATCAGTGTTAGGGTTAAACACTGGATACCTTATTCCTCCTCCCTCTAGATCTTCTTCCACTAACTCATCTGAGGCATAATCTTCCTCCTCATGCTCAGAAAGACTACCCTTCTCTGCTTTCCCAAACCAACACTTAGAAGCAGCCCTATTAATGTCTTCTATAATTGATTCACCAACCTTGTCAGAAAACAAATCAGCATCCTTAATGTCATCAAAATCATCCTCCCCAAGATCTATCTCAGAATCATCAGATTCATCATCCTCAAAGACTAACTTCCTAGCTTTGGGCTTTGGCTTGGGTTTGGGCTTAGTCTTGATCTTTTGCTTACCCTTGCCTTTCTTGGGTTTACTAACAGAAGGTTCTGCAGGTGCTTTGCCTTTATCTTTTGCAGCCCTGGGTTTTGTCACAGAAGGTGAAGATGCTGGAGGTGGTTGGGATTTAGCTTTGGCAGCAGCCCTGGTTTTAATAGAAGATGGTGAAGGTGCTGGAGGTGGTTGGGCAGCAGCTTTGGCAGCCCTGGTTTTACTATAAGATGGTGAAGGTGCTGGAGGTGCTTGGGCTTTAGCCTTGGCAGCCCTGGGTTTACTAACAGAAGGTGGAGGTGCTGGATCTACAGGTGGTTGTGGATCTACAGTTGGTTGACTAACAGTTTTCTTGACTCTAGGAGTCCAAGTTGGTCTTGCAACATGTTTGACTCTAGGAGTAGATTTAGCTTGTCTTTGTGGAGGTGGTGATGGTGTGGAAAGAGGTATTCCAGTTTTGGGTTTCCTAATGGGGAGCTTTGAAGGTTTATTTGATGGTGGTGGTTGAGAAGCAAGTGGGGGAATGTTTAATACTTCCAAGACTTCAATATCTGGAAGTGGGTCATTACTTGGGCTTCCACTAAGATTCTCTTTTTGGGTGGTCCCCTTAGGTGGGCTCCCTTCATCCATGACCAAGTACACAGTAATAAATCCTGAATTAACATCTAAAGTATCCAAACATCTAACAGCCTCATTGTCATCTGTTATCAATCTAAGTCCCTCTTTCATACTTTTACCATCTTGAACATAAAACAACTTAAAAGGACTTTCCAAATGAAGTCTTCTTTTCACTATGAAATATAAAGCCTCAAAGTCATAACTACAATAAGGAATTATCACAGTTTTCACAGACCCCCCAAGATACTGTACAACATCATCTAAAATGTAAAAATTACCCCCATGATATACAGCTACTTGTAGAAACTCGTTTGAAATTGTCATCTGTATATAAAAATCAAAGAGCATTTCAATAACCAGCACATAAACCCTAAACATCTACCAACACAGAACCAGCACATAAACCCTAGAAATCTATCAAAAAAAAAGAGGAATTTTAAACGACATTAACAAACCCTAAATGTCGAAATTCAGATGAAAGTGTCGAATTTGAACCCAAATCACCATAAAAACGCAAACTTTACTTAATAAAGTAAAAAAGAAGAGAGAAGAACTTAGCTTTTTCCAAGCTTCGTATCAATGGCTTCGTATCAATGGAAGAAGAAGGGACAGCAATGGAGATGATGATGATGAAAGTGA
Organism: Amaranthus palmeri; assembly: GCA_019776075.1. Classification (NCBI taxonomy): domain Eukaryota; kingdom Viridiplantae; phylum Streptophyta; class Magnoliopsida; order Caryophyllales; family Amaranthaceae; genus Amaranthus; species Amaranthus palmeri. The sequence continues at coordinate 811,608 of JAAKBH010000021.1, forward strand.
CAGTTACCCAAAGAAATGAAATGTAGTTACAGAGTAATGAATGAACGTTAGTTTGAATTTGGGTTGGTTAAAGGGTTAACCATCCTTGGTTAGTGACTGGGAAGAAGGGATGGTCAACGGTGATAAGAGTGGTCAACGGTCACTTGGCCGTAATTGTGGTCACTTTTGAAACTTTGAGGCTGTAATTCATAAAAAAAAACTTTGAGGCTGTAATTCATAAAAAGAGTAAACTTTAAGGCTGTTTTTCATAAAAAACCCAAAAAATTATGAAAAATTATATCTAATCATGATCACAATTGAAATCTTTCTAGTCTCCGACCCTAATAAGTTCAAGAATGTATTTTAGTTCAAATTAGGTTTAATTTTGAGTTTGGACCAGTGTACTACCCTAACGTCTGTTCTATTAGGTATGATTTGGTCAGACTTGTCCATTTTCACATGGACCTACAAGACAATAATAATCTCTAATTTAAAATACGCTTTCGATCCGATTTTAATGTTCAATACGTTATTTTGATAGTTTATATATTAAACTATTTACATCTAAAAAAACATTAGTGAGATCATTGCCAAAGAAAAGGAAAAGTATATCGAATATACATGGGACAAATTAAAATAGATAGTAGGCAAATTGATAAGGGCAATAAAGGTGTTTAAAATAGACCTAATAATCCGATGTTTATCTAAATTTGTAACAAATTCCAATTTGACCCTACAAATTAACAATTACTTTTGTGAGAGACTGTCTCTCAAAAAAATGACCAAAAACGAATTTAAAATAAAAAGCCCACAATCTCATTTTCTCTTTAATTTGTATTAATTGGGCTATTCAGCCCATATATCTAATGCGTCTTTTGGAGAAACCATCTCTAACAACAATTTGTGATTAATTATTGTGTAAAACCAATATGATTAAAAACCATAACTTTTCGCTCAAAAAAAAAAAACCATAATTTTAAACCGATTCGAAATATCTGAGCCGATAACCCGAATGAACATAAAGTCAAATGAGTATTTCTTTGTTTAAGTGACAACAAGAGTGTGGAGTGGCACTTGCAATCACGAAGTGCAGGAATAAAAAACCAATCAGAACCTACAGGCAAGGCAGCAACCAGCAAACTACCTACAAATCAAAAATAATCAGATTAATCGAAGAATTCTCTCAAGATCTAGAGAAGAGAACCACAGAAATGGGTGGTAATTACCCACATTTTCCTGCAATCTTTCTTACTTGTTCTTCACTTTGAATTATGATTTTTGATAAGAATTAATGGCAGGTAAACGCGGTGTTTCAAATGGGTCAAAACGGAGCAAATGGTTGTCCCAGAATCCCAGCAAAAGATGGGGAGAGTTGTTCTTCCTTCTTTATACTCCTTTTTGGTTAACTCTCTGCCTCGGCATTGTCGTCCCTTTCAAATTATATGAGGTTTTTTACTTTTCTATTGCTTAATGTAGTCGATTTTAGGAGCAGATTGTAGAAATTTGATAACATGTTTCTGGGTGACTTTTTTTATATGGTTAAATTAACGGGTAATCGGGTATGGAGTCATTGATTTGGGTTTGAGTTATAATAATTGAATGAATGTTTTGATTTGATTCATTGTGCTGAATTGCTGATCAACAGAATTTCAAAGAGTTGGAGTACTTGCTTTTGGCTATGATTTCAGCTGTACCATCATTTGTTATTCCATTGCTTTTTGTTGGCAAGGTAATTTCTTGTGTTCAACAACATCTATTATATAGTCCTTTTGTTTCTCCTTCCATTGTTTTTAGATCCACATATGTATCTATTCCATTCCATTTCATTACCTCAATGCCGTTAAAGTGGGGTTTTAGAGTCAGATGTGTTAGAGTATATAACATATTATGGGGCCTCAACTATCAGCAAAGTTAAGCTGATGGTTGAGGCCCCAGAATTTGTTATATACTCTAACACGCCCCCTCACACGAGAGCCCTTTGGACTAGAAGTGTGGATGCAACACAGGCTCGCCTCATACCTAGTGCTAAATATTCCACATAAATGAGGGGTGGTTGAGATTCAAACCCGTGACCTCTTGTCACGTTGGCTTTTGATACCATGTCAAGGAACCAACTCAACCAAAAGCTTTAGCTGATGGTTAAGGCCCCAGAATATGTTGTATAGTTTACTCAATCTTACCCTTGTTAGTGATAATATGGTATGCTTATATACCAATCTGTGAGATGGATTTGTGTCCAAATATCCTACTTGGGTTTTGTGAAATTTCCATGTTTAGTCTAAAAAGAAAGGTGGATTGACTCTGACTTGTACGGGATACTGGGTTGATGACTGTGACTTTGTGTGTAAAAAGAAATGTTGAAGTGCCATATTATCTTGTCCGGGTTCCTACAATCTGGCATGAGTATTATTGAAACTAAAAACGAAGTATTCGAGTAACCTAGGGTATATATGGAGTATCTACATATTGTAAGTTCTTGAACTTTATAAGACACAATATGCATTTAATGTAGAAGTGTAACAATACAATGCACTGATGGCAGAATAAAGGTTCAATCCGCAAATGTTTTTATTGGTTTAGCTTATAAATGTATGTGTGATAACCTAGTCATAAACTTTAAAATTTTAATTTAGTAAAAAAATCTTTCCCCTGAAAACACACAAACACTGCTGAATTAATGATATGTTTGAATGGAGGGAAAGAAAGAGAAGGAAAATGAAAGGATCGTAGTTATTTCGTATGAATTCCTAAAGGGGAGGAAGATAAATGGAGAGGAAAACTCCTTCAAATTCTGTGATTTAGTTGTTTATGTGATTTATTTGACTCTCCTTTATAAACTATTAAGTTTGTTGAATTGATTACTTTATTTTTTGATTTTTTTTCTAGGCTGATAAAGGCACTCCATTGAAGGATCGTTATTGGGTGAAGGTTAGATTTGTTTTGCTCAATAATGCTTACAATTTGTTTCTTATTCGATAAGATGAGCATTTTAAAATGGGCATTCATCGATTGTTTGTTAGATATCATCAAAACCATGTGTCATATATTAATGTTTCCAGGATTTTGACTATTCCAGATGTAGAAGCCTTTTGAAAATTTGACCTATCTTCCACTAGACTTGCTTCAATAAGGTTGTAATCATATTTATGTTCTATATTGGTTTTTCTATTGTCTCTGGTAAAGGTTTTATGCATTTACAGAAAATAATTTCTTGAATTAAAAAATATAGTGTTGCATTTATAATGTGCTCCATTGAAGCTGAGTAAGCTTGTTGGTGTCGTATAACATTGTTTTGACATCCTACCCAATCTTGATAAATTATTCTCAGTGTAACATAATTCGCTCAAAATTACCTTAAAATAGCCCAAAACCTACCATAGTTCGCTTATTTGATTCGCGATTAGCAAGGAGATTAGTGAATTATGTGACAGTCTCTTTAATTATATTTTTGTTAGAGGCGTCTTCATTAGCTTTGCCTTCTGTCAATTTATGATTGTGCTACTTTGCAATAGTGGATGGTAGATTTATCCAAGTGCTCTTAGATTCTTTTTGGTGCCTATGTAATAGATATTGCTTTTTTGTTGCATGATATTTATGTATTTCGTACAGGATGGGTGAATTTTAAACTGAAAAATGTTGACCTATTTTACTGATTTTCTAGGTTATTTATCAAATTGGGTGACATTTTTTTGGCAAAATATTTATACTACCATTAATAGTGAGAACTTACAAGGGGAGCCCTCATTAGGGTCTTAGGGACGAACACAAACCACTAGACTACAAGAGCATAAAAAACAAGCAACCAAAAAGACCAAACAAACTAGCCCAAAGGCTCCAAACTACTAAGGCCTAAAAAATAAAGGAATCGATCAAACAAAAACAAAGACCCAACACTACATCCAAGCCCATCAACCACAGCTCAGATAACCTAGCAGGAACCTCAACCTATAGGGAAATCTCAGCACATCATGACAGGCTTCACAGCAGACACACAACTATCACAACAGACCCACGAACACCTCACTAAACACACCGACACTGGACCCCCAAAACACCACCTCACAACCTGACAGCAGGTCCAAAACCCCAAGCACCAGCCCAGCATGACCCGAATGTCCGCAAAGACAGAAGAGCCTGACAGCACCTGTCCACAAAGCACCAGCCCAACCTGGCAGCACCCATCTACTGCCAGAGAAAAGACAGAAGCCAGAACAAGATCCGCAAAGCACAACAGATCTTCCCTCCCTGCACAGCAAACTAACAGAAACCTGAATAGTAGCTGGACTCCAAATACTCCATAAGCAATGCTGCAGTAGAACCTGCCTTCCAGTAGCCCCAAAATCACACAAGCCAAACCACCAAGGCAGACAACACAGAACAAGCAAACCCACACAGAAAAATGGAATATTCCTCACTGGATATCAAACATCAGAAACCAGCAGCAAGCATTCATGAGAAAGCTTAGCAGAAACAGCAAACAATTTTGACTCATGTTGCATTTCTATATTTGTGTTATTTTCCCCCTCAGTGTAGTACTTTATTTTTCATAAGGTCTTTGCTGCTGTTTATTCGATTTTTTCCAAGCAAAAAGCCTTATCTCCATTGCAATCTAAGCTCTGCATCTTGTGACATATTCAACAGTGCAAATTCTTGATTTGACAGGCCAGTATCTGGATTGTGCTTTTTAGTTATGTGGGCAATTACTTTTGGACCCACTACTTCTTCAAAGTATTGGGAGCTTCATATACCTTCCCATCATGGAAAATGAATGATGTGAGTGACACTCATTTATACGTTGAATCATATTCACTCGCCAATTCTGAAGCTGGATTGTATATCATTTCTTTGTTGGTGTAGGTGCCACACACAACTTTCTTGTTGACTCATGTATGTTTCCTCCTCTACCATGTTGCTTCAAATATGACACTTCGAAGATTACGCTATGCTCTTGCTGATGTACCTGAAAAAATTCGATGGTTGATGGAGGGTGCATGGATACTAGCACTATCGTACTTTATTGCTTACTTGGAGACTATTGCAATTGCGAACGTATGTTGACTTTTTGAATTCTTTTTTCTATTACACTATTAATGTTTATAAATTTTTCATTCCATATTATCTGTCTAGTAAAATGACAATGCACTAGTTTTTGTTTGTTTCATATATTAATGCACTTTTCTTGTCCGCATAACCTTGTGCATGATTATAAAACCATCTAACAGAACAATGGGGGTAAGTGTCTGATTTTGTGCACCTATTTTAGGTCAATCTTTTTATGTTGACTTAACTCTGTTCTAAATATGACCTGTTGGAAAATCCCAACTAAAGGGCACATAGTTGAACCTTAAAATCATTGCCAAACATGGGCCAACTTTTGTTCTCGGGCAGTGGCACAATTCGTTTATTCTTTGAGTTCTTTTTATCAAAATCTGCAATTGTGCCATTAGAGTGTTTTCTTTATGTTTTAAATTTGTGCTTGGTGAGGTCTGATAGGCATGGTACTCTGCAGGCAGCGCATAACCTTATTTATGCTCGAGTGACTTGAGAATTTGCTGATACCTCCGTTATTTATTAGTAGCTACACTTCACCCTTTTATGTGAGAGTTTTTTGAGCGAAATGTAGTTATTACTAAATAACAGAGATATTATGTATTTCATGCTGAGTAATGAACTCATTTGTCGCTGTGATCCACATATGATCTCTAAAATGTATCAATATCTCTTATGCAGTTTGTGTGAATCAGTGAATGACTACTGTATCCTGAAAGGATTTACGGTTCACTCTGACGGGTATTAGATGCTTATTTTTTTTCTTCATGTGCAGTTTCCATACTATGATTTTGTAGACCGAGATGCCATGTACAGAGTTGGATGCTTGTTCTATGCAATCTACTTCATCGTAAGCTTCCCGATGTTTCTAAGGTGAGCCAATTGCATGTTGCATTTTGTGGAGCATTTGTCGACATTTAACCATCTGAGCGCAAGTATCTCGATGCTAATTATGTCTTTCTTGTGTCATCTCGTCTTTGTACGCTATTTTTACAACTTCAGAATTGACGAGAAACCTGGAGACAAATGGGATTTAGCAAGGGTTGCCGTTGATGCCCTAGGCGCTGCTATGCTTGTTACGATAATACTAGATTTGTGGCGCATTTACTTGGGACCTATAGTTCCGCTTCCTGCGGAAAAGCAGTGTGCTCAAATCGGGATGCCTTGGTTTTCAGAAAATCATGTTTCTGCTTGACATCATCTTGTTGTCCTCATTTTCTGGGGTCAAACAAGAATAAGAAGAAAATGTTGTACAACTCGGATTTCCCCTCTTTCTCTTATAATTAGGCTACTTTTTGGCGGAAAATTACTACCTTATTTTAGGGTTCGAATCTATTAACGAAATTGCAAAGCTCGTGTGGAGAAATCATCTTGAACAATTGATAATTTATTGAAACACGCCGACATCTGAGGTTGTTTTAGTTGCATTGCGCATCTACCACTCGATCTTGACAATGTAGAGATGTCGTTAATGGGCAATAACTCTTGCATTGAAGTCCTTGGAATAGGGCTAGTAGAACTAATGTTTAGTTCGGAAAATGCATCAGTCCTTGCTCCTTACGGGCGTTTTATGTGCTCCCGAAATAGTGAAGACTACGCGCTATCTAATAGATTGAGATTTAAGCTTGTATTTGAGACTATTCAATGTATTGTATAGAATGAGGGGAAATTTTAGGTGATGTTTTAATGCAAAAAATTTGTTTTAGCCTTTACTTTGTAATGACAATGTTTTTGTTTTGACTATTAATGTGAAGTTTCCTTTCTTCGGTAATCTCATATTGGGCATGTGAATTTTCATAAAATGGGAATTGTGCTTAAACATGATCTAATTCCAACATTTATATGTCAGGGCCTAACGTGGGGTAAGATGCAAGTTTTCAGATATTTGCAGGTCCTATCCTTAAAGACTCCTCTTGAGCCGAAGGACTCTTGTGACCGTCCTCTCCTTATGGGTATGAGACGCCGTCGACCTTCTTTCCTCGGACCCTGACCATAGATTTATCTATGTGCAGGAACACTGGGTATGATGATGATGATATGTCAGGGCCGACCCTAAGGGTTGACAAGAAGGGTCGTCGCCCAGGATCCCATGTCAAAAAAGCAAAATTAGTGGTCGTAAAAGATCCATTATAAATTGCAAAAGAAAAAGACTCCAATATGTTATTTCGCCCAAGACTCCCAAATATCTAGGGCCAGCCTGTCATGATAAAATAAAAATATATGCAATTTAAACATTTAAAAGTAGGGAAATCACTAAAGTTAATTGGCGCATATTTGCTTTGATATATTCAATTTTTTTTCTTTAAATTTTTTTTGGAACTTACCTGTTAGAAAAAGGGGACACACATTTTTTATTTTTCAAATGATAATATCAAAGTCAATTTTATTTTCAATTTGGTTTGGTTCGTTTTAAGTCAATGCAAATCCTATTCCCTATTTCCTATTCCCTACTAAACACTGTCTTATGGATTTGCTAACATTTCTCTTTTTATTTTTCCCTTTTAATTCGCAACATCTTCATCTTAATCTTAAGTTATATATCCGCCAATTTTCAATCTTTATACAAATATCCTTCAAATTTTCTTCATTTTAATATTATTTAAAAGTAAAAATATTTTAATATCCTCATCACTTTCTAATTTTTTTCCCAAGTCATTTCTAATTATATAAATATCATGGCATATGAGGTATTATAGAAGTATATTAACAGTTACTTCCTTCGTCTCATTTAATTTGCATTATATTCTATTTTGGTCTGTCCATTTAATTTGCATAATTTCTATTTTTGACTATAGCCCATCACTTTCTTTTAATCTCATCTATACATTTTAACTCTCCTTAAATTTCAACCACACAATTCATTTTCTCTTATCATTCCGTATCTACCTTTTTTTAAATAAACAACAATTTTCTCTTTACTTGCCGCAAGCAAAATGTTAAAACCGAATTCACAATTCCCGCTCGTTTTTGTGATTGCCGCCAAAACTTGCCCTAATTTTTCTCAATCGTAGGTTGGTGAAGGTGACTGTGGAAGCCATGAATACGAGAGATGTAACTTTGATATCATCTGCTACTCTCATCGGTGCTTTTGCATCCGCATTTGTTCTTCGCTTCTTCTTCGACAATCGTAAACAGCATCAATCGTCCTCTAAATCAGTTCAACTTCCTTCTACTCGCTCTCCTTTCGATCCTTCCAAACGTCTAGGGTTTGTTTTCTTCTCCCCCTTTTTCCTTTTTTTTTTTTTTTTTTTTTTTTTTTTACTATTTTACTTGTTGATTAGTAATTTTGCTACTTGTTAATTGTTTGCTGATGATTACGAACCCTAAATTTGTGTGCGCATTCTCCTCATAGCTACTTATCTTGGGATGACTATTTTATGGCAATTGCTTTCCTTTCAGCTCAACGCTCCAAAGATCCTAATCGCCAGGTGATCATTTTCTTTCATATCTAATTTGAATAGACAAAATTTCTACATGTTTACTTGCATTCGTTTGTGAAGCTTTCAAATAATTGAACAAAGTTTATGGGGCTATGGAAGTAGAGTGTCAAAATAGACCCGATGAAGACCACTTAGACTCGAATTCAAAATAAATTTCAGATTTTAAATTATATAAAAATCAATATGGACACAAAACCCGATTTTGAACCGACTCGAAACACTTGAACCGAAATCAACTCGATGACCCGAATGAACACTTGTAAAAGTGTTTAGCAATTGGACCAATGACTGTTAGCTTTGACTTGTTTGTCTTGATGTTAGTATTGATTTTTTTTTGTTAGCCGTCGAGCTAGCTGTCAACCTAGATGTGTACAAAATTAGTTAATTGGTTGTTGGCTGTTGAGTTAACCGACAAGTCATCCAAAAAGCTTTGAGTTAACAGTTTGCAATTTGATCAATTTGCGTATGCTTGAAGCTTACAGTTGACTTTGGCAATTGTTGCTGTAGGTTGGTGCTTGTTTGGTTAGCCAAAATGGTGTAATTCTTGGTAAGATATCATCCTAAAATTCATGATTTTTATTAATGTAAGAACATAGATTTTACAAGTACATGAGGTTCATGAACTGCTCATAATATGCTCTCTAGTCAGGCATTGGCTATAATGGATTCCCAAGAGGATGTTCAGATGACAAGCTTCCATGGGCAAAGGTCAGTCTCTTGTTTGGAAGCTAATTCGAAAAGCTGTCTAAATATTTTTTTGTTTTAACAATTCTTTTCTTTGGACTTCAGAAATCGAAAAATGAAGATCCTTTGGAGACCAAGTATCCGTGAGTGGTGCAATCTCCCAGATCGTTAGAAATTCATTTTAAATGTGGTTGAACTTTTCTTAACTTTCTTTTGTGTCAGTTATGTTTGTCATGCGGAAGTGAATGCAATTCTCAACACTAACCATGCATCAGCTGCAGGACAGGTAAATTAGAATACCTTTCTCATATTGACATTCAGATATTCCCTTAAGACCATTTTGCATTCCGGTTTTTGTTTTTTGACCTACATATTTGTCATTGTAACTGTTACTTTTCTTTTCAACCTTGCAGAAACTTTATGTTACAATGTTCCCATGCAATGAATGTGCCAAAATAATTATTCAGGTAGTCTTAATGTACTTTCAGAATGTAGTAGTAGTTATATTTATGCTGTGACCTTTTGATGCCTGCAAGCTTGTGGTGTATTACAACTGTTATGAGACATTCGAACTCGTATACGCATTAGAATTTAGAATTTTCCTCGAACATAATTTTGATCAAACAATGCAAATTTGAGAAAGGTTGGTGGTTTTTTTCAAATACATTGCTATATAACAGTAAAAAGAAAAAAATTATTGAACTTCCTTTGAGTGGTATTTGGTATCATGGGATTCAGCCAATTTTTTTGATCATCGGTAAAGATGGAAACTTTTGATGTGCTGATCCACGATCTAAGAAGTACGGCAGTTTGAATAATCTTGCTTCATGGTTCAATGTTTTCTTCCAATTTGCTTAATATTTGTATAAATTAAACACTTTATCCAAAATTATTTATGTGGACATATGAAAGTTATTATGCATGTACTCTGGCAGTTGGTCCTTAAACCAGGCTCTCATTTTCTTTTTTTTTTTTTTTGTGTGGATAGTAATTTACGAGCTCATATACTCCAAATATTTTTTCATGGCAGTCCGGTGTTTCTGAAGTTATTTACTTTGTAGAGAAGAGGCTTCCAAATTCTGACAAATGCTATTTTGCTTCTCACAAGTTACTCTCGTTGGCTGGTGTAAAGGCAAGTTTTTTTTTTTTTAATCTTTTTTAGCAATTGGTTTTGACTGTTTATGACCAATCTCCTATCTTTTTTTGTCCTTATTTTCATCTTAAGACCAAGGTAGCAAATGATATGACTCATTTCAATTATGAATAAACAGTTCTTGATAAACAAATAGTGATGGTTTAATTTTGATAAGGAAACTCTGATTAAATCTCCCTTCAAAGACAGGATCTATACTTGATGTTTGTTGCTGTAACTAGCAAACATATCAGAATTCTCTCTATATTAAGCCTCTTTGACCATTAGGAAATTGAGAAGCAGTTGGGGATGTCTGCAAATTGGCATCCATGATCCAACTTCAAAGCTTGCATTTCATGCATAATCCAGGCTTGATCATATGCCGAAAGCAGATACAAATTAACAGTTTTTTAAGAGTCTGGGCTGATTCAGTTCTGACTGGCTTGTAATACAGGTCAGGAAACATCAACCCCAAATGGGTCAGATCAATATAAAATTTGAAGAGCCCTGAAGAATTGTTGAATGTTGCCATTTGCTGCCCTTACTCCATCATACTTGCAACTCGAATTAGTTTGATTGTAGGACGCTGGCGACTCTATTTCTTCCTATCTTCGTATTTGAATATTTATCTCCAAGTGAATTCAACTTTCAGTGTTCATCTGATGAAAAAGAATGTATACGAAACAATGAAGAATTATATGTAAGCCTAAATATAGGAACAAAATCCATGGTTGAACTTAGCATACTTTTCTTTCTGCATTTCTGTTACGAGCGAGTGAAAATGTTGCGTCACTATTTCTGAAACCGTGTACTTTGTATACTTAATGTAAAATTAGGCTTCTTAATGGTAAACTCTTCAGTGTAGAGGTCCTTTTGAACCTTGTTATGATGTTCGCTCATTTTAATGTGTACAAATGATTTCATTCATCAATCGTCTCCAAAGAGACAGCCTTTTTGAGAGTCATCTCTCAAAATTGATCAAATTATTGCATGGGAAAATTGATCAAATTGGTGGAATGACTAAAAACATGGCCCATGGGGTTGTGAAAAACGGCTTCAGTGACTGCTTGTTGCAAAACATTTTGTGGGTAAGCTAACCAATTATAGAATTTTAATTGATCATTTCAACTATCAATTAAAATTCGAAAATAAATGCTTATAAGAATCGAAAATATTCACTTTCAAGTGACTTGCCGTCCAAGCTTTTATCTACCATATCCAAAGAGGGTGCAGAAGTGAAAGTCACTATTTTCGACTTCAAAATCTACATTAAAAATAGAATGTAAAAAATTGTACATGTTGAGAATTATGATTTAGGCTTGTGATTAAGAGCTTTTTCTTTTATCCGCATAATGAGTTTCATTCTCACCGCCTATAACAAAGATTTATTCTCTTCTCTGCCGGTGGGGTTGTCTAGCTTATCCAAATAAAAAATAAAATAAAATTGTACAATCTCATAAGTATACATCGAGCATTGGAAAACTTTGCATCCGATCAAGCTAATCTTGAACCCAACAGGCAACAACCAACAGGATTATAAAAATGCCAACATAATGACAATAAGGATGCTCAATTCCCAGGTTCTTCAACTCATACTTTCTTCTCTTAGTGAAAGCCGAGAAACACCTCAATGAAAACCCTAATCTCAATTCGGGCTTTGAGTTGCTTACATTCGCAGCAGGGAGCTCATGGACAAGACAATGATGCCTGATCCCAAACATGCATTGAATGATTCAATAGACAGCGATAACGTTTGCTCCAATTATCTTCTGTTTGCAACAATTTGAGTACTGCAAGTCCTAGAGCATGAACTTAATCGCCATTCGCCAGAACTTGACTAGACATCGAACGACTACCAAAACAAGGTATATATGTATTCCTAAACTATGTAAAACACTTACAGAAAAGGTATATTGATTATCAATGTCACATTTGGTACATTTAAGCTACACAGTATGGGTATTGTTTCTTTAATTTTGCTGGAGTTTCTTCAAAACATCGAGATTTTAGCTCTAGAACAGTGTTTAGAGTTTGTCAGATATTTCGGAATTTCTCCCCCTCAAATAAAATAAGCCCGAGTTAGATGTCATTTTCTTGCCCTTGTGATGCTTACCCTTTGTTTTCCGTTTCTTGCCACTGGAGAATAATTTTGCCATCAGTGCCATAAAACCAAAGAAACAAACCACCCAGAGAACAATCACCCAAATTCTGAAGGAGCTGAATAACTGGTCTGATGCAGGAGGTTTCAGTGAGTCCCGATAATCAATACTATCGCTGGAGATACTTTTTGTGGAATCCCTATCAATAATCTTGCGGAATTTTCTAAATATTTTTTCCTTATTCCCCGCAACTAGATCCATTGTAGCTCTTGTTCGGGGATCAGGGCAATTTCTTCGCTTATGATGCAGATAAAGAGCTTCATTCAATGTTCTTGCACATTCTATGCTAAGCAAATCTCGATTGTATGCATCCTCATCAGTTCTATCAAGACTTAATGGGTCAGGAGGATCGGGAAACTTAGCCCAGCATTTGTTTACTAAGTCGGTATTCCTCCATATAGCCTTGTCAAAGCTCCAGTTTCCAACCGTAAATAGCAATCCATAGTGGAAAACCTTGTAATTCACACCAGGTTGGGGAACATAACCTGGATACATCATTATTGAGTTATCTATCCCATGCCGTAAATTCAGCTGCAAAAAATATATAGAAAAATAGGGTCAAAAAGGAGACTATCTAAGTAGTCAAGTCCAAAATACATGCTCAATATGCTTTATACACAAGGGTTTCAAGGCCATAGTTCTAATTTGACCAAATGAAAGGCACTTGAGGGGGTTTCTCGTTCCATATACGCTGCTATCAAGTGCTTGGGACTCTGGGTTGGGCTCTAAGTAAGGGCCCCTCAAGCACATCCTTCTTAACTTACAACATTTTATTACCCCAGTGTCATCAACTGACTTTCACTTAGCTTCCAGTTAGGCGCGGTACGGGAAGGTCATAAAAAAGGTCCAATCAACCCTCGCTGGTAATCATCGTCAAAAACTTCACATACTTACATAAACAAAAAGTGCAAATGATTTAATAAGCCATTATAATATAGTCTATTGTAATCAAAAAACAAACGATGAACCTTTCCCTCCAATTTACTATAGTCAATTATAATCCACCTTCTCTAACAGAAAAGATTTGGACGTAAGAAAGTTTGAAGAAAATGCAGAGATTTGCATGTATGGTATAGAGATTCGCATGCAAATCAGTACAGATCGTTTTCAGGAGCTGAACTATCAAATGAGTATTATATTCATCTAATGAAATTAAGATCCCAGTATCCACTCTTCACCCTATATAGGATGAAAACAAGGCAAGAATGAATCCTACCCCAAAGTGTCAAGTCAAAACAATAACAAAGTTCTGCCAAAACAAGTCTCATGCAGTGGTACCACTGTTCACACTTCACCATAGTAGGTGACAAGCATTATGGCTTATGGAGAACCAAAACACAGAACATGGAAAACACTGCCCCAAAAGGAAAGTCAGCTAATTCCAGAGGAAACTTCATCCAAAATTAAACGAACTCTAATCTAATGACATCAAAATACACTGCTACATAAGACATACCTCTGCTGCCCCGAAACTGTAACCATACATCTCACTGATCCAGCCAGATTGATAGATATCTCCAGTGATATTGGTGGCATAGTGTTCTGTATCAGCTCGTACCTCCTCGGTTTTAAGCAGCCAATACAGAGCAAATTTCCGAAGATCATCTATGTGCATGATTATAACACCTCCAACCTTGTCACAAGCTTCAGGATTCCTTGTGTGGAGCTTTGCAAGTATATTGTCGCAGCCAATCAGGTAACTGAAAACCAGATTGAAATCAGCATGTATATTATAATCGCTATGAAGTCTCACCAGCTAATAAAAATGATTTACTGAAACTAAACGAAAATTTTGTTGCCTAACCCGTATGGAGCTGAAACTGGATGGCCACGGGCTGCTTTATATTCCCATGGAGTGATTGGACCTCTCATAATCATATCAGCATCCAAAATAACAATATATTCTGCATCTATCTGTGCATGATGAATCCAATGAAGAACTCCAGCTGGTTTGTTGATTGCGGGGTACCTGAAAAGGCAAGACTTATGTCAGATGAAGTCTCTTTTACAGATATTTAATTCGACGAGTTCACCATCAGTTCAATCTGAATCATGAAGTGTCACTGGACAGCTGGCTAACTAAATGTTTGATGCCAAAGGCAAAACAGTTTAATCTTTTGGATGTCACAAGTCACAAGTCACAACAGTCTGAATCAAGAAGTGTTGCTAGTCAGCTGGTTACTTTATAGTTTGCTCTTGATGTTTTATGCAGTGGCTTTAATAAGCCGCAGGAGCATTCATCCGTATGTAAATTGGCTAGACGTTTTTTTTTGATTAAAAAAAATGGCTGGTCAATTAAAACTGGTGAATGGAAGAATATCAAAGTACCAATAACTACACCAATTGTTAAGTATTATAGTACAAACGAAAAAAATTAGCTTATTTCCAATTAACAAAAGCATTCCATCCAAAATTAATCCGCCATGGCGCCATGTCATATAAATGCATCATGAACTAAAAGAACGGCATCCAATAGGAGAGAGATTGAAGAAAAAACATTATTACCGATCACCAGTTAAAGGATGTACGCTCATGGAAGGAACATAGTGAGTTGGAGCTAGATCATGGCCTTTGTAGTTCTTCAGATCTTCATCCGTACAGCTAAGAAGCCGAGTGATATTGCCAGGCTGCCCACTTAGACGAAAGCTGTGCATAAGGCCCACAGTTTGCCAATCAAAATAAGGGGTGCATTCAGTAGAAAAGACCGTGTGAATTTTCGGGAACGGTTTTCCAGCTTCACCAACCATCTCCTGCTCCATCTGCACCTTTTCACTTAGCCAGTTAATCTCACCAGGAACTTTTGGACGAGTTAGCTCCGCGAATGTGTTACTCTTCAGGAAACTCAGATATTTTGTCCATTTTGGCTTAGGACACCCTTGTGCAATGTGGTGTAGCAGCAGAGCTTCATTTAGCATATTAATGCACTCTATGCTCAGCATTAGGCCTCGCCTTTTGCCTGGATGAGGTTCCAAAATCTTGACCTGAAGGAAACAGAAATAATAAGCAGAGATTACAAGATTCACTCAGGAAGTGATTCTCTTCTGATCTAGATCTTGATAGAAAAACACAAAACAGAGGGCACAGAAAACTTCTCTTGTCTTCTGAGTTCTGACCTATTTAAATTGACATACAGTTAGGCAACGTGATTTTTCATGTGTTTCTATCCATAAACACAACATTCAGTTTTCTAGCTAACAATCTGTATTGAATAATCATTAAAATATAGTACTCCATCAACTATTCTCTATCATATCCATCTTCAGCTTTTTCAGTAACGAAGTTTGAACTTTGAACATGATTCAATATACTTGTATAATCCAGAAAGACCTAGTCAGAAAACTGGCGGGCCACAAGGTTTGACAGGGGGACTAGGCACCTCTTAGAAGTCAGAACTGGTAGTTCCAACCCTGACCACAAACTGTGCATTGTCAATCAGACAGCTCAAACTTTGTCCGAATTCCATTTTTACATTGATGGAGACAACTTTTAAAAAATTAATGCACATGATTTAGTCAAGTAAAAGAGGTACAAATATGTGCAAAATCTCAGTTGCAGTAATGATTGTGGTAATACACAGAAACTTAAGCAATGTGAATGGTTTCACTGTTGTCATCAAATATTGTGGTCCCAGTAACCACATAAACCTTTTTAATGAGGTCATGATGGCGATAAATTCGCACTCAATGTTATTAATTTAATCAATTCTCAGACAACAGTGAGAGAAATATGGAAAAAGTAAAAAAACAAGGTCATATCATATCATAAAGGTTTCCAATTTAAACGAACCGATATTATTCGTATCCTAAAGGTGTAAAGATACCATGTTTTAGGCCGTTTGAAGCGATATTTCATGGTTTAGGCCGAAATTATGCGATATGATAACCACATCACCTCGTTACCTTATTACCGTTTCCGTTACCGCAACCATGAGTGTTACCGTATTTTTGCACCATGCTATCATCACAGATGCTATGAGACTATTAACTAGGCTAGCCTTGAGAATGATGATAACATGCTACCATGAACCTCCTCGAAGGATGGTTGTGACTCTATTGATAGTTTGAGTATGGAAACAAATGATCCCCAAGTTAAGGAACATTTTTTTCCAGGTAAAGCTGAAGGATATGAGAATTTTATCTCTTGAGATGACTAGGATTCCTTGTTTATTGCCAAGAAAGAGTTTTTAAAAATAGAGGGTGATAAGGAACTTTCTTGAGGCTCGTAATTTGGGTTACTACTTAATAAGCATGGATGAGAACTGAAAAATTATATTTTTCAACCAAAAGAAGCATGGTCGCATTGTATTTCTTTTAGTATAAATGCCAAGTATCCAAAGATTATATGGGAATGATATCTAGTACTACCATCGATACCATCCATCTTCCATGTCTTTTGTCGGCGTGTGAGCCCTCACTTGTAGAATGCTAATCCTAAAGGAGTCACATTTCAGACCTTTGGGACTCATAAAAGAATCCGATCATGAAAACCATTTGTGGGAAGCAATGATATCCATTCCACCTCTAATGTGGGAAGCTAAATCAAGAAGGAAATGCATGGAAACTGTATTAAAGGATATAATCTTTTCTAGACAATGGAAACCGACAAATATGATGACAACAGAAGGATGATCAAGATGATGAAGAGAGAGTTAAGTTGTTTGTCTAAGAAAGAACCAAAGATGGAAGAAATTCTCATCACGAATTTATTTTCTTTTAAATAAAAACATGGCACCAAGATTAGCAAGGCTTCTTTCACAAGAATATAACATGGAGGTCGCAAAAATTCCCCCAGTTGCCTATGAAAAACTGCAATCAATCAAAAGGAAAACCTATCTTGTTTTGTTTAAGTTGTCAACCATTGTCAAAAACAAATAAAAACATTTCATTACCTGATGACATTAGTCAAAACTAAAAAAAATTAAACCAAACCCAAGATTGTGAGTAAGCAAATCTAGTAATTAAATATAGCCCTTATCAAAAAAACAATTGCTCCTTCCTTGTTTGATTGCTTATTTTGATCCCATAGTAGAAAGTAGGTGGAGTCAATTAGCACATTTTGCCTCATTACTTTCAAAATAAGAGGCGCATTCACTTAAATCCAACCAATTCTTGAAACCCCGATTTAACGCAGATTTCACCAGTGAAAAACTATGCAACATTCCATTATCCCAATGTCGTTAAGCAAATCCCACTTAGGCTCTTATCTAGGTGAAATGTAAGGGTAAGATAAATGCAACCTTACTATTGTAAAAATAAATACACTCTTGATAGAAAACATTATATGCAACTTCACATAGATAAGAAGTGCATATAATTTAACGAGACATTTTTAGTATAGTCCTTTATGATTCAAAAACCAAAGAATTATAAATTTTTGGCTCTATCCATAACCAACGGCAATTTATGTACGGTATTACAAATATCGATTCAGATCTTCTTTTTAACAAGTATTTTCATCAGAATCACGATAATTCAGTGTAAAAAAAATTAGTTCATAATAAGATTGCTATATTCTCCTATCGTTGTAGGAAATTTAAAGCACAGGTTAAGATACATTATATCAATTATTCCCCAACTAATATTGTCATGAGCATTTCACAGAGGATATCATGAGGACACACGTCTACTTTACCAGCAAGAACAAAAGAAAAAGAAACGTAATTTTCTATCCAAATTCAAATATCTTCAATGCTGGTGAATTTAATAAAAACTTCAATCAGTGACTAAAAAAGATATGTTCATCAACTTGGTATATTTAATAGTACCTCTCTAGGATATGGTGGTTCAGGAAAGAGCCTTCCACAGTCATAAACAATTCCATCTTTATGGTGATCTAGTTTAGTGAAAGACCAGTTACCAACAGTAAATGGTAAACCATAATGCAACAGAATGGGCTCGACACCCTCTCTTGGAACATAACCTGGATAGATCATCAGGTCATCAGTAATTTTATGACGAAGTCCAACCTGATGAAGAAAAGGGTAGTATCATTACCACAATAAAATAATTGGTCAACTGTCAAGAGTATAGAAAACAGTAAAATGAGTTCAACATACTTCTGCAGCACCAAATGAATATCCATACATTTCACTAATCCAGCCTGTTCCATATATATCACCAGTTATATTTGTTGCCCAGTGTGCCCTATCTTCACGTACTTCTTCAGTTTTAGAGAGCCAAAATGGAGCCATGGCTCTAAGATCCTCTATATGGAAAGCCAATAATCCCCCAACCTTGTCACATAGCTCTGGGTTCTTTGTGTGCAATTTGGCAAGGATATTGTCACATCCAATCAAATACCTGGCAATATGTATCAAGTGGACGTATACATAAGCTATAAAGCAAAAGAGCTTAACTTTAAGGGGAAATCTGTAATTTAGGAGCGTCGAGAGATATGATGAACAAGCAACAGTTTCCAACTCCTTGATATAATGTTAATCTAGTTTCTTCTTTTCCACGGCAAAAAGTTTCTTTTTTAATCATAAGAACCAAAGTGCACTAATCTATTGAAAACTATTAGCACTCTGATAGTAGAAAATGCCAGATGATTGTGCAAGAACAAACGAGTAGTCTTACACCTCCTTGATACCTGTGCACTCTCTCCTGAATCTAGTCCGCGTCTTATGCATCAAAGAAGCATAACTACTGATCCAAAAGCTTAACAAAGAATGTGTGACGTAATTGGAAGTAGAGAATTACAGTTGGTAGATAGCTAATAAACATAGTGCATAACCTGTTCCATTTTTTAAATAGGGGGAATATGAGTGATTTGATCTACTAAAAGGCTAATGATACAACCCAACATAATTGCTTCTATTCGCATTTACTCTCATCTAGCCTGCTTTTCAGTACTTCTAACTAGATGTTTTGCAACCTTGATAAACACAACAGCCAACAGAACAGAGCAAGCAATAACAACTAGTTATATCACTGCAACCTCTATGAAAATCCTCCTAACTAATAAACAAAATCTAAACAATAAAAGAACCTTTGTCAAGCCTCAACAATACAAGAATAGTTAAGTGCGGACGCATGAAAAACATCCATACCCATAATATTGAGCAACAGGCCTGCCTTTCTCGACACCTAATTCCCATGGAATTATTGGACCTCGAATGATCATGTCAGCATCTAAGACGAGAACCCAGTCAACATTTTTTGCATCCTCGCTATGCTCGAGCCAATGCACAACCCCAGCTGGCTTGTTAATGGCTGGGTACCTAAAAGACATTCAAAATACTTCCCCTTAATTTACTATCAAATTCCACTAAAAATAATGGAAAAACAAAAGAGAAAACGCACTTAACACAAAAATATGCCCTTCATATTTATGTAAAGTTGCAAATGAAATCTTCACGGTCACTATTAACCCACAAGGCTAAAGTTGCTACATTTGAGTATCTAACCCCTTAAACCCCACCTAGGTGAAAGCCATCAATGGTAATGTTGGTGAAATAACAATGGCCTGATATTCAAGATCATCACGAGTGAACTATTAGCCTAAGATTTTAACAATGATGGCTAATAATATATAGTAAGAATTGCAAAAAAAATAAAAAAAAGAGGTATATTTTTTATACCAATCTCCAGTTTTTGGATGCTTGCTCATAGAAGGGACCTCCATTGTAGGAGCCAAATGGAACCCTTTATAGTGTTTCTTCTCTTCATCTGTACAACTTAGAAGTCGGGTAATGGGTCCCGGGTGACCCGATTTCCTGTAACTGTGCATTATCCCAACAGTCTGCCAATCGAAGTAATTGTTGCATTCTGTGGAAAACAATGTGTGCATCCTCCATGGAGCTTCACCCACGACTCTTCTAGAATCTTCTGAAAAGCCGATTTGAATTGTAGCTAATCCCAAAAACACTAAAAAGATCACCAAATTCTCCATTGGAAACCTAAATTAGATATTGACAATTGATCGAGATCTCTGTTTATCATACTCATTCATTGAATAAGTCAACATTCAGACATGCAAGTTAGTAGAATAATTCAATAAACAATACCTAAAATTCCATCAATTGTCAATTAAATAATTAGGGTTTTGTTTTGTATAACAACTAACATAAAAATTGATTGAAATTCAGGGATTGGACAAAGTGTTGGTACCCTTAACGAGCTGATTATTGTCGTATTTATCAGAAATACAATTCAAATATTTATTTCATGGTTGAAAACGATGGATTCTGAAGTTGACTTTGGCAAATCGAAATCAAGTATGATTTACTACTGAAGATTGACCATGGATACCCATTACTCATGCATTCATCTCTTTCACAAATCTACAAACTATAATTAATGATAATTAATTATTAATTAGTAACATAATACGCCTTAATTTATCGTACTCCCTTCGAATCATTTTAAATGTCCCATTTCTTTATTTGGCAATATCATATCAATTGTCTTATTTCCTTTTTTGTCTATCTTTTTTTACCTAAATACCCCTACTTTTCCAATTCCCAATACCCAACTATCACCTTTACAATTAATTTAATCAATTAAAATACCCAACTACTACCTTTTTAATGGACCCCACACCACCCTTAATAACCGTGAAAATCAAAATGAGACATCTAAAATGATTCGGAGGGAGTATCTTATTATACCACCCCTATAGTCAAAATGTCAAATCGGAAGGTTTATAAGCGCTAAGATTGTTGTTATCAAAATCACGATTTTAATTTACGATTTTATGACTTTACGATCAAGAAACAAGCGAGCGATTCGAATCGTGGGTATTATTGTAAGTTGGTAAAATCTTACGATTCTAATTAGAATAAAATTAGTAGAGGTAGAATTCATAACATGATTCTACGATATTATGATTTAATGATTCGATTCTACGTATTTATTCTTAGTTTTTATTAATTTTTCTTATGTATCATATTTCATTAATTTTTCTTACAATTTAACGATTAATTATCATGATTCATAATTTTAAATAATTAAATTTCTTCATCGGTGTGAAGATTTAAACTAATTATTAAATATTTTTTATTTCATCTTGAAGTGTATAAAACTTTAAGGGAAATTTGATTTGAAAGGTTCGAATTTTACCTCATTTAATTCTAAAGGTTCGAATTATCATTTATCCTTGAAATGTTCGAAATTAATGGGGCATTTTCATCTAAAGGTGTACCAGGTTATCTATGAGTAAGGTAACCTATTGTATCAGGTTACCTTCATCTCCTTTCTTACTCTTCATCAATGGTTTGAAGAACATCCATCTTAGATTCTTAGTTCATCAATGGTTTGAAGAACTTAGTTCAAACAATAGGTTACCTCTAACCCAAAAAAAAGCAAGTTCACATCACCAAAAATCCCCAATTGAAGAACTTGATGGTAAGAAACCCAAGATTTTGGTAAGAAACCCCAGTTCAAACAATAATTTTACTTTGTAACCGGTTATTATTGATTTTGTTCTTGATTTTGTTGATTTGTTGTTGATTTTGTGGTGGTAAGAAACCCCAGGTCAAACAATAGGTTCCAATTAACCCAATTTCAATCACCCTAACCTAACTCTTCTCCAATTACCCAAAAATCCAAACGAATTTCAGAAATCGAAACAAATCCAAACTAATTACCCAAAAATTATTTCATTTTAGATCTCTGGATTTGAACCAGCCAATTAAGATAATCTCCACATAAATCGTCTCATTAGAGAATTTGTTAAAGATTGTCTTTTGGAATAAATATTTTTTTATTTACAAAACACTAAATTTAAGCCAATTAAAATTTTATTTGCAAAATAGTAAATTGTTTTTATTTGCAAAACATTAAATTCACATAAATTTTAAGCCAATTAAATTTTTTTTGAGAAGTTTCACGTGGTAATCCTAAGGTTTTGGGTTTTCCACGTTGTAACCAAAACTTTTAAAAAATCCACGCAGTACCCTAAGGTTTACGTAATTGTTCCAATGTGACCTTTTTGCACGCAAAAGCTTTAGCAAACGTTAATTTCGAAGCTTAAAGGTTGTTGTGCGCCTATTTATGCGATTTACCATTTCAAATGCCATTAGTTTTAACTTTTTCCCCAAAACATAAACCTAACTCTACCATCTTTTACCCAAATCATATTTTTTCCCTCAAATCCAAAGATGATTAGGATTTATATTTTGAGAAAAAAGATTGAAATTGATGGCATTTGAAGCTTCGAAAATCGAAATTAACGTTTGCTAACGTTTTGCTGACATTTTACGTGAAAAAGGCAGTGGAATTTGGCTATATTTTTTGTTTTTCTTCTTTTCATGGTCATTACCCAAGAAAAAAGAGGAAAAATAGAAGTAGAACTTGACCTACAGGCCACAAGTTTCTTCAGCCTGAACCAAATCGAACATCGAGCTTCTTTTCTCTCTACCAAATCCCTAAGAACGCGTGTAAGAAATTGGAGTAGAAGATTGATCGAACATAGAGGAAGGGGTTTGATGGCCTGGAGACAACTTCGTAGGCAGGTTAGTGAATCGACCTTATTCGCAATTCCAATGTTTGATAATTAAATGTTGAATTTGTAATTAAGTTTTGTATTTTATTGATTCAATTCCTGTGGAAATTCTGGTTATTACTGTTTTTAATTAGTTATAATGCTCTGATGCGGGGATTTTTTACTCATTTGTGGGTGTTGGTTAATGTTTTCAGTTTTTGAGTGTTGAATATTTGTTGTAATTTCATGTTAATTGGAAATTTATTTAGGGTTTTATTTGAAATTTTGAGCTGAGGTTGACTGTAAAGATGATGATTTGGGCTGTTAGATTATTTTTCTGCTAGGTTATGACTTAAGTGTTCGGATTTCAATAGCTTATCAATTTCATTGTGGTAATTGAAGGTTTGAGATTGAGACTATTAATTGTTGTGAAGTTTCCAAATGAAGTGGCTTAGTAAAGGACTGCATAGGTTTGATTGTACTCCTCTATTTTTCGAAAAGATGTGGGTAGCTATTGCGATAATGGTCAAGGTGATGCGGTGATGAGAGTGATGAGTTTGTAATGCCAACTATTGGCCAAAATAATGAGATGCTCCCTCTGTCTTCAAGAAGTTTCTAGAGATTACAACTGTCCACCTTTATACGCATTTCAAGAGATGGCGGGGACACGTAAATTGTGTGGATAAGATTAAAAGGAAGAGAAGATGAGAGAATGTGTGTGGATAAGATTAAAAGTAAGAGAAACGGGAGATAATATGTATGGATAAAAATCACAAAAAGTGATGGAACCATTAGTCCATTACTCAAAATAAAAATGTGGTAAACTTAGGGATGGATTAAAATGAATAGTATTGTAATCTCTTGGGGGTTGGGGTATCACTTGAACCATCCTAAAATGCTGTCACTTGAATCATCCTTGAATGTTGTATTTTTACACCTTTGTGATGTGGATAGTATGAGTTTGGAAGATTGAAAACTTT
The DNA here is from genome assembly GCA_019776075.1 of Amaranthus palmeri. Classification (NCBI taxonomy): domain Eukaryota; kingdom Viridiplantae; phylum Streptophyta; class Magnoliopsida; order Caryophyllales; family Amaranthaceae; genus Amaranthus; species Amaranthus palmeri. The sequence continues at coordinate 835,453 of JAAKBH010000021.1, forward strand.
TACGACTTGATTGATACTAATTGGTGTAGCCTTGTTATGCTCCAAAATTGTGTGTACATTGTGTTTATAAATATCAATCATCTGTAAAACATGAAAAAGGTTTTTGATGTGATAGAAGACATGTGCCACTTTATTCAAGTTTTTTTTCCAACTGTTTTGTTCTGGCTTGGCAGGTGGCAAGAAAGGAACATGAGCTTGCACGAATGAGTACAAAATCGTCTCAGTTATATTCAACTTTGGAACTAGTTCATAATGTTGGAAGTGAAATATATGTGCCATGTAGGTTCCATTCAACTTTGCGACGACTAAGTGATAGCAAAGGTGGAATTCCCGAGTTACATAGGCGCTATTTGACTGGAAGCCATCTATACAATGCTATGTCATCTAGGCTCTATTCAACAATTTGGAGGTTGCCTCATCCTAGAGGTAATTTAGATGTTCTACTTGAAGTCACTAGTTTGCTTGAAATTGTGTTTATTGGGAATTTCTTAGCCTTTTCACCTAAGTGGTGTTTTAGCTATAAGGTTTGTGGTTTGTTCATGGCTTGTAAGTTGATGTCTTAAACTCATTACATTTTTTCCTTATGTTCATTGTGAAATGGTTTTGAATCAATTGGCAATAATCGTTGGAAGTTCATCAAGGAATGAGAATAGGATGTGTTTTATTTGATGTTTGTATCTTATTTGATCCTTTTCCTTCTTTTGCTGAATATTAGGCATGCGTACTATTGCTTGTTTATTCTTAAATGCATGTGGAATAGAACCTTTATATGATGTGTTTAGGATGGGATTAGTATAGAGGAATGAGGACTAACAAAACTTCTCTTCTCTTACTAGAGCTTTGTTAGTAATGAGATTTAAAAGACAATGTTAATATCAAATAGAAATTTTCTTCGAAGTGTTGATTTGAATTTTGACAGAGCAAATTTTATATACTGTAAGCGCACGGTGTACGTGTAGTCGTAGGTCGAACACAAGGAGACGGATTAATCAAATTGTTTGCTTTATGATTACAAGACACGGGTAAACAAAAGATTTGGTCAAGAAACTAGTACTACGAATGCAAATAAGCTAATGCAAAAACAATAATAATATGGAGATAATGATGGTATGACAAATTCTAGGGTGTCGGGCGTCAAACATGGGAGTCGATTACTCTCATGATGTATGAAATTGAGTCGTCGGCATAATTAAACGTGATCTAATTAATCTCAAGCTTCCGCTCTATTAATTAATATCGATTTAAGACCTTTCTATTGTTAATCCTCAAACTTTCGTTTTATTGGCTAAACTAGTAGGAATTTAACTTAAATATATCTCAATCCTTAATTAATCCTAATCTCAAACTTCCGTTTTATTGAAGAGGTTAATAAAGATGTTTAAACTGAGATTCATTAAGCATAGATTTAATTATAGACCCAAATTTCACACAATCAATCGATAAAATACCATCTTATGCTTCGAATTAGGGATTATACCCTAACCCTAGATAAGAAAACTACTCACTACGCATAATGATGAACATGTGATAAACAATAAACAAAACCTTGATTAAAACACTAAACATGAAGATGATATGTAATTTCAATGCACAAAGATAAAATGATAAAGCAATAAACAAGAAAATTTTACTAATTGAGATGAACAAAAACTAAATTGCAGGGAAATTAAAGTGTACCAATTGAGTTCAACCACGAAAGCTCCCATGGAAGAACCAAAATTACAGAGAAAAAAAATGAAATTAACTAAGGAGAAAACTGTCTAATGATAAAAGAATAACCGCCACTTTATATAGTGACTCCAAAAATTTAGCAACCGTCGGCCTACAGAGGGAAAAGCCGACTCGGCTTTGGTTTGGTCTTCTTATGAAGCCGAGTCGGCTTTGCTCACTACCCATAATGCTGGTTTCCAGAGGCTAAAGACGAGTAGGCTTTGCTATGGGTGCTTCTCAAAGCCGAGTAGGCTTTCCTTTGGGGCTTGGAACTTCATACTTAGGATTGTTTTGCGTCCTCATTTGTTCATTCTTTAACTTGCGAGCATCGATCTCCTTCACAAGATGCCCTGCAATTGTTAGAGCCACAATTCTTGTACCAATACACCCAAATATCATCAAAATCAACCTAATTACTCTCAAATGATTTTTATTATAAACTGGAGTAAACGGACTAAAAACAATCCTAAACTACCACTAAACTTCATCAAAGGAGCATTAAAATAAATGTAAGTGTAAATAATTGCACTTATCAGATTTCTTGGTCAAAAAACTTATGTTGGTATATATTTCCAAGTCTACAATCTACAATATTGAATTGAAAACCTAACTTCGCATTGCTTCAGTATGGTATTGGGATAGTATGAGGATCCAAATCACCTAACATGTGATGGAGTGTAGCATTTTCCAACAAGCTGAATCATCCTATCAACAACCCAGGGGTCTTTTACAGCCCTTGCCCTTTCCAACTCATTTTGGGAACACGTTTGCATGGACTTTATTGAAAGGTTTACCCAATTCATGGAGGGAACACTTTTGCTGTTTATTACCATTAATGCCATTTTACTGCACCATTTTCTTATTTTGCTCATCCTTTTATCATTTTCTATTCTTCATGCTAAAATGGCTATTTCAGTTCATTCCACCTTTCCTGTAGTTCAGATCTGTGATCCCTGTTATATTTTTATAACACTGGCCTGTAGGTAGAGGTGTTGTTTCAAAGGCAGATTCTTAATGAAATCCAAGTTAATTAGGGGAGTACCTATGCTGTGCTTTCCTAGTTTTTATTATTGTCAGAGAAAAAGCGTCTTTGTTTTGAAAAATTACCTGGTGTTCTTTCCTGCCCAGTCCGTTGTCAATTTTTGATATTTGTGTGCTTCCATTATGAGGAACATTCATCACCATTTGATTTTTTTTCCAGAAAGGCTTGCAGGGAAGAGATTCCAATCAAGCTATGCGGGCAGCCTAAGTCGCCGAGCAAGTGATCCAGAATCTGTAATAAGAGCTTTTGAAAATCAACCTGCTTTGCATAATAACCCTGCTGCTGTTGCTGAGTATGTGAAAGCTCTGGTAAAGGTTGATAGATTGGACCAAAGCGAGTTGCTCCGGACATTGCAGAGAGGTTTGTTCTGGCTTTTCTATCTTTTTTGAATATATAAACAGCTATGGTGAATCAGTGATTGCTTTTAAATTCTAACTTATTGTACAAGTTTACAACAGTACTCTTGCCATTGATGTCTAGGCAAGAGGACGTCCTCTCTCCTTTGCCACGATAATGGAATAAGACTGGCTTGTTGTCTCTTTAAGAAATAAAGTTTATCTCATGATAATTACTATTGGTTTATGGACAATGTTTGTGTTTAATTCTGTCCCCCGAGTGCCAAATTAGATAGTGCACATCATACTTTTTGACTTGGCCATTATATGTGTCATTATTGATTACGTTACTCAGTATTTGGAACTCATCCAATGCGGGTATGTGTCCAAGAACTCGGATAATTTATGAAAATAATTCTTTTTTTTTTTTGGTTTGAAATAAGTGTTACTTTCTAATTTAACTTTCCGGGTCTTATCTTTTTAATGCTTTACCTTGATATGCTGTTGAAGATCTTTTGTGCGTGCTTTGAGGATCAACTCTTTGTTTTAAAAGAAATTTGAAAACACCTGAAAAGATGTAAAAGAAATGATAGCTGTTCTAGTGGACAAGACTTGGTTACTTCATTGGGTTAAGTATCCTAGAACATCTGCTACTCATCCATCCAGCTTTTGTATTGTTGGTGGAACAGTCAATCTCTGCAATACTGTTTTCTGATTTTCATCTATTAAATGTCTCATTTTTTGTTTGCAGAAGATATTCTTTTGTGCTTATAAGTAGTTTTTTTTATCCGGGACATCTTTTGACTTATAGTAAGAGGCAACTATTTTGTCTACTTCACTACCTCATCATGAATGCAAAATGAATACAAATGCTTGTTTTTCTTTCAATCTCACTAGTCTCGTCTCTTTTTTTTTAGTCAAATGTTGCTAGTTCCCTCTGTTTTTGAAAGTCATTTGGTGGTTTTGGCTCTCAGTTTCAGTTATATATATGTCTCTTTTTATGCTGTCGTCATTATCTCTCTCATGCTCAGTTAGATTATTGATGTCTTCAGGCATTGCTGCCACCGGTGGCCATACCTTTTCTGTGGAAGAGAGCATGGGTGGACTTTCTGCTTTCCCCAATGTGGGGAAATCTACAAAACCTGGATTACTTGGAACTGCTGGTGCTCCAATTCACATGGTTACTGCTGAAGGAGGGAATTTTAAAGAACAGTTGTGGCGTACATTTCGTACCATTGCATTGGCTTTTCTCCTAATTTCAGGAATTGGAGCACTAATTGAAGATAGAGGAATTAGTAAAGGTACAAAACCAAGCTCTCAGCATTGATTGACAGGCAAAAGGGCTGTCTGAGTTTTCTTTCTTGTTTTGCGTTAATTTATCTTTCTTTTTTTTTTTATTGTTTTTTACTTTGTTTGATAGAGTGGGCAAGGAGGTGGAAGTTACCTAATTGTTTTTTCACATTTCAGGGTTGGGTCTGAATGAAGAGGTACAGCCTAGTATGGAGTCTAACACGAAATTTAATGATGTAAAAGGTGTTGATGAAGCGAAAGCTGAGCTAGAGGAGATAGTTCACTATCTTCGAGATCCCAAGGTTTGTGCATATTAGATCTTGTGTATTTCATTGGATCTATTGTCCTTGCTATTCTCATGATCTTGTTGAAAATGGTGAGTGTGTTTATGTTGGATTTGACATTGCAATTGTTTCTCCTAATTAAGCCTTACATGTCTTCCTCATTACAATTGGTATGGACTGAAGATTAAGAAATTGGCATTGAAGAGAGAGAGAGAGAGTAGGTTAAAGTAGGGGGATACAGTGAGTGAAAGCATTGCTGTGATGGAAAGGAAGCGAAAATGACAGGGGACAACACTCATCAAAACATGATGAGCAAAAGCTATGTACTCCTGTGATCATTTCCTGGGCTTCTATGTCTCTTTTGGCTTGCACGTGTTGAATTTTTAACATTCATACCGTTTTTCACTTCCTCAAAAATATGAATGATGCTTTGAGTGGGAAACCTATGGAAGTCTTAAAGATATTTGTTGCAAATTTTAAATTTAGAGCGAGCATCGTTTTGCACTTTGCAGTGTGTACACTTCATAGTATAGTGCGCAAATGTGGTATTAGTCCCCATTAGAAACGGTTTGCACAGTGCAAAAATGCGGTAACAGTCATGGTTGTGATAATGGACATGGTGATGCAATAACGGGGATTATCTGGTTACCGTACCGCCAAATATCGGCCTAAACCATGAAATATCTCGTGGAATGGCATAAAATGCTGTTTTTTTATACTTTTGTGATGCAGCATGCAGATATACTAGTTCGGTAAATTTAAAAACCTTTACAATACGACCGATACCATACAAAGCGGCTTTATTTTTGCAATATGATCTGGGGGCTATTTTCCACTATGTTTACACAGTTCATGTTAATTAAAATTCAGAATTTAGTTTCTTAGCTGTTACGACTCTTATCCCTACATAGTTTTGATGTGCTGTTCCGGAATGTTATGTATTTCATCTTATGCCTTTTGTGGGCCGTGGGTGAGGAGGGGGTTTGATGACATCACTTTGGTGCTATGATGGAAGGTGCTTTCTTACTGCTATATATTTTCTCATTGTACCATTGTGCTGGTTACATTTATGTCTGTCTTTATTATGATACTTGCATGAATAGTTATGTCTTATTGACACTTAATATTTACAGCGCTTCACTCGTTTGGGTGGTAAACTCCCAAAGGGTGTTTTGCTTGTTGGTCCTCCTGGTACTGGAAAAACTATGTTAGCCAGAGCTATTGCTGGAGAAGCAGGAGTGCCTTTCTTCTCTTGCAGTGGTAGTGAGTTTGAGGAGATGTTTGTTGGTGTTGGAGCAAGGAGGGTGAGAGACCTGTTTGCTGCCGCAAAGAAGCGATCACCTTGTATCATTTTTATTGATGAAATAGATGCAATAGGGGGAAGTCGTAACCCTAAGGATCAGCAATATATGAAGATGACATTGAACCAATTGCTTGTTGAGCTCGATGGCTTTAAACAAAGTGAAGGAATCATTGTGGTTGCAGCAACTAACTTTCCCGAGTCGTTGGACCATGCACTGGTTAGACCTGGACGATTTGATCGACATGTTACAGTTCCCAATCCAGATGTTGAAGGACGCAGACAGATTTTAGAAGTTCATATGGGTAAGGTATGCAACGATGTTTGTAAAATATCTGTTTCTATCAAAACTAAGTTGTTCACTTTCTTTGTGTTATTTTAAAAATGAAATCATTTTTACATAAAAACCTTGGGAGGTTGAAGAGATGGTAAACCATAAGTGGTCTTGAATATGTTAGCTTTTAAAATGTTAATTAAATACCGGACTCAATTGTAAAAAATGACCCAATCCGAACTGACTAAGCTGGAAAATTAATTTGTGAATTATGTTGATCATTTGTCTTAATAAGCTACTATCTAATAGACTTGTATGCATGACCCAAATCAACTGGTAACAAAAGCTTCTACTAGGAGTGAATTATTTATTATCATTGCCTGTTGATTCATTGCTAAAATGGAAATGCTTTTAGTCCGTTAGATTCCCTTTTTGGACTTAATACTTTTCTTTCTTTTATATTGGGGGTTACCTTGTCAAATTTTTGGTTGTCTTTGATATTTGGTGGTGATTTCTTCTGTTTGAGTATCTGTATTCTGTTGTCTCTAAAAATATCCAGAGGTTTACCAGCTTTTTGGTGTGATTTTTTCTGGTTTAGGCTTTGTGTTAGGTTGGCTCCAGCCTCCAGATAAGAAACTCGTGATTGAGTGTAATAAGTGAAAAATGAAAATACGCTTAGAATTATCTATAAAAAAGAAAATAAGTTCAGATGAATTCCAATGATAGCCACGAGGAATGAAAATAATTTCATATAAGGGCCAATAAGTTCCCTTAGGGGTCATCAAAAGATGGTAATTAATACTATAATTTACTTCAAGCCAGGGTCAATAAGTTCGAAAATGGACTACAAAATTTATAGTAAAGTCAAAACTATTTAAAGTTTTTATAAAGGTTACACAAGTAGAAGCGCAACTATTGGAATTCTTTTGAGGGCCTACATAAGTTTTCATACATTGAGTTCAGATGAGAGGTTTTAAGATAGATGGTTTTTCAGTTGAGAAATACAGAGCGGTATATGAAATTTTTAGCGTACTTTCTCTGGTTCTCATGAGTAATAGTGTGATGTAATCATGTGGCTTTCATCTTGTTGATTAATGTGAGTGCTGTTGATACCTACACCATATCTTTGTTTTACTGTATACAGGTTCTAAAGGGAGATGATGTGGACCTCATGATTATAGCTAGAGGAACTCCAGGATTTTCTGGTGCTGATCTTGCTAACGTAGTCAATATAGCTGCACTGAAGGCTGCAATGGATGGGGCGAAGGCAGTGAGCATGTCTGATCTCGAGTATGCCAAAGATAGAATCTTAATGGGTAGCGAGCGTAAATCAGCTGTTATCTCTGAAGAAAATCGGAAAATGACAGCCTACCATGAGGGTGGTCATGCTCTTGTCGCTATGCATACTGATGGAGCCCTCCCTGTTCACAAAGCAACAATTGTCCCCCGTGGTCTCTCCCTTGGGATGGTTACCCAACTTCCTGAAAACGATCAAACAAGTATCTCGCGTAAACAAATGCTTGCCCGTCTTGACGTTTGCATGGGGGGTCGAGTTGCTGAGGAGCTCATCTTTGGGGAGAATGAAGTAACCTCTGGTGCATCATCTGATCTCGATCAAGCAACAAAACTTGCAAGATCAATGGTAACTAAGTATGGAATGAGCAGAGAGGTTGGGCTTGTGACCCATGATTATGATGATAATGGACGTAGCATGAGCACCGAAACACGGCTCCTTATTGAGAAAGAGGTCAAGTTTTTACTCGAGCGAGCATACAACAATGCAAAAACCATTCTTACGACTCATAGCAAGGAGCTCCATGCTTTGGCTGATTCTTTGCTAAAGAACGAGACCTTGACGGGTCATCAAATTAAGGAGTTGCTTGCAAAAGTTAGCTCAGAGCAGAAGCAAGAGCAGCTAGAGCAGATAGTTACTAAGAGTAGTGAGCAGTCTAACACGGCCCCACCATCAAGCCCAAGCGCTGCCACATCAGCAGCAGCTGCAGCCGCCGCTGCAGCTGCAGCAGCAGCTGCGGCAACCGCAGCTGCCAAAGCCAAAGGTGCTGCTCCTGTGGGTTCTTAGCCTTTTGAACTTTTTCCTTATACATCAGGTTTTAATTAGTGGGAATCAATGTGCATATATATAATTTAAAAATTTTCATCATTGGAAAATGATGTGTTTTCATGATCATTGGCAACGTTTCTTGTCTATATCTGCTGCTAATAATTTGATGATACTTCTGTATCATCAGTTCATCACTCAGATGGAAAAGTGGACTAGAGAAATATTTCTTCGTTCCTTTGAATTTACTACACTATATTTTTGAAAGCTTTTTACATTAATTTGCATGATGCAGCAAATTCAAAGGACTAAAATATTAGCGGCGTAACTGCATAAGCAAAGCTGACATGTTCAAGTAGTGTATTAATATAAAGATGGGTTGATCATTTTTTTTCCATAGCTGCAATGAACGATTGTACGAATCTACAATTCAATGTCTCATACGATTTCTCATTCAATTTTGTACTCCTATCAATGCAATATTTTAATCTTATCTCAGCTGCATCGATCACTTGTTTCTAACGCTCTTTGAAGATCTCCTTGAGTTGAACGATTCTTAGACTGCACTCTCTTTTATGGATACGGGTCGCCGTCGTCCTTCCCTCCCTAGACCCTGATTATAGTTTTCCTATGAACCGGATACACTGGGTATGATGATGACTTTTTTATTATCAAAATTAAAATCATAAACTTGCAAAAAGAATTATGTAAGTTCAATATTTTTGATTATCTTCTTTATACCTTAAAAAGCTAGCTACTCGTGATCGGATAAACTAATGGTGCAGCAAACAATAAACCGAGTGGAGTTTGTTTACCCATAAGGCCATTACCTATACCTGCTGCCAAACAGCAAGGCTACCAAGAAGTCGAATCGATTGCAATGTACAGAGGCTCAAAAGTTTATTATATCTACAAAACAAGTTATGATCAGGTTCTAGCATGCTCGTTTGCGGAGTTTAATGAGAAACTGGGAGGCAAGGACAATAAAGTACACAGGTGACAGGACTAAGAACCGAAAGAGATAGCTATTTTCAGCTCTAAGCCATACATATATCGTCATTTGAGAGGACATCGAAGAGTTACATTATAGTACACAGCAGACGATCTCAATCAACTAACACTGCAAATGTTGTTTGAGATCAACAGCTACCTAACTGCTAATTTCTCTATGCAAGAACAGTTTCGATAAAATACAAATACAATACTTAACGGAATACATGTCCGCAAACCCCTCAGTCGAATAAGAACTCTTTTACCTCTTCCTCACTTTAAGCTCGAAGAGTTTGTGGCTTCACCCCAATCTTTTTCCAGGAAACACTAGGCATAATTTGTTTCGTGTCAACACGATCTTTGTATTGAATGGCAAAATTTAGCACAGAATCCAAAAGTGAGTCGGATAAAAGGTGTGGTTGGAGACCAAGCTCAATGAGTTTAGTATGCTTAGCATTGTAGTAATGTTCCTCTGCCTCAACTCTTGGGTTTGGCACGGATATGGTTTCTACACTTAGACCAAGTTTTTCTCCCGCTTTTGTTACGAGGGCAGCAAGATCTCTAACTGAAAACTGCTCTGTAAATTGATTGAAGACTCTGAACTCTCCAGGTTTAGCAGGATTTGCAATGGCTAACTCCACACACTGAACAGTATCTCTTATATCAAGATATCCCCTGGTCTGAATGAAATAGGGAAGAACATTATGATCGCATCTCAAAAAGGTATAAGTTATTTGTAAGCTGCTATACGCCTTTTAAAGGCAAGCTAGAAATGACTGTAAAGCGTATGCTCAACATTTTCTAATAAAAATACCTTCATAAACGATTGTATCAAACTCAAATGAGGCAAGGAAATGTTTTTAGTCGGGAAGTTCATTGACAAGAAGCTAAGAAACGCTCATATGATAAATATGAATGAAATATGATTTTAGAGCTGAAACAATTTGCTAGCTATTTCAAGCATCAGCCTATGTAAGTTAAAAATGTGAGAGATGTTCCAGAATTTTACCTGACCCCCTTTGCCATACACAGTAAGTGGATGACCGACAGCTGCCTGAACACAAAACCGATTTAGTGCTGTACCAAACACAGCATCATAGTCAAACCTGTTGGACAATTCTTCGTGCATCGCAGTTTCGTCTGTCCTCACACCATAAACGACACCTTGATTCAAATCAGTCGCTCGAATCCCCCAAGCCTTGCATGTGAAGGCTATGTTGTGTGAATCATGGACTTTGCTCAGATGATAGAAGGAGCTAGCCTGCTTGGGGTAAGGCAAAGTATCTGTTCTACCATTATGAGTGATTGTTATAAAACCTTCTTCAATATCAATATTTGGAGTTCCATATTCTCCCATAGTGCCCAACTTTACCAGGTGACATTCTTCTCCGAATTCCTTAATCGCAAACAGAACATTGAGAGTCCCTATAACGTTGTTCTGTTGAGTGTATACAGCTCTTGAACGATCAATCATAGAATATGGGGCAGATCGTTGTTCTCCAAAATGGACAACAGCATCAGGTTCAAATGACTTGAAGGTTTCTGCTAAGAACTCAAAGTCACAGATATCACCAACATGAAGCTGGATTGTTTTACCAGTCAAAGACTGCCAGCGGCGAATGCGGTTCTGAATTGAGGCAATAGGAGTCAAGGAATCAAGACCAAGCTGATGGTCAAAAAGCCGACGAACAAGGTTGTCAACAATAGCAACCTCGTAATTTTTATTGGATAGGTGAAGGGCTGTTGCCCAACCACAGTAACCATCTCCACCAATAACCATAACTCGCTTGCGACCAGATGTATTGCCATTGCTCTCTAAGGAACCAGTGCCCGATTGAGCTTTAGTATCCTGGTTTACAGGTAGGGTGGTCGCACGGACAACATTTAACTTTTTCAGGTTATCTCCTAGGTGAACAAGCTTTTTAATTGATGATTTTGACGTTTGTGGAGTAAAAGACACAGGAAACTTTGTTGATCCCATGTTCCAACATTTAGAGGAAAGTTTCTCACTTGGAGATACTTTCATGGAGCAAGAAGCTGAAAGTAGATGAGCCATGCTGACGATAGGGATTTCACCAATGTGCAAAACAAAACACCTACATTCGGAAACAAGATGCTATTTTAAGTACAATTTAATTTCATGCACACATTTCTACTTTCTTTCAACATCATCCACACAATTTAATTTAGGTCTTTTCATTTAACACCAAACTAAAAGAAAGAAGAAAAACTGACAAACCCATTGAAACAGAGCAATACTTCTTTTGCAATTAAACTATCCAATTACCATACTTGATACCATAAACAATAGTCAAGTTTCCAGAACCCATCAAAATAACTGGGATGAGCAGACTTTTATAAGAGACTATTACTTATCCATGTGGGTTCCTATGCTCTTCCAATTATCCGAATTAAGGCATTTAAGAAAATTATCCTTAATCAATAAATCTCAAAAGGTGACAACTTTCTCACATTAATTTATAAATGTACTTGATAAGCAACTATTATTTTCAAACCGAGAATGCAACCCATTCCACCCTATGCCATTAAATGGCTCCCATCTATCAGGGTTCTAATAGGGTCGAATGTATACAATCTTACCTTTTGGTGATAACCAAGGCATGGTTTCCAATAAACTCAAACGGAGGAAGCAACAAACATCACAATTCTCAGAATAGGTGAGTACTTAGAGGATAAATCAAGCAGTTGGCGAACTCTACTTAAGAGTCATGATGGGGAAAAGATGGATTTGTAAGCAATATATATCACCTCAAGTGTCATTCTAATCTTATTCCAAGATAAGAAAATTTTCTGCAAATATGAAATGTGTTGTTGGACTTCATGATTTAGGGCAAGAGACACAAGTTCCTTTGGTGAATAACAGTTTCCCTCCTATGTAACACAATTTGACAATGCTCTAAATATATTGGGGTGGCGAAATATACATTGGAGTTTTTTTCCTTTGCAATTTATAACCTATATGCACATTCTATAACCATTAATTTTAATTTTTCTGACCAGGGCCCTGGGCGACGGCCCCTCTTGCCCACCTTAGGGCCGGCCCTCTCAACAATACTCAATGGTCAATCCAAAACAACCTATTTGTTATTACTAACACGGGTAAAACCCCATTTATATTGGAATCATTTAATAGCATCAGGGTAATGGGATATCTCGTTTCAAAGGCTGTAGCTAAACAATTATACAAATGAAGGAACATAATTGATTTTGAGACACCCAAAATTGAAAAGAAACCATTATAAACAATAGCAATTTTGAGCTTAAACACTAAACAGGCATTTCAACAAACACATATAAGGCAGAAATGGATGTCAATACAAATCACAAATATATCAAGAACCCATCAAATTCGACCATTTCAAAACACAAATAACACTATATCAGAGCTTAAACATAAGCCATAACAAGATATAGAGAGATATTACCTTATAATGATACAGTCAAAGAAAATTCAATCGAAATTCTTAGAGAGAAACAGAGAGATTGAAATTCTTAGAGAGATTGTTGGGACAGTTACTCAAAACTAATGAACTCCATTTCAAGCTCAGAATTCACGTATGATAATTTTTCCGAATATCTAAGATTTCAGCAGCATATTCGCTTTGTTATTCTCTATTTCGGATACTGGTAAAAGGACCTCTCATAATCTTATCCCAAATAACACGATTTATATATTTTTTTTAAAAATTCACATAATTAATTTAACTTTTGCTCATTTACCGTGAATAACTTAACATTGATTATTTTCTAATAATTTAATATTTGCTTTTAGTTCGCTGTGAATAATCCAATCTTTACTTTAGTTTGCTAGCAGCATACCCTATTATTATCTATTAATTAGTAATATGGTATATTGTGGCCAAATTTATCACAAAGGTTAGATTATTTAAGTAGCTACTCCCTCCGTTTTCATTTGTTCTTCCCATTTGGAATCTGGGAAGAAACCAATAAAAACTATAATTACAAAATAGATACTATGAGAGTTGAGTAAAATAATATAAAAAAATAAAGGTTCTATTGATTAAAGTGTAAGTGTAATAATATCATTAAATTTCATTGGGTGTATGTAAAGTAAATGCATTGGGAATTAACATGTAAATTAATTTTTATAGATTAGAGTGTAAGTGTAATAATTTCCTTGAATTCTATTGGTTCCTAAAATAGAAAGATTCTAAATGAGAAGAACTTTTAAAAATTTCCAAATGGGGAAAGTGAGAAGAACATATGAAAACAGAGGGAGTATTAACTATTTAAGTAAAATTTTATAAGATTCGGACCGTATAAGTTATTGGTCACCTTCGGCACAAGATAATTATGTGGGTAGCTATTAACTATTTAAGTAGTTGTATACTTGTAGCGGTAGTTTTTAATAGTGGGACAAGTGTAGCGGTTAGATATTTAGTTTTCTAATTACCGTAAAACTGTAAATTAATATTGGACGATAAAATTAGGAGTTATGGTAGATGTCAGATTATAATTGGCATATTTAAATGTAGAGTACATCTTAAATCTCTACTTTTTATTTTGGCATGCTAGAGGTTGTAAGGTGTAATTAACGTTCTAAAAACAAATACATGCACCATCAAACGCAAGTTAAATTGCTACTTTATCGAGCAGTTAAATTGCTACTTTATCAAGCAGTGATATTTTGGTCTACATTAACACTATGTTTGGCCAGTATAGAGAGAAAAGAAAAGAAGAAAAGGGGAAGGAAATAAAGGGGAGGATTGGAGGAATAAGGATGGAGATTTTGTTTGTTTTGGAAAAACCACCCATTATAATCCAACCTTTAATTGATCTTCTTATAAAAATTCCAAATTTTAATTAATCATGAATAATCTAAACTTTATGGTCACTTAGCCATGAACAAATAGTGATCAATTTTTATAGGTTAATTGCTAAAAAAAAGAAAAAATTAAAGAAAAATTCTAAAACATTTATATTAAAAGTTAAAATCAAAAAGTAAACTTACATATTTTCTGTTTTAAATAGTTTTATTTTTTGCATTTTTTATGATTTATTTTATTTTTACTTTTTATATTTTTTATGCAAAATGACTTGTATTATAGATCATAGGTTACCTTTTTGTATTCTTAGGAAACGCTCTTTAAAATTAGGATTATTCATATTTAATCAAAATTTGATATAATTCTGATAAAAAAACCAATAAAAGATTAGATTATTATATATACTTTTTCTTAATTTTTACAATAAATAAAACTTTAATAAAATTAATTATTAATAACTGGCATTATATTAAACTAATTAACAATGATATAAATAATTGAATATAAATAAATAATGATTATTCTAGTGGCAAATTTGTCAAGAGGGTATAAGATCTTCTGAGAGACCGTTTATGGCATAGATGTTAGGGTTTTATTTTAATACCGCAAGCGCACGGGTGTCGTAGCACAATTACGGGTCGGATCACGGGGAGACAGGATTAATACAAGAGTTGCTTAGTTAATCACTTGCGAAACAAAGATTTTGATTGTTATATCTAAGACTATGTGATAACACTTAAGAAATAAGTTGATAACAAGATAATAAAAGGACTAGGACATAGGAATTCCCCACTAATAGCATGTAATTATTTCGATAAGGATTGCAGTTGATTCCGTTGAATTGAATTAGCGATCTAACTTAATCACTCCTTTTCGGGATGGTAATCAAATTAAAACAGATTAAATGGGTTCTCTCAATCTCAACTTTCGTATTTTGATCGATTAACATCACAAGAAAACATATTACTCAATCTCAACTTTCGTGATTTTGATTAAGAAGACATATTAACTTGATTTATCATCCAAGACTAATAATATTCTCATCCCTCAACTTTCGTGATTTTGGTTTTAAGAGAAATTAAAAGACTTTAACTTGAATGATCATACATAACAATTTAATCAAACCAATTCAACATCACAATCATCAATCCTCATTTAACAATCACATACATATTAGGGTTCAAATCCTATGCCCTAGCATACAAATCTACTCACTAATCATGGCTAAGGAGATTTCTAAGACTAATAAACTATCATGAAACAAGAAATAAGACATAATTTAAATACTTGAATAATAAAGAAAATACCTTGACAATGGAGAATTGAAGAGCGGTAATGTAAATTGCAAATAAAATCCAAGAGTACAATATTGAAATTCTTAATGGAAAGCTTAATCTAAATCTATGGAATATAAAGAGGAATACTAGAGTTTGAAAGCAAGAAAACTCAATAAAATAAAATTAGGTTAAATTCCACTTAAATAGTGGTTCCAAAAATTAAGAGAAGAAACGGTTGAACTTCCGTAGAAATGCTGAGCGACGAGTCGCCACTTCAGGTGCGACGAGTCGGCGCTTCTCTTCTGTCTGAATGGTAGCAGTTTCTTCTTGAGCGACGAGTCGCCACATGATGGGCGACGAGTCGTCGCTTTGGTTCTGGAGTGCTGAGAGGAGATCAGTGAATTTGCAACGACTCGTTGCAAAGTCTGTGGCGAGTCGTTGCTTTCTCTCTGGATCGATATTGAGTTCAGCAACTATGCGACGAGTCGCTGCTATGGTTGTGGCGACTCGTTGCTTTCCTTCTGGACTTGTTTTGGCTCGTTTCTCCATCATGCTAGGGGTCTTAGGCTATTTCTCCAAGCCTTCACCCTCTAATAACTCCGTAGGCTAGTGAAAAGCCTCAATTTCGCCTCATAACGTCATAAATCTACAAAATAAGCACACGAGACAAAAATTGCAACAATCCACTACCATAATCCCTAAACATCATTATAACTTCGCCCACAGAGTGTAGAAATAGCATAAATAAGTGCAAATAATTGCACTTATCAAACCTCCCCATGCTTAACCTTTGCTCGTCCTCGAGCAAATCAAGGTAAAAATACAGATAAACAAGGTCAAGACATGATCTACAACTCCTAAACTACTTCTTATACCTCCCTTTCCTAACCTCCACTAAACCCCGGTGTTTGCCAAGAGTCCAAACATCTATACCACTTGTTCCCCTTCACTTGGCTAACACCCACACACATAACACAAACACAAAAGATAAGAACATGTAAACAAAAAATCTCAACGCTTCAACCTCCTTATGACTCCTCAAAGAATATGAGAAATGAAAATAAGAACTACATCTTATCCCTCCAATGGTGGCCTACCCAAATACCTTCCTTATGACTCCCTATTCTTATGACGCCACACCAAAACAAAATGACAAATAGATAAACTTTGAATCTCTCTTTTTCTCTCATTTTGCCTAGGGGCTCATTTTTGGGTTTTCGCCCTAGCCACTCATTCATTTTTTTCATATCTCACTTGCTTACCCACTCATGCCGCTCTCTTGCCTAGGTCGCCCTTTCGGGTTTTCAACCTAGCTGGGCTTTTCTCTTCAAGCATGTTTTTCTTTCCCTTTTTCAATAAACAACAAGTACAGATTCAGCTACAAAACAAAAATCAAAATGCATGCTCAAGCTAAATCTATACAAAAACATAGGGAAGAAAGCGTGAATAAACAAGCGACAGGTTTCCCCATGCTTGTTTTTCACGGTGGGTAGCAATAGGGTGTTCAGCAACCCTAAAGGTGAAGGGTCTTTAGTAACCCTGGATGAAACAATATAGCACAAAGATATGAGAATGTAGCCTACCTAATAAACTCCAATGCTAAACCGGGATAGCACCATCGGTTGTAGCATTACCTCTTAAAACATGAACAACGGCTCTCCTTATGTCTCCCCAAAAATAAGAGGCTTCCTATCTCAATCTCCTTCCCCTCATATATGATCTCACATGAAAGCCCATAAAAATCCAAAACCCCTTATCGACCTCAACCCAACCCACACACACAAAACAACCAACACAACCACAACATAATGTACCACAACAAGTACCCAAACTCCATAACAATAAGGCTCAAAATAATGGAGCTCTTGGATCTCGCAATCCAAGAACTATCTTTGGTTTGAAGAGGATGGGGGCTTAATTGTGGGTTAAAATTTGTAGCTCAAAAATTCCTGCATTGGTTAGTGAAAGATGATGTGCGAGAATCTAGTGAGGATAGCTCGGTGGGTGAGGGTGTGATAATATAGTGGAGCTAGAATATAAAGAAAGGAAGAGCAAAGATAGGGATAGAAATATACCTGCAAATGACGACTCGGCGTAGGAGGAATAAAGATAGCAGCAACAGTAGCTCCAATGTACACTCACTCTCCTTTTGCCTAGCCTCCTTCACAGGTTTATGGCTAGCATTCTCTTTTTTTTTTTTTTTTTTTTTTTTTTTTTTCAAATATACATCCAAAATACAAAAAAAAGAAAAACAAAAAGAAACAAAAAATCTAACCTAGGAAAAACAAAACAAAAATACAAACTGTGAAACAAAACTAAAAACAAAACTAAGGAAAACATAAACAAAATAAAAACAAAAAAAACTACTACACTACTACACTAGCAGGTGTAGACTCCCCCCCATGCTTATCAGAAGCATTGTCCTCAATGCGTAACAGCGTAGCAAAGGGACATGACAAGGGTAGCACCAGCGTGCATAAAGGGAAGTCTAAGGCAAGTGGCCGTCAGTGACCACTAGATGAACCGCGACGAAAGAAGGAGAAAGATTTTCTCCTAGATCTCTTAGCTTCTAAAGCGGCCTCTTTTTCTCTCTCCCTTTGGGCCTCCATATCAGCAATTTGGGCCCGAGGATCCTGGAACGGGGTACCCGCAAAATGTGCAGTTTGGGCCCCTTGAGCCATCATCAAAGAACTCAGACGTGTATTAATATCATACATGTC
Source organism: Amaranthus palmeri (assembly GCA_019776075.1). Lineage (NCBI taxonomy): Eukaryota > Viridiplantae > Streptophyta > Magnoliopsida > Caryophyllales > Amaranthaceae > Amaranthus > Amaranthus palmeri. The sequence goes on from JAAKBH010000021.1 coordinate 853,542, forward strand.
CGAGTCATATGAATCACGCAGCTCGTTCCACTGATAGCTGCAGGTCTCTTGGAGGGTTTGCAATTGATCATCAATGCGGTCGACACGACCCTCCATATATGAAAAACGGTCTAGCATATCCTCACGCCAGACCCGGTCAGCCTCATAATCAAATGAGGGCGCCTGCTGCTGATACCCATATTGAGGCTCTTCCTGGAAAGGTTGAGCGTCAGGGGCATCCTCCTCTAGAGGCTCAGGTGCCTCTTCATCATTTCCACCTTCCTCCACCGCAACCAAATTACCACCAAATAACTCAACAGCATGTTGCTGTGAGTACTGGATAACACGTGCTGTAAGTGTACGCACATCGTCATTCGGTTGAATATCGAAGACGTGGCGTGGTCTAGGGGGGAGTTCAAGCAAACGCCCATTAGGGCAAACTAGGTAGGAATCGCGACCTCTCATTAAAAGGAACTTGGTGTGCGTGAGGGTCGCATAGTCGTAAAGGTGGGTGGCGGAAGTTCGTAACTCCTCACAATCATCGGGGAATGCAACCCCGAGACTGCGAACAAGCATCGTGATCATACCGCCCACAGAGATTTTGCCCTTTGGGGCCTTTTGAATCTCAAGACATCTAGTGACAAATAGATCCACCCAATTGGGTGGAGTTTGTCCCGGAGTGGCGAGGGCATAAAAATGCCCAAGCTCAAGCTGCTGACACTGGGTGGGCTCACCTTGACCAAAGACAGTCATGGCGAGATAACGATAAACAAATCGCAGCGCAGGATGCCAAATACGACTCACTTTATTACCAGACCTAGAATAGGGAAGGCCGCCGGTCAATTCGGACCAAAAACTGCAGATGGTCTCCCGTGAAGGGATTTGGTACTGGTTATCAGAAAAACCCCAGCTAAATGCTTCAGCAATTTGGGGATACGTCATACAATACGTCACATTGAAAGCATTAAAGGAAATATAATAGTATGCGTATCCCCTTGAAGAGCGATGACGCTCAAGGGTAGACAAAAACTCAAATGTCAAACGCGGATAAACTATCGCGCGCCGACCAACAGTACCATCTAAACCACCTCGACTTAAGATGGAAGTTACTCCATCCCCCAAACCATTTACATATAGAAGTACATCGTCAATGTATTTGGTAGGGAGGAGCAAGCGTATCCCCGACAACGGCGCCAAAAACTTGTTAGGGTTTTATTTTAATACCGCAAGCGCACGGGTGTCGTAGCACAATTACGGGTCGGATCACGGGGAGACAGGATTAATACAAGAGTTGCTTAGTTAATCACTTGCGAAACAAAGATTTTGATTGTTATATCTAAGACTATGTGATAACACTTAAGAAATAAGTTGATAACAAGATAATAAAAGGACTAGGACATAGGAATTCCCCACTAATAGCATGTAATTATTTCGATAAGGATTGCAGTTGATTCCGTTGAATTGAATTAGCGATCTAACTTAATCACTCCTTTTCGGGATGGTAATCAAATTAAAACAGATTAAATGGGTTCTCTCAATCTCAACTTTCGTATTTTGATCGATTAACATCACAAGAAAACATATTACTCAATCTCAACTTTCGTGATTTTGATTAAGAAGACATATTAACTTGATTTATCATCCAAGACTAATAATATTCTCATCCCTCAACTTTCGTGATTTTGGTTTTAAGAGAAATTAAAAGACTTTAACTTGAATGATCATACATAACAATTTAATCAAACCAATTCAACATCACAATCATCAATCCTCATTTAACAATCACATACATATTAGGGTTCAAATCCTATGCCCTAGCATACAAATCTACTCACTAATCATGGCTAAGGAGATTTCTAAGACTAATAAACTATCATGAAACAAGAAATAAGACATAATTTAAATACTTGAATAATAAAGAAAATACCTTGACAATGGAGAATTGAAGAGCGGTAATGTAAATTGCAAATAAAATCCAAGAGTACAATATTGAAATTCTTAATGGAAAGCTTAATCTAAATCTATGGAATATAAAGAGGAATACTAGAGTTTGAAAGCAAGAAAACTCAATAAAATAAAATTAGGTTAAATTCCACTTAAATAGTGGTTCCAAAAATTAAGAGAAGAAACGGTTGAACTTCCGTAGAAATGCTGAGCGACGAGTCGCCACTTCAGGTGCGACGAGTCGGCGCTTCTCTTCTGTCTGAATGGTAGCAGTTTCTTCTTGAGCGACGAGTCGCCACATGATGGGCGACGAGTCGTCGCTTTGGTTCTGGAGTGCTGAGAGGAGATCAGTGAATTTGCAACGACTCGTTGCAAAGTCTGTGGCGAGTCGTTGCTTTCTCTCTGGATCGATATTGAGTTCAGCAACTATGCGACGAGTCGCTGCTATGGTTGTGGCGACTCGTTGCTTTCCTTCTGGACTTGTTTTGGCTCGTTTCTCCATCATGCTAGGGGTCTTAGGCTATTTCTCCAAGCCTTCACCCTCTAATAACTCCGTAGGCTAGTGAAAAGCCTCAATTTCGCCTCATAACGTCATAAATCTACAAAATAAGCACACGAGACAAAAATTGCAACAATCCACTACCATAATCCCTAAACATCATTATAACTTCGCCCACAGAGTGTAGAAATAGCATAAATAAGTGCAAATAATTGCACTTATCAATAGACGACACCCACAATAGCTTAGTTACCATTCAAATACTTATTTTGATTTTTGAGTTGTGAGCTGACTCATTTACATTTACACCCGTCTATAGCAAAATTTTGTGATAATTAGAACCCAAAATCTTTGACCCTAGGCAAACGGAGGAGGTGATTGTGTGATATTGTATATTGCATGATTTTTTTTATTCTATTGCACCAATTTTTTCTCAATTTTTATTTTTGTCAATAACTATTTTTTGTATTTCATTACATATTCAATTTACTTTTTATCTCATTTACAAATTTCTTCCGCTACCCCTAATATATATATTTTCGTTTCCTTTTTTCTTGGTTTTCCTATAAAATGCTATCGCTTCGTCTCATAATAAAATCTCAAGTACAAGATGAAAATCGAGAAAAATAGGTAAATTTTGGAAAAAGGCATACTTTACATGAAAATGTAAGAAAGTGTAAATAAAATGAAAAGATAAGTTAAATATGTAAATGAGAAATTGAGAATTAAATAAAGTGAAACATGACCAAAAATAAATATTTGACAAATTTAAATCAAAAAAAAAAAACCTAACTAATTATTTAAAAAAAGTATATATATATAAGGTAACTTATAAGAGTAGGCACTACCGCACTAGGCACGAATAAAAAATAAGATGACGAGGGAATAGAATAGAGCAGAAATAGCGCACCGACAGTATTTGTCTATATGAGTAGGCTCGTAAAAGTTAATCCGACTTAAATTTAATTCGAATTCAAATTCGACCGAACCTGATATGTTTGATAGGCCTATACATGACCGACGAATGCATTTCGAGATGTGATAGGTAAATAACAGTTTGATGTCAATTTGGTAAATCAGTTGTAGGTGGTAAGTATATATTGGTTTATGAACGTTAATGACTTTGTTTTTCTTTTCTTTTTTTTTTTTGTCTTTTTTGGTAATTTATAAAATCGCTGTGATTAAATTAGACTTTCTATCTTCCTAATGTGGTGAAGTGACTGACTAGTGAGAAATATTGTTATGTTCTAACTATTTAGCTTTATTTTTTTAGCGTAAAAATAAAAAATTAGGTATATTAAATTAAAGTCAATGCTATAATAGATAGAATAAATTATTTTAAAATAATAAAATCATATTAAAAATAGCAATTATACAAATTTATTGTGTTATACTAAAATTAAGAAAAAAGACGATAAAAAGAGTATTGCAATTTGTGCCAAATTTTGTAATGTTGCAAGTTGCAACTAATATAAAATGGAGGAAGTATTTAATTATTTTGACCAAAAGAAACTTCCACCATAATGCACTCTTTTTTCTTATATATTTACGTCATAGATGTTTATTTGAGCTCTAGGGTTAGATTTTGGTTTAAAAGTTTTGGTTGATTTAAATAGGGTCTTGAAACCATGTTCATTTTATATAATTGTTTATCACTTTTTATGTCGGGTCAAATCGAATTCGGCTAAAAAAACCGAATAAATATTGAATCATCGACTCTATATTGAACACTTCTACTCAACTTGAATTTAACTATTTCTATTTATTTATTGCATTCAGCTATAAGTATATAAATATATTACTTCATTTATCCCTTTAATTTTATTATAACATCAATTAAAAACTCTCACTTTAATTTGACTAATACGGTAATACCCAACTTTAATTATTCATTTATTTTAAAAGTTCTTCTTTGGCTCTATCAACATTAAGTTACACGCACCTTGAATTATGAACCCGATACTGAATGCTACTCCTACCAGGGAGTATAAAATTACCTAACCTTTCCTCAAATTATTCTTATTAATGCGCTCAGTTAAGCATACAGAAGATCTTCATATGGCATAGACGACACTCTCAGTAGTCCAGTCAAATGGAAATTTCAATTGCTATTTTAGTTGAGGTTCCAAAATATATACTCCCTCCTATTCAAATTAATTGTCCACTATGGGTTTGGACCGGATTTTAAGAAAAAATGATAATGGGGTGGTAGTGGGGTATTTTAAGTGATTATAATAATCGAAAAGGTGGTAGTGGGGTATTTTAAGTGATTATAATACTCCCTCTAATTCACTTGTGTTGTCCCATTTCCTTCTTGGGACAATTCACATTAATTGTCTCATTTCCATTTTGGTACATCTTTTTTTACCTAAATACCCTCACTTTTCCAATTCCCAATACCCCACTATCACCTTTACAATTAATTTAATCAAATTGAAACCCCACTTTTACAATTCCCAATAACCAACTACCACCTTTACAATTAATTTAATCAATTAAAATACCCAACTAACATCTTCACAATTATTTAATCAATTAAAATATCCAACTACCACTCACTCTTAATATCCGTGCCAATTCCAAATGGGACAATACAAGTGAATTGGAGGGAGTAATTGAAAAGGTGGTAGTGGGGTATTTTAAGTGATTATAATAATTGAAAAGGTGATAGGTGGGATATTATTAAATAATATAAGTTGGGGTAGTTGGTGGTATTTAGGTAAAAAGTTTTGCCAAAAATAGAAAGTGGACAAGTAAAGAGACTTTACCAAATAAGGAAAGTGGACAATTAATTTGAATAGGAGGGACCGAGGGAGTATTATATACTCTAACACCCCTATACGAAAGCTTTTTGGGCTAAAAGTGTGGATGCAATGCATGCTCTCCTCATACCTGATATACTAAATATACCACTTTAAAAGAGGGGTGGTTGAGATCGGGGTCGTTCCTGAGTGTAATTTTGAGGTGCAGTTGCCTAGGGCCCAGCTCGTGAAGGGGCCCAAAATTGAGTTAAATCTTTATAATTAAATAAGTATTTGCACAAATAGCACTTAGCATGAGTCGAACTTGCAACATTAAGATTCTTAGTTAAGCGCATGACTAAGTGCCCTTATTTACATTTTGCCTAGGGTCTAAAAGTTGTCAGGAACGACACTGGTTGAGATTCGAACTCGTGATCTATTGTCACACTGGCTCTGATACCATGTTAAAGAACCAACTTAACCAAAAGCTAACTTAAGCTTATGGTTGAGGCTCCAAGATATATTATATACTCTAACATATTCTACATTCAACATATAAATATGAAAATCAAGGTCACTACACGGATTTAAAAAATTATTTGTTATCACGTAAAAAGACAGCAAGTTTGGGTCATGGGGGGCCGGTGTACTTGTGATAACTTCGGCCACATGAACTTGGCAAAATAAGAAAATTTGAAATAGATAAGACTCTTAATAAAATGCAATAAGATCCAAATCAAACTTATTCCAAATATAAGCGCCAGATACCGAGCACAGGTTCGGGTCTGTTCGCACTTAGTAAGTGCGAACAGTAATAAACTAGTCAAAAAATCAAGTGTCTGTTCGCACTTATTAACTGCAAATAGGTCAAACAGGGTCTACATGTTGATTTTAAGATAAGAGTTTTTCGCACTTAGTAAGTGCGAACAAACTGAAAACCTAAAACAGACTGCGAACAACCTATTTCAGTTTATCTGTCTATCCACACTTATTAAGTGCGAACAGCCCGAACCTAAAGTTTGCGAATTACACGCTTAGTTTTGGAATAAGTTTGATTATGATCTTATTGTATGCTTTTTTTTTTAATAAATTGTAGCACCCGAATTTCAATGCCTTAGATTAGTTTAATATTTTTACTGTGCTAACTCCTCTACCAAATGTTTGAGTTTTAGCAGAGATGCTGCCTAAATTTCCACTCACATCTTTAAAATTAATCTTTAATGTTTATCAAAATTATTTTTCTTATTTTATTGATGTAGTACCCAAATTTCCTCCCGTCCTTTGCGATTTTTAATTTTGTTTAGAGAGTCGAAAATTCAAAGGTGTTACATAAATAATCTTATTTGTTTCAAATTTTCGCAAAATAAACCTTGTTTCCTCATGGAATATCGTGCATTTTTGATTACATATTTATACTTCTGTAATAATTATCGTTTAATAGAAAAGGAAATTATCAATGGCATTCCTGTGTTATACCACTGTTTTTTTTAAATTTTAATGATACCCATACCTTTTTGAGTGAATTAATTACAAACATGACAATGTTTACTTTTTTCCCGTTAAACTGACATTAAATGTCATTTAAAAGCAAGGGAAATTATCAATGGTACTCGTGTGTTATAGCACTTTATCATTGGTACCCCTTTGTTATAGCACTTTTAAATGACATTTAACGTCAACTTAACGGAAAAAAAGTTGAACAACGTCACGTTTGTAATTAGCTCAAAAAGGTAGAGATACCATTAAATTGGAATTAAAAAAACACAGAGATACCATTGATAAAGTGCTATAACACACAGGTACCATTGATAATTTCCCATAGAAAAATTATATTTTACCTATTTAATACTCCCTCCAATTCACTACTAATGTTTCATTTGCTTTATACACTTTATCCAATGCACTTATTCAATAAATAATATCTCTAATTGTGCGTAATTAAAAATTATGGAAAGTTGATATGAATAATCCTTCCATTGAGACGAATCAAACAAAATCTCACTTGACTATATTTTAACTTATAGATCAATCATAAAATACAAATTTAGAGTATAAATAGTATCCAAAAAGCAAATGAGACCTTAATGCTGGATTGGAGGGAGTATTATCCTTATCAATTTTCATTTATTTCAATATAATTAATAGATTTTCATAAAATAAAAGTTCAATGACTTTAAGTAATTAGTGTGTTTATCTCAAAAAAAAGTAATTAGTGTGTTTTTTGATATGTTTGCAAAAGTTTTGGATAATACTCTTTATATAATTTTTTTTATTTGTCCAATTTAATTTTCTCAAAATTAGGAGAGAGAAATTTAAATTAAAATTTTAAAATATCTATAAAAGATAAAATATATCTATGTGGGAACATATTAGATTAGTCTTGATGCATAGTTTTATATTATAATTTTAATAAATATTTTGATGTGTACATAGAGATATTGACGCTAAAATTTATTTAAAATGCATACAAAAGTGAAGTGGACAAACCAAAATAAACGAAGAAAATAATTAATGTTTCAGTGTATCTTAAATACTCCATCACGCCGCCAAAATGTCCAACAAATAAAAATTCTCTTATTTTCTTATTCTCGGCCGGAATATAAAATATTAATTTCAAAATTCGAAACACAATCAGATCGAAACATTTATTTTTAATTATAATTCCGAATATACACGCAATATAATATATCTCTCATAGTCTCATTTATATCTATAAATAAATATTAAATTTGAAGCAATTAATTAAAGTAGAATTAATAATATTGTCCGATTATTATTAAATTGTGAGATGATATGACCATAAATAAATACCGAATCTTTGCAAAAAGGAATTAGAAAAATATAATATTCTCGCTGACACATATACCAACCATTTAATTATGAACCTGCAGTAATTTTCCCTCTAGGATTTTCCTTGGGAGGGTTCTCTCTAGTCTCCCTTGAGTGCTAGTTCTTTTCTTCTTCGTGAAGTTCTTTAGTCTTTGTTTTCTCTTTTTTGTTCCAGTGTTTGTCTTGTCTTCTTCCTGTCTAGTGGGTTTTTGGTCTATGATTTTGGGTGAGTATGGCGTCTAAAGGTAAGGGTCTACAAGAGGATGGTCTTCCAATAATGGCAAGTGAATGTAATGGTTCAAGAATTGGAATGAACAAGCATCTTGATAAAGAAGTACTCTATACTTCTATGGCTGGACAGAAGGAAAAGAACCCGGTGGCCGTTGGGGATGAGGAAGAGGAAGAGGTTGTATGGGAAGAGGATCTTGATGAAGAAGAAGAGAGGAAAATGGCTCTCGGGTTAATTGGAAGATTATGGACGGAACGGTCGGTGAATTCGAATGCCTTCATGCAGACAATTAAAAATATTTGGGCGTTAAAGTTTGGGGTGGAAATAGGTCAGATTGGGAAAAACAAGTATCAGTTTCAGTTTCATCATTGGCGGGACAAACAAAAAGTGCTAGACGGCCAACCGTGGCACTTCGATCATTTTGCTCTTCTTTTGGGCGAAATTAGTGAGATGGAGAAACCTTCGGAAGCGGAGTTGTTCTTGTTACCAATGTGGGCTCGGTTCTATGACGTACCATTCAAAGGAAGACAAAATGAGGGTAATGCTCTAATCTTGGGGAGTAAAGTCGGGGAGTTCGTGCAACATGACAAGAGGGGGGTATCCGGCATTGAAAAATCTATGAGAATTCGGGTCTTGATTGATGTTCGAAAACCATTAAAGAAGTATATCAATCTAAAGATGCGGGGGGGTTGTTCCAATAAAATAACAGTGAAATACGAGCGCATTCCTTTGTTCTGCTTCTTTTGTGGACGACTTGGGCATGGTACTAAGGACTGTGATGAATTTCATGGAGAGGGGTTACCACCAAGTCGGTTTTACGATTTAAAGGCATCACCATGGCGTCCGGTTCGGGGCATAGTGGAAGATGGGGAGGGGGTTTCGGGTTCAGGCACGGCAAGGGCTCTTTTTGTGGTTAAGTCGAAGGTTGATCCTAAGTCGCCGCTTAAAGATAAAGTTGAAAAGATGGCACAACTTCTTGATCAAGTGGCGTTGCATTCCAATGGAGAGGGGGCGAGTCCGAGTGGAGTGGGAAAAGGAAGGACTGTGGGTGAGATGTCGGGGGCGTTGGGGGATATTGTGACGGCTGGAAGTGGGGAAGAAAGACTGGTTGAAGTGCCCATCTTTACACATTTGGAAGAATCTAGAGGTAGTGAAACGGGGCGCAAATGGAAACGAAGGCCTAGAAAGGTGGCGGTATCAATTCATCAAGATAACAATAAAGAGGAAGTGAGGGGTGGGCGTAAGAGACTTAATAATTCTGAGTCGGGTTTGTTTTTGTCAGATTTCGAGAATGGGGGTAATAAAAAACGTTGTGCTCTTATGGATTTGGATAATGAAGACGTGAATTCTAGAGTGGCGGGTCCCACCGAAAGGGCCCTCGGTGGTTTATGAAGCCCATTTTGTGTTGGAATTGTCGTGGTTTGGGGAATCCCACGACAATCGCATCTCTCACGGATCTCGTGAGACAATTTTCTCCGTCCATTGTTTTTTTGTCGGAAACTAAGTGCTCTTCGGCGGTTCTTAAAAGGGTTCAAAGACGGACGAATCTTTGTAATGGGGTTTGGGTGGATCCAATTGGTAAAGCGGGGGGTGTGGCTTTATTGTGGAATAGGGAGGTGGATATTTCTCTTCGGTCGATGAGTGGGCGCTACATAGATGTGAGTATTAGGCATTTAACGGGGGAGCATTGGCGTTTCACCGGTATTTATGGGTGGTCTGATCATGGACAGAAACAGAAAACGTGGGATTTAATTCGGAAGCTGGGGTTCGAGTCGGATATGGCATGGTTGGTCGGGGGGGATTTTAATGAAATTCTTTTTGTTCGTGAAAAAAGGGGTGGAAATCCTTCGGATTTTCTCTCTATGAAAGCTTTTCGTGACGTTCTTAATTTTTGTAATCTTTCGGAAGTATGCTCGAAGGGTCCCCTTTACACTTGGAATAATGGGAGGGTTGATGGTTTCATTGAAGAGAGATTGGACCATCTCGTGGCGAATAAAGAATGGCTTGATATTTTCCGGGATGCGTGGGTGGAAACGGTGGTGTGGGATGGCTCCGATCATTATCCGCTTTGTTTAGGCTTTGAGGTTTCGACTAGTTCTACGACTGGGCGTCGCCCGTTTTTTAAGAAAGCTTTCAAGTTCGAGGTGAAATGGTTTCATGTCGATACTTTTGATGGGATCCTTCAGAATTTTTGGGAACAATCTAGAATTATGGGTGGCTCGACTTGGATTGATAGGGTAAAGCATTGTGGAAAGCTTCTTTTAAAATGGGATAAAGAAACTTTCAAAAGAACTCAATGGAGGATCGCTTGGCTCAAGAAACGTATGGGGCGTTTAAGGCAACTTCAACAAACAAGGGTGGTTTTGGAGGAAAGTCGGGAGGTGGCTCGCGAATTAAGAGAGCTTCGTCGGGTGGAGGAAACGGCTGCTTTGCAACGTAGCCGTCCTTATGTCTTACGTGATGGAGATAAGAATACGGCTTTCTTTCATGCAAAAGCTTCAAGCCGGGTTAAAAGAAATACTCTTAAGATGTTAAAAGATAAGGAGGGTAACCCACAAACTTCTCACGAGGCTATGAAGAAAGTTGTCACTTCTTTTTACAAGGATCTTTTTAAGTCCTCTAGGGAGCCGATTGGACCGGAGCATGTGGATTGGATTGATACTCGGCTTGATAATTCTATGATTGAAGATTTGGTTAAACCCTATGATAAGGAAGAGGTCATTCTTGCCCTTAAAGATATGCACCCTTTTAAATCCCCCGGTCCGGATGGTTTACCGGCGATTTTTTATAAAAAATATTGGCATCTTGTGGGGGAAGAAATATGTTCGGTGGTTCTTTCTTTCTTGAATGGAGGTCGCATGCCGGAAGGGTTAAATCATACTTTGGTGGTTCTTGTTCCTAAAGTCCGCAAGCCGGTGGATATGAAAGATTTGAGACCGATAAGTCTTTGTAATGTATCATACAAGTTAATCTCCAAGGTGTTAGCCAATCGCCTTAAAAAAATTCTCCCATCCATTATAGAGGAAAATCAGAGTGCATTCGTCAAAGGTGGGCTTATAACCGACAATATTCTTTTATCGTCCGAAGTTTTCCACTTTATGAGGAATAATCTTGCAAAGAAACGTGGGTTTACGGCTTTAAAATTAGACATTAGTAAGGCCTATGATAGAATAGAGTGGGATTTTTTGGGTGCTATTATGGTTCGGATGGGTTTTCCTTCATGTTGGATTGAGCGGGTTATGTTTTGTGTCTCCTCGGTGACATACTCTTTTCTTATTAATGGTCAACCTACGGAGCCTATCATTCCCCATCGTGGTTTGCGCCAAGGGGATCCGATTTCCCCTTACCTTTTTCTCCTTTGTGCGGAAGGGCTTGGGGGGCTTCTTAAGCAAGCGTATCGGGCTCAGCGGCTTCATGGTATTTCGGTGTGTAGAGGGGCCCCTTCGATTACACATTTATTTTTCGCCGATGATAGTCTTATTTTTGCTCGGGCCAATGTGGGTAATGCGGAGGTTATTCAGGCGATTCTTTATAAATATGAGCAACTTTCGGGTCAGAAGGTCAACATGGATAAGAGTGCTATTTCTTTCAGTCGTGGGCTTGATGAAGGGGTGAAACGGGGCATTTGTGCTTCTTTACATATGGAGGAAGTTCAACGCCATGATAAATATTTGGGTCTCCCGACTATTTTTGATCGTTCCAAGAAAATTTCGTTTAGTGGTATTCGCGACCGGATTTGGAAAAAATTACATGGATGGAAGGAAAAATTATTTTCTAGAGCCGGAAAAGAAATATTGATAAAAGCCGTCATTCATTCCATCCCTAGTTATGCCATGAGTTGCTTTAAATTGCCTCATTCTTTTTTTAAAGAAGTCGAGTGCATTACCCGTGGGTTTTGGTGGGGGTCTCATTCGACCAATGGGATACCTTGGAAAGCTTGGTCTTTTCTTTGTCGTCCTAAGATGGAGGGTGGATTGGGCTTTCGGGATCTTGAATTGTTTAATTTAGCTTTATTGGCTAAGCAATTATGGCGCCTTCACACTAATCCCCATTCTCTTCTTGCTCAAACCTTGAAATGCAAGTATTTTCCCACTAGTAATATTTGGGAAACTCGGCTTGGTCATAATCCCAGTTTTTCTTGGCGCAGTTTATGGAGTGCTCGCCCTCTTCTTGAGAAAGGGTGTAGGTGGCGGATTGGAAACGGGCAAAGTGTTCGTATTTGGGGTGATGCATGGCTTGGTGGGGATGGTACGGGGAAAATTGTATCTCCTCCCCGTTACTTACCCTCGGAGACGTGTGTCCGAGCTTTAATGGACACTAATAATAGAATGTGGAATCAAGATCTTATTAAGCATTATTTTTATCCTATTGATGTTGATCGTATTTTGCAGGTACCGCTTAGTGAGGATGCAGTTGAGGATGAGCGTGTTTGGATTGGCAATAGCGATGGCATTTTTAGAGTAAAGGATGCTTACAAAATTGCAAGGAAAAATAATGCGCATGCTTCAAGTTCTTTTGGGCCCGACCCAATTTGGAAAAAATTATGGGCTCTAAATATTCCTCCAAAAGCTAGGATGTTTCTATGGCGTGCTGTTTGGGATATCATTCCACATTCCGGGAATCTTCACAAAAAAGGAATTTTAGAGCAATCCAAGTGCCCTCGATGCGGTGTGTATGAATCTTCTCTCCATGTCTTTAGAGATTGTAGCTGGGTTCGGAAATTTTGGAGTATTGCCCCCCTCGCCTAATCAAGAAAGAGGCTTCGGATATTCGTGCTTGGTTCGCCGAAATCTTGAATTTTAAAGATTCGAATATGGCAAATCTTTGGGCGGTTCTTTTATGGCAAATATGGTTTGTTCGCAATGAGCTTTTATTTGAGAAAATTTATTCTTCTCCGGAATTGAGTGTGAAAAGAGCCCGGGACGGTTTGGTTGAATATCAAAAATGGAATAACCATGGTGGGAACCATAGGTCGGATCGTGAAATTGCTAAGTGGAAACCCCCGGAGATTGACAAGGTCAAAATCAATTTTGATGCTGCTTGTAGCCCACGGACTGATGGTGTGGGCCTTGGTGTGGTAGCAAGGGACTCCAGCAGAGTCATTTTGTTGGCAGCGGCCCAGTTCCATAATGCCCATTGGGAGCCTGAAATGGCCAAAGCCCAGGCCGCTAATTGGGCCTCTCATTTAGCTCGTGATTTTGGTTGGAAGGACATTATTATTGAAGGTGATGCCGCTTTGGTTATTGAGGCTTTGCAACAATCAAGACAAAGAGGCCTTCATGTTCAAGTCATCGTTGACAATATATGTCGTAAACTTAGGACCTTTGATAGTGTTAGCTTTTCTTTTTGCTTTAGGGAGTGTAACTCCGTTGCCCATACTTTAGCTAAGTGGGCTTTATCCAATAGATGTAATAGTGTTCGGTTTGACTCTTGTCCTATTTGGATCCAAGAGTGTGTATCGTTGGATTTCGTTGCTTAATTGAATCGAGGTATAGTTCAAAAAAAAAAAAAAAAATATACCAACCATTTTAAATCACGTTGCTGCCACTCTAATAAATTCTTATTAACAGCTTAGTAGAAGTATCATTCAATACCTCACTACCACTAATTTTATAATCAATTTATCTAATATTATTTCTATTGTTTTTGTTTTGGGTTACATCCATCACTTTCGTCTAGTCCTCTCTGTGAAAGGAGTTCAAGTATGAATTGTTCGTCAACTTCCCTTATTCAGACCCTACTCTCAAACGAGATATTGGATATGATGATGATGAATATTTCTATCATTTTTATTCTGATTCTAAAGTGAATCTCAAAGAGAGAAAAAAGAAAAGGTATATACTCTGTGGTTTTACCAAAAGCGCTTGTGGCTCAATGGATAGAGCTCTGCATGTGGAGCAGAAGGTTTGTGATTCGACCCCTACTGGGCGCAGGTATCAATTGGGGGTTTCTTGACTGCACGCATCTCTCTTTACTCCCTCCTTGGGGGTACGGATATGATTTGTCCGCATCTTTCAAGGAAAAAAACCCCACTCGGACCCTGCCTTGTGCGGGATACCGGGAAGGTCCTTTATATACTTTGTGGGTTTTAAAATAATTGTATCATTAGACTTTTCACGCACTCCAGTACGCTAATTAAATTCTTAATATCTTTAATTTTTTATAAACAAAAAATTATAAAAATTCTTTAGATTGATATGAATAAAAAAAAACCTACTTAACTATATTTTAACGTATACATTAAAAACTAATTACAAATAAAAAAATGATCAATAAATAGTCCATTGTCATATAAGTAATGTTTTGTTATAGTGGTACAATTTATATGTGTAGTCAATAATGAAATCTCTATAAGACAATCACAATTCCCATGTGTAAGAACTTCTATATTTTATCTCAAAAAAAAGCAACTTCTATATTTAGTAGGAAATAATCTCATTCAGAAACATATAATATTTAATTTTATTTTTCAAAATAATTTCTTTTTTATTAATTTTCAACACAAAAAAATAAGTGGTAAATAAAGGACAAAAAAATACTACGTATAGAAAGATTGAACGCTATTTCACAGAACTAAAAATAAAATTAATTTTATGTATGGTAAACTATAAACTTTTTTAATGTTAAAAATATTTATTATATCACCTAATATACCATAATATTTGAAATTTACAACAAAACTAAATGTCAAAATATTACTCCCTCCTATTCAAATTATTTGTCCACTTTACTTTTTGGTTACTATTCACTAATTACTCTTAATTTGTATTTTTCTCTTAATCTATAAGGTAATATATAGTCATGTGGGATCTTATTTTGTTCGTCTCAATGCAAAGATTATTAATATCAAATTTTTATAATTTTTAATTATACACAATTAAAGATATTAAAGGTTAAAATGTTGCTTCGACATATGTAAAAAAGGTAAAGTGGACACTTAATTTGAATAGGAGAGAGTAATAGCTAGTACTTCTGTTATACATTTATCTTTTATAATGTTTTCTATTCTTTCTCTTCTTTAAAGTCATTGCTATTTAATACAAACGTTTTCTATTTTTGATAAGTGACATCAAACAGTGGTAATTCGTAATGGGAATGAAAACTAGTGTAATTTTGGATGAAAAATTTCTTGCTATCTAAATGGTCATATTTGTCCAATTTCAATGGTACTATATAATAGTGGAAATTTGTAAACAAAAAAGCATTTTGTGATAAAATTTTCATCACTAGTATAAATCATTATCGTTACCACTGTTCAGAGCTTATATCATTATCATTCTAAAATTTTTTGAATTTCACAACTTTCAAATTTGTCTACCCATTTTAGGTAGGAAAAAAAAAGCTTACAAGCTCGATTTACAAAGACCAAACTTTTTAACCCCAATTTTATATAATACTTCCGTTTATTTTTATGTGCAACTTTTGTATCAAATACGGTTGCCAATGCAAAACTTTGTAGGGGAAATTAGAAGATGTAAGTATAGGTAATTAAGAGAAAGAAGGAGAGAAAAAATGATAGAAGTAGGGATAGGTAAGTAAGAGAAAGAAGGAGAGAGGAAGTAGGGATAGGTAACTAAGAGAAAAGAAGGAGAGAGAAAATGATGTGATATGTAATTAAAGGAGAGAGAAAATGATGTGATATGTAATTAAAGGAGAGAGAAAATGATGGGATGGGTATTTAGATAGGTTATTTTTTACTAAAAAAGAAAATAAAAAAGTGAGTTGCATATAATTATGAGCTAACAAAAATAGAAAATGTTGCACATAAAAATAAACAAAGGTAGTATGTAAAATAAAAAAATTGTAATTGTAATATTACAAGAGTGTAAATAACCAAGCAACAAAAAAAAAGTAATTATCAAATCCCAAAAAGTTTAGAAAGTAAATTTCCAGATCTTAATCCTAAGATCAACCTTACATTTAGCATCCGACGTCGTTCCAGGAGTCGGTGTCTTAGACTTAGAATTTTTTGGCTGAAAACCTTTAATCCCTTCACATGTAACCCTAATTCCAATTTTCTTCGTCTTGATCTTTCCAATCTGTACTTCCACCATTGTATTAAGCTCTGCCGACACAGGGAATCCACTTTTTTTTGATAGATCTGATCTGAGTTGACTCACTGTATCCGAGTCAAAATTTCGAGTTGTGTCACTAATTACAGTAGCTTTCATAATCGTTGTGTTTCCTGCAACGTGTGTGAACGCTGGGAGTGTCGCGTTACCGGCATCGACACCGGCGCTGGAGATTTTGACTGAGGTAGGATCGTATACGAATGTGATTTTCTTTTTGTTAGGGTTTTTGGCAGTGAGTGTGAAGTCGAGTTTTGAGTTAAGGTGAGTGAAACCGGACGAGTCGGAGGATGAGAGATTGAATTTCGAGATCCGAATTGAGGAAACGGAGAACTTCGGGTGTTTAGGGTGGTACAGAACGTAGAAGATGCAACCGGCAATGGCGGCTAAAAGGAGGAGAGAGAGGATACCGATTAGTGTGTAAACGAAGGTAAGACAACAACATTTTCTACAAGAACATGACCGGTTTGAACGCCGGTTTTGTTGAGGGCGGTAAACCGGACGAGGACGGTTCGGGTTGTAGAGTTGGCCTGTTTTAGCTGGACCTGCAGTTCCGTTTGGGATGGTTGAACCGCCGTTTAAGGCGGCTGGTGGTGGGTTCGGTTTGGCGGTTGGGTAAACTCTATCCGCCATTTTACGGGTTCGGGTTCGGGTTTAGAGAAAATGTGAAAGAAAAAGAGGGAATCCCTTTGAAAGATGGGTTTGGTTGGTTTGTGTTTGTAAATGGGAACTTTTTATTAGTGACTTTGGTGAGGATTGAAAATTGATAAGATAATAATTATAGGTGTGATATAATTTTCTTATACCAAACCAAAGAAAAGGAAAAGGGAGAGTAATGTGCAATTGACCTTGTGAAAACTAGATTGAGTATATGACTTATAAAACACTCATGATTTGTAAGAGATTAAGAACGGTACTATCAACTATGTGGGGATTGGGATAATAATTACACAAATTTTAAATCAACTAGTCTGTTGAGAGACCGTATCTTAAGTTCAATCAATTAAAGATTAATACATATTTACCATATTTTTAATATCTACTTTCATTATCCTTGATACTTACTTAGCGTATACTTAATGACTACTTTTAATATTTTAAATGAGATGGTTTTATGGTGAGGGTGATATTTTTTTTAGGCTGACTTATGTATGTTAAAGTGATCATTTACAATTTTTTTTTAAAATAATTAATTATATAAATTCGTTTTATGATGAGACAATCTTAGAGAAGTGAGGATGTAAAATTGGGTATGATTGCTTAGTTGGTGGGTGGGCTTTTAAGTATGGAGAATGTGATTGTGTGAGTGATGTATTTCATGTGTTGAAAAGAATTTGTCACCCTTAAATATGAAAAGTGCTTTGAAAATTGAGTTTGTGACTTTTAAACAACTCACCTAAGTTTAAGACTTATCAATTGTTTGTTTAGAATATATTCATATATTCATTTCATTTACTTTGTGGTATGTGTGAAAATTTGATTTTAATTCTAAATTGGTCCAAATATATTGATGTGCTAGTGTTGGAATTCATTATTAAATTGACCAATATTTAGAGTATTAAAAGTAGGGCCGTCTTAATCATTTTGGGGGCCCTGTTCTAAACTTTGAAATTGGGCCCTAATAAAAAAATATTATGATTAAACGAAATTAATTTCATGCCCGTTGTAATGGAGGATTTGAAGAGACGAAGAATCGAAGGTATAATTTTAATTTGGAATATTGAAAATTTTTGGGAAAAACAAAAAAAAATAATTAAGAAAGTAGGAACAATTTAGAGGAAGATTGAAGATTTAGAGAGTATTAAAGGAAATGTAGAAATCTAGAGAATAGAAGGATGAAAGATTGGGCCTCAAAATTTTGGGGGCCCTGTGCTACTGGGCTGCTTGCACAGGGCCTTTGACGGGCCTGACTTTAGGTTTGAGTTGTCGTCGTTCTTCCCTCCTCTGACCCTGATCATAATTTTCTATGAGCTGATGATTTGGGTATAGTTTTCCTCAACTCCTAACTTTCAAATGGTTATAAGTTATATCTTTATTAGACCTAATATTGAAAATTTGGGACTAAATTTTTTAAAATTAACTTCAACATTTGACTTTATGAACATGGTATTTTAAACCCGTATTAGCCACTATATAGAAAATTTAGGACTAATAGTCAATCCTAAAACTAAGTCTCTAGTGTATTCAATACCATTAAATCAACCTCTATACATTTCAATCATGATTAGTATATTGATTAATTTATTTATGATAATTTGTTGTTCTAGAATAAAATGTGAATTTTATGGTTAGATTAATGAAAATTATAATAGTAAAAAGTTAAACGCATGGTTAAATGTATAGAGGCTAATTTAATAGGAATAGTATTGAATACACAAGAGATTTAGTATAAGAATTGAATATTGTCGTTTGTGCTTATTCAATAATTACTCCTACTACATTAGCTTAAGATTGTAACCTAAAATATACCATGAAACTAGATAATTAATTACAAAAGTGAATTAAGTTAGAGGGCATTATTATAGTTTGCCACACTTTTCATTTTATCGCTACCCCTTATATATTGAACTTTCAAGATTGCCCTTGGTTACTTTTGCAACCTTTAATCTCTAACATCTCTCTAAAAGCTCTCTTCGAACACTCATTGAACTAAAACAAGCTAAAACTAAAAATCAAATTACAATGCACAACGAAAATGAGCATCTATATGATTGCGGGATTAATATGATCGTGTTAAAATTTAATACATGTTCACTTTTTTGGCTATAACTTTAAATAGGAAAATCATATAATTGCAATGTTTGTGGCATTAGAACCTAGACTTCAAGATCTTTTTAATGATATATTATATGCCCAATTCCGATAATCGAGCAAGAAATGACAATCGTTCAACATTTTTTTTTGCTAAAATTTGATACATGTTTAATCTCTGAGAATAACTTTTATAGAATAGTCTAATTGATGCGAAGCTAGACTTCAGGAGCTTTTCAACGACATATTATATGCGCAATTCCGACATCCAATCAAGAAATGACGATCATTTAAAGTTTGCATGGATTTTAACATATAATCGCGCGACGCGCGCGATTGGACCACGGTGTGGTCGCGTAAAACGTCCGACTCCGCAACGTTCTGGTTGCGCGTTTTACGCGACCATACCGTGATCCGTTCACGCGCGACTAAATGTTAGAAAACATTGCAAACTTTAAACGATTGTCATTTCTCGCTCAATTGTCAGAATTGGACATATAATATATCTTTGGAAAGCTCTTGAAGTCTAGTTTGTAATGCTGCAAATATTACATTAATATGACTTTATTTTATAAAAAGTTATGCTTAAAAGATTGAACATATATCAATAAAAGAACTAAACATAAATTGTAATTTTTTAAGTGTTTATTTCATATTAACATAATTTTCAGACATTAAAACCCTTTCTAACTCTAAATCCTAAGCAAATACCTACTTTATTTAAGGTCAAAAACAACCCTGCTCGAATTACTTATAATTTTGACAATTCATAGTTAAGACATCATCTCAACAACTTGGCCTCAACACTTGTGTTGGTAGGACATTAAAAGCGCTTGTAGCTCAATGGACAAAGCATCTGTATGTAGAGCAGAAGGTTTGGGTTCGACCCCTACTGGGCGCAGGTATCAATTGGGGGTTTCTTGACTGTGCGCATCTCTCTTTACTCTCTCTTTGGGGTACGGGTATGATTTGTCCGCATCTTTCAAGAAAAAGAAAACCCCCACTTAAACCCTGCCTTGTGTGAGATACCGAAAAAGTCCATTTATTACGAGTTAAATAAAAGGCATAGGAGATAAAAGAAAGATAGGTAAAGGGTAGTTTATTTAATAGCTCTCCTCTCATTTTCAAAGTAGCTTTCAAGATATAAGCACCAAATTTGTAAGTATGTGCTCAAACTTGGATTCGAGTAATTGTTTCTATTTAATTCGTCTTTTTTTTTATTTTAGTTTATTTTGATGAACTTAACTCATTTTTATTTTTTTTTTAAAAAAAAAACATTTTTATTTTTAAATTTGACACAATTACTTTTACTCTTTTTTAAATATCTCTCTATTTTCTAAACATACCAAAACATTAACCCATTAAATTTAACTTTTTAGTTATCGTATTAAAACCAAATAAGGCAAAATGGTTGAAACATAACATGTTTACACGTTATAAATTACAATTAGGGGTGTTAAAAAATATCCGGTTTTAAAAGCGACCTGAATACTTCGATATCCGAATTTTGAAACCGAATAATATACCCGGTTGACAAATTGGGGGTAATTCGGGTCGGGTACCCGGTTGATCAACTATTGATTAACCATGAATGGTACCAACTTAAAGGGGTGATTTCTAGAAACTCCCTAACATATTAAAAAATCAAACTGAAGGTGATTATAAGACAAAAAAAATTGGTATATGGTTGTCTAGCAACGTAAATGATTGATTTTCATGATCTATTAAAAAATTTTATATCATTTAAGTTTTAAAGAATAATTGATGGAAAAAAGGCAATTATGTACTTCTAGTAATTTACTAAATTGCAGTTTAATTGGAATAATTGTAATTTATTATGCGGTATAATTTTCTACATAGTACATCAAACATTTCGCAGTATACTTTTTTAAACAGTACATATATATTACATTGTAATTCCGATAATTTATCAAACAATATATTATATATAATTTTCTACACAGCACACCATAAATTTCCTAGTTTAATTTTTTAAATAGTACATTTATATATCATGCATAAATATACTAATTCAGAAACAATTGTGACAAGTGTCACTATTTTAAAATCACTTTGCCAAATGTCACTCTAATAGTGTTATATTGTTGTTTTGGAACTCAAATCTATTCATCATGCAATCTAAATTGTCAATGAAGAGTTTTAATTAAAGTGGTTTTATTGACATAGACTCTACAAATTCATATTCATACTAATATTAATAATGTTGTTTTTAGGTTTATTAGAATTATCATTATCATGCCTTATCATGCAATGGTGAAAGATTTCATATGAGGATGTCGTTAAATTTTGTAAAAGGTCCTACATGTTATTAACCAAAACAATTTATAAAACTATAAGTAAACTTACAACGTGCATTGCACGGGTATAATCCTAGTAATAGTGTGTATTTGGAATAATTGTAATTTATGGCATCCATTAATGTATAAATTCTTTCAAAAATGCAAATTTATAAATATGGTAAATCCAAAAAAATGTCAATTAGTCAAATTCCATCTATAGCGTCCAATGAAAAAAAGACAAATGTCATGCTCACAATCAAACTGCTACTGTTATATAGTATAAAACTAGGATAGAAACCTGTACAATGCACGGATTTTTAAATACGTTTATATTTTAATGAAATTTTAGACGAACGAAAATATTAAATGAAGGTGCGTAATAAAGTATTTACATACATATATTGTAATTAAAAAATAATTAAATATAAAAAAATACAAAATAGATTGTTAATAAAGAGTTTATAGGTTTTGAAACACCTCTTTATATATAAGTAAACTTGTCTGAATTGAAATTCCTGCAATTATTACTCTTGCCATTATTATAAATCCAACGTTTTATTTTTGTAAAAGAATAAAATTGACTGAATAGAAAATCTTGCAATTAATATTCCTTCCATTAATGTTTATGCCATTAATATAAATCCAAATTTTTATTTTTGTAAAGAATGAACTTGACTGAATTAAAATTGATGCAATTATTCCTGTCATTAATATGAATGCAACATTTTATTTCCGTAAATGATTAAAATTGATTGAATTGAAAATCATGCAATACCATAAATACTCTTATAATGCTGGTCAATAAAATAATTACAAATAACACTCTCATATTCACTCTAATAATCTATACTATACATCAAAATTAATATAGTGTATGATTAATAGATTGTATAATATTTTTTCACCAACTGTAACAAGTTTTTTAAAAAGTAACTTACAAATAATTTTTCAAATATTGATCAAGCAAAATCATTTTTAGTAAAGTTAAAGGTCAATTATGTAAAGTTAATGGTAAAATTCTTGTCAAGTTCTTTACATCCACTGAAATCTGACAATTTGGCTTTTTTTTTTTTGGTTATCGTCAACTTGGCTTCAATACTAATTATTTCAAAAAAAATTCATTTATTGAACATAACTCGTAAAAAAAATTTCGTAGCTATAATTTCAAAAATCCACAAATTCTAAGGTTGTTTTTAACAAATAATTTTAATATTAAATAACCCACAACGTAAAAAGTGGGCAACAAGAGATAATCTAATAAGACTAAACTTATAAATTATTATTGATCCCGAAATTTGACATAAAATCATTATTTTTAATTTGAAAATTTTGACCTATAGCTCGAAATTTAGACTGCACGATCCAACTCGAAAAGCCAAAAAATGGGATCAAATCCGAATGAAATCCAAACACAACCATTTTGCCATGCTTTTCCAATTACGTCAAATTTTTCAGTTTCGGATCATCAGGTTTGGTCGTAATCCACTATACTATATTCAGTTTTAATTTTATCATTTAAGTTTTATTTCTTTTTTGGAGCCAAAACTATTATGCTGGTTCTTCTCATAAGAAATTTTTTTTCTAAAAACCCAAGATATTTTGATAAAAAGATAGTTTGTTAAAACATTTTTAAAGCCTGATCAACCAAAACTAAGAACGCTCCAACTTCAAAATAAATGGATCAACTCAATATTCTCTCGACCAACTTTTTTAGGTCTAAATTCGCCAGTCGATCCTATCTCAAGTCAAATCGGTGACTCGTCAATAGTGCAATAGGTGAATTTATTTACGACTGTCCACATACATAAAAAATATTCATAATCCATTTATGTACTAATATAGCATACTTTTCAAAAATTTTGGATAAGCATGAAATTACAAATTATTATACAATGCTGTCTTATTATAAGATATATCTAATATAATGTGTCTTATATATAAATTAAATAGTTCAACCAATTCGAATTGAAAAGAAAAAATTAAAATATAAACTCTTTATATAATATTGAGAATATCTCTTACAAAAATAATTGTTTCCAAATTGGGCATGTATTAAAAAGTAGAACTAGTGCAAGCCGGCTCCTTCCTCCATTCTGATGCGTTGGGCTCGGTTAAAGAACAAGGGCCCAATAACAAATATTATTTGTAGACCAAAATATGTACAACATGTCTTGTATGAGACTGTTTAACCGTGAGACGAGGCTATATAATTAGTCCATTTCTATGATCAACAATTAATTGCGAGAGACGGTCTTTTTCAGTGAACATCTTTGATGGGTCAGGCCATAAAGAAAAATGTACAGCAAATGTTGACGTGAAGCTTTAATGGACTAGATTTAAGAGATGTCTCTTAGAGCTAAGAGACGTCTCTCAGAGATAAGATCTCTCAGGAGACTGGTTGTTCTATGATTGATCACTTAAAATTGTATGTGATTATTTTAAAAGGGAAAATGTAAATTGGGTAAGTTCAATAGATATGATCTCACTGTAATGTGAAATTTGTAAGCTGCAAGATTAACACTAAGTTGATTGGTATTGTTGGGATGGTTTATTCCGCATCGACAAAGTAATGATGGTTTGCTCACTTTATAACCTATTGGAGACCTTTTTCCCATTCTCATATGGTTTTGGGATGATATATATCTCCTAATTGGTTTATAAATGGTGTGCACCTCGTGTTTTCCCCGATTACATGCTAGCATTCACAATAAGTCGAATTCAATTTAACATGGTATCCGAATCGATGGTCCGATCAAAAATTAAAAATGGTAGGTTCAAAAGGAATGGCGTTCCTACCCTAATTGATCACTCCCACATGCGAATTTCGCGAGGGATCACATGTAAGGGAGGTGTTGGGATGGTTTGTCCCACATCGACAAATTAAAGATGGTGTGCACACTTTATAAGCTATTGTAGACCTTCTTCCCATTGTCATATGGTTTTGGAATGGTATATATCTCCTTTGTTTATGAAGTGTGTGCTCCTTGTATTTTTCCCAATTACATGTTGACATTCACAATAAGTCCAGCTCAATTTAACTTGTGGTGGAAGTTTTGCTAGTTGGTATTTGAAGGCCATGATCTTCTTTAAACCACCTAACTAACACATAATCTTACCTGAGACCGTCTTTTGTAAAGACGACTCTCAAAAGATCAGTCCAATTCTAAATATATTGTTACAATTCTAAATATAGATTTGGGTTGGACTTTTAAGAGTAATCTTTACAAAAGACGGTCTCTCAGATTATAGAAAGCTTAGATGATTTTCTGCTTATGTAAAAAGAATAAAGCAAGAATATAAAGGCCCTAAAGGCCTTGAATATAAAGAGGCCCAAAATACAAAAATAGAGAACATAATATTAGAAAGAATAATAACAAAAATAGAAAATATATGTTACGTCACTGTATACTTTCTTATACACCCTCAAGTGGGTGCGTGGAAATTACAAATTTTTAATTTGGATAAGAGAAAAAGAAACTATTTAGCACTCAAAGCCTTGGTGAAAATATCATCAAACTGGATAAAAGTTCGAACATACGTAGTAGTAACCGGCAATTAGAAGCAAGAATACTACGCAACCACTTGATGTCAGTGCAAGCATAAGCTATGAATTTCTATCCAGCCTCAAGAACAGGAAACCGTAACTTGTTTCTTAGTTTCCAAAAAATATGGGAGATGAACCAAGAGTGATAAAATAACCACTACGAGTGATAGGGTAGCTCGCCCATTCTGAATCGCAATATGCATGCAATTGCAAGTCACTACTAGCGCTGAGAAACTCACCTTAACTTGGGTGCATTTTGAGATAAAGCAGTATACGCAAAGCAACATCAAAATGCTCCTGTCGAGGATTTTTCATAAACAGAGATTTTTGCAGTATACTGTATACGCATGACAACATAAAATACAATATGTATAATGTTTTCAATTGGATGTTCTGTTGAACCGTTAAAAAAAATAAAAGGTAGTTAAGAAAATCATTTAGGTTCTAAATAGATATTGGAAATTGTATTGCTTTTAATTGAGTTTTGTTGTACAGTTGAACACATATTAAGTACAATTAACATCCTTTATAAGTAAAGAAAATTGTATAGCACAATTGGTTTAGCCTTTACCTCATAGCCCATAGGTCATAGATGCACATCCTATTGTAGCCCGTTATTTGTTTTTTTTTTTTTTAAATGTAGTGCCCTCCCTTGCGGGCATATGAGAGGGCATGTGGATTCGCCCACGGATAAGTTTGAATGCTTACCTATGTAGGCAGACGTGAATACAAAAATTTTACAGCCATAGGTGGTGAAAAAAATTTAGATAAATATGAATATGGGGAGGATATATTGCATCTACTCTTTTACTTGTCATGCTAGTATTTGGTAAATATGTTACTGAAATTATTGTTATGAATCTATTTTTAACAAATTCCTTAATTTTTAATAGTAAATTTAAGATTAATTAGTTAAATTATTTATTTTAATCAATTACCAATTGTCAATTATAAAATATTTTTGAAATACTTGTAGCAAATTGAAATTGATGAAAGAGTATAAACAAATAAAAACAATAAAGATGATCAATCGCAAGCAAACAATTATAAAAGCTAACAAAAACCGGAAGCATGTAGCTAAGAAACGGTAACTCACCGAATAAGACAAATGATAACCGAATAAAAACATAAACAAGTACTACTACTTTTGTATTTTTTTTTTCTTATTCAATTTTTTGCAATTTTTTTTTATTTTAGTTTGTTTTAATAGAAATTTATATGGTAGCCTCGAATTTTTATAAAACGTCGTATAGCACTTTTGGAAAATTTTTCCACACGGTAACTTCCAGTTTATATCTTATTATACTGCCGTAGCATTTTCAGTTATACCAGCTAATTTTAAACCCGCTCTTATAAGCAACTTGTTCAAAAATAGCTTATTCGTATCAATAAGCTCATTCAACCAGTTAATTAACCAAAACACTAGCATTAGCTAGTTTAACCACCCAACTCTCTAATTATATCAAAATAAGCTAAAATTGCTCAATGAGCTAATTTGCTAAACACCTCATAATTAGTGATGGTCATGGGGCAGGTCTGGAGCGGGTCCAACCATATCCGGACCCGAACCCTTTTAATTTTTTGAGATTAAGACTCGGATCCGAACCCAAATCCACTAATTATTTTTTAGATCCAATTCCGACCCAAATTCGAAAAGAGGCGGATCCAGAGCGGGTTGAATCCCGAACCCGTGACCATCCCTACTCATAAATAATAATAATCCAACAAATGACAAGAGTCAAGAGTAGGGATGGTCATGGGGCGGGTCTGGAGCGGGTCCAATCAGACCCGGACCCGGACCCTTTTAATTTTTTGAGATCCAGACCCGGATCCGGACCCTAAGGGTCCAAAATTTTCAAACCCGGACCCGGACCCTCCGAATCTGATGGGTCTAGGGTCCTTAATGGGTCCTTAGTGGGTCTAAAATAAGTCTCTCTGATTTGTCAAATTTGAAACATTAGTAAGTCATTGTATTTTTCGTATATTTGTAAGAGAGTTAGTATCGTATTTTACAAATATTTAGTACTAATTTAACATCTAAACTCACATAACGTCACCAATATATGCTTAAATTGTATTATAAACACTAGTTCGAGTCCATATAATAAGGATAATTGGGTTAACACTTATCAAGTAGCATATATATTGTTTATATATATTATGATATTATGATTATATGAAAAGAAAATAAGTGTTGATGGCATAATTCATGCGTAGAAGACAAATAAAAATGGACAATTTAATATTTATAAGGGTCCAAGGGGCGGGTCCAGGGTCTGGATATTGGACCCGGACACGAACCCGCCAAATAATTTTTAGATCCAGATCCGACCCGGATCCAATGAGTCTCAAAAAATAAGACCCAGACCCTTAAAAAAGGAGCGGGTCTGGGGCGGGTCCAACAGGGTCCTGGACCCGTGACCATCCCTAGTCAAGACTCAAGAGTGTATGCATTTGTATAGGAAAAAATAACTAATTGAATAAAATCAATCAACCCATTCAACTCAAAAAAATAAAAATAATTTTAAAAAAAGTCAATTTAAAAATAGTTATAATAAGATGAGGAAATATGTCGACATGATCGTGCTCATTCTCCCTCCCAAAAGTCCTACTCTGTTAATTAAAACTTGAACCTTTCTAACCCAAAGAAACCTTCTTCTTTCAATTATGTCGACATTCTTAAATACCTTCATTTTCGATTCCTCTCTCTCTCTCTCTCTCTCATCTTCTTCTTCCTCCCCTCTGTAAATATAACTTCTAGAGAGAGAAACAATCCTATCTCTATCTTTCTCTTTCTATCTTTCTATCCAACAAATTATACCTGAATTACGCTAATTTTTCCCATAATTCGAGAATCCTGATTCGTCTAAAAATTTAATTAAACCCTTTATAAATCCCTTCACTTTTCTCACTCTTTTTCCCCATGTCATCCTTCTTCCAGGTTCCTTCTCTCTCTAACCCTAAATTATTCAATATTTTTTTATTTTTCTTTTTGTTTTCTGAATATATATTTAATTTTCATTTTTGGGTTTTTATTATTTTGTGTTTTTATGTTACAGGATTTCTTGTTTCCATTACTTTGCCTTAAACCTATTAGGGAGAAGTTTAATGTGTTGTCAGGTAAAATTTTACCTTTTTATTTGTTTTTTTGCTATTACAATTTCCTAATTCATTTTGTTGTCAAATCATAAGACGATACTTTCTCCACTTTCTCCATTCTGAAATAGTCGCTGATATTGTTCATTAAAGTGTAAGAAAAAATTATAGTGAGTTGAGATCTTGTTTGAATCGCCAGAACTTTATAATTTTTAGATGTACATAGTTCAATATATTAATGATCAAAATAATACATTGGGTTGCGTAAAACAGTCAAATGTAGCAAGTATAATGAATCGGAGGATTTAGCTGATACACTATAGGCAAAGCAAAGAGCATAGGGCCCTATTTACTAAATTGAAGTCTTTTGGCGTTTCGTCAACCATTAATGGTAAAACAAAGACTAAAATTTTCGAAAAAATTAAGTAAGATTTTGAACCTTGATTTCTGGGCCATAGGCGATCAGACACCTTACACGAGTCTAAAACCACCCATGCTATCCAATCTTAACATAAATGGATGACATTAGACAATATTCTTATAAAAAAAAGTTGAGGCAAGAATGAAAATTTTATTAGATTTTCGCAATTACCTAGATTTGATTCTCTGGCTGCATTCTTTTTATTAGTCCTACTAACTAAAAGGGGTAACTATCTATAAATATCCATATTTTGTGTCTCATCTACCAAACGTGAAGCTCAGAAATTTGGGCCCATTTTCTGTACATTCAGCTACAAGTAGCACTCCTCGACAAATGAAACTCCCCATAACAAAATAATTGAATTTTCCCCATAATTTTCTTCAATAAAAGAACTAAAAGACTCTGCTTTTCTGACTTAGATTGATTAGGTAGTGAATTTTAACTTGTGGGTATTCTTATTTCCTTGTGATTTAGGTACCCTTTTGAGGGATTTCCAAGAATCAATGTCAAATTCCAATTGTAAATTGGCTGATTCCAACTTATGTAGAGATGATGCAGCTGCTTTGACTCTTAAACTTATTGCAATTGGTTCAATTCTTGTGGCTGGTGCAACTGGAATTGCAATTCCATTGCTGGGTCGTAGGAAGAGTTTTCTTGCTACTGATGGGAATCTTTTTATAGCAGCAAAAGCATTTGCTGCTGGTGTTATTCTTGCAACCGGGTTTGTGCATATGTTGCCGGATGCTGGCAAAAACTTGACGAACTCTTGCCTACCGAGTCATCCTTGGTCGGAGTTTCCATTTTCGGGTTTTATTGCTATGATGGCTGCTTTGGTGACATTGTTGGTGGATTTTGTGGGGACACAAGTTTATGAGAGGAAGGCTGAGAGAATGAAGAGGAAAAGGGATGGTTTGGTTGATGAGTTTGGGCTTGATGGATCGCTTGATTCTGTTTCGGCTGCCGGAGTTTTGCCGGCAGATAGGACTGTGGTTAGTGTTGGAGGGGAGAGTATTTTGGGTATTCGTGTACATGAGCATGGTCATGGTGTGGATGATGTTGATGGGCATATTGTTGATGTGTATGAAGATGATGGACATGGACATGGACACTCTCATAGCTTTGGTGGTGGTGAAAGTAGTGTGAGACATGCTGTTGTTTCTCAGGTAATTTTAGTACTTTTATTCTTAATTATGTATTTTCTTCGTAATTTTTCATTACTAACTGATATCGCCTTTCCAACTTGTAATGATGGATGGTAGTGAAATGAATAATTAGAGCTGGATAAGCATGATCATCATTCATCATCATGTAGATTTCGTAACTTGTATCTAATGTTCATTATTAGTATCACTATTTAATACCTAACCAAACGTGCCATTTATTTGGGTCATCGGGTTGATTTCGGGTTAGTAGTTTTGGTCGGTTGAAATCGGGTTTTGTGTCCATGTTGTTTTTTATATAATTATAAATCATTTTTGACGCCGGGCCAAATCGGATCCGGCTACAAGGTCGAGTATATTTCGAGTCATCAAGTCTGTTTTGAACACCTCTGGTCTTTGGCTATTGCATCATACTTGAACTTAATAATTTTACTATTGTTTTTGGTAAGGCCTTTTTTTTTTGGCTCTTGTATATTATATGATGTCACAAGGTGATCATGGTGGGTTTGATTTGTTGGAGATTCGTTTTAGTAATATTTTAAGAGAGTAATTCATTTTATGTTGAAATATTCAGTGGTTGATATAGAGTAAGGAAATGGGACACTTTCTTACCATTACCAATCTAGTATTATAATTAGGCCTTGGCCCCCTTTCACCTAATAAAAAAATGGCTTTACTACTACTTTTCTACAAGACGTTGCTTTAGCTTATGTAACTACAAATGAAAATTATGAATTATGTAAGCTAATCTACCTTATATGGCAAGGAATCTAGCGAATACAAGTGAAATATTCTTTGGGATGAATAGAGTGAGTAGATTATTTTAGACCTGTCAAAACGATCGATTTTGGATTGAAACATTTTCCGTCTTATGGGTTTCAACTTTTATGTTGGGTTAGATTTGAATAGTGTTGGGTTTGAGTCGACCCAACAATCAAGAGTTTTAAAAAGAGCCATTATGGAAGATTGGTAGGATTTGACTTAGTTTTAAGGTATTTTCAAGTCAAATTTCTTTTTTGGGTAAAATTAGACCACTTTCCTCTAGTCCTCCCTTAAAAGGAGTATGGGTTTGGCCGTATGGATTGTTTGTCACCTTACCTCACCAAAATCTTGCCTTTGAGCGGGATATTGGGTATGATGACGATGATGATCAAGTCAAATCATTTTCAATTGTCTAACTTTTGGGGTTATGACCTTCCAACAGTCAATCAGGTTCAGATCAATTTCAAGTCGGGAATTTAACATCTAGTTCCAATAGTGAGGTTTGTCTTCATTCTAGATGATGGTAATCCCTCTACTTAATTATAAGAGTTCTTATAAAAACTACTTTTATATTTGTTTTGGAAGGTCAACTAAAACTTGTAATAGATAGTTAAACTTAAAATATTTTGATTTTGTAAAAGTGTTTGTCCGTACAAGCTATTTCAAGCAAATAGATTGTTTATGACTTCAATCAACTAATCTAAATGTCCAAGCATATACTATATGTTCTTTTTTTCAACTTAAAAAGATGCTAATGCTTTAAGATAAGATTTTTTTTGCTATAGTGAACATAGTCCAACGATTATATAAACGGATGAGCTTTTCCCATATGAGCATATGGTTCTTTGAAATAGTTAGAGTAGGAAATGATAGAGATAATTCAATTGAACTATTGGTGCTCCATTATTCAGTTTTAGAATCTTGGACCCTTTTTTATGGGTTTAGAATAAAAAAGAGAAAGAATATAACTTCTTATAGAAATGTTCCTCAACCATTGTAGTGATGAATGGTGTTAATGGGTAGAGTTGACGATGCTAAACTTTAGTATCGAATGCGATTCAAGAATCAACGATTTAAACTCTTGTGATGTCGACTAATGACAAAAGGACTCCGGTGATGTTGTATTCGAGCTTTATTCTTCATGGAGAGTAACTAAAGAACAAAAGATATTCCATGATTGGAAAAAAGTTTCAATTGTGATGAATGAAGGAATTCCTTGGTTGATAGTTGATATGCTTAACTTTTGAAAAGAATAGTAAACTTTTAATAAGCATCGTTACATGAATAACGTGATTGTTGTGGTCTTGTTCTCACTTGTTTATTCGAACTTGATCCTGTAGAGAGGTTAGCAACTCGATGTTAGGCAAAGGTTTTTGGGGTGTTCGACAAACAACTAATAGCTGATTACAGTAGCTGATTTGATTAGTTGATTATATTAACTAGTCAAACCAGTTGATTATATTAACTAGTGTGGTCAGCTGATTTTGAATTGCTAGTTTACCGAAGATTGGCATTGGCTGGTTTAACCGCTCAACTCTATTTGCATCATAATAAACTGCCTAGAAAATTGATCATTTCTTTCTTATCTTTTGATTTTGATTATGCAGGTTTTGGAGCTTGGCATAGTTTCACATTCTGTCCTTATTGGGTTATCTTTAGGAGTATCACATAGCCCGTGTACGATCAGACCATTGGTTGCCGCGCTATCCTTCCACCAATTCTTCGAGGGTTTTGCCCTTGGAGGATGCATAGCGCAAGCCCAATTTAAGGAAAAATCGACAATCATCATGGCATGTTTCTTCGCCTTAACAACCCCTGGGGGCATCGCTGCAGGTATTGGCCTTGCCTCCTTTTACAACCCAGCCAGCCCACGAGCTCTCGTAGTCGAGGGGATTCTCGACTCTATTTCTGCCGGGATCCTTGTCTATATGTCCTTGGTGGACCTAATAGCAGCTGATTTCATGAGCAAGAAAATGAGATCCAACATGAGGCTCCAAATCGTGTCGTACTTTGCTCTTTTTATGGGGGCCGCTTTAATGTCATCGCTTGCTGTTTGGTCATGATGAAACCGTAAAAAGCTGATCGAATTGCGCACAGTTTAGTGATTGTGTTTTGTCTTGAACTACCGCCCGCAAATTTAGACCGGGAATTTTTTGGAATCTAATTCTCAACCTTTTGTGCTTTCAAGTAGTAGGACGACGATAAAGAATCTGCATATCTTGCTTGGAGGGAAGCGGGGTTTACAGAGGGGAGGAAATGTGTGATTTTTATTGCGTGTGATTTGTATAGATCTTCGTGGTTGTGTATACTGTTTAGTAACCGATGTTGTTATTCAGTATCGTGACAATAAGCTTGAAGATGAAGCGGTTTTGATACTTGCACTAACGAAAGAAAAGATCGTAAAAAAGAAAGAAAAATCTATAGTATACGATACTATTTGTATCTATGTACATATGATCTTGAGCATTGTCACTCAATCCTTACATTGTTAATTTTCTAGTAATGAAAACTTTTCATTTTGACTCGAGTTTTTAGCTCAATGGCTCATAATTATCATAATATTGCGACTTTTATTTCGAGTTTTTGTCGTAAAATAATTGTTAGTTGTAATTATTCAAAGAATTTGTCTAAGAATTAAATTTTGGAGTAATGTAATAACTTTTTTTGAAAGCAAAAAATCCCGAGATTAAATAATTACTACATCATAAACTAATATTTTTTTCCTAATGACGAACTAGTACAGTATTAATTGAACATGTTGGCCATTTCCTCCACTCTTAGGACATCTTTGAAGTAAAGAATATTTAGTTTTTCCCTCTATTTTTAATATATTCGGCCAGCTAATTTATGATTACATAGGGGCAAGCAAAAGCTGATCTGACATGTTAATTCGATCTGAATTCAATTTGAAATAAGTGGGCTTGCGTTGAGACTTTTGACCCAATTAATTAAACAGTAAGGTCCGACCTGATTTGTATATTAAATGGGTTACGTTCAGTTCAAAATTTTAAACCAAAAACAAACCGGTATAACCCATTCAATTAAACGATTTAATTCTGAGTTAAATGAATAATTATAACTTAAAATTAAACTTAGTTCATTTAATATTTTCTTATTTTTCATAGTAAGTACAAAATAAACAACCTAAAAAAATTTAAAATTATTGCCTAAGAAATTAGATGTAGTCGATGTTAAAGTTGCTTAAGTGGGTCGAAATTCGGTCGACCTAATCTGTTGTAGGTGAGGATCGGAGTTGTGATTTTCAACCCAATGGATTGGGTTTGAGTCAAGGGGTTTCTGACCAGTTTATGTATAATCTAAACCCGAACGCAGGGCCGGTCCATAGTTTTTAAGGGCCCAGGGCAAAAGATGAATTTTAGGCCCCCTAAATATATACTTTCCGTCTTTTTTTATACTTCTGCTTTTATAATCATACGAGTCAATGACTGACTAATAATATTTTAAAATCTATTATGAATCATGATATATTAATAATTAATAAAGTTGAATTTATATTTATTTTCAAAAAAGTGTGTTTTAATACACGTAATTTAAGAAATTTAATATTAATTATAATATTAATTATGATGGATATCGGTCCTGATAAAAACCAAAGAAAATACTATATAGACAAAATTCATGTTATAATGATTTCAATCAAAGCTTTAGAAGTATCATTGACTAGAAAATAAATCTTGAAAAGTGATTTTTTAATTAATACGGGCATCGATGCAGTAGTATTCATTAGAATAGTAGCCGACAAGCAAATTGTAGTATTAAATAGCTTTTAAGACATTATAGATAAAATAATTGGAGTAGCATAGCGGTTAACTATTCACTTCATTTGCAAATTAGTCCACGGTTCGAAGCTTGCTAATAGCACTTTTTAACATTTCATATTTTTTTTAGTGGGCCCTGGGCATGGGCCCAGCTCGCCCTGCCTAAGGGCCGGCCCTGCCCGAACGCGATCCAACCTGATCTGTTTGACAAGCCTATATTACATAACTACATTGGTAAGAACAGAAGAAACCTGCACGGAGGGTTCTTGCCTCTTGATTGATGTTAAACACAAACTTCAAGAACTTAGCATATTCTCATTGATTCATGCGCAATTTTTTATGAACTTCAAGAACTTGAAAATGTATTGATGAACATTTTTGAGGTTCTATGCTTTTGGGTAAGTATAATGTCCTCTTATTAGGTAGCTTACATGTTTGAGCTTTTGTAGTCTTTGAAGCCATACAATTTAACTTGAAGACTTTTCTCGAGCTTCATTAGAACATAATTTGTTTTTAGTGGGATATATTTAGCGATATTTAATTTAAATGTCGCTATTTTAAATTTCTTATAGTGTATATAGAGGATTTAGTGACATTTATTAGATTTTTTAGCAGCATATTAAAAAGTCACACTAAAGCTTTTAGCGACATAGAATCTAGTGACATTTCTCACAAATGCCACTATAGACTATAGTGACAATTACATATGTCATAAAGAGTAAAGACCAAATTAAGTGTCGCTAAATTACTTTATGTTGGAACTTAAAATAAAAACCAATAATTATTACTTTAGAAATATGAATCAGTGTGATTTTTTTAATGCCACTAAATTCAATGTCGCAAAAAGGTAAATTTGTTGTGGTGCTTCTAGCTGATCTTGGGTGTATCAACATTGTGTAGTCACTAGCATAGTAGTTGTAATTGTGGTAACGGATCGGCCGTGCGGTAAGAGGATTGATGCGGTTATCGTAACGTCTAAATATCGGTTGAATTATAAAATATCTCTTGATACAGTATTTTTAACCCTTTACATCGCGGGAAATATCAGTTCATTTATTTTGAAAAGTTTTATAACGCGGAGGATGTAATGCGATGCAACTTTGTTTTTACACTAAGGTTAGTAGTCACTTGATGATTTGGATTGTGTGGATACTTGAGACCTTTTGAATGAGAGGCCCTATGCTTACAAAAGCTTTACTATAGAATTTACGCAAATTTTTGTATATATGAAACCGTTTCACCGTGAGATATGCTTTATACTTGGGTTAAATCCTAATAATAAGAATTATTAATTTATAAGCTTTTTATTTTGAGATTGTTTCACCATAAAACAGTCTCATACTAGACGAACTGAATTCAGATAAGGTTTTTTACAAATATGGAGCACACACTATGATAGTGCTAGTAATGAGCATGGGTCAGAAGTCGAAATGTGCAGGCTTGCTAATCATGTTACACTGCTTATATTCCATATGAAATAAGTATATTATAACTTATATAATTTATAATTAAGCCCTTTGTCTTCATATTATAATCTTTTTTATGTCCTTTACTTATGTATACTTAGCCTCTTCGTTACACTAGTAGGTACAAGGTTATGCTTCTTGTCGCATTTGTATATGTTTTTAAATCTACCGAGCCAATATCAGCCACATTTCTAAGGAAAAAAAATGACAATTTAAACGAATTTAAGGAGTATTTTATATGCTCGGTCGATATTTAGGGGGTTATGATAAGGTCTCCAACCTAGTTCATTCTTCTATTTGGTTTTTTTATGTATACCTTTGTGAACATTTGTTTGTTGACTTCATGTTAAACTTATTGTTACACCACTATGAAGATATACCTGTTGAATATGACTGTAGTTTAGTTTGGGAAACAACAAAGTGGCAATTGAGTGTAGCATAAAGGAAGTGATGTTTGGTCCGATAGCTAAAGTCGATTCGGCTTTGATCTGGATGTGAATTAATGTTAAGTCGATATTTGATGGATTCTCAAAAAAAATTTTGTCGAGAACAAAAGTTGAGTTGCTTCTACCGGTCAGGATAAAGCCCATTCTGGTTAAGAGTCTGATAAGTTTATAAGGTGTTTTTTTTCGTAATTTTGTTTAAGATCTTGTAAGTTTTAGGTACGAATCTATAAATATTTGATATGTATATATATTTAGAATGTTTAATCCTTATATAGTCTATTTCTTTATCCTATAAAATATTTAGAATGTTTAATCCTATATAGTCTATTTCTTTATCCAATAAAATATTTAAAATGTTTAATCCTTATATAGTCTATATTTAGAATGTTTAAGATCTAGTAAGTTTTGGATACGAATCTTGTAAGTTGTGTCATTTTCTAATACAATTAGAAATCTAATACCCAATGAGATGGCTAAATTAGCGATAAAATATTAATAAGGTAACAATTATTATGTGTTATCTCAATTAGAATATTGATCGCTTTCTTCAAGCAGGGTTTTGAGTTTGATTTTCACCAAATTTTTTTATTCTCTTAATCATAGTCAAGTCATCAACCCATTATCCCACTTGAAAAAAAAGTCTGATTAAAAAAAAGAGACGAACAAGCCATACCCATACCTTTTGAAAAGAGATGATAAAGCAAAATGTGATCCATTTTACCTCCAAATATGGAGAGTCATGAACAAAAAGATATATGAGTGACATCTTGTCATTAGGAGTAAGCTTCACTAGACTAGGGGTTAGTCACTAGACTATAAAACTAACATAAATACAAGAGCAAAAAAGTTAATAAAATAAAAATAAGAACAACAAGACATAAAAAGCTAAGTGAAAAGCATCTATTAATATTTAGGATACAGATTTGGTATTTCCAACTGCAGTTATCCTCTGTCAGATCTTTAAAAAGCTGTAAGACATGCAAGTTAATTTTAATTTATTCCTCTCACGTTCTTCTAAGTTTTCATCGACTATCTTACCCTGAACAATTATAGTCTCCACCTTTCTCATTGTAGCATTGACGATCTTTCTTTAAACATCCCAAACAATCTCGATTTATTTTTACACATATTTGTAGATAGGGGAAAGCTCTAGCCTCTCTTTAAACTTCTGATTTCTAATTCTATCTATCGTTAATTATGTGAGCGCACATTCACCTCAGCATTCACATTTCTATTGCTTCCATCTTTTGTTTGTAAAACTTCTTAACTGGCCATCTTTTCATCACATATAACAATATAGGTCTAATAGCAACTCGACTGAATTTTCCTTTAAGCCTCATTGAAATTTTTTTTATCATACAACAATCTGGTGGACTCTTCCACCCTGCTTGTATTAGATGAGTTATATCTTTGTGAATTTTCCTATTACTTCGGATAATCGACCCTAAATCCTTTAACTTGGTAATACAAGCCACAACTTCTCCTTTAATGGTCAACTAGGGGTCCCATACTTGCTCTGTCTCATTGAAATTAAATCATAAATATTTAATTTATGTGCGACTTATACATAACCTTTTATATTTCAAAACTATCATCCACTCCTCTAATTTTGCATTATCTATTGGTGGAAACTCAAAATAACCAATATTTATTGGTGGAAAAGACAATAATGAAGTGCCATTAGAAATGAATGGCATATATTCTAATAGTTATTTTGCAAAAAGTATAAATAATATCTATATTTTGCATTGTAATAAATTCAAGCACAAAAATCTAAAGAAGAAAATAACTCCGAGAAAAGAGGGGTTGTGTTTTTGTTATTGTAGTTTGGTATAAATAGTCATTTTGTTTATGTAGTTGATTTCTCCTTCAAATTTGATTCAATAAAAAATTTGCATTATTTTCTTAACATTATCCTCCTTGCTGGTTTTCGCCTCCAGCACAATAACATCAGAGAAAAGCTAAGCACGCATCATGACATTGTTTCTTAGATATATTTTAAAAGCTCGTCTATAATGAAGGCAAAAATGAACGAACTTAGAGTAAAACCCTACTGTGGGCAATAAATAACAAGAATTTATAATTTACGTCAAATGAATTTTATTGAAAGTCGTTTGCTATCTACAATTAAATATTTGCATTCTAGTCATTTTTAATAAATAAATAACATAAGGCTTCGATTTTCAATTGAATAATAATGGTTGAAGTTTCATGATTGTGGTGTGTTTGACTTTTAAAACCAACTATTATAAAATTATCAATAAGTATGGTATAAAAGAACACCAAAAATAAAAAATTGAAATATTTATGAGAACAAATTAAAATGTCTTAATTCATAATATAAATATTGTTTAGTATCAACATTTTTCTTAATTCTAATAATGGAACTTAGATGACTTTATTTGGATAAACATCTTTCAACCATTTGAGACAAATTTCTTTGCCAAAATTGTATTAAAATTAAACTTCGGAAGATTTATGAGGCATACTAAGTTCCATTATACTACCTCCAATTCTTTTTAAATGACCACTTTTTTTGGGTAAATTCAACCTATTTGTTCACATTTTTTTTTTGGCATAGATTTTTACTTAAATACCTTGTGTTCACACAAGTAAAGACTATAATACCCCCACTTACATTATTTAAAATATCCCAACTGTCACCTTTATAATTATTATAATCACTTAAAATACCCCAACTACCACATTTACAATTATGATAATCACTTAAAATACCCCAACTACTACGGACCAGGACCAGGACCCTGACCATAGTCTATGAGCGGGATACATTGAGTGTGATGATGATAATAATGATCATACATAAGATTTTCCATCACCAACATAAATTAAATTTTCGATTGAGCTGGTTTTTCCCTTGCGTGTAGAGGTGTTCAAAATAGACCCGATGACCTGATAAACAGAACTCGATTTGACCCGACTTAAAAATGGATCTACAATTATGTAAAACCAATGTGAACACAAAACTCGATTTTGAACCGACCCGAAACACCTAACTCGAAATCAACCCGATAACTCAAATAAACACCTCTACTTGCGTGACATGCATGTCTCATTTTATTAGCCTTTTCATCACTTATTGGAAAAAGAAAAAGAGAAAAAGGGATAAAAATGTATATTTGATATTTGTACATATAACATACATTTTAAAAATAGGACCACTAGGGTTTAAAGATGGGAGCACCACAACACAGCAGGTGATCATGATTTATATACTCCTAATTCCTAAATTGGTATTGTATTTGTATATTTGTATTTGTATTTTCTACACTAAATGAACGGTTTGGAGTATGCCAACCCAACCCTCTTTGGGATAATTAACAAAAATAAAAAATAAAAAAAATCCCATGTTTAATACGCCAAAAAATGATCACAATCTAGCAAATATATTAGAGATCTCTTCAATCTCAACTTGCTTCTATTGATAATGAATAGGAATATACATTGAAAATGATCATATTTATTTTACTTTGTTTCTAGATCTCATACCACTTTGAAGGTACTCCATTTGAATACCATTTATGTCTATTCACATAAATTAATTAATATATAATATGAAAATATGAATTAATTTAGTTACTTGTAGCTTTAGAATCACGTCTTGTTTTTGTTTGAATAAGTACTGCCTTTTTGAGATAAGATCTTGGGATAGAACTTCACCTATCTCTCTCATTACCTCAGTGAACCCTATAAACAAAAACAAAACTTAAAGAAGTTATTATCATTATCACTGTACCCAGTGTATGCTGTCTATAGGAAACTATGATTAAGGTATTATGAGAGGGAAGAAAGGTAGTAACCTATACCCATAAAGGAGGATGCGACCGAGTTCCTCAGCTCAAGAAAGATTTTCAAAGAGAAAGGTTTCTGAAACAATAAGGACTAAGTGAAGCTGAATCCACAAGCTTGCATCTTACCTCACAGGCTTGACCACTTTCAACAAGGAAAGGAGCAAAAAAAAAAAAAGAGAAAATAAGTTTGTAGGAATTGAATAAAGTTGTTGTCAAAAATGCATAAGATTTGGCTACCACTTTTTTCGTTGTAGGAATTGCGACGATATTGCTTTTGCAAAAACAAAAGTTGTTGTAAAAAACAGCAACTTCTGCAACTACTTAAGTTGTTGCTAAAACCTTTAATTACGACCGTACTTGTAACAATTAAAGTCGTTGCAAAGAACATTTGTAGCAACGTATTGTGGTTTTTACAACAAATTTTTTTGTTGCTAAAATTGGTTTTTTGTTGTTGCAAAAAACGATTTTTTTTGTAGTAGTTGTACTGATGCTAATAGAAAAACCTTATATGCTCATTTTTTTAGACTTTTATGGAGTGTTTTTTTACTTGAATCACATATATTAAAAGCATATGCTAATAATTTATGCTTCAATTTAAACAAGAGAAAAAAAAGGAACTTTATTGTTTTTTTTTCATGCATAACTTTAAAATTACATTGTTATGGTCATTACTAACAATTATCTCAATTACACATATTTCCAAACTTTTGGTATAATATTGTACTTTCGTTATAAAACATACGTAACTACAGCAAAGTTTATACCAATGAAGCTAAGTGACTTTTGACCAATTCATATGACTTTTGGCCGGTCTTATTTAGTTGACTATTAATAATCACCTTTGATATTTGTTGACCATTATTAATCACCTTTGACTTTCCTAATTACCATTGATATCCTTGTGTTTTAGCATTTTAACGACAATTTTACGTACTATAACGTTATTTTTTCAAAAAAAGAACATCGCAAATATTCTTTCGTGTAGCTCTTTCAAAAATTCGGTCGAAATAAGTACTTATTTGCCAACTCTTCGGCACGTAGACCAAAAAATATTTAATGTCGTTTTTACCCATCATAATAATATTTTTTTGAAAAAACGGACATCACAATTACAATTGTGAACTGTGGAGTAACGTTTTTGGAAATCTGGTCAAAATAAGTATTTATTCGTCTATTTTTCGGCACGTAGGCCGAAAAAAATATTTAACGTCGTTTTTACCCATTACAATGATATTTTTTGAAAAAACAAACGTCGTGGATTTCCTTGCGGAAGAAGTCTTTCCTAAATCTGGTCAAGACAATACTTTATTCACCCATTTTTTGGAACGTAGACTGAAAAAGATATTTAACGTCATATCCATTCATCATAGCAATATTTTTGAAAAAACAAACGTCGCGATTCCCTTTATGGGGTTGCTCATCTTGCTCGTTGGAGCAACCCTCCTAAGCTCCTCTTCTTGACTTTGATGGCACATAATTAAGGTCCCTTACATTCCCTTCTTGATCCTCGTGAATGCAACCTAATACTTGCTCCATCAAATATCCAATACTCAAATGCATCATAAAATGGATGATTTTAATTTGCTCTTGAGTCCAGGGCCGGCTCTAAGGGTGGGCATAAGGGGCCATCGTCTATGGCCCCATGTCAAAAAAGCAAAATTATTGATTGTTGAAAGTCCATATAGGTTGTTATAAATTAAAAAGAAAAGGAATTTAAAGTGCTATTTCGCCCAGAGTCCCAAAATATCTAGGACCGACCCTAGTGAAGAGGAACAAGCAATTAGAGTAAAGCCAAAAAAAAGAAAATGGGGCTAGTTCATATTAATGAAATTTGGCGTATATTTATTTCATGTGATACATGTTTGTTTGTTACAACATGCTATGTTTATTACCAATAATTAGTAATTGTAATATCTTTATATGCATTATCCCTATATTCACAAATTATCTGTTTTAACTCATATAGTTGATATGATCAATTTATTTTGAACACGTTTTTGGGAGTATTTTGTTTTAAAACAACTTGATTATAACAATAGGTTGTTACAACAAGCTAATTTATCAAACACTAAGATTAGAAGATTTGATCACTTAACCATCTATTTGCATTAAAATAAACTAAACACCATATACTTAGATGTAAGTACGAGACTCTTTTTTTTTAAAAAAAAAAACTAATTTTCACTACCAAAGTTTTAGGATTTTTAATTTATTTAATTTTAGATATGAAACTTTTTGATAACATTATCCCTATATTCACAAATAATTTTTAATTATTTTTAATTAATTTTTATATGATACTTTGATTTTTTTTTTTTTTTTTTTGCTTATGATCAATAATGACACCAAGTTGGAGGGGCCAAGGAAGCAGTTTGACTATCCTTACAAATAAATGCAACTAAGTGTTCTTGGGCCGCACCGGTGGAAGAGCCGCATAGAATTTTTTGGATCATTTCGTCCTACTCAAAATTCAAAATTGAATTTTTTTTAATATTATACAAATTACACAAATTGTACTTGAGACCGTCTTTTGTAAAGACGGCTCTCAAAAGCCCAATCCAATTCTAAATATATATTGTTACACTCTAAATGTAGATTTGGGCTGGACTTTTGAGAGTCGTCTTTACAAAAGACGGTCTTTCAAGAGAGCACCTGTACAATTTAACAATTTTGCTGTAAAATCATACATTTTATTAAAACAATAAAAGAATATGACACATGTTACTTTATACATTATGTTTTCAAACCTAAATTATAAGTAATTAAATATGAAAACATTGAGTTTTAATTAAACTTTATTTCTTAATGAACAATAATAGTAAAAAAAAAAAGTCAATTCTATAACCTTTAATTTTTTTTAAATACACTTGTTTTAAAAAAAATTGTTTTTTATGTAACTTTGATGTTAGTAAATTAAATGAGTAAACTATTAATTATACTCCATCCGTTTCTTTTTGTTTGTCCACTTTAAGCTTGTCCACTTTGAGAGAGAGAAATTTAAATTAGATTTTTTAAGTATGATAAAATATATTCATGTGAGATCTTGTTAGATTCGTCTTGATGTAAAGTTTTTAATATGTAAGTTTAACAATTTTTTATGATGCGTACTTAGCGATATTAAGGCTTAAAATTTGCTAAAAAATACGTGCAAAAGGTAAAGTGGACAAATAAAAAGGAACGGATGGGATACCTTATTTATGATACAAAAATCATTAAAATATAAAATAGTTGTTAACTATAAATAACCTTATAGTTAAAAACTCTTAAATCATGTAACGACAAAAACTTCGTCAACTTAATTATTCAGCTAATTTCAATATTCATAAAATAATAACTAAAATCATATCTAGAATAATCTTACAATAATAAATTGATAAAAAAATTATAGAAGTATATATTTTGAGCATGTAAGTGTTTGTGTATGAGTATACTGTATATTCATTTCATAGAAGGAAGATTGATCTATATAATATTTGCACAATAATTTAGCCTCTGTTTAGTAAACCTTAAATTTAATATATATTCAAATTGATCGGTTTATCTAGAAAAGAAAAATTGTCAATTGTAAAAATTATTTTTATCAGTAAAAATTATTTTAACAGTGAAATAGAATCATTTTAGTAATAGTCATTTTAGTTAGTAAAATATAGTTATGATCAATATAATTGTTAGTTTTGAAAAATAAATAATTATATTCAATAAATTTTTTTATATAACTTAATAAACTAACATATTCATGCATTACACAGGATGTATACTAATAACAAATAATAGTCTCACAATCATCAGATAATTTAATAACTTTTTTTCGTCGTAATAAGTTTTTGCAACTTTTTATTTTAGGATATGATCCTATCCTTTTACTCTCTTATATTTAAATATCTCAATATATTACACAATTCTCTAGTTTCCAAGACAAAATCAAACGAGTCAAAATTTTCCGTATCATGTACTCCCTCCGTTCTTTTTTGATTGTCCACATTACTATAACGGGTAGTTTCATATGTTTGTCCCATTTCCTAAAATGGAAAGTTTTGATACCCTCTTTTCACCCCCTCTCTCTTCTAATATCTCATTTATAATAATTAATTTATATTTTATCTCTCATAATACCAATACAATCATTAATTCACACCACTATTATAATAAAATATTCCTCTCTCTCTTCTAATATCCCATTTATAATAATTAATTTATATTTTGTCTCTCATAATACCAATACAATCCATCAATTCACACCACTATTATAATAAAATAATATCCACAATCAACAAAGATTCCCACTATCTTAATATGTGTGAAATATTCAAATAAGACACACATATAAGAACGGAGGGAGTATTGTCCTAAGAAGTTGAACGGTTGTATAGTTGATTATAAAGTAGAAATTCTCTCACTTATATCTAAATTTCCTTATAATTAACTCAAATTTTCAGTTTCTGTATCAAAAGCAAATGATGCTCAATCTGTCATATTATGTATAGGGGTTGATGATGGTAGTTGATTAGAATGTAAAAATTCTTTCACTTATATCTAAATACATCAATATTACTTTACTCAAATCATTAGTTTCAGTGTCAAAAGCAAATGGCGCAAAATTTTTCATACCGTGTATAGTCCTAAAGAGTTGATGATGGAATAGTTAATTAGAATGTAAAAATTCTCACTTATATATCTAAATACATCAGCATTTTATTTAACTCTTTAAGTCAAAAGCAAATGAGTCAAAAATTATCGTATCGTATATCGTCCAGAGGTTGTCATGAAATAGTCAATTAGAGAGTAGAAATGTAGCATACCGAATCCGGTGGATCTCATAAAATAAGACCCAGACCCTTAAAAAAGAGGCAGATCTGGAGCGAGAGTCTAACAAACAGGGGAGATTCTGAGCATGTTCAGTATGTTCTACCGC
Organism: Amaranthus palmeri; assembly: GCA_019776075.1. Taxonomy (NCBI): domain Eukaryota; kingdom Viridiplantae; phylum Streptophyta; class Magnoliopsida; order Caryophyllales; family Amaranthaceae; genus Amaranthus; species Amaranthus palmeri. Next base: position 898,281 of record JAAKBH010000021.1, read on the forward strand.
ACAGGGCCCCAAAAAATTTGGGGGCCTCAATATTAACTTACGTAATACGGAGTATTATATATTTAGTGTCTAAAGATACACAATTGATAAAAACATATTATAATTTTCAAAATTACACAAGGCCTTTAAAATTTTTTTTAACTTTTGCTCCGTCCCTGCTAACAGAGTCCTAAACCCGTGACGATCCCTAAGCATAACCAAGGAAATATGGTTTAGTGAGATAAGGGTAGCACATGTATATCTACTTTAAGAATTGAGGACAAGATAAGCCATGAACCTTAGCATATTGTCCTTTATTAACATTTTGTTTCCTTAATGATTGAACTCATAAGTGTCCACGTTGACATTTTATAACAAATTATACGAATCACTAATATTTAAATATTAAATATTAATAAATAAATATGGCTCCCAACAAAAGGACATTTTGTCTTCACATATTCAAATCATATTTAGAAGTCATTTTAGGAGACCAAGTTTATTAGTTTGAATTGATTGTCCTATAACCTATAACCTATTTTATTTCAAGCCACTAATTTCCTCTTTTACTTATCCAAGCCAAAATTCGTCTTTTTAAGTGTAGATAAGTCTTTTAATTAATTAAATACCACTAATCTTAAGGTGTTATCAACTGATCAATTTCGGATCAAGTGTTTCGAGTCAGTTTAAAATTGATTTTGTGGCCGACGACACATTAATTATTTTTATATAATTTTCAATTCAGTTTGAAGTCGGGTTGAAGTCGAGCTCAGTTACAAGGTGTGGATGTCTGATTACCACTAATCCTTTGTATGGAAGAAACTATTTGCAAAAATTATTTATGAAATAACTATAAATGAATTGATTTTAGTATTGTAATTCCACTGGTCATAATTAAATTTAGAATGTTTTATTTATTAAGATTGACTACAATAATAACATAAAAATGACGACTTCAATGAAGTATAAGTAGAGGTGTACCTTTGGGTTCAGGCGTGTTTGAACATGATAATTTGAGATGGATTAGTGTCAGTTTTTGTTTGTATATAAATATCTTGACTATTTAATTTGATTTTTTATGCAAGTAATTTAGATTAATTTTAATCATATTTAATTTTGATTAATGTGTAAATTTCGAACGACTTTTCAATAAGGATATCTTATATACAACCCATAATCTTACATACAACTTAAGGGCTGTATATATCATTCGCGTTATTAATTTAGCTATAATCCTATAGTTGTTTGTATAAGGAGTAATATTCATACAGTCCAGGGTTGACTCTTGGCATATGGGTTGACTCTTGGCCTAGGCCCACGCACAAAAATTTTATTATTAAAATATATTTAATGCATGCATTTAATACTAGGCTACAACTAATGCTTTAATTATATTCTTATCAATCTATAATTACTAGAAGTACATGCTTTCACTATTGCATTTTATTGATAAATAAGGAACTTTTTATGTTTTAAATTTTTGATTTTATTTTTTAGTCTATTTTGATCTATTAAATTGAGTTAAATGTTTTTCAAATTTATTATTATTATTATTAAGGATTAGACTTTATGATAAAATTTTGTGATTCTTTTAAAGATTGAATTTTGTAAAGGGTTAAACTTACTTTTAACATAATTTTATTTTGTGAGGATTATTTGTTAGGAAAATTGACATTAATAATCCAAATTTCAACAATTTGTTAAAAATAAATTTTAACGCTTAATTATATTTTAATAATTCGTTCATTTTATGTATTTGTCCGACATACCCAATGACTAGGTATCGTGTTATTGTCGGTTTTATTTGTAAAAAGTTATTTTAAAAATTCTAAAAAATAAAAAAAATAAATAAAATATTGGTGAATTAATACTTTTTTCATTTAGATGTCTTAAAAAAAGTTCATTAAATCTTATTAATTGTCTTCCTCACTATTGTATGTTTCAAGAGCAATTTTTCGAAATTAAAATCACCAAAGCTACTTTATATATTCATTTTCAAAAAATATATATGAAAAAATGTAGATTGTAGATATGGTCTTGTAATTTTTTCTTTCCTGAATCATAAATATATATTAAATTATTTTGATCTATTTTTGAAATAAAATATAAGGAGCTAAAAATTTAATTCTCTTCCAGGTTATCAAAATCAAGCAAATATATTAAAGTATATAACATATCATAGGGTCTCAACTATCATTTTAAATTTCTGGTTGAGTTAGTTTCTTGACATAATATTAAAACCAATATATAAAAAGATCACAAGTTTAAATCTCAACCACCGCTTAAATTCAAACTCCAAACATCAATTAATTAAGTAAACTTTTGATTTAGTCCCAAAATCACTTTTACTCCCACATTTTTCCAATACACAAAAATATGTTTCTAATACATTTACCAGACTATGGGAAGATTTTCACCTAATGGTATAACAAATAATAATTCTCCTAGGGAGGTTATCATATAAATTATGAATATTATGTAAGGAATATCCTTACTATAAGTTTCTATGTTTAAAAATTGGATTTTAAAGCCGTGAAATTAAAATGATTTAAAAATTAATGTGTAAACAAAACCCGATGTTGAACCAATTTGAAACACAAGACCTGAAATTAGCCCTATTACCTAAACGAATACCTCTATTACTAATGATATAAGAAACTTGAAATGTCTAATAAGGAGATGTAGAACTCGAATGTGAACTAAGGCTACCTCCTTAAACAAAGTGTATATCCATCGTCTCAACATAAATCGAAATAATCAAAATCTTATATAGGATTAAATATAGTATTTCTTCGACTGAGACAAGACTTAAATTTTGATTTTATATGAACATTATTGTGATTATAGGTAGAAAAATAGATGCATAAATCTCTCATTAATTAGCACCATTGAAGATAAAGTAGTCCCTATCTAACATTTAGGTCAAATTTTGTTATTATTATGTCTTTTTTGCCTTCATTATTTCCCCAAAATGAAGCTAGATGATCGGATGAACCTAAACTAAGAAGCTGATGTTCTATTCTAGACTCTAGAGTAGTGTGGGTTTCTTATGCTTATTCATTCAAAATTGACTCAACTTATTCACACATCATAGCCTTAAATTACTACATAAAAAACACTTTTATTACTAGTATATATAAGAAAATTAGTCCTCCTTCATCATCATCATACCTAATGTATCCTGCTCATAGAAAACTATGATCAGGGTTTGGAGAGGAAAGAACGATGGTAACTCATACGTATAAAGGAAAGTGCGATCAAAGAGTCCCCCGCTCGAGAATGGCCTTTCAAGAGAGAGAAACCTGCAACTTACCAAAGATGAATAGAATACATACAAAATTCAAATTTTTTTTAAAAGTCTAGTGCAATTTTAAAAGTTATATATTTTTTTTCAATAATCTTGTATCTTTAAACACTAAGCATACACTATATAATTTTACATTGAGGCTTCCAATTTTTTGGAGCCTTTGAACATGCTCAAAATCTCCCTTATTGACACCCATGTTAATTAGTAGGAATATATTATCTGGGAATCATATATACGTTGATTTAGTGGTTGAAGTCTTTTCTTTTCACTATTATAACAAGGATTTGATTCTTAGCACCATTAGAAATGATTATTTTCGCTTTTCTTCTATAGAGGATTCTTAATTAGCCTTACCCAGATAAATTTGATAAGTATTTTGGATTAAATAAAAAATACCTTCTAAAATATATAAATGTAATAATATTTTAGTTTGTTCAAAGAAATTTTTTTTTTAATAATATTCTAAATAAAATTTGAAATAATAATAATATTTATAGTCTAGATCTATGCACCTGTTGTATAAATTAGAAAAAGAGATAAGCTAATTATGAATAATTGTTAGGTCCAAAAAATTTGTCATGAAGCATTTGATAGTTAGCAAAAAATGAGGTGGTATTGAAAGAGAAGGGATGTGATTTAGTTTAACGAGATAGGTAAATTGGGTTGGGGACCAAAAAATGGGTTGTCAATGTCTTTGTTGTGTGTACCATTTCAAATGCCTCTCTTCCACTTATTATGGACCAACATTTTTACCAAGTGTCTTTACAACTCTTTTTTTTGGAACTTAACTTTATCATCATTATATTCTTCTATTGACACTATATTATTAGTCTAATATCGGACCGTCTTTAACATTTTGAAGATTTTGTTTTTTTTTTTGAAATACTACAGGGTAAGTTGAGAAAATAGAAGGTATTAGATGAGAGATGATCGATATAGTTGATTTGCCTGATGAAGTGACTTTTACTTTAATTGAGATAAGATTTGATTCTTTTGTTCTTATCTTTTTTTGAATGATACTTGATTCATTGATGAAGAGTCATACGACATCTACGTCGTCAGAGATAAAAATTAGGAAGTGTATAACAAGTACATTATCTAAAATTAACAAACTATGAGCATTGTGTATGAGATCTGACGATTCTGAATATCCTCTTCCACATCGTTCTTTGATACAACTTGACAAGAAATTTATAATATTTGCAAAAAAAAATTATTTATTCATATCCTGTGACGTGTAGATATTTTTTTCACCAAAATTAGAAAGAAACGAATACTCTTTTAATAAAAAGTTAAAAAATCCTTTTATAATATAAATCCCATAAGCCAAGTGATACAGCTACACAATACTTTTAAGTGACTCCCACCTAAGATAAAATTTGAGGTATATCGTGGATAAGGGTTAGATGTACATAATTCTACACTAAAAAAAATAATAACAAAGAGTTTATTTCGTATTAACCTAAATATCATATTTAATTTCCAATATATAAAAAGTATTTTTGAAGTTACAACTATAAAACCCACAAGCCAAGTGATTAAATATATATTATTTTAATCTTTTATGAGGCACTTGATGAAAACCAAAGCAACTCTCCCACAAGAAAACAAGTATTATTTACCAAGTTGATTTGTAAATTGAAAACAATATATAGTTGTCTTGATATACCAATCATATTCACATTGAATTTGAGATATTATCATATCTATGCTTTTAGACAAATATGATGATCTTGCCTACCATATCATCATATATACATTTACAATACCATATTATTTTCAATTGAAACCCTAAAAGGATTTACAACTCTATTTCAACAACTATTAACTTTAGATTCTTTTGCTTAACATCATATGCACCTTCAACTAGGTTGATTTTCATTTTGTTATTAAGGGTAGGATAATAAAAAAAATGATAAAGTTTACCAAGAATTAAGCTAAGAATCTTACTTAAGAAAAGTGATACTTGTCGAAGCAGGACCAAATTATCTTGATTGTTACTTACTTCATTAGCCTTTAATTTAAGGGCAATGATATTTACCGCCCTTAGGGCAGTACATAAAAGTTAGTAAATTGTATTTATTATCAATAATTTTATATTTTCAAAAGAATCTAGTATGGAAAATTGAGAATAATTGATACTTTTTATAATTATTTTAAATTCCCTTTAAAAAATTAATGATAAAGTTATAAAATATGATTAAATCTTATATTTTAATGATAAAGTTATAAAATATGATTAAATCTTATATTTTCAAAGCAAAAAACAATAATAAATTACATAGTAATTATACAAGATTCTTTCTTATTTACAGCCCTTAGGGCCGTATATATCATTTTCCTTAATTTATAAAAGGATATACCTTTTCTAATTTTAAACGCACAATGGTTATTGATCTACTATTATGAACTATTATGATTGTTATCTTATGTCCCTCTATGATAGTAGTAAAGAGAAAATTAGTGTATATTTTTTTAATATAGATATTCGATAATAATTAAAATTAAAGAGACAACGAATTGTGTGGATGAAATTAAAAAAAAGCTATGAATGAGTTTTAAAAAAAAGTTGTCATCATCATTATCACCATACCTAGTGTATTCCGCTCATAGAAGACTATGATCAAGGTCTGAGGAGGAAAAAACGACAACAACTCATACCCATAAAAGAAAGGATTTAAAAAAAGTCATTGTGCAAAAATAAAAATGATGTTAAAATAAAATTAAGTACAACCAAAAATAAAAATTATGCCAAATAAAAACATTGAGAGTAAAAATCAGCGAAAACATGAACAACAATACGAAAAATTTTATATAGTAGTATGTATTTTATCCAACACAAATTTTATATTTTCGAGTAACTTTTTTTTATTATTTATTCATTATTCTTTACAATAGTTTAATAATTTTATTTTTGTATATATTCTTCTGATTAAATAATAGGTGTATAGTTAAATAACTGTATTGTTTCTCAGTTATTCGTAAATAAATTTAGGTTTATTGAGTAAAAAATAGCGTCTTAATAAAAAATTAGTATGTCATCATCAATCATCACTAAAATAATTGACCACAATGATATTTATTTTTTAAGAATAAATATTTTAATATCCGGAAAATTAATTTCTAAAATATATAAAAAAAAAAAACTAAATTTAGCAAGTTCCTTAAAACATGGATGAAAGGGTGACGACCACAAATCAATAGGGTGATTTCAACTGACAGTCATAATGTATAAAATTCATAAAAGCATGAACAAGAAAAAGTATGGACCATGCATTATATTGTATGTAGTTGATATAGTTGTAATAATATCCAGATATAAAAATTCAATTTAATTACAACCCATGCATGATCTTGCTAATATGGTCCCATCAAAAGTTCTAGTGCATTTATGGTTTTTATAATTATAGAGAACTAGTGGGTACACACGTGAACATATATTTTTGAACCCCTCGTCTTATATAAGACCGTTTCATTATGAGATAGATTTATTTAAGTAGTCTTTTTCTTTTTGAATTGATTATTTAAAATTGTAATTGTTCACTGTAATACATTTAATGTACATGGATCAGCTCAATAAAGATCGTTTCAATATAAGACAGACCTATAATATAAAATTAGTCTATTTTCTCTAATTGATCATTTGAAGCTAAAAGTGATCACTTTAACACATTAAATGCATCAGCTGGCCTAATAGAGATTGTTTACTGTGATACCATCTCATTTAAGAATTTGTGATTTTTAAAGCCCAATAATTAACGATCGTTTAAATATGAGACAGACTTATAATACTTCCTCCTATATTCATAGAGAATGTAACATTTTCTTATTAGGTTAATTCACTGAAAATGTCTCATTTCTATTTTTGTCATTCTTTTATACCCTTTTCCCTTACTACAACAACACAACAACACATAAATATCAATACCCTTAATGGAAAAAGAGAGTTTTTCACCCACTTTTAAGTGGTCCCGCACCTCTCCTTAGTTTTGGTGCAAAACCCAAATGTCTCATTCTCTATGAATACGAGAGAATATTAGTCTATTTTCTCCAGATCAATCATTTTGAAACTAATTAAAAATTAATCACTTTAACACATTAAAAATACATCAGCCAGCCTAATAAGTAATAAAACTAATTTATTTAAGAATATGTGAATATAGAATAGGAGTGAGTAAATGAGCCCAAAATGCTGCAAAAAGAATCATGATATGCGCTTTCCATTTATTAAGGATTTGTGGCAAAACTTAAATAATTGGAAAGATAGATTTGGCAAGCTCACACAGACTAGACTGTGACTCCCTCTCCATCTTTATATACTTTGTCACCAACTTCAGTGATCATCCCTTTATTGCTGTGGGCTCCCTTCTTATAACTTTGATGGCGACACTATCAACTCTAGCTCATGTCATTTTATTCATCATACTGATACGGGAACTCTCAATGAATATATAGTATAGGTCGAACCGAACACTCATCTTGAGTTTATTATTTGCTTTGGTACTTTGAATTTATAAATATTAGGTCGTGAAAATTCGTCACTTGATTGTTTTATAGGCCTAATTGTGTGGACACACCCACAAGACACTCGTGGGCTCGAACTCATAAACTCACGGGTAGTGGGTATTGACTTATTGCATACAACATTTGATGAGTTTCACACTTTTCCAAAACAATATGGTATTAGGAGGATTACCCATCAAGCATTATATATATGTATACAACCCGTTATTTTGTAGTTAGAATCTTATAGTATATATAAAGGATTTAGTGACATTTATTAGACCCTTTAGTAGAATATTAAAAAGTCGCACTAAAGCTTTTAGCGACATAGACTATAGTGACAATTACATATGCTACTAAAGACCAAATTAATTGTCGCTAAATCACTTTATGGTGGAACTTAAAATAAAAACCAATAAATAATTACACAAAAAATATAAATTAGTGGCATTTTTTTAATGCCACTAAATTTAATGTCGCAAAAAGCTCAATTTGTTGTAGTGAACAAATTGAGCTGTACTTAATTTCCTATGTGATAATTTCTCTGTTGCATAATACTTGCTACATTTCACTTTTTACGCAATTCAATGCACAATTTTGATCATAATATCTTAAACTACACTTAGCTAAAAATTATAAAAATTTAATATTATGAAAGTATACAATTAAACGATTTAAACAAGATTCCACTTGACTATATTTGTTCTTACACATTAGTCGTTATATATAAAATAAGCTTGAACAATGAATAGTACTTATAAGTCAAATGTAATGACTAACGAGTATTTTAGAACGGAGGAAGTAGTTATATAGTCATAGTCTGGGAAGGCTAGTTCCTAGATTTCTATGTTATTATGGTTCCATAGCATCAAAATGTTGTGCACCTTTAGTATTATCTCTTAACAAGTGTACAAATCAATGTGATTACATTTTTTGTGTTATATATTATATGATTTAAAATTAATAATATTTTAAATGAAATGACTTACACCATAAAATCCCCCCAAAGCGTGATCAATGTGTTCACGTCTAGTATCTCACTTTTTTATTTCAATTCCCTTATACTTATTAATATGTGCGTGTAGTACTTCTATATATGTAGGGGTGAAAGTTTGGTCTATGGTTTGAACTTTTATCGAAATCTAATCGAATTATATTTTATTCAGTTTTCATATTTTCAGACCAAATCGAACCAAATTAGTTTCTAGACCGAACCAAATCGAACCGCATTTTTTATTTGTAGACCAAACCAAACCGCCCAGATCGAACTTCCTAGGCCGAATTTTTCTTTTTGGCCGAATAACAATTTAAACTACAGTTACAATAATTAAGACAATAGCAAATCATACAAGATCAAGAATAATAGACATAATGTCTTACAAAGTCATTCAAAATACTAAACAAGTGTGGGAGTGGGACGGCGGTAGTACATGTATTATCAATGGTTAGGGTTTTCAATTTTTTAGGTTTAGAATGTATTAGGCTTGGGCTAATACATTAATGTAAGTGGGCTATATGTAACTTCTTAAATATTTCGGTTTGCGGTCTAGAAATTCGGTTTGCGGTTTTTGAAAATTCCAAACCTTAATATTTCGGTTTTTGAATTTTCAAACCTAATCCAAACCAAATTTAAAAATCACGAAACCATATTTGTTATTCGGTTTGCGGTTTTAATCCGAATAAGTTTCACCCCTATTAATATATGTTAAAAATTTGTATTAATCACAAAATTTACAAAGCCTTTGATGAAGATAATGGAAGTTTTTAATATAATAAAATTTACTTGATTAGTTTTAGGATAATACTTGTTCTAATTTTGCCATTAGTTTCTTCAAAAGTTCATTTTCATCCAAGCCTTAATATTAGTTAATCATCACCGTACCCAGTGTATTTTGCTCATAGAAAACTATGGACATGATTTGGGGAAGGAAGGATGGCGGCAACTCATACCCATAAAAGAGAGCGCGGCCAAATAGAGTCCTCCGACTCTAGAAAGAGAAAATTGTGAAAAATCACTAAATTGAGATTTAAAAAACTACTACAAAAATTAAACATCACATTTACGAAAACTAATTACATTAAAACACATTATAATTACCATTATAGATTCTTGTTTAGCATTAACCGTAAATATTAATTTACTATGGTAACCACATGTGAAAGTTTACATTCATCCATGTACAATTTCAATTATGTGTTTTTTTTTAACTTATTAATAGTATATATATTCCTATTAATATACATAATGATTGAGTTTTATTCAAATAAAATAACATGCAATTTTACATTAAACAGTAACACTTAAATTTTTTTACCATCACCATCACCTTATATGACTTTTGTCAAATAAACTATAAAATTGAAAGTTTTTCAAAATTGTTTATGAGCAAAGACTTTAAATTAATACTTCCTCCGTTCCATAATACTTGCTACATTTTTCATTTTGGGAAATTTTATATTACTTGCTACATTTCCTTTTTAGTAAAAAATCAATCATTTAAAGTTATACCTACTCCTACTTTTATCCTACTCTATATCTAATTACTCCTATTTTTCTTTTTCATTTTTCAACAAATAATATTAAAAAATTCCAAAAAAGCAACTTTCCACCTACTACTCATCATTGCACAGTAACTCCTTAATATTTGTGCCCATGCAACCGTAGCAAGTAAATAAGAACGGAGGAAGTATCTTTTATATTTTAAATTGCGAGTTGGTGATCTAACGACTAGAGGCTTTCCTTTTATATTAATGACATGTGTTCGACTCTCACCTACTAATGGAAGCATTAATTCCCCGACTTCCTCTACTTTAGAAAATTTCCTAGACTTACATAAAAATTATTAAAAAAATCCCTTTTAAGAACAATAAAATTCTAAACATAAATTTTGTTGTTGTAAACATTTTTTTTTGCTAGATCACAGCCCACAGGTATCTAAGAGAACGAAATGTCTTAGGGTTTTTTTTTATAAGAATACAAAACACATATTGAGGAGTAAAGTATTCGAGGCACCACATAGAAAATTGTTGATTTAAATATCACACGTATACTCATCTTAAGTCTGTCCTTTTTAAATTGCTCCTTATGGAAATTACACAATAATTAAATGAAAAAAATGTAAATAACACTCTTAATTATTGCTTATTAACTCCTAATACTTTAAATTATTATTTTATTTTGTATATTTCTAAGTATTGGGATAATTAACCTGCTTGTATGCTCCCACTTATTGCAAATTTACTAAATATACGGTACCCCAAAAATAACTTATTGAAAATAATAGTGTTCAAATTTAGGTCTGATATATACAAAGTCAAAGTTTAATAATAGTTGAGAGTATTTTGAGTCAATTAGAAATAGTTGACACTTGAGAGTATTATTTACAAATTTCCCTGATTAAAAAACATTAACTTTTAAATAAGACGGCTTATAATGAAATCATTTTTATTGAATTGATTCATATATTTAGTACGCTAAAATGATCATTAATACTTTTAAAAATAATTATTTATAAAATTAGCTAAATAATCTTATACAAAATGAGTTAATTAATTATAAAATAAAAAATTGTATTTTAGTGGGATATTTTAAATGGGGGTTATATATATCCTTAGACGTTGTGCGGTGGACGGATGAGAAAACCATGTATTGACCGCAAACATTGACAGATATTTTTAAGGGCAACACCAACAAAAAAAATTTGTATTGGCTCTGTCGTCAACTTAAATAAAAACATTATTTTTAATTATTTTCCAAAACTTAAAATTTATTCAGGATGCTTACCAAAATAGTTTGCTTGTCCTCATCTTAGTGGCAAAGTAATTAAAATATTCGACCAATAATTCAATATATACTTCCTCGTTATTAAATACTTGCTATCTTACGGTATGGTCACTGTTAGTTGTTCAAGCTTATTTATTTTATATATTACAGCTAATTTATAAGAAAAAATATAGTTAATTGGGATTTTATTTGAATCATTAAATCACACATTTTCTTAATGTTAACTTTTTATAAGTTTTAGATGTGCATAGTTCAATATATATATAAATAAGGAAAAATTACCTAGAATAATCTAAGATTTTCATAATTTTCCCACAATAATCTCTCCTATTGATTAATCATGAATAATTCCAACTTTAAAAAGTATTTGCCTAGAATAAATTTTGGTTACGTGTTGACCTGCTATATTAGGTAATTTGCCAAAAAAGTAAATTGAAAATCAATGTAAAATTAGAGAAAAATTTTGAACATTTACCAAAAAAAAATTTGAACTTCAAAAAAAATCAAAAAGTTTGTATTTAATATTATTTTCAACATTTTATTTAATTTATCTTTTTTTAAAGAATATAAAACTTGTTGTAGCAGTTCAACGAGTTACCTAAGTGAACTCCAGGAAAATACCCCCTAAAGTTAGGATTTTTCATGGTTAACCAATATGTGAAATTATTGTGGGAAAATCATGAAAAAGTTTGATTATTCTAGGTAATTTTTCCTATAAATAATCAAAATAACACATTAAATTGTGTAAAAATTTAAATATAACAAGTATATAAACTAAAAACAATTCAACAACGAAAAACTACTTTGGTTAGTTGCCGTTTCTCATTGCATTGACAAAGCCAGATGACTCACTTTTATTCTCTACTTATAAACTATCAACATGCAATACGTAATTTTAACAAATATTCTTCTAATTTTTGGTTTATTAGATTACTAGTATAGAAACTCGTGCAATGCACGAATTTATTAATATAAAATTTATAAAAATATAACTTTAAAGAATAATCCAAGTATATATTATCATGATTAAATTTATCTAATACATGACTTTTTTAAAGCAAAAATTAAATAATAATTTTTTTAAATTATTTATTAAATACATCAGTTTTTCGTTCAATTAAATATATCAAAATTTAGTAATTTATACAGATTTTTTATAATAAATTATACTCCATACCTTAATTTAGCTCCAACTTTAAAAATAATCAAATTCTAAATTAGGTAAATATTGTCATGAATAACTATTATCCACTAAAATAATTACACTTGTCAAACCTCCTCATAGGATGACACTATGACACTTGAAATTTTTCATCATTTTTATAGTATTATATGATATAATATGATATGATATGATGATTTTAAAACCAACAAAAATAACTAATACGTTCAGTCAATCAAACAAATAACCTATAAAAAGCTAACAAGTAGTCAATATAAACATTTGTCAAACATCCCATATTAGTTTTTTCTTCAACCAGCATAGGCAACATAACCAGTTAACTTAAAATCTTAACTCAAAAAAAAAAAAAAAAGTTAACTTAAAATCTCAAACATTGTCCTTTTATCTATTAAAATGATTAAATACAAATAAAATATTTTTAAAAAACCAAATGACTTCTACAATATATATTCATACATTGGCATAAATTTCTAAAAATCTTCTAGTTATATCAATAACATCAAAACCTCATATAATATTTTTTTTTGAGATAAAAACCTCATATAATATTAATGTTTCATGAATTATCGTTTAGCTAGTTTGTTATATAAAATAGACTTTAAAGCCAATAACTATAGAATGACTATGCTTTTAGTGGTGTATTAATTATGTTATCGGTTTTTCAACGTAAAAATTAAATTGTACCAGTAAGTGATTAATTTTAACGTTAAAGTAATTAATTTCTAACTAATATAATTGACAGTGATAAGTATTGAATTGTATGTTGTTATGTAGTTTATTTATTTTGTTTATAATTGATATATAGTTAACATCATAACAGAAACGAGATAAGGTCATAATTGATGCATGTTTAGTAATAATTGACAGGTGATAAGTAATGAATTGTATGCTGTTATATATATATGTAGTTCATTTATTGTTTATAATTAATATAGTTAACATCATAACAAAAACAAGACAAGGTCATAATTGATGCTTGTTTGGTGATAATTGACAGTGATAAGTAATGAATTGTATGTTGTTATTGAAATTTTTACATTAGTTGATATGTTTAAGTACTACTTTACGTTGAAATTGATGACTTTAAGGTCCAAATTGAAAAATGCCCAAAAAATGAAAAAACCAAAAAATTTGAAATCTGAAACACATCTAGTGCACGTGCCTTAGAATGGGTCAGCCCAGTTGTGATCTTAGAATAACACGGTCTTACACAAGTTTTTATGTAATAATTTAAGACATAAATATAAATAAAAATAAAATAGACACATAGAAAACTTTCTCGAGCTTAACCAAAAATAAAACCACGAGTCCACGGTCTATTAAGGAATTTTATAAACTCTACACTATAAAATTACCTATAAATCTATTACACACTTCACTCTCTTTTTCTACTCGGATCATTTTTGAATTTGCTTCATATTCTATTTTTGAATATATAACATTTATTTTATTTTTTAATTTGAAATAGTGCAATGATCAATCCTTTCCTTTTAATCTAATCAACATATTACAACCTTCTTTTAATCTAGACAAGTTATTTTCTTATTTCATCTATTATCCCACATTCTCGTAAACCATTGTACTCACATATTTGTAAATGATGTAAATCGAATGAGACGAACAGGAACCCTAATAATGAGGGTGTTTGGCAATTGGTTGTTGGTTGTTGGCTTTTTTAGCTGACTTGTTTAATCACCGAGAAATATTTGTTATTTTTGTTGGCTTTCAGGCTAGATGAAAAAGTTAGCTATATGGGTTAATAAGCTAAAAACCAACAAAAAAAATCTAATTGGAGTTTTTTATTTTGATTTAAAAGTCAATCTTTTAGATGACTTAAAAACATTTATCAAACACCTTTTTTAACTGTTTAACCAATTTAAAAACCAAAAATCAAAAATCAAAAATCAACTAAAAAGTCAATCTAAAAACCAACATCCAAATACCGAATAAGGTAGGTTGTTATTTGAAGTAGTTATATTTGTAAGATATAAATTGTAATAATGATGATCGAAAGAGGATAACAATTCCCGTGAAAAGGAGGACAAAGAATGTTAAATAAAGGTAGTTGTCTTAAATTTGTACTATCTCTTTCTCTGTGGACTCTGCTTGTCCGCCTGACTCACACTCATACACTCACCATGCATGCTACTCTCTTTGTTCTTTTAAGTTTGTCCACATTATTATTAACGGGCATTTTTATAAGTTTTTCCTATTTAGAATATCTTCTTATTTTGGAAAGTTTTTATCTTTTATAATACCAATACAATTATCAATTCACACCACTATTTTAATAAAATAATCCCCATTCCCCACTATCTACAAAGATTTTACTTTTTTTAATAAAATAATACTCACTATCTACAGATATTCCACCATTCTTAATTTGTGTGAAATCTTTAAATAGAACAATAAAAAAGAACGGAGGGAGTACCATTTATATTTTGACACATGAGAAACTCTTAATAAATAACGGTTATTACTTATTTATAAGATTAATAAATCACTCTTATGTGGTAGGATGTGATAGAATGAAAGTTTTATTATTTTAATTTATATTTTTTTAATATTGTTTATTTTAATATTATTTTTTTTTATCTTTTTATGATCATTTACAAATCACGATCATTGATTAAGATTTTTTTTGTTTATTACCCAATCATGTCTAAAAAAAGTTAAAACAATTGTTACAATCCGACATAGACCGTTATAAATTGTATGGGTGTTACTATAAAATTATTTTAAAAATTGTGCAAGTAAGCAAAAAGAATAACAAGTTAAGAATAGAAATAATAATTTTATTGTCAATCTAATGTGTTATTTTGATCATTTGCAAAAAAAACTGTATGGCGTTATTTTGTTAATCCAGTTTAATTTTATAGTTAACTTTTCACGCAATCTAATGCGTTATTTTGATCATTTACATTATGTTTGAGTAAAAATATAAAAAGTTAATATAATGAAAATATGCGATTAGACGATTCAAACAAGATCTATTAGACTATAAATTTTTTCTTACACTTTAACCTCACTATATTTCTAGAAACTTAAACACATGGCCGACCCTGAATATTTTGAGGCCATAGGCGAAATAACACATTTGGACCCTTTTCCTTTGCAATCTATAACCTATATGGATCTTCTACAGCCATTAAGTTTAATTTTTTGACATGAGACCATAGGCGACGGCTAGCTGACTAGCTCTTGCGCATAGTGCCGACCCTGCATAAATTGTGACACTCCAGCCCAACAGAGCACCAGTGACTACTATGGAGACTGTAGATTGGCCCCACAAACCAATACAAGTCTTTCCAGCGCACTTTGGCCTCACTCGTGCGTACCCGAGAAAACTCCCCAGGAGGTCACTCATCCTAAGATTACTCCCCACCAAACACGCTTAACTGTGGAGTTCTTAGCAAATAGGCTCCCATGAAAAAAAGATGTACCTTGTTGATATGAGTAGTCTTCAATTATTTTTTAACGCTAAATCTGGAATATCAAATAAATAATTAATAATGTTAATAACCATAATGTAACAGTATGAAAATTCTAGAAAGTTGTGCAAAGAAACAAGCTCAATATAAGTGGAGGTTTAGGTACTTTTGTGATTTAACGATGAAACACCCGTACCCTGATTTGTTAGGATAAGATAGGGTACAATGAGGAATAACATTAAACACCTAGCTACAATATCACCTCTTTTTCATCATTAATCATAATCAAATCATTCGGTTCATTTGAGGGTTTACCACTTGCATTTGCCATTTTTAGAAACTTTTTTCAAAGTGGTGTTGGATTGGCTAGCTATTCTCTCTTAATAAAACTCCTTTTATTGACAATTAGCAAAAAACCTTACAATAAATTTAAACTATTATATTCTAGTCAAGATCTGTTCATTTGGGTTATTGGGTTGATTTAGGGTTAGGTGTTTTGAGTCGGCAGTCCATATTATATTTTACATAATTGTAAATTATTTTTGAAGTTGGGTCAAATCATATTCCGTTACAATGTCGGACAAATAATTAAAAAAAATTATATTTATATTTTTATAGGCATTATATTATTTCATAATATATTCATATGGGAAAAGTAGTTTATAAAATATTATTAGCATACTTTGAAAAGTTTTAAGGAGATTATATATATACTATAATCATAGATTTTTGATTTCTTATGTATTAATTTTAAAATTTACCTAATCAGAATTCAAAAGTTACCTCATCAATAAATTGGTCTTACGCCTTGGAGCGTCACATTATTACGTAGGGCTGACCCTAGATATTTGGGGGGCGTGGGTGAATTAGCATATTGGGACTCTTTTACAACCATTAATTTTTCTTTTTTGACATGAGCGATGGGACCCTAGGCGACGGCCCCTTTTGCCCACTCTTAAAGCCGGCCCTATTATTACCCATTAAATACAAGACATAGTTTATTGTGTTTTCATGTAAAACACCCTTAGATTTCTTTTAATATATCTTAGGGCATGGATTATTTTTTAGTTTTTTCCTCTCAAAAAAATAATCTAAATTCTAAATATAAATTAAATCCAAGAAGAAGAAATTTTTTTTTTTGAAAAAAAGAAGAAGAAATTTAATTTGCTGAATAATTGCAAGTAACTTCATTGTATATCCTTGTAAAAAAAAAGTCAACACTAAAAATAAAATGCACATCATAAATCATAAATCATATATGTATAAAATATAGTGCTCTTGAAAAAGTGTTAAAAGTTGCTTTATTTGATAACCAATTGCATCTAAAACGACTACAAAATATTTGTTGGCCTTCAACTCTTCGATTGTTTTTACTTATCAACCAGGTTATTGACAAACACATGCTTTGTTTTATTTATCTCACACCTGCCAGCAATTTCTCTTAATCTTTCTTGAGTTACAGTATTCTTTTTAATCGCGTTGTTCTTTATGTGTATGAGTTGTCACTGTACTTTCCTCCCCAGACCCCATCTATAGTTTTCTATGAGTGGGATACACTAGGTAGGATTATGATGACACTTTGTTTTATCATGTCAAAAGTTTTTATTTAAGTGTAATTATTTAAAAATTAGTTTATGGTATATATAGTATAAAATTAAAAATGAAAATCAAAATTTGGTATCAAATATAGGTGGCTTAGGAGCTCTCATCTGAAGTAGAGCAATAAGATATATTATTAGCAGTAATTTAAGGGGTATGTGAGCTGATCAACCGCAAAGAACCCTTAAAGGCCTAGTAAATATTGCCTTATTAAATGATGTTTTTAGAATAAATCAATTAGTTAATTAGTTTGTTATTAGGGTTCAAATATGTGAGTTATTTTTTTTACAAAATAAGGAGCCTTACCACTCAAACTAAAGTTGATGACTTAAGAATCATTATTCTCTCTTTATATTCATAATTTTTGTTTAAATAATGAAAGAGTAATCACTTAGTATCGATTAATATTTTTTTTCATTCAAAAAATATTTAAATTATTTTCAAAAATATATTACCTATCAATTTTGTTGTGGAGCACAATTATACGTAAGGTTTTTAATCTTTTTTATATTTAAAATTGCATGGAATACGTGAAGAGCTATTAAATTAACACGATCCGCATCAACTATAATCATAATTATAAATTAAGTATTTCCACACAAAGCCGAAAGCCAAAGTTCAACAAGTTAGCGGACAGACCATACTAATACTCAGGAGCTGTTTTCGAGTGTGTAATGTGCACATACAACAACAAACTTAGTTTTTTACGACATTGGATTTAGTGGCATTAAAAAAATGTTACTAATTCATATTTTTAGTATAATAATTATTGGTTTTTAATGTAAGTTTCACCATAAAATGATATAGCGACACTTAATTTGGTCTTTAGTGGCAAATGTAATTGTCACTATAGTCTATAGTGGTATTTGTGAGAAATGTCACTAGATCCTATATCGCTAAAAGCATTAGTGTGACTTTTTAATATGCTACCAAAGGCTCTAATAAATGTCACTAGATCCTCTATATACACTGTAAGAAATTTGTAATAGTGAGATTTAAATTAAATGTCGCTAAATATATTCCACTAAAAGCATATTATGTTGTAGTGACAATCGTACAAGGCTCCCAAACCTAAAGGCCCTAACCTAATATAAGAAAATCATATGGTACTAACATACGAAATAGGTAAAGAAGATTAGAGTAGTTGATAAGAGTTTTACTCATTTAATCAATGGTCAAAGGATCAATTTCTATTTATTACAATTTTTCTCTTCTTTTTTTTTAATCTATTTTCAAAGCAATTCTTTTAACTCTCAAATATTTTCTATTACATCATTTAATTTTCAAGTATTCACTGAACATTAATAATCACAAAAAAAATTAACATTGATTTTATTTCTTAATTTTTCAATCCTTTATACTTTTACAATTTTCTATTATTTTCTATTAAAATCCATTACCTTTTTTTTTTGTCTTTTCTTAATATTATAAAGATGAAAATTTACAAATTACGTTGTGGAAAAATTACCAAGAATAATCCAACATATTCATGATTTTCCTATAATAATCCCACCTATTGATTAAGTATGAATATTTTCAACTTTGAGGGGTATTTTCCTAAAGTAAACCCAGTAACCGGATGACTTGCAATAGCAAGTTTTATTTTTTAAAAAAAAAGTAAATTAAAATAAAATGTCGAAAAAATTGTAAAAGATATTGATAAAAAATTTATGATTTTTTATTATTTTAAATTTTTTTATGTAAATTTCAAAATTTTCTCTATATTTAAATTAATATTCTATTTATTGTTTTGGTGAATTACCTATTATAGCAGGTTATTGGGTTACCCAAGTTTACTCTAGATTATTGTAGGAAAATCATAAAAATATTTGATTATTTTAGGTAATTTTCCTTACTTCAATTGTAGCACATAAATATAATTATGTTGAGTTTTTTAAAAAAATATAATTATGTTGAGTTTTTAGTTTAGTTTAAGAAAATCTTTCTTTTCAATAATATATGGATGCCCCCAAGTTCAAAAATTTTTTATAAAAAGCAAAGAGGAATGCGTGTAGTCAATTAATAAAACCCCAAACTAATAAAGAGATAAATGAGTAACACTAAGATCACACAAGTTGTCTATAAAAGTCACAAACTGAGAGTAAAGAGAATGCGTGTAGTCAATAAAACCCCAAACTAATAAAGAGAACTTAACAAAGAAATAAATGAGTATATTAACAATACGACCACATAAGAAAAGTTGCTTGCAAATCACAACACAAGCTGAAGGGATCAAGCAAAAATGGCTTGATTTCTATATTAAAGTATGTAACATATCTTGGGGCCTCAACCAAAAGCTTAAGCGATGGTTGAGGCCTAATATAACATATCCTGGGGCTTCAACCATCAGCTTAAGCTTTTAATTGAGGCCCTAAAATATATTAAATACTCTAACATTCTGAAGGGAGTATAATAAGACTAATGAATAGTAGGTATAAAAATTTCCAAATTGAGCTACACATTAATAAGAGAATTAAGATGGTTGAAGGGTTGCAGAGACAAGTTTATGTTAAGAGGTTAAGAGAAAGATATGGACTCAGAAATTTTGTCATTATAGGATCGACTTGTAGCACTCAACGCTTTGATCTTTAGCTTTTGTCCCATTTACCATTTTGTGTCTCTTGGATGACATGAAATCACGTGAATGGCTAATATATATCACTCCTGATCATCAATCTTTTTTTAAAAAAATAATTTATTTATATATATCAAATAGTATTATGGGAGGTTCTCAGCATGTTTAACATGTTCCATTGTAAAGTGCCCTGAAAAATCGAGGGTCTTAATATGATATATTATGTAGTACTTTTATATGTTAAGTGTACGTTTAAAGATTCGAAATTGTTCGTGAAATATCAAACTCCCTCCTATTCTTCTAATTTAGTCTCATTTGACTTTTCACCACTTTTTAGGTGGGTTAAATGAGACCAGTTAGAAAGGAGAGAAAGGGTAATAAATAAATTGTTAATGGTTCTTTATTAGATTAATTGTAAGGGTAATAAGACTAATAGGGTGACTTAACCCTATTTGGAAATGGAACTAATAGGGAGAACAGAAAGGTGTAATATTTTGAAATTGCATAATAGGACCTTATAAGAATTTGTCAATTTTTACTTCATCTCTGTAGAGTATAAGACATACCCTAGAAATTTAGCTACAACTTAAGCTTTTGGTTCCTTGACGTAATAATATCAGAAATCAAAGCTTGAAAGAAAGCCATAGGATTGAATATCATCGTACTCATTTCAAAGTGAAATATTTAGCATCATATACGAGGAGAGCGAGCTTCTATCGCATTCATACTTCTCATACTAAGGACTCTTGTATCATCACAATGATCATCAACAACCTAATATCCCGCTTGAAAACAGGATCTAGGTGAGGAAATGTGACGGATAATCCATACCCATACACCCTTGAGAGGGAGTATTAGAGGAAAACGGTCAATTTTACCCCCAGAAAGTGAGAGCCCTGCAGGAATTTATTAGCACTGTCGCTTGGAGATCATTAACTACCTGCATAAGAACTAGAGAATTAAAAACTCTCGCATGTAGAGTGTAATAGAGTATAATTAGTTTAAACTTTTGATTGAGCTGGTTCGCAGACCTTATCACCCCCTTGCTATTACACAACTTTACCCATATATATACACTAACCATTAATATCAAAAACCTTTGTATAGCTGCCGCTTTTCAGTCCCTTAGCTTTAGTTCATCTTTGATCTCTTTCTCTCTCTAGATCTATAGCTAATACCTTTGTTTTTCTCTCTCTAAAACTATGAGTCCTATTTACTTGAATCCACAATCCTCTTCTCCTATACCTTTCTTAGACATGAAAGGTGATCAACCACATAGCTTTCAAGTTTTTGGTTACCTACATGATGATCATCTTGCTACTACTAATAATAATACTAATACTTCCTCTTTTTCATACCATACCTATGATCATGAAGTCTTGTCCTTAGATTCTTCAAGGCACAAACATGACAATAAGGCAAGATTCATTTCTTTATAATTTTTTATTATTAGTTAATATAATGGTTAGATCAGTATTTACGTTCCAGGAGATTCTGATCTAACCTTATCCTATTAAAAAGCAATAGGTTTTCTGAAAAGATAACAAATAAAGTGCGCGTATTTTTTTAACCCTTTTTGTTCTCCCCTCTAGATCCTGATTTATGCGGGTTATAGTTGATAACTCATGAAATAGTTTAGAACTCTTTAGATGAGTTAGACATGATTTATTTATATAGAAAAATACCCCTAAATTTAAATTATATGAGTAATAAATATATGTTTTGATGAATTGATTTCAGGTGGAAAAGCTAGTATTGTCACAAGAGATGAAAGGAAGTGATCTAGGGCAACCATGTTCATCATGGGTTGAAACAACACTTAGAGATGAAAATGGGTGTAATACATATGCTTATAATTATTCAATTAATCTTGAAGAAGAACAAAAAAATGATCAAAAATACTCTAGAAAATGGAAGCCATCAAAGGTAAGGATAATGCAGAAAATGATGGGAAAATCTAAAAACTCACGAGATCAAATTACTAATAATAATAGTAAGCAACAAATAGTTGATCATGATCATCTTGCCAAACGCCAAACTAGTGATGGGGTTAGAGTTTGCACCGATTGTCACACTACTACTACCCCACTTTGGAGGAGTGGACCTCAAGGCCCTAAGGTAAATTTTTTTTTATTTTTTTTTATTTTTTTTTTCTTAATTTCTCGAATTGAGTAACTTTTCGATCGTGTTAAGAAACCAACTCGATCAAAAACACCAACTCAACCACATGTTTAAGATGATGATTGAGTTGGTTCCTTGAAATGGTATCAGAGCTAACGTGGCAAGAGATCATGGGTTCGAATCTCAACCACGTCCCCTCATTTAAAGTAGAAATATTCAGCTTCTATGCGCATCCACATTTCTAGCCCAAAGGGCTCTTGTGTGAGGGGGTGTGTTAGAGTATGTAACATATCATGGGCCTCAACGATCAGCTTAAGCTTTTGGTTGAAATGGTTCCTTGACATATTGCAACTTTTTTGTGATGAAGTAAGTTTTCTTTTTGATCCTTCCAAGATCCTACCTTGGACGGAAGTCATTGAGTCTTAATTATAATAAATTATAAAGTATAAATAGATAATTGTATTTTGTGGTTCAGATTAATAACTATAGGGGCGTTTGGTTCGAGAAATACTATATTTCATCGCTAAATTGATTAATTTTTTTAATTTAATTTTTATTGTTTGGTTGGATAAGATATCTAAATTGAACGATCAAAGTGTTCTACATCACTATTCAAACGCTCTTTGTTAAAATTAAAAGAAAATTAATTTCGCCCTATTTTCCTTCTCAATATTTTCATGTTTTTTATGAATTATGTATCAAATCAGACAAAATAAAATCAATTTTTATTTATTTTTTTGATTTTAAGGATACAAATGTTTCAATAAAAAACTTTTTTATCAACCGAAGCATTTCATAAATTTGAACATCACATATATTTATATATAAATTATTAATTGAAAGAATTAAGTTAATTTACATTTTGAGGTAATTAATGGATTCAATTTTGGATGAAGGTTAATGTTTTATTGATCACTCGATCACCAAAGATGATAATAGGATCTTTGGCTTAGGTTGCTTGTTATAGATCAGTGGGACCAGTCAACTGTCAAATATCAGTAGATAAGCTAACAACTAAGGCTAAATGGCAAATTACACTTTACAACCTAGCTAATATTTGATACATCATACCATAATAAAAAGGCTTTTTAAACTTAAATTACATGAAATCTCATTAAAATTTTTCTTCTAAAATATTTTACTAGTTAATATATATATATATATATATATATATATATATATATATATATATATATATATATATATATATATATATATATATATATATATATATATATATATATATATATATATATATATATATATATATGAAGAAGTTTCAGTGAGAACCATCCTTATATGAGAACCGTGAGAACCAATCAGCCTTATAAAAAAGTGTTACTCCCTCCGTTCTTATATGTGTGTCCTATTTGAAGATTTCACACATATTAAGATAGTGAAAATCTTTGTTGATTGTGGGTATTATTTTATTATAATAGTGATGTGAATTAATGATTGTATTGGTATTATAAGAGAGAAAATATAAATTAATTATTATAAATGAGATATTAGAAGAGAGAGGGGGATATTTTATTATAATAGTGGTGTGAATTAATGATTGTATTGGTATTATGAGAGAGAAAATATAAATTAATTATTATAAATGGGATATTAGAAGAGAGAGGGGGTGAAAAGAGGATATCAAAACTTTCCATTTTAGGAAATGGGACAAACATATGAAACTACCCGTTATAGTAATGTGGACAATCAAAAAAGAACGGAGGGAATACTTTTTACTAAAAAGGTGTTACTTATGGGAAAAAAGGTGTTACAATATTTTATGATACTATTGGGCAAAAAAGTGTTACTTTAAGATAAAAATTCTGAAAAAACAAAGAAAAAGGTGTTACTTTTTACATAAAAATGAGTTACTTTTCGCAAAAAACGTGTTACTTTATTTTTCTAAAAAGAATAATTTTTTTCTGAAAGTAACACATTTTATGCTAAAAAGTAACAACTTTTCTTTAAAACAAAAGTAACATTTTTTTGTTCAAAAGTAACACATTTTCTATAAAAAGTAACACATTTTTATCAAGGCGATTGGTTCTCACGGTTCTCATATAAGCTTGGTTCTCACTTGAACTTGACCATATATATATATATATATATATATATATATATATATATATATATATATATATATATATATATATATATATATATATATATATATATATATATATATATATAAAAGGATAAAGATGCGGACAAATCATACTCGTACGTCCAAGGGGGGGTAAAGAGAGATGTGCGCAGTCAAGAAACCCCCAAATGATACCTGCGTCCAGTAAGGGTCAAACTCTAAACCTTCTACTCCACATGCAGTTGCTCTATCCATTGAGCCAAAAACGCTTTTGATATATATAGAAAAGGATATTATGTTATATATTCAGAACACTTTTCATATTTATGACTTAGTATTTAATATGTGTACATAAGTGACTTTTAAAATAATTAAGTGTTTTTCACTAGATTTGAACATTATCTTTTCTGTATACACAGTCACCTTTAAAATAATTCAGTGTTTTTTGGTTCAATCGTAATCTTAGATTTATTATTTTATTAAAATCAAGAATGTAGAATGCTTCTTATTCTTTTTATTTTGAACGCCCTATATATTTTTAACACCCTATATTATATATATATACTTCCTCCGTTCCATAATACTTGCTACATTTTTCATTTTGGGAAATTTCATATTACTTGCTACATTTCCTTTTTAGTAAAAAACCAATCATTTAAAGTTATACCTACCCCTATTTTTATCCCACTCTATATCTAATTACTCTTATTTTTCTTTTTCAATTTTCAACAAATAATATTAAAAAATTCCAAAAAAGAAACTTTCCACCTATTACTCATCATTGCACAATAACTTCTTAATCTTTGTGCCCATACAATGGTAGCAAGTAATAAATCAGAATACAGGAAGTATATACTTCCTCCGTTCTGATTTACTTGCTACCATTGCATGGGCAGAAAGATTAAGAAATTAATGTGCAATGATGAGTAATAGGTGGAAAGTTGATTTTTTGGAATTTTTAAATATTATTTGGTGAAAAATGAAAAAGAAAAATAGGAGTAATTAGATATGGAGTAGGATAAAAATAGGCATAGGTATAACTTTAGATAATTGGTTTTTACTAAAAAAAGAAAATGTAGCAACTAATATGAAATTTCTCAAAATGGAAAATGTAGCGAGTAATATGGAACGGAGGAAGTATATTCTATCCTAGAAGGTTTTTTTTTAAAAAAAAAATAAATTGAAAAGGGTTAGAATCTGACTTAATGTTCCTTTTGCAGTCTCTTTGCAATGCTTGTGGAATAAGACAAAGAAAAGCAAGAAGGGCAGCAATGGCGGCAGCAGCAGCAGCAGGATTTAGCAGTGATTCAATGGTAACATCCACTGAACCGCCGGTCCAATCTCCAAAACCTAATAAGGTTGAAACTATTATCAAAACCCAAAAAGGAATTAATAATAATATTGATAATACCCATACTTTACCCCTTAAAAAAAGAACCAAAATCATTAATGCTAATAAGAATAATTATCCTCAAAATTATTCTTATAATAATTATAATAATAATAATAATAATTCTAAAAAAATTTGTTTTGAGGATTTTGCATTAAGCTCAAACAAGGATTATATTAACCCTAATCCTAAAAAATCTTTCCCAAGAGATGAAGAAGAAGGTGCTATATTATTAATGGCACTTTCTTGTGGTTTAGCTTGCTCATCTTATTAGTAATAATGAATTTTAAGGAGTGATTAGTGGATTTTATTGAAATTTAATTATTATTATTATTATTATTATTATTATTATTAGTGTGTTTTAATTAGTTTGTATTGTTTTTATTGAATTTGATCAAGGAATAATTAAATTAAGTGTGAGAATAGAAAAGGTAGGAGGATTTTGTGGTTATTAACTAAGTTGTGAGATGATCAAGATAAATTCTTGATTTAGTAGTACAAGTTTGTTGTTCTTAATAATAAGATTCATAAGAGTAAATGTTGTTATACTAGCATTATTATTATTATTTGTTACTTACCCTTTTGGGTTTGTCCTCTTTTTAATGAATACCAAGTTTTATATTCATGTTAAGTTCAAATTATATTGCTTTCTTTGTTTTTTTGGTTGGAGTTAGGCTGATGAATCTGTTAGAGTATATAATATATTATGGGGTTTTAATCATCAGTTTAAGTTTTTGGTTGAGTTGATTTCTTGACTTGGTATTAGAAGCCAGTGTGATAAAAGGTTAAGAGTTCAAATCTTAATCACCCCTTATTTAGAGTGGAATATTCAGCGCCATGTATGATGAGGGTATGTATAACATTCACACTTCTAACTCAAAGAGCTTTCGTGTGATGGAGTGTGTTAGAGTATATAACATATCTTGAGGTCTCAACCATCAACTTAAGTTGATGGTTGAAGCCCCATGATATATTATATATTCTAACAGAATTTTCTGTAGACAAGGAAAAATTAATCATTCTGATAAAGTGGTGGGAATAAAACTCTTCTTTCAAGGGCGATAAATGGGAAATCTTCTCCCAACCCATAATTCTCCAAATTACTCCCTTAATCCTTTGAGACGATTGTTGTTAATATTAAAATGTTGTGAGGAGAAATGTCACTAAAAGCGGCAATCTCAAAATAGTAAGGAACAATGTTGTAAGATGATGGCTAATTTAGGTAGTTCATATTCTATCTACAATCATCACCATTCAAATTCTTAAAGAGAAAATAAACTATGTATATATTGATCAATCATTGCTCACTCAAGTAAATTGGAGAGTGACATTGTACATTTAATTTCTATTTCTTTACAAATTATTATCAAAATTTTCCTTCTTGGAGTAAAATGGTCAAAATATTTGAAATGCAAAAAATATATATGTAATTTGGGAAAAATTGAGAGGCAAATCTATATATAGTATAGGATGAAAAGGGAAAAGGAAATGTGATACTCCAATATATTTGTAGTTGGGTGATAATTATTTTGGAATCTATTACACCCTATTGGATGAGGTGATTTGACTATAATTTAATTTCTAAATTACATATGGTGTCAATTTATATTGGACAAGGAAATTTACTCGCAATATTGAAAATACTTGCACTATTCACTTATTTTTCTTAATTTGTGATTAATTTGTATGTTAAGTCAAGGGGAATCTTGTTTGATTTGTCTCGATGCAAAAATTATTAATATCAAATTTTTATAATTTTTTATTATATATAATTATAAATATTAAGGATAGTAAAAGATTAAAATGTTTTTTTCGTTTGTTAAAGTGGGGTCATGAGAATGGAGCTTGTAAACTCATTGAGTTATCGATATATCTAGGAGAGTTGGTTTAATTAGATTGGATGAAAACTAAATTAACATATTTCTAAAGGTTGCACCTAAAGCTAAAACAAGCTAAGAGTAATAGAAGTATTAGATACTCTAATGTTTAGCTTGAGGGGCGTGCCTAGTAGATTCCGACGCCCGCAAGTGACATCGCTGATATTTTAGGAAAAATTTAAATTTTGCAATCAAAAGTTACCAATCGAATTCGATTACGCAATCTATGCGCCTTTTTATGCAATGTTAATTGTTGCTGCACAAATTTATAGAATTAAATTGAAAACATTATGATTTTTGTAGTAATGATTTTTTTTGTTAAATTATTATTTATAAAATATTCATGATAGGAAGGATAATACATTATGTACATGATTAACTTTTAATTTGTAGATTTAATTATTCATTTTAGAAAAAGAACCTTTTTATTACAGGTTAGATTAAGAGAAGGGGTGCTAGGCTAAGTGAGAAATCCAAATTTTTCTTTAAAAGTGATATTTGCTCTAACTGATACAAAATTCGATTTTCACATAAAGAAAAGGATTATTATTATTATTATTAATGGTACACAAAAGGAAAATGTTATAATTGATATTGTTCATCAAATTAGTTGATAAATTATGCATTAAATCTTTTTTATAAACTAAATTGTGCATTATATTTATTGATGATGGGATTATGGAATGTTAAGAGACACATTTCACATTATATATTCATAATAAATATATAAAGTTGATGAACAATTGAACATTGATGGGTGATAATTTCTCCAAAAACCATCATCTCAAAAAGTTAATAGCCTTTAATTTCTATCATATTAATATTATCACAAAAAAATATCATCATAAAGCAAGTTGATATAATCTTAACTTTTAATTATTTTTAAATATATAATTTCAATTTTGTTTTGTTTTGACTCATGACATACCCGGTCCAATTTTAAATGATTACTACATATGTTCGCAAATTAAAAGTAGGGATTATTTACGAAAAATTTAAATTAAAATTATTTTCAGAAACTGAAATTCTATTAATATCAAATTTTCTAAAAAAGAGAAATGATATATTTTAAATTGAGATTACATGCATTGACTAGTTAGAATTGGATATCGTATGTCACGACTCACGAGCAAAAACAAAGCAAAGATGGAATTATTTAGAAATAATCGAAATTTAAAATTATATTTATCTAACAAATGAAATTCAGGATTATTATATAAAAATTTCTTTTGTTTGGTGATTAATTTTGATGCGTAGTTGCAATCAGGTGCTCTTTTGAGAGATTGTCTTTTGTAAAGACGATTCTTAAAAGTCCAGCTCAAATCTATATTTAAAGTTGTAACAATACATATTTAGAACTGAACTGAGCTTTTGAAAGTCATCTTTATGAAAGACGACCTCAAGTATGAATTTGCGAGTCGCCATTTGCGCGCAAGTGGTTTCAGACATCCCCAATAACAAAAGTCCAATTGAACAATTTGAAAACATTTGATCGGTTTTAAAATTGTGCAGCCCAAATCTACCAGGCCTCCAGCAGTTTGGCCCAAGATTAGGCCCTTTGTTCCCTCTAACATCTTTTATATCATGAAATACATTCCCTTCATCTTTTTGCACTATTAGATTTAGAAAAGCTTTTATAACAAATAACTCGTTTTTTATAAGACTGTTTACCCTGTGACCAAGTTTAATGGGTTGGGCCCTATTTTGAGCCCTTATCTGACCCGTTTTTATAAGGGTCTTGTAAGGGCCAAGCCAAAAATAGGCTATACTAAAATAATACTTTCCTAAGTGATAAATGGAGATTAAAATAATTTTTAGTAATAAAATTGGGCCGGGTTGGGCCGAGCTGGGCTTTGAAAGTCTGGCCCATTTAAAGCCCACATGAATTTCAAAGGGCCCTTATCCGGCACGAACTATATTTACTTAAGCCCGCCCCGGCCCGGCCCTTATCCGGCCCATTGAACACCCCTACCTGTGAGTCTATGACAAACTTATATAACTAGCTTATTTTTCTAGTTGATTACTTTTTATAGTCTTAAAATGATTACTTGTAACCTTAAAGTGATCAACTAATTACAATCTTTGAATGACAAATTATAACTTTAAAGTGATCATTTTTCGCACTTTGGGGTTGTTTGGCATTTGTCATGAATAGAAAAGGAATGGTAAAAAATAAGATATGGAAATGAAAGTAGTTACCATTACAATTATAAGTTGTTTAGTTTAAGTATAAGTAATAGAAACAAGTTACTCTTGCAAGCTTTACCTACAAACAAGTTGGATGAGTTTAGTGATTTCAACTTTTTTTTCAATTAAAGGAGATAAAGTATTTTTGTTTCCTCTTGTTTGAGTAGTAATAATTAGGGATGGTCACGGGTCCAGAACCCTGTTGGACACGCCCCAGACCCGCCCCTTTTTTAAGGGTCTGGGTTTAATTTATTGAGACCCATCGGATCCGGGTCGGATCTGGATCTAAAAAATATTTGGCGGGTCCGGGTCCGGGTCCAATATTCGGACCCTGGACCCACCCCTTGGACCCTTATAAATATTAAATTTTCCAATTTTATTTGTCTTCTACGTATGAATTATGCCATCAACACTTATTTTATTTTCATATAATCATAATATATATAAATAATATATATGCTACTTGCTAAGTGTTAACCCAATTACCCTTATTTCATGGACTCGAACTAGTGTTTATAATAAAATTTAAGCGTATATTGGTGACGTTATACGAGTTTAGATGTTAAATTAGTATTAAATATTTGTAAAATACGATAATAACTCTCTTACAAATATACGAAAAACACAATGACTTACAAACGTTTCAAATTTGACAAATTAAAGAGACTTATTTTAGACCCACTAAGGACCCATTAAGGACCCTAGAACATCAGATTCGGAGGGTCCGGGTCTGGGTCTGAAAATTTTGGACCCTTAGGGTCCGGATCCGGGTCTGGATCTCAAAAAATTAAAAGGGTCCGGGTCCGGGTCTAGTTGGACCCGCTCCAGACCCGCCCCATGACCATCCCTAGTAATAATGTAAATGGATTTGAATACCCAATGATAACAATTCCCTTGCTTTCCATATCAAATAAACAAGTGGAAATACCCATTGATAACAATTCCCAATTAGGGATGGCAATGGGTATTGGACCCGACCCGTATCCGTGGATCCGTATCCGTTTTCACGGATCTGGGTCTTTAAAAAATAGACCCGTCGGGTCCGGGTCGGATCCGGGTCCAATTAAATTTCACGGATCCGGATCTGAGGAAAATACCCAGACCCGGACCCGTTTACCCGCAGACCTGTTTTTTAAAAAAAATATAAATCAGTTTATATTACTTGCATGTACGGCACTCGGCAAATGACAGTATGACACTATATGTAGAAAATACAATATTTCATTTATTCTTCTTTCTATCTTTGGCACCAATATTTATACTCTACTCCATATACTCCTATATATAGAAAATACTCCTATATATAGAAACCACTGGCTATGACACTATATATATACTCCTATATATAGAAAATACCACTGGCTATGACACTATATATATACTCCTACTCCATACAAACCAATTAAGTCGGCAAATCACTGGCTATGACACTGTATATACTCCTACTCCTATTCATAACTATAATTGAAATATGGTGCCGCACCATTACTAAACAAATCTACACTAACTTTAGAAATGTATGGAGATGGAAGATTTAATACTGGATTCATCCTCAAATTCTTATAATGATTCTCATAGCTATAATTGTAATTACTCTTACAATTATCTTTTACCTTTCTTTTCGGACATGATTTTAAGTACTAGATTGTGAAATTATGTATTTATTATCATTAGTCTATGAATAGCATCATCGCAATCTCAAAACGATTCGAAAATAGACTAAAAAGGGCAAAAACAAGTGGGACCCGTTTTGGACCCGGACCCGGTACTGGATCCGCAATATCCACGGACCCGGATCTGGGTCCTGTAAAAATAGACCCGCGGGTCCGGATCCGGGTCTGGACCCAGTGCTTGAAAACGGATCTGGATCCGGGTCCACCAAGACCCGGCCCAGATCCGACCCGTTGCCATCCCTATTCCCAATATAACACAAATTTTTGTGAGAGACGGTCTCTTTGATAGACTATCTCTAATTAAATCGGCCCATAAAAAATATAGAGTAGGAGTAGAAATAAGTTTTAATGGGTTTGGTATAAGGGATGTTTTTTTTTACTTTTTAAGTATAAACGAAGTTATTTTATAAAATAAATTTGACTTTTAGTAATCAACCCCTTCAAATTTTAATAAAATTAGGTCAGCTTAATTACAGATGGTCTCTCAAAAAGATCATCTATCACAAGAATTTATGAATAAAATATCATTTGCCATTTTTTACACAAACAAGGCAAGAAACACAAGCTTGAATAGAGATAATGATTGACTGATTGTTGATAAGTAGTTTTTTTTTATTTTTTTTGAGATGTTGAATGTAGGGATGGGCAAGGGTCTAAGACCCTATTCGGACCCTATTGGATCCTATCCTTTTTTATGGGTAAGGGTTTATTTTTTTTGGACCCTAAGGGTTCGGGTCCGGATCCGGGTAGACCCGGTTTGGACCCTTGGACCCTTTTTAATTTAGTTTTATTTTTTATTTTTAGTTTTGTTTTTTTTTATTAGAGAGTGTTAAGGTCTTATAACTTCATAAGGAACAATTGATGCGCACGTAACTTCTCTCTGCCTCGCAACTTCTGTTTTGTGCTTGAATATGTTTGTTTTCACATAATGAAGCTGCTGCCCTATTTCTTGGTTTTATAGTTTTTCTTTTTTTTTTCTTTTATTATTATATTATTATTATTAATATTACTCCATAATATTTTAAAGTTCATACTTAAAATATTAATTGGACTCTTCATCCAAGTGGGAGGGAATAACCCAATACTTCTAATTACTACTCCCCCTGTTTCTTAATGTTTTTTCTAATGATCTATGGATTTTAGGAACGTAGACCCTAAGAGTCTAAAAAGGGTTCAGATTATGGTCCATTTTAGGGTCTATGTTTTGGACCCTTTAACCTCACTCAAGAAATAAAAATTTAGGGTATGATTTTAGACCCTAAGGGTCTGGACCCAGACCCTTAGGGTCTGGGTCTGGGTCCAATTTTTTAGACCCTTAATATCAGGGTCCGGGTCTGGACCCTACCCTAAAATTAGGGTTCGAATCCGGATAGGGTCCAGACCCAACCCATACCCTTAAATGTCCATCCCTAGTTGAATGGTTTGTTTGAGATAATTATGTGTAATTAAATGGAACTAGTATATATAAATGAGCAAAGAACGACAATTAATTATTGTTGAGATGCATTATTAAATGTTTTGTGGACGTATCTAATTATTAAGCTAATTAACTACAAAATCCATCACAATAATTGCCTGTTTAAGAGCTACTAATATGATATGATATGATATGTAATATGTATCTCTTTCAGTATTTGTTATCTATTAATTTTAGAATTAATATTTTATATTTATTGCAAATTTGAGAAGGCATAAGTTATTATCTTTGATTTGGTTCGATCTTTTTAGTATAGACGATAGAGTACTTTTATTTAACAAAATTACTCTAATATTAAATTGGTATATTTCAATTTATAAGGGATTAGATAGTACCCGTGTGATGCATGACTTTATTAAATTTACTGACATATCATTTAAGAAAATAAAATTTTAAGAAATAAATTTTACATTATGGTTATATCTCATTTTGTTCTGAATAGTTGTATACATTACATACATTGTTTGATTTGTATCATACTTTGCATTGTGCGTAGATGATTATGAAAATTTAGTTA
This sequence comes from Amaranthus palmeri, assembly GCA_019776075.1. Classification (NCBI taxonomy): domain Eukaryota; kingdom Viridiplantae; phylum Streptophyta; class Magnoliopsida; order Caryophyllales; family Amaranthaceae; genus Amaranthus; species Amaranthus palmeri. The sequence goes on from JAAKBH010000021.1 coordinate 931,967, forward strand.
TAGATTTAACATAAATATTTATGTAAAATTATTTTATATAATTTTTTAAAAAATTTATTTTTCATAAAAATATAAGAGACTTGCATAAAAGTAGTGACAACCTAAAAATCATATTAGACTTATGCATTGCATTTAAGTAACCAATTTAATTAGTATAAAAAATTCTCATAAAAGTATATTATCTTTTAACCAACTTAAAATATCCAATACACTTAAATAATAATCATTTAATAAATAAAATTAATAAGATTTTATAAAAAATTGAAAAATTGAAATAAAATATATAAATTTCTAATACATTAAATAATGTGACTTAAAAAATATGACATCAACATGAATACATTATAGTCATAGTTAGAAAATAATTAAGTCAAAAATATTAATTAGTGATGGTGTCATCATTGAGTTTTGGAGGGAAATTTTTTGTTGAGGTTGTGACACGTAAGCAATATTAATTAGTGATGATTCTAACATGTTTTGTTTTAGTAATATTAAAGATAGACAGGAAAAATGTTAGAAATGTTCAATAATCAAGTGAATATTTTATACGTCGTTTAACGTAATTAAGTCAGTGTATAACGAGACGTTAATTTAGTGGACATTGAGTAACGTTTATGTTTTACTAGAGACCAATAAACGTCACAGAACCGTTATTTGATAATGGAACGAACTTAATGTCGCTAAACCTATTGGGTCACACTATATCAATGTGTGAGACCATTTTGTGTGTTTGGACCTATATTAGTCTAGGTTCATGTGATTAATTTAGTAAGACTAGATATTAGTCATAATCTCACTATTTAATATAATAAGTTATATTAAGTACATATATTAAGTTAGTAACTCCACCCATTTATGTAAATGAGTAATTAGCATTACTAGGTGTTGTAACCTATGTTATGGAATTTGCAAAGTCTTCATTGAGTATTTATCTTCTATAAATAGCTCCTAGCTTTATGTATTAAGTGTGGGTGTGGTGTTAATTTTCTTAGCAAAATTGTGTACCGTGGGTATTGTCTTCATCAGAAATATTGAGAGCCGTCGGTATTATTATTTTCTTAGAAAATTGAGAGCAATTGTGAGTAATAATACAAGAGTTGTATACACACAAAATTAGTTTAAGAATTGTTCTTAAACATCGTACTAGTATACGAGGTCTCACAAGACGTTGTGGGTGGACTACACTAGAGGAACTTCATTTGCGGTTCTTGTCTCGTGGTTATATTTTGCTAGTGGATTCACGCTACAAAGGTATATTTTTTCATCCCGATATTTATCTGTTTCATCTCATGTCAATAATTGGGTCTTGGGAAGGTTTTAGTTTTCCGCATGTTAAAAGTTAACATTACTAGAACCCTACAAAAAAAAGGATTGGATCGGAGAGGAACATAAATAACCTTTTTAGTTTTAAATATTTTTGCATTTGTATATGGATTTGGTTATTAACGAGATAAAGGGATTTATATCTCTTTGATTCTCGAGCCAGTGGACTTCTTTTGGTCGCGCTCTTCTTTGTGGATATGAGTTGTCGCCCTCCTTTCCTCTCTAATTCTTATCCATAGTTTGCTAAATAAATAATTAAATATAAATGATGATTTGATGCATTTTATGAGGTGGAAATGTTGATAAGCAAAATGTGAAACAAAATCTGCCAACACGTACATTACTGTATTCCTAAAACTCATTAAATTTAATATAACATAATTATTAGTCACCTCAGATAATTATATGATATATCAGCAAATTTGCATTAATATTGTAACAAATTTAACTTTTTGTAACATTAGATTTAATGACATTAATAAAATACCACAGATTTATTTTTTTAGTGTGATATATAACAATTGGTTATTATTTTAAGTTTCTTTATAAAGTGATTTAGCGACACTTTGTTTGGTCTTTAGTGCGTGGTATATGTAATTGTTACTATAGCTGAAATGTCACTAGATCCTATGTCGCAAAAAGCTTTAGTGTGATTTTCTCTTATGCTACTAAAGGGTCTAAATATACTAATAGAATTTTGAAGTAGCGCATTTAAATTAAATATCACTAAATATATCCCACTAAAAGCAAATTAGCAAATTATATAATAGTAGAAGAATTTTAAAAAATTAAGGTGACTACAATATGATCCACTAAAATTCAATATCTTTATCACTCAATCCTCTCCACTCTTAGTGCTCTTTGCTTTTGCATATTTTTTTCCTCTATTGTACAAAAAAATCTTTTCCAAAAGAAATATATACCCCTCCATCAGATATTCATTCAGGTTAATAGGCTGATTTTGATTCATATGTTTTGATTCGAATCGAAATCGTTTGCACATTGATTTTTATATAGTTTTAATATTATTTTAAAATCGGGTTAAAGTCGAATTCAGTTATAAGACCGCTTTAATGTTGGATTATTGAATTTTTTTTAACACATCTATATGACATGAAAAATAGTTTCTGGCGTATTATCTAGTATCCACGCAGGAAAAGGTACAACCAAAACCATTAAATATATATTGCTATATGTAACACATGTTAAAAAAGAGAAGTGTATATTATAATTAACACAAATTTTTACTTGAAACCGTCTTTTATAAAGACGGCTCTTAAAAGTCCAGTTCAATTCTAAATATTGCTCAATTAAAAAGATAGGAACTTCTCTTTTTAGTTATTATATCGGCCTCAATCATATGTACTTATTATTAATATTAGGTTAAATTGATATTAATAATAGAACATTTTACTTATTTGCTATGAATAATTTCATTTTTGGATTATTTTTTCATAATTCAACTTTTGTTTTTAATTTGCTATCAATATAATTAGTATGTTGATAGCAAACTAAAATCAAAAAGGTGGCTTATTAAAAATAATCTAATGTTGAGATTATTCATAGAGATAAATGAAACGTTGGATTAATTATAGATATTATTTTTTTTATAAGGATATTTTTATTATTTTACAATTTTAAAGGAAAAGATCTACCAAAAGGATAAATAAAATGTCTCAATAAGAATTGGGTCATATCTTAGTTAAATAGCAAATACAACTTTTTCGGTTAAAAATAAATTTAAGTTCGATTCTTACCCGATCTTTCACTTTCATCAGCTTAACCAACAATTAAAAAAAGGAAAAATTAATATCAATAATCTAACATTTTACTCGTCCGCCATGATTCATGAATAATTCCAACATTGGATTATTTTTTAGTAGACCAACCTTTGCCATTTTTTTTGAAAGGAATCAACATTTGCTCTTAATTTTTTGTCAACATACAAATAGAGTACTTCTTCCGTTTCATTATACTTGCTAAATTTTACTTTTTACGTATTTTTATGCGTTATTTTGTTTATTTATATGTCGAATTATACTAATCCAAAAATTATAAAAAGTTAATATTATGACAGTATAGCTAATTAAAGACAAAAATTATTTATTACTTCCTCCGTTCCATTTTAGTTGCACCATTGGGTTTGACACAATATTTAAGGGCTGTCAAATTAGTATGATAAACGTAGGGATGATGTATGATTAATGATGATATATGGGGTAGAAATAAAAAAAATCATAATAAATAGATAGTGATTGTGACTAGTGGGTATATTAAATAATTATATGTATGACTAGTATAAAATCCCGTGCAATGCACGAATTTTTAAATATGTTAATGTTTTAATGAAATTTTAGACTAATACTAATATTAAATGAATTAGGTGGGTAGTAAGTATTTTAACATATCTATTGTAATTAAAAGAATTAAATATAAAGAAACCCAAAATACGTTAAAATTAAATGCAAACGTGTAAATATGGAAAAAATGCAAATAAATCAATTCCATTAATATCATCCAATGAAAAAAAGACAAATGGCATGCTCACATTCAACTTGCCTTTTTCTAAAATACATTAAAAATTAATAGATTGTATGATTGATAGTAATATGTGGTAGGAATAAAGTAAGGATAAATTAAGTGAACTTTTTTTGCTACAAATAGTAATATTGCAAGTAATATAGAACTTCCAAGAATGATAAAGTGTTGCAAGTAAAATGGATCGGACAAAGTATTAAAAAATTTAAAAGTGAAATTATATACTCCCTCTGTCCCATTGAAATTGCATCATTTTCCATTTTGGTCCGTCCCACTTGATTTGCAACATTTCTATTTTTGGATAATGGCCCACCACTTTCTTTTAATCTCATCCATACATTTTAACTATCTTTTAATTTCATCCACACAATTCATTCTCTCTCTTCATTTATTACCACTTTCTTAACATTTACCCATTTTCTCTTTGATGCAAATCAAAGAGGACGGAGGGAGTATTGAGGACGAGATGCACAGAAATGTATAATAAAAGTATTATTATTATTATGTGATTTGCACGTTGGCAAGCACAGTCAGACTGTCATTATCTGCATTAGTAGGTGAATCTCCTCTCTCACTAGTCACTACTGTAGGTTCACATCACCACCCACCAACAACATTATATACTTCCTAGATTTTCATTAATAAATAAATTTTCTAAAATTTCCCTATTTATTTTATTTACACTTGGATTTTTTTTGGCTTTACATAAATTACCAATACCTTAAAAGAAATATTCTTTTTATTGGCTTATTAGTTTTTCCATATAAATATAAACATAAAACACCCAAAATACTATTAGTACCACCAACCCACTAATACCCTTCTACCATACACTCCTTTGATGGAATCCATAAATTTCTGAACTTTCTGTAACAAAAATCAATTACCCATTACTCCATTTAGGCTAAAGATTCCATCTTTATGCATTTAATCTTTTTTTAAACCCTAAAGATCAAATCTTTACAAAATGGAGCGTGCAAGAAAGCTTGTTAATAGGGAAATATTGAGAAAATTGCACCATCACTTCAACAATGGTGAAAAAGTTGTTTCTTCAAGGTATGTTTCAACCATGGCTTCTTCTAACATATTTTCAAAGAAAAATGAGTCAGGATTTGTGGGTTTTGGGAGATTACCCCAAACAAGATCCATTTCTGTTGAGGCATTGAAACCTAGTGATACATTTCCTAGGAGACATAACTCTTTAACAAAAGATGAACAAGTAAAAATGGCACAGATTTGTGGGTTTAATAATATAGATGATCTTATTGATGCAACTGTTCCTAAATCTATTAGGATCAAATCAATGAAATTTTCAAAATTTGATGAGGGATTAACTGAATCTCAAATGATTGCACATATGAAGGATTTGGCATCTAAAAATAAGGTTTTTAAGTCATTTATTGGGATGGGTTATTATGATACTTATGTCCCACCTGTGATTTTGAGGAATATAATGGAAAACCCAGCTTGGTATACTCAATATACTCCTTACCAAGCTGAAATTTCTCAGGGTAGATTAGAATCTTTGTTGAATTATCAGACTATGATTACAGATCTTACTGCTTTACCTATGTCAAATGCTTCTTTACTTGATGAGGGGACTGCTGCTGCTGAGGCAATGGCTATGTGTAATAATATCTTGAAAGGGAAGAGGAAAACTTTTATTATAGCTAATAATTGTCATCCTCAAACTATTGATATATGTAAGACTAGGGCAGAGGGTTTCGATCTTAAGGTCGTGACAGCGGACCTTAAAGACATCGATTACTCGTCTGGTGATGTTTGTGGTGTGTTGGTTCAGTATCCTGGTACTGAGGGTGAAGTTTTGGACTATGGGGAGTTCATAAAGAAGGCTCATTCTAGTGGGGTTAAGGTGGTTATGGCTACTGATCTTTTGGCTTTGACAATGTTGAAGCCACCTGGTGAATTGGGAGCTGATATTGTTGTGGGGTCATCTCAGAGATTTGGGGTTCCTATGGGCTATGGTGGTCCTCATGCTGCTTTCTTGGCTACTTCTCAAGAGTATAAGAGGTTGATGCCAGGAAGAGTTATTGGTGTTAGTGTTGATTCGTCTGGTAAGCCTGCTCTTCGTATGGCGATGCAGACGAGGGAGCAACACATTCGTAGGGATAAGGCTACTAGCAACATCTGCACTGCTCAGGTATAGAGCTTTCTTGATTACATAGTTTGTGAATGATTTGTGTTTTGTGTTATTAGTTTTACTGTCACTATTGGTATAGTTGCGTAATATCATCCCTTAGTTTGAAGCTATGTTACTTGGACTCTTCAGTTTGCTTCATGTACACGTGTCTGATTCTTGATGCTTTGACATTGGTATGACACTTAGACACTTCATTTTAGGCGTAAGATTGAATATTTAGACGTATCTGACGCTTAGACACGTACCAGTATCCAACATAAGCACCCGAGTCCAAGTAACATATGTTTGAAGATTTGTTTGTTTATGTGCTCTAATGAGGAAAAGAGTTTCCTTTTTGCTTCCTCTATCAGAAGAGGGGTTGTATGCAAGTTTCCTTCAAATGATTTAGCTGCAGTTTGCATTTAATGTCTGTTGTTTTCTATATGAAGGGGTGTTTTATAGTAGTCTTATTGACTATTGACACTCCTGACATACAAATGCGTACGCGTTGACCTTTGGTTAGATTTAGTTGCTAACATCTTGTTTAACACTATCAAACGCAGTATTTTGACCCTTAATATCTTTAGTCGCACAAAATTTATATTATAAAAGGTTAATATTATGATATATGCAATGAGCTGAATAAAAAAGATCTCACATGACCATTATGAATCGATGAATAAAATTTACGTTGCAAGTGGAGCAAACTACTAATTCCAACCCGAGTTAAAATTTGTTTTACTGTGACTGAATGAGTTATATTCCCTGTTTTGAAGGCTTTGTTGGCCAATATGGCTGCAATGTATTGTGTCTATCATGGACCCGAAGGTCTTAAAACCATCGCCCAAAGGGTGCATGGTCTAGCTAGCACATTTTCTACTGGACTGCGAAAGCTTGGGACAGTGGAAGTTCAAGATCTACCTTTCTTTGACACTGTGAAAATCAAGTGCACTGATGCCAAAGCAATTGCCGATGAAGCTTACAAACATGAGATGAATTTGCGTGTGGTGGATCAGAACACTGTGAGTTAATTGCTTTTCAGAATCACTATTTTGTTGTCGTTTGGCCCTTTCATATATTCATATGATTGCCTTTGACGTCCAGATCACTGTTTCATTTGACGAAACTACCACTTTGGAAGATGTTGATAAGCTTTTCAAAGTTTTTTCTGGTGGCAAAGCTGTAAGTCTCTCCGATCGTAATATTTTAAACAAATGTCATGATAGCATACAATACTTGAACATTTGCTAACGATTTTTCATTGATTGTCAGGTACCCTTTACCGCTGCATCGATTGCTCCAGAAGTTGAGAATGCTATCCCTGGTTCACTTGTGAGGGAGAGCCCATACTTAACTCACCAAATCTTTAACTCGTATGGATTTCTCCATTAAAATGAATAAGGATTTTTTTTAATTGTTGTATTCTGAGTGCAATTTTGTCCGATAGATATCACACGGAGCATGAGTTGCTGCGATACTTACACAAATTACAGTCAAGGGATCTTTCCCTTTGCCACAGTATGATTCCATTGGGATCTTGTACAATGAAATTGAATGCCACAACTGAAATGATGCCCGTGACATGGCCTGAATTCTCAAGCATTCATCCGTTTGCTCCAGCAGAACAGGCGCAGGGTTATCAGGTATAAGAATCAACTTGCTTTGACGGGTATTCACGATTTTTTTATCACACTAACATAATTTTCCATATCTTTATTGTCTTCCTTACACCTGTTTTTTAAATTTGTGTTCTTGATGCTACAGGAAATGTTCCAAAATTTAGGTGACTTATTGTGTACCATTACTGGATTCGACTCTTTCTCTCTGCAACCTAATGCCGGTGCTGCTGGAGAGTATGCTGGGTTGATGGTTATTCGTGCGTACCATAAGGTATTGTTATTTCAATATTGATAGCCATGTTTTTCCCCTTATTTTGGTTGTTGGGTCAAAAGTCAAAACAACTAGTCTTAGATTAAGACCAATATTTTTTGTTACGTAAGTACATAAATATGTTTATTAGAGGTTTCGATATATAATGTTTGTGGCACTTGTTGGTAGCTTTCTGCTTCGTGTCAATCATTTACACTTCCATATTTTCCAAACTCGAGATTGATATAATATGATTTTCTCATTGTAGTCACGAGGAGATCATCATCGTAATGTGTGCATCATTCCCGTCTCTGCTCATGGAACAAATCCTGCAAGTGCAGCTATGTGTGGTATGAAAATTGTCTCTGTTGGAACTGATGCTAAGGGAAATATTAACATTGAAGAAGTTAGAAAAGCCGCTGAAGCCCACAAGGACAACTTGGCTGCACTTATGGTATGAGAAAATGCGATTCGAATCACTAATAATCCCGTTGAAATATTCTGAAAATAAGTTAATGCGTCAATTATTGACCATTCTTCTATTTTATAGGTTACATATCCTTCAACTCATGGTGTGTATGAAGAAGGAGTTGATGAGATTTGCAAGATAATTCATGATAATGGTGGTCAAGTATACATGGATGGTGCCAACATGAATGCACAGGTGTATATATCATTCATTATAATTTTCTATCCTTAGACTAGTCGTCTTCTGTCGGGGATAATTGGACTTGTTTATATAATATTGCCAATCTTCTGGTATAAAATGCAATAGCTTATAGCGTGTATATACCATTCTCTCTAGGTCGGCCTTACAAGTCCAGGATTCATTGGAGCAGACGTTTGTCATCTTAACCTGCACAAAACATTCTGCATTCCTCATGGCGGAGGTGGTCCTGGTATGGGCCCCATTGGTGTAAAGAAACATTTGGCACCGTTTTTGCCATCGCACCCTGTGGTATGAACTCATGTTGAAACTTACTTTTTGTTGCGTGAAAATTGTATAATATCTTACTTTTTGTTGCGTGTTTGTAAATCACGCTTAGTCGATCAACGAAAGTGTTTTTCCGACTAGTTATGATTGATCACCACATTATGTCCGAACCAATTTCAAATCTTTTTCCATATTATTAATCACAAATTCATAAATGAGACGGTCTTCCGTGAGACGCTCTCCATACATGGGCCGAATAGCCCAACTAATACAATTATTAAAATATGGGCTCCTTATTTTGAGGTCGTCTCACCGAGAGGCGTTCTCACAAGAGTAATATGATTTATGTATTTTAGAATTTATTCATGTTTAAGTTATCTCAAAGCTTGTTTTTGGACTTGTTGCAAAGTTTAAAATTTCATTTACTTTGTTGAAGGTGGCAACTGGTGGAATTCCTGCCCCTGAGAAATTAGAGCCCTTAGGTACCATTTCCGCAGCACCTTGGGGATCTGCCCTAATTCTACCAATTTCATACACATATATTGCTATGATGGGCTCAAATGGCCTTACGGAAGCATCGAAGCAAGCTATCTTGAATGCAAACTACATGGCTAAGCGTTTGGAGGTATGTAGCTCCGGAACCCCTTTTTATCTTTTGAATTCTTTGAAGGTATTCTACACTTGCTAACTAAGCATCCAAAAAATCATTCGTTTTAACATCACCATCATACTCGGTATATCCTACTCGTAGAAGCTATGATCAAGGGTCTGGGGGGTTCTTATCAAAAGAGATAAGGAGCTTGCGGCGAGTGCGACATTTGGCTCGAGAAATTTGCTTGCAGAATTTATTAATCATACTACTAGTGATAATGATTTTTTCTTAACCCTATACATTGATTGGTGTTTACAGAACCACTATCCAATCCTTTTCCGAGGTGTCAATGGAACTTGTGCTCACGAATTTATTGTCGATTTGAGAGGATTCAAGGTAGTTATAGTAAAGAAACTTATGTTATCATCACAATCATTTCTCATGCTTGTAGGGCTAATCGTAATTTCTTATCACAGACCACTGCCGGCATTGAGGCTGAGGATGTTGCCAAGCGTCTTATGGACTATGGATTCCATGGTCCGACAATGTCATGGCCAGTTCCCGGTACTCTCATGATTGAACCCACGGAAAGTGAAAGCAAGGTATATCTTAAGTAATTGAATATCGTAATTGTTACCCATCTGTCTAAATGTCTTCATATGAGGATTGATCGTTGATGTTGCTGCTTCAACAGGCGGAATTAGACAGGTTTTGTGATGCATTAATCTCTATTAGAGAAGAAATCGCTGAGATTGAGAACGGAAAAGCTGACCTCAACAACAACGTCCTTAAGGTTAAATTCTTTCTTTCATCTCCTATTCATAATGTATGCAATAATCTATTGCATTCATCGGTTAGTTTTGCCTGAAAATCTTGCATGCTCTTCGGACGATAAAACCATCCTTTTCATTCAAAACTATTGTCAGATTGCTCTATTTGAACATTTTATATGTGTTCCACAATTTCCGCTCTCCGATCGTGATTCAAAGCAAGGGTAGTTTGAAAACGTCAATTACACAATTTCGCATATACAACAGCTTTGACCATAGGAGATTTTGGGCATGTGCAACTTGATTGACCATTTCAACCAGTTTAGACTATTTTTGAACCATTTTGAGCGGATTGCAATTCAAAAACAAACTTACTGACGAATCATGTTTATTGGACCGCACAAAACCTTAAAATATAGGGTCTCAACCCACAAATATTAAATGATCAATAATATGCTTGAGCAGTAGATGGTAGAAGGTTTGTTAGTTTTTACTCTGTCCCTAGCTTTGACTAACTGAATGATTCAAAGCTCTCCTTGGTACTAAGTAAGTCGTTATTTTTCGCGCAGGGAGCACCCCATCCACCTTCCCTGCTCATGGGAGACTCATGGAACAAGCCTTACACTCGAGAATATGCTGCATACCCTGCTTCTTGGTTGCGCACCGCCAAGTTTTGGCCAACTAATGGTACGTTTTCAATACCCCGTTATGGTAATGTCAAAGTTGCAAAAACTCTCCGTTTCGTTTATGAAAATGTTAAAACTTTGAGTTTCGTATGGTTGGTTGCAGGGCGTGTGGACAACGTTTATGGTGACCGAAACTTGATTTGCACCCTTCTCCCAGCAAATTGCTATGAAGAAGAGAAGGCTGCAACTGCTTAAAACACCCATTAGTCTTTTGGCTTAGATGTCAAGAATTATGTTTCTTACATAATTTTGTTGTATATACAATATGCATTCCCTCATTGGAATTATATACTCTCTTATGTTATCACTTATTAAGGGATACATTCCCTTCCTCTCCCTCCCCTCCTTAAAGAAAAATAAAAAAATAAAGTCCTCCATTATTCCTCTTTATAGTGTAGCAATTACTTGTATTTTTCATCTAGCTTAAAGTCATACAATCGAGCAAAAAATGGTGATCGTTTAAACCCATTGGTGTTGTTTTGTAGGGTGTCTAAAACTTGATACCGATGCATTTATGTCTAGGAATTCGATATCTGGTTTTTTGAGTAGCAAAAATCATGATCCAGTTCCGATCCACAGTAAATCGGATATTCGGTTTTTCCGAAACGAATACCGGATACCCGAATTTATTTTTTCTTTTTAAAAAATATTTTGCTATTTTTGAAATATAAAAATTAAAGCTTATTCCGGTTTCTTTGTTTGATCAAGCTAATTTTTTAAAGTTTGAAAAAAATTTGTTTTGGAAATATGTTTAGATATTCAAAAGTCTAATTTAATTAACAACAAATTAATTATGCAACTTTGTTGTGTATGTGAATTGTAAATATTTATACATTTAATAATATAAATTTCTTTAAAAGAAATTCAATTTTTACAAAAATTGGTTAGGTTGTATTTGAAACCTAGCAAGAATAATTTGTGAATTACAAATTTAAAGTTTAGCACTTTTGAGAACTACAGCCTTAATGTTTATTTTTTGCGAATTATAGCCGCCAAAGTATCAAACTTTGCAAGTTCAAGCCAAAACACAGAATTCCGACCATTTCGGTAAAATGGTCGAAAATGTGTGTTTTTGACCTGAACTTGTAAATTTTAAAACTTAAATGACTGTAATTCACAAAAAATAAACAACAAGAATGAAATTCGCAAAAATACTAAACTTACCGTAATATTATTCTATTTTATTTCAATTAAAGTATTCGATTTTAAAATTAGTTACATTTCGGAGCTTATGAACACCAATTATATATTGGATATGACTTGGTATAAAAGAACTATACTCAGACTTATCATTACACCACTTTTTCAGCCTATCTATAGTCCCCACTTTCGCTTACTCAATTTAGTGAGACATATTTTATCTTAATTTTAAATAAAGCCATAAATACATAGTGACAAAGTAGATGCAATTGGGAATTTGGATACAACCGCTTAAAACAAACTCGACAATTTGATATTTATCCAATTTAATAATCGACTTTATTTGACTAGATTTTAAAAATGAATTTACAATTATATAAAAACAATGAGTGGGTTAACATTAGTTCTTCAAAAATGTAATGTTCAACTTCATTAAATAAATGGATTAAGTTTGAATCAAAAGATTTCTAAACTATTACATATGACCCGAATCTAAATCTGACCCAACATGATTTTATTTCTTTATTTTTATTTTTTGACCCGACATGATTAATTAAACATAACTACCTAAAATTACTGTCATAACATATCTTGGGGCCTCAACCATCAGCTTAAGCTTTTTGTTGAATTGGTTTGTTGACATGGTATCAGAGGCCAACGTGACAAGAGGTCAAATGTTTAAATCTCATCCACCCCTCATTTAAAGTGGAATATTCAGCGCCTATGTTCATCAACACTTCTAATCCAATAAAATCTTATATGAAAAAATATATATTAGATTATATAACATATCTTAAGGTCTCAACTATCGGCGTAAGTCGACAACTTCATCAAGAGTAATGAACGGTTTAAAATTAAATTCAACTTTGCTTTGTTGACAAAATAAAAACGAAAAAGTGCTCCATAATAAAAAGAAATAATAAAATAATGAATACTAGTATTGTTTCTCTCTCCTACTGTCAAAGACTCAAAAGTTCACAATTTTACTTGGCTAGTGGCTACAGTCTAAAGCGATACTCCTTCCTGCTTCCTGCTTCCTGCTCCTGCTCGGCACAACAAACCATCACGATCGGCACAAATTCCTCTCTTCAATCGGCATAGCAACCACTATGTCGAAGATGAAACATCTATTACGGAAGCTTCGTATCGGTAAACATCATTACAATACTGCTACTGCTCAAACAATTTCCAATAATCGAACGCAATCTGAAGAATCGTCTTCGTCATTGCCTTCGTCGCCGCCGTCGGTTTCATCTTCGAGTGATCAATTGAGGACTGCCGGAGAATCGCAGTCTGCTGCGACGATAACGGAAAATGTTGGCGTGGTTGTGGATAGGGAAAATAGTAATCGTTCGGATTTTAATTTGATTGAGGAAGATTTTCAACTTCAATTAGCGATGGCGATAAGTGCTTCTGGAAGTGAGAATCAAGTTGATGATGATTCTGATAAGCAGATCATGGCTGCTAAACAATTGAGTCTTGCTTGTTCTCCGTCCGTGCCTGACAATGAAAAGCTTAGTGAGTTTTTGTCGCTCAAGTATTGGGTAAGTTTCGTTTAGCTTTCTTCAATTTCAGGGTTTTTGATTGTGTTTAGTAGTTTGATTGGTTTTGGAATGAATTGAGCTGAAATGGTGGATGATTTCGTTTGTTATTTTGGCTTTGATTGCATATTTTGCTGGTATGGCTTGTGTTACCAATTTATGTATGAATTTTAATATGTAAATTTATGAGATTGTTTTTGTTGCTTGATTCTGGGTTTACTTAGGGTTAGATTCATCAATCATGATATTGGTGTCCGTGGCTTTAATTGATGGTAATGTTTGCTTAAAGATAGGAGATTTTCAATCGATGATAGTATAAGGCTTTTTTTAGTAGAAACATCAAATTACAAACATGTACTCCTATTAGCTGACCCAATTTTTTGGGATTAAGGCGCACTGTTCTTGTGTCGACAAAAGTATACTAATTGATTACAAGACTCATGAATAGTGAAAAAGTTAAAAGTTTACAATTCACATGTCTTGATTTCAGTTTGCTTACCAATTTGCTAATAGGTGTTCATTTCAATTCGGTTGCTCTTCACAGAATTACAATGTCATTCAGTATGATGAGAAGGTAGTGGATGGATTTTATAATGTTTTTGCAATTGCTTCACATCCAACTGCTCAAGGAAAAATGCCATTGCTTGTGGATCTCCAAAAGATTTCCATTTTCAGTAATGTTGACTATGAAGTTGTTTTGGTAAACCGGTCGGTTGATGTTGAGTTGCAGCAACTTGAAAATAAAGTGTATGCTATATCTGTGGAATGCAAGGTTTTGGGACCTGGGATGTATTTGAATGGGGTAATCCAAAGGTTAGCTGATCTTGTTGTTGAAAGAATGGGTGGTCCTGTTGTTGATGCTGAAGAAATTACAAGTAGGTGGCGAGTAAGAAGTAATCAGTTGAAAGCTTCTCTCAACACCATTGTTCTTCCTCTTGGTTGTCTCAATGTTGGGCTTTCACGCCATCGGGCATTGTTATTTAAGGTTTGTGGTCATTATTTTTTTTGGTTTCAAGTTGCTTATGATATCTATTTTCAGAATCGCTTTCCAATATGGTTCTAGCAAATGGCTGAAATTTAGTGTGACAACATTGATGATGGATTACTAATATCTAGAATTTTCCTCTGGTTTTTGTCAATGTCATTGTGATTAATAATTAGTTGGTCATCAGTTGAAGATTCTGTTAGTTGTGCATGTTGTAGGTATCCAGTGGTGCTATCTGGTGATCCCACTACCATTCCAAGTGTAAGCTTTGTCTTCACTATTTCTGGTTTGCAGATGTTGATTAGGGTATTGACTCTTTTCTAATAACTTATGACTTTTATACTTGACCAACGTTTTCCTTGTATAGTTTAAGTTTATGTTTGGTATGAGTGATGGAAAGAAATGAAAACAAAACAAATCAGAAGGGGAGAGGGTAAAGTAAGTGCTATATTTATGGATTCTTTCGTACAAGCAAGGAAAGGAATAACTTATCTTTGTTTCCCTTAATTATTTTTTATTCGAAAAAGGATCGGCCACCATGTCAATCAATACATAAAATTTATCTTACGAGCACCAACTCTTATTGAATTTTTATAGTCATTCATCCAAACGTCATAAAAATTGGTTACTTGACAAAAAGCATAAAAAAATACATTTGCCTCAATAGAAAAATATCTAACCAAACTTCACTAATTTTCTAAATATTGTTTTTACAATCGGAAGTTATTGAAATTAAAACTATTAACAACTCCTTTTGTCCTTGATCCCTTTTGTGTCAGTTCTCTTTTTTTCAGTTTTCATTTTTGTTTGTCCCTATTATAGTCCATCCATATTTAGCTTACCCTTATTTCTGTCACACCCCACTACTACACCTTTTGGTCTAACTAACTCCCAATATTTTCATCTCACTGAAACCACAACTTTCACCATTGACAAAGCTGATGTGTTGCTATGAAGTGATGTTAGACCAAATGTGAATAAATTGTACAAATATGATTTTATTTGAACTATTTACTATCTTGCGACTGAGATTTAGAGAGGAATATCTGGAGTGGTAAGATTTCTGCAGTTATGGAATTTGACCAAGTACCAACAGCATCATAGTTGTTTGTCTTTGTATTTATAGAATGTACTTGTTGAACCTTTTATATTATTAGCAACCTTTTTTGAAATGAATTTTTGATTCCTAGGATGACATTTAGATGAACAAATGTGTGCATGTTTCCTCTTTTATTGTGCCTGGCATTTCAGGTGACAGTTTTAGTGTGATAGTGCTTTTCAGGCAGTGAAGTTCATGTGTTGATGTCTTGTTGGTTTTGAGAATGAGAAGTTTTAGATTTTTCAGTCACGTTTCAAGAGGGTGACAGCATATTCTTTTTAGTTCTTTTTGGGCTCATCTGGAACATATGCAATTGTGAAAAACTCATTGCTGATAGTAATTGTCTCATATTCTCTTGTATCTTTTTGCTTTAAGATGTGCTGTACTGCTACAACTTCTTTACGAGAATTGTATATGATCATTCTGAAAATTTTCATAAAATTTGTACCAGGTACTTTCAGATAAAATTGATCTTCCATGTATGCTTGTGAAAGGAAGTCTATACACAGGCATTGATGAGGGGGCTGTGAACTTGATTAAATTTGGTGAAGGAAGGTAAGGGCTGATGCTGTTGTCTTTGAAAGTTATATTCATTGGGGTCAGTTTTTACTTTCTTGGCATGCTTGAAGTCTATTTATGAAGATTTAGTTCAATCCTCTTCTGTATGCAATTTTGTCTGCTTTGGAAGGAGCCCCGCCGCTTCTTTCTTAATTTACAATGCTTTCATTTTACATTGCAGTGAATACATAATTGACTTGATGGGTGCACCTGGGACACTAATTCCCTCCGAGGTTCCTAGCAGTCGTCTTCTGGACACTGCACTGGAAGCAAGAAGCTTGTCTAATAGTACTTCTGCTATCAACAACATAAATTTGGATTTTGGCAATGTGGTTGGATTAGATGGAAATATACGTGATACTGTTGCGGTTCCAAAAGTTTTTGGCTCCAATTTAGAAGAAGCAGCCTTGAGTGTCAAAGCAAAACAATTGAAAGAGATTGCTGTTAAATCAGATTTGAGTGGGATATGTGATTATAATTTTGATAATCCTGTTAGATTGGAGTATAGTTTGTCTGATTTCTCGCCAAACTTTGTTCAAGAAGCTTCCAGCGCACAAGAAAAGAAAGTCAAGGATGTTTCAAAATATGTAATTAGTGCCGCAAAAGATCCAGAATTTGCGCAGAAATTGCGTGCTGTTTTGTTAGAAAGTGGGGCATCACCTCCAGCAGATTTGTTTCTGGATATGAGTCCGAGTAGTTTACGAGAAAAGACATTGCTTGAACTAGTCCAACCAGCAAGACAAAAAACTCTTTCCTCTAGAGATTTTGGCAACTCAGATAATCATGGATCTAGTCGTGAGATGTCTGTTGTTTGCCAGTTTGGGGTGAAGTCTTCGAACAACTGTGATATGCATGAAGAGAGTGCTGATAATTTGATGAGTAAGTGTCAGGAGTTGGATTCTTATTTTTCTTGTTCTTCTCAATTGATGCTGAAAGCATTTCTTTTGCTGTTATTGAATCTAATAAAATGACCAATAGTCGTGCTGCAGGTGTTCTTCTATTTTCGAATTTTGTGAACTAAGGAATTTCATATGAGGGTATTGCTTATTAATGTTGTTATTTTACTGCAGTTGACGGGTCAACTGGGTTAGCTAATTGCAATGTACTGGTTTCTCGAGATTCTAGGGGAAAGATTTTGAACCAAACTAATTCAGGTAAAGAATCCAATATTCAATTAGACGTTAACAAAGAAATTCACCGTCTTAGTGATGGCCACAATGAGTGTCTTAGCCCTACTTCTAGTGAGGGAGTCTGCCCTGTGCTTGGCGAGTTTGCAGAATTAGAGATACCATGGGAGAATCTACAGATCGGGGAAAGAATTGGTATAGGTCAGTAATTTTATTTTCTGTCTTTAAGATTTGAAGTTATTCTTTTTTCAAAATATTCTTAATTCTGCTTTCTGGCATATGAGAATACTGGTATGAAGTATTGTCTAGAAATTGCTTATTCTTATCCATTGTTTGTCTAGGGTGATATGAGTTTGACATGAATACATGATTGAGTTGCTTTATTTTCTTGTTTTTCATAGTGTTGGCTTTTATCTTGATCTTCAAGTGTTTTCTTAGTCTTGGGAGTTTCAAATTTCTTTTATTGGGCCTTGATTTTTGGAATGTAGCTTTCATGTTTAGAAATAGTGCAAAAATATGGCTGCATCATATCCTGTCGATCGAGTTGTAAAGTTTTTCAAAGCTACCTAAACTATACCACTCCCATCATAAAGATGTAAAATAATTGCGATTTTGGCTGGCTCAAGGGATATCTCATGGTCTCAACTCTCAACCAATAAGTGGTGGTACAAAAACCACATCATCTTTGATACAGCATCACTACGGCTGTTACCGCGGTTGCGACCAAAATTGCATTTTGCACTGAGTTCAGGAATGAATGCTAGAGTGTCGTTTGGTACTGCTTAAATTTTGCGGGAGTTCTCAGGTTTTATAATTGCTCTATGTTTATATATGTGCCTAAGTGTTAGTTTTCATTCACATGTTTCTGCAGTCTAATGAAGTAATGATGAGTGGCTAGGTTATGTGTTTTTATAATGTGATTATGTCAAGTCCATGGAAAGAATGCTATTGTTACTTTGGATTTAACTGACATGTGTTATCATTTGCAGAATTTTAGAAATACTCTATAATTCTGAGGCAAGATGATTGTTATCCTTTATTTACACCCTTTATCTGGCCAACTATAATTAGGTCTTGTATATCCAATAACGTTTTTGTCTGCTATTAATTTTTCAGGTTCCTATGGTGAAGTTTATCGTGCAGATTGGAATGGAACCGTAAGTTCTCTCTTCCATACAAGAGTAATTGTGCTGTGCACAATATCATTTGTAAAGTTGCAGAAATTTTGTTGATTTTACAATCTGCTATATGGAATTTATTGTATGTCAGAAGGCTTGTAAACTGTAGGTTGGCCTGCAGGCATTTGACCACAATGCTGTTAGCGTTTGGTCACTTGGTGAATATGTATTTCTTGAAAATTGAAACTTAATTATTTAAATCTAGCTTTTATTTTTGTACATCATGCTTTATGGTAAAATAAGTATAGCTACGTAGAGCACACGGGCTGTACCACTAGAATTTTGGTTTTCATCGAAAACATCACGAAAACTTAAACATGAAAAGGACACAAAAGTGCATCAGATATTCTTTGGTTCATTGTCCACCATTTTTTTGAGATACTCTAGCTTGAAACATTCTCAAATGTAACTCTTAACTGTGAATGTCATTATGTGTTTTGTGAAACACTAAAACTCTAACACAGAAAATGGTGAAGATATAATTTGTTGAATATCTAGGGTTTGGAACTCGAAGAAGCACACTAGTTGAGTAACTGGTATTCTTCTCACTGTGTTGAATAACATCCGACACCGTTTTTTTTTCATGATCCTCGTTGGTCACAACTACTTTGGTGACGGTTGGCTCAACTCAGGCCACCACTCCAAGTCGCCTTTGATACCACTATAATGGAGCCTGCGGTGAATCAAATTAGCACAGCAACAACACAATAGAAGAATAAGAAGTAGAGCACAAAAGAGAAGGATGTAGGCATGTAGCAAAGAAGAGAATATGGAAGAAGAGCAGAGACAGAGAGAGAGAGAGAGAGAGAGAGAGAGAGAGAGAGAATATGTGGAATGCTTGTATATTATGTATCTAGGTTAGCAGTATGCCCACCTTGAACTCTTCGAGTGGTTCAGTAGCTCCCAATAGTGTATGAACACCAATATGAAAATACAAGCATGCCAGTTTATAATTCCCCATCCCCTATTTATGTACACACAGATATGCATATTGCCATACATACCCAATACCCCACTTTCATAACAGGATGCATAGCAGAACCATTGTTCACAATGGATTCATCCTCATCTTGTGTAACAAATTTATTCCTTTTCTAGAAGATGCCTCCAGCCACATCATAAAACTTCTTACTCCTGCTGCCAGTAAAATGCAGTGCTGGATCTCTCTTACTTAATAGACCTATATTGACATCAGGATCCATTACTTCCTCACAAACTAATTGTAAACTTAATTGCTTCTTACATTGATGCATTAGGTATGTTTCATTGTGTCCCAGACACATTCCCTTCTCCATCTCTTCTAGAAAGTAGAAACCGTTTGTCTATCATCCCTCTGCTTTTGTTTCCTGATTTTTGGAAGATTAGGGTTGAAGGATGATGGTGATTATGCATTTCACTCTTTCTGAGCTGTCTTCAGTCACTGTGAAACACCGTGCTCTTTGAAACCAATGTAATGTCGGCGATGGTGGTTTAAGTGGTTGTAGTACCTGATAGGTGAACACTTCAATGGCCATTGTACAGAAATGTAAACACAATGATAGGAGCACAAATATGGAAATGAAATGGTTGTATTACGTGATAGGTGAGCACTTCGATGGGCTTAAGACACTGTACTGTGTAAGCAACACATTTTGAATACAAAGCATGATGAATACTCCCATTATATATACAATTGAAATGGTGTTCCAAATTCCAACAAGAAAACTAAATTCGAAAATAGCCATAACAAACCAATTTCCAATCACAACTTCTAGAAAATATTCTGATGACTAAATGTGAGATTTTCATCTTCCCTTGTAATGACCATTCAGCCCCTAGTAATTGTCCATTCGTAAATGAACTGAGTGTGAAAGAATCCTTTTCTCACATGCTATTCAGTCTAAGTTCCTTCGCCTCAAATGCATTCCACACTCTGGAGTCTGGCCCTTTTTAGGTTATGAGGTTGGAATGATTTACACTCAATTTTCTGTGTGGCTGTTTCGGATAGATTTAGCTGATGAGATTCCTAAGGGGGATCATGTTTTGATGGCTGCTAATGCTTTGGTTTTCACATTCTAATTATTTCTCAGTACTTAGTTTACATTAAATCAATCATGTAGAGGATCTTGTTGACATTAAAATAGTATGTGGGACAGGTGAAGTAATGCTTTTGGGGATTGATATTCAGATCTAAACTATCGCAAACTCACAATGTGATTCCCTGAATGCAAGAGGCATTGATCGTACTAGAATTCAGTTTTAGGATGATTTATCTTTAATTTCTTGCTTATGTTTTGCTATTTTTTTCGTGTTTAGTTGCCTATTGGTTGCTTGTGTGTTACTGTTTATTCTCATTCTCAATCCTTTGCCCGTTTGTGCGCATATAAGTGTTCCATTTTCCATTTTACGGATGTAGCTAAAAACATGCCTTTTGCAGGAGGTCGCTGTAAAAAAGTTTTTGCTACAAGATTTAACTGGCGATGTACTCAATCAGATTAAGTGTGAAGTAAGCATTTATTTGCTGCTTTTAGTCTTGGTATTTATTTCCTTGATTTTAGTTGTTTCTAAATTTGTTTTACTTTTTTAATTTGTGCTGGTTGTTCTGTAGGCTGAAATGATGATAAGGTTAAGACATCCCAATGTTGTTCTCTTTATGGGTGCTGTTACTCGCCCTCCAAATCTCTCTATCCTTACAGAGTTTCTTCCCCGGTTAGTTCTACACCTATCATTAGTAAATTTATAATTGGTGTTAGATTTGGTTCAATTATCGCGCACATTTTTCTATGGATTGTGAACGTTATCAAATCCGGAATGCACTAAGATGATAAAAACTGCTGGCTGTCCCCCTCCCCCATCTAAATACTAATGATTGAAGTATTTACTGGTCAATCATTTTGGTTGTCCCACTGAACCATTTTTAAATTAGGAAAAAATGAGATCAATAATTCAACTTTCACCCATACGCTATAAATAATCTCACCTTTGGATTATTTTTAAATAATCCAACTTTTGCCCTTAGTTTGCTATCAGCATAACCTTTTATTTATAATAATTGGATTATTTTTAAATAATCCAACTTTTGCCCTTAGTTTGCTATCAGCATAACCTTTTATTTATAATAATTTAACCTTTGCTCTTAGTTTGCTATCAACATATACTATTAGTATGTTGGTAGCAAACTAAGGGCAAAGGTTGGATTATTAAAAAATAATACAAAGTTAGAATTATTCTTTGCGGATTGGTGAAAGGTTGGATTATTAATATCAATTTTTCCTTAAAATTAAACTTATGTGTCAAGATTTGATCTGATGAGGCCGACTCATTAGCAACCAAATTCATGAAAACCAACATTTACATAGAATAGAAAGAAAGAGATCAAGAGGGATGCACTTGGTTGCTTCTAGCCATCTCATATTTCAGTCTACTGCGGTTTTATTGTTTTATGCTATTATATGTGCTTTCCAGAAGAGCTTTAAGTTGCCTAGCCATCCCATAGCACTACAAGAATTATGTGCATTGGGATAAAAAAAACCATCAAACACTACATGTATGATGCCCATGTGCTTCATAGAAAAGGCATAGATAGTCGAACACCTAATCAGCCACTCAATCATCCCAACATAACCTTAATCAATTAGATGTATCATGTATGTATTGCACCAAATATGATGGAATGATCAAGTTAGGGCTTGTAATAGGATATATAGTTGCAAAAAAATACTCAAACATGTAACCAGTTGTATGATCCGAGTATTTAGGGCACTCACACCATACATGGGATGAAAACACCTTGCTTCACTCATAACATGCGCTTACCTAACTCTTTTGGATTAGTTTGTAAAAACACAACTCACTTCACTCATGAATTATCAACACAACTAAAAGCAAAAAGATCTTCTTAAAGATTGAGTTTTTATAAATTTGATATTTGTTACAATAAGAGCCTACCATCTCTCTATGTAGGGGTCATCTCTTGTCTTGTTTGCTTTCCTTTGTTGATTTTTCTTAAGCCGAGGGACTCTTATGGATATGGTATGTCGTCTTCCATCTCTCCATAGACCCCGATTGTAGTTTCTATGAGCGTGAATGCGCGATACACTTGGTAATGATGATGATGATGATCCCTTTCTAATAGGGATTAGAAATTCTGATTCTAATCTATTGGCAAATAAAATCTAATAACAAATTTTAGTTTCTAAGGACTCTAAAAAAATTTGGATTAAGTAACTTATACGACTGAAATCTTTTCCTATCTTTCTTATTCTATCTTTTATTCGATCCTTTATTAAAAACAATCTAACCAGCTTTCAAACAAGTCTATGAACAACTTTCAAACCAACGTGTATGTATGTACATATTTATCTTGACTCTAACAATGAACCATGACCATACATGAACAATCTGACCAATGTAGCTATGTTGAAGTATCCTCGCACCCATGCATCCCGTTCCTTGTATGCTCCATGTTCCTCCAAAGCTGCTAAAAATATGTACAAAACTGTTCTTTTGTTTTTTTAACTAGAAATGTTTTGTATTGACATCGCTTATCCATTTGTTCACATTCCGTTTCACCTTTGTGTGCTTTTGAAAATCAATTTGTTTTTATGCAGGGGAAGTTTGTATAGGTTATTGCATCGATCTGGCTCTCGAATTGATGAAAAGAAGAGAATGAAAATGGCCGTGGATGTGGTATCTTTCCATGTTATACGTTGTGAATATCTTCATCACACAACTATATATTTTAAAATCTAAAGGAATTGTGCTTTATTTGTAGGCTAAGGGGATGAATTATTTGCACACAAGTCATCCTACTATAGTCCATCGAGATTTGAAGTCACCGAATCTTCTTGTTGATAAAAACTGGGTTGTCAAGGTTAGGTTTTACTGCTTTTGAATTAATGTTTAACTTGTGCATGAATCTTAAGATCACTTGTCAAGTTGAAACCATTCTAGCTTAAATTAAATGCTCGTCTTGGACTTTGTGTGATGCATTAAGGGGGTTAAGACTTAAAGAGATATCGAACAAAATATTAGGTTGTATAGACGATGGTGGTGCAGATGAGGTGGTGATGCAGAAACTAAGGCAGTTTTGTTGCTGAAAAAGAGGGAGGGATGGGGAACTAATACCCTCTTAACTATGGTAATAGTTGCCCACCCACCTCCTAGAGTAATTATTAGTTTTCAATTATGTACAAGTACTAAATAATGAAAACTTTTGTAAGCATCTTTTGAAGCAAATTTATCTTGATATAATGATGCATTAAAATTAGGATTATCACTTCCTATTCTTCTTTAATATAAGACACATTATTATAAACAATCCAAGGCCTCCTTTATTACCATCCCATCTTTTTAGCTGTGAATTCCTCTAAATACCATCACCCACAAATTCAAAATCTATAAATAACATAGAATATTGCACAGGTTTAAGTCTAGTTGGGTAACTTGTTCCTTCCCTCCTTATCACCAGTAGCCGATCTAGGATTAGAAAATATAGGTAGCACCAATATACAAAGTGTTGACGTTGATTATAAAAAAAACTTAAATACTTCTCCCTCCGAATCATTTTAGATGTCCCATTTGGGTTTTCACGATTATTAAGGGTGGTGTGGGGTCTATTAAAAAGGTGGTAGTTGGGTATTTTAATTGATTAAATCAATGGTAAAGGTGGTAGTTGTGTATTGGGAGTAGTAAAAGTGGGGGTATTTAGGTAAAAAAAAGATAAACAAAAAAGGAAATGGCACAATTGATATGAATTTGCCAAATAAGGAAATGGGACAACTAAAAAGATTCGGAGCGAGTACAATTTTTTTAGAAGTTTAGAGAATATAAATTAAAAAATGAACAAATTATAATTTAGTACAATTGTTATGATGGTTATAGATTAAGGGATATTAATTACATTAATTAACCAACATCATTGACCGTAATTTTCTTATATATTCTCTTGGACATAGTGGTTTCCATCTATATTAATTATTATAAATAAGAAAAGAAAATATTAACGAGAATCATCTTAACTAAGTTTTGTTAAGCAATGTAACTAATGTCTCTTAATCAATGCCCTTGTGGCCTTGTGGGTCCATGGCATAGGTTAAATAAACTTTTATTAAAAAGGAATGTATGACATTTGCACTAATTCTTGATTGAGACGGTCTCATGGTGAGACTTCTTATCAATGGGCTGACCCATTGATTAAAAATAATAATAATAAAATAAAAAATATAAGATAACGTTATAATTCCCAAAACTAAGCATATGGTTTTGTTAACTATATTGTCTGCTAAAGTCTAATTTAATTAATTAATTAATATTTTATAAAATATGTATAATTTGGGCCGTTTGTTTAGGTCCATCTCATGTTTATATTAAAATATCTCAAAATAATACACGTAACATTTATTTTTTTTATAAAAATAGTAGAAATTAACAGTAATTTTGTTGTAACTCACAATTTATTTGGACTGGTTATGGAAGCCCAATTAGGACTACCAAGCACCAACCAGGCAACCAGTACCTTACCAATGGTAGGTTCTGAAATTTTTTCCCCAGATTTATCACATGCTACCCTAAGTTACTATATAGATCCTGCCAATGCTTATCACATCACCTCAATTACATCTTTGTTATCACCTGCTCAGCTCACATTTATCTACTGCATTAGGTTTGTTTTACTTCCTTTGACCAAAAACCCCTTTCTTAGCATACTTGTAAGTTTGTACGCCCTCATTCCCTTTGAGTTTGATACAAGTGGATTTTGGTATGTTATTAATTTTAATTTCAAGGATAAAATAAGTGGATAGAAAAAAAATATATAGCTGTGATGAAAAGAGGTAATGATTATGTGGATGAGTTTGAAAGAAAGAAGAATAACCAAAAAAAGAGATATTGCAAAGTTAAATTTTGGCAAAATCACAAAGGGGGCATTATTTTATTATTCCTTATGTTTCATTTTGAAATTGAATATATTTCAGGATATAAATTCTTGCTTCTCATCTATGTTTCTTGGATTCAGATATCAGACTCTAATTTGTAGCAGAATTAATAAACATGATTGTTTACTGTTGTCTGCACAGGTCTGTGATTTTGGTTTGTCACGCCTGAAGCACCACACATTTTTGTCTTCAAATTCTACTGCAGGAACGGTAAAGCTTTTAATTTCATTTTTGCATGTGCTTGAATGTGATGTATGAAGTACAGTCTCTTGTTCAGCCTACTTATTTGCGGTTAATTATTATTATTTTTTTCCTGGTTACATGTATGCCACTCTGCAATCAGTATTATTCCAAAGCACAAATTCTCAAATGAGATGGTCTCACCATGAGACCATCTCTATCGGGTTGACTCACTTTCCTCTTACAATTTTAAAAGTGATCACTTATAACGTGATTAGTTACAATCTTAAAGTGACCAATTAGAATCTTAAAGTGATAACATAAAATTTTAAAGTAATACTTCTTATACTCTTAAAGTGATCACTTACAATCTTAAAAAGTGATTAATTATAACCTTAATGTGATCACTTATAGTTTTTGAGTGATTACTTTTTAGTCTTACAATCATCAATTTGAACCTAAAAGTGATTACTTACAGTTTTGAAGTGATGACTTTTTTAGTTTTAAAGTGACCATTTAGAACCTTAAAGTGACCACTTACAATCTTAAAGTGTTCAATTAGAAAAAAACTAACTGTATGGGCCCGTCTCATGGTTAGATGGTCTCATACAAGACTTGCTGATTCCAAAGAAGAAAAATATATGTTGAGCAGTGAACTAGAGACTTATTTTGTTTGTCATTTAATTGATTCATGAACATAGTAGATGACCCTTATTTATAATGTAAGTAGATTGCATCTTTTGTTAACTTTGAAAATGCAGTTTGTATTTCGTAAATGATGCAAATTCAATAACTTCGCTTTTCCTTGTAATATATATGAGGCCTGATGGGACTTGGTGACATCTTTTCTGAGGTGTGTCATTACTTCGAAAAAAGTAATATTTTGTCCCTTACAAGAACATGGTTATCAAGAAATTCACTTACAGAATGTTTAAGTTTGAACAAAAATTTTCTTTGCTCTTAATATTTATGTTTGACAGATACCTTAAAAGAAGAAAATGATTCACTAAATCATGAGAAATTCTTTTTGTATGAGGAGCTGTAGATGATGTTTGCCAGCAAGGGCAAAAACAACCTCTTTGTTATTACAGGGGCAAGGTTGTGTACATTCGATCAGGAGTTCAGGACCCACCTTATAATTGGGGTGATGGGATGATATTGTAATAATATACAAAGATATACAAATTCATCTTAAATGTATTTGTTGATGTTATCAAAGTATTTCACTCCCTATACTTTGACGTATTCTAGTAAAAATATTTTTTCCTTATCATCCACAATGAGAATTAGCCACATATGTTATAAGTTTATAGAAGAAATCATGCATGTGTCCAAAAGGGCAATAATTACCACAGTAATCAAGAAGTACAGAAAAGAGAGGATATGAAATGTCAAATTGTTTCATGTTTCACTTCCACTTAGTCATATATCAACATGCACCAAAGTTTTATGATATTATTTATGTAATCATGGGTCAAGCCTTAGATACTCTAAATTCCAGCGGCTTATTTTTATGAATACAGTTTTGATATTTTTAGGTGAAGGCCAAAATATTTTTGTTAGCTAGGTCAAATTCCAAAGTGATAAACCTTGATGTGTGCAGATTTTATGGTTTGAAATGCTAAGATTGAAGACACGAGGGTTTTAGTTTTATAGATATCAGTTGTGATGCTTTTTTGGACATTTTGTGGCTTATTCTAGGCTGTTTCTGTTGTGAGAAATGGTTTTTTGATACAAGGAACTTGTTGGTGACTTGGTGGATGTAGTTTTCTTGTGTTAGTAGATTAACATTACTGCAATAAAACCCCATGTGGTGAAAAATTTGCATTTCACTTAGCTGCACATTTATTGTGCCCTGCATTGCTTTTTGTTAATGTTTTTGAAAGAAAGGCTAGTCTGAAGATTTTGTTATATTTGAAAAAGTGGAGGCTGTGTTTATAAATTGCGGTAGACTTTTTGATTGATGTTTCCGTTTTAAACTTTGGAATGAATACTTATTACTTAACATGAATTCACAATTTGTATCCACTTTCAATGCAAAGAACTTAGTTTTTCCTTAAAACATCAAGTTTTACAATTTTCATTGCTAAAGGTAAAAGAGCCAGTTGTTGAGGTTGGTTATGGGATATTTGATGTGCCTTGTATTGTCATCTATCAGACAAGTGTTTATAGCTGCAAGATTCGAGGGCTGGCTAGAAAATTCCTACAGGCAAGGGGGAGAGGGAATTAATCCTTCCTTAGGTGTTGAGAATCGAACCCCTGTCACAAAGGGTGAAAGGAAAGACTCTGAACCACTATGCTAATTGATATTCTCGTGAGTAGTTGCAAGATTGTTTAGAGTTTTGCTCCTTTCACTGAAATTCTCAGATAAAGGTTGGCTGAAAAGGGTATGAGGTTGGATTTTAATGTGCTTCAATGCAAAAATTTCTGGCATTTGGACAGAGTATGCATTTGTCTCGTAATGCGATAATATTTTTAGCTGTTAACTTGATGGAGTGTTATGACTAAAATTTTTTCCTGCCTTGATAGACAACAGTATTTTAATGTGCTTCAATGCAAGAGTTGTATTTTCTCAAGGAATGAGACCAATATGGCAATGTTTGTGATATTAAACACCGAATCTTTGAATTTTGAGGAACATAATTTAATGTCCAGATATATGTTTTGTAGTGATCAAAAATATAGATCTATAGTGGCTAACCATCTGCTATCTGATCACAGCCTGAATGGATGGCACCTGAAGTTCTACGAAATGAGCCTTCCAATGAAAAGTAAGTTGGTCGAGCCATCACTTACCATGTTTACAAGTATAAGATCTATTTCATGATATACTAGTATATACCTATTACCTAATAATATTGCGTTCTTTAGGTGTGACATATACAGTTTTGGTGTGATATTATGGGAATTGGCTACCTTATGTGTACCATGGACTGGGCTAAACCCAATGCAAGTTGTTGGAGCTGTTGGGTTCCAGAACAGACGCCTCACAATCCCCGAGGAAGTAGATCCAGTGGTTGCCCAGATAATACGGGACTGTTGGGAAAAGTAAGTATAAATTCAATGTACTTGGTTTGATAAATTCATTTGAAACTTTGGTTTGGTGAGTGTATACATTGGTCCCGTGAAGCTCAAAAACTATTACTGTTCAGTCACAATACATTGATGCTTATTTTGCATTATGTTGTTGACATGTTCTGTTTTTTCTTCTTTATCCAGTGATCCTCGTTCAAGGCCCTCTTTCTCACAGCTTATCATCCGCCTTAAGGGTCTTCATCGCCTAATTGTACAGAAAGATTAAACAACTCTGATATATCATATATCTATCCATTTTGTTCATAGTTAGGATTTTTGCTATGCTCAAAGAGCAGGAGTAACGGGAGCAGCTGAATTGTGGCTGTGTAAACTGGTTTTCTTTGTTGCAAAGGAACACACAGGATTTAAATTGTCGGGCGAGGGTTCATTCGAAGCGGGGACTCAACATTACCAGTTTAGAAATTCGATCTTGAAAACTGTGGATATCCTCGAAACATTTTTTTGCTGCTCGAAGCGCAGTGAAAGTTGCCATGGGTGTTGGCTGTTCTAGGATTGCAAGTGTTCATATGAATTTTATGTTCAAGGAAATTCTGACAACAGAAAAATCCAAGGTGTACAAGTTTTATTAGGAAAAAAAAGCCAAAAAGAAAGTGAATAAAACCACAGATTTATATCATATTTTATTTTATTATTCTGTAATATTATTCTCTACAAGCAATTGGAATTGTAAACATTCGGTTATTTATTGTAGCATAATGTAAAGAAAAAAAAAGGAAAAAAGAGTTATTCCCTTTAATTTTTTGTATTTTTATTTCTTGTTCTATTGCTTGGTTGGTGAATTTAAATTGTTACACACTCATAGTTGGGATTATTTGAAAAATAGTCGAAAGTATGGGATCATTTTCAGTTGATTGTGGAAGTGAAGATTATTAATCTCAAATTTTCTTTTGTACTATTAGTTATTTTATTAGTATTATTTTGATTAGTATCAAGGTATTAATATTAGTAGTGCTTTTGTTTAGGTATTAGTACAAGTTTTGTTACATAATTGTTAATATTTGTATTATTAATATTAGTATATTAATATTGCATTCCAAAAAAAATATTAGTATATTATTATTAGTTTTAGTATTTGTACTAGTTGTATAAAGTACTAATATTAGTACTAGCATTCATATTAGTATAAGTATGTATTAGTACTAGTACTATATTATTAATATACATTAGTATTAGTAATATTATGTATTATTGTAATCAATATGTGCTAGTTATTAATCATGTATCATAATCAGTATTATTGTTATTACTTATCAGTATTATCATTGTGTTAATTTTATGATTATTATTAGTCTATATTAGTCTAAGTACAAAAATATTATTATTTTATTTATTTTTTCTTTTTTTTGGAAATATTATTATTAGTGTTATTATTATTATCATTATTATTATTATTATTATTATTATTATTATTATTATTATTATTATTATTATGAAAAAAGTGTCAAAAAGTACCTAATAAAAATATTTTTTTCAAAAAAGTACCTAATAAAAAAAAATTTCCAAAAAATACCTAACAAAAATTTATTTTTTCAAAAGAGTACCAACTAACGGCTGGGGTTAACTTTTTCCGTTATCTTTTTTTGCCCATTTTTAAAAAGTACCTAATAAAAATTTTCTTTTCAAAAAAATACCTAGTAAAAAAATTCTAAGTCTACAACTCTACATTTGTGTTCCTTGAAAAAAGAAAAACAATCAAACTAATGAGTAACAACACAAATTCCCAAATGAAACATTTAAAATTCTAAGTCTACAACTCTACATTTGTTTAACAATGAGAAGATTTGTGCTGCATAGGGGTCGTGCTAATCTTCTCCTATCGTTTTAATTTTACATAAAAACTTATGTGAGACCGCCTCACTTATGAGACGTATCTTATTTGGCCGGCCCAATTGTACTTTTTTTTACCAATTTCACAAATTAAAATGTCATTTTCAAGATTTAAAAAACCAATTTTAAGACTTAAAAGACCAATTTCAAGATTTGAATTTGGTATTTTAAGACATGCAATTTGACGATTTTAAGACTTAAAAGGTCCATTTTAATACCTAAGAAACCAATTTTAAGACTAAAAAGATCAATTGAAGGACATTAAATTCTTATTTCAGCTTTATAATATAATTTCTCATGCATTAAAGTTGATATTAAAAACATTGAAATTGATCAATAAGTCTTAAAATAGGATTTATAAGTTTTAAAATTGTCCTTTTAAGTCTTGAAATTAGTATGTTAGAATATTTTCTAAAAAGTTATTGGGCCTGGGCTAGTTGCACGGCTAAGGCCATCTCACAAGAATTTGTTTAATTTTATCACAAAAACTTGGGTGAGACTGTCTCACTTGTGAGACGCGTCATATTGGTCCGACCCAATTGTATATATTTTTTTTACCAATTTTACAAATTAAAATGTCAATTTTAAGAGTTAAAAAACCAATTTGAAGACTTAAAAGAATAATTTTAAGGATTTAAAATTGACAATTTAAATCATGGAATTTGACAATTTAAGACTTAAAGGTTCAATTTCAATACTTAAATAACCAAATTTAAGACTTAAAATACCAATTGGTAGACTTAAAATTCTCATTTCAACTTTAAAGTAAAATGACTTAAACATTAATTAATTTTAAAGTAGAATGAGTCAAATATTTCAACTTTAAAATTGCCCTTTTAAATCTTAAAATTGAAATCAAGCAAAATAATTGGGCCCGTAAAATTTACCCCAATAAAGGAGTGATAGAACCAACATTTCGGATCAATTCGTTCAATTTAATTTTTTCAATTGATTCTAGTTAAGCCTGAAATATGTCCATCTCTAGTTTCATTATCACAAAATCTCACAAGAGACGGTCTATAGGATAGACCACAAAATTGGGCCAGCCCATTTCCCTTAACTAATTTTTTTTATTATAATATCAATTATATTATGTTATAATCCTAAATGTAAGGTATTATAACCTCGAATATACTATTCTATAACCTCAAATATAAGTTATTATAACCCCAAATAATTTATTATAACCCCAAATATACTATGTTATATTTTGGGCTGGGCTTCATGGCTTCCGTCTATAGAATAGACCATCTCCCATGAGACTTACTGATTCATTATATAGTAGCAATATATAAGCGGAGGAAGTTTTTTTGATTTATTGTCTAAAATTTATTTGTTATAAAACAAGTGTAAGTTTAGCAGAAATGCGATAACAAGAGGCATTATAAAATTAGAAGAGAGGGAAATCGTTTCAAGTAGATGTTTCAAATATCATATGTTCATATTTCAATGTAAATGGAACATTCAACAAGATATCAGTCATAAAATTAAGGGTGGATGGAAAAAAATAAAGAGTGGCTATTGAAATATTACGTGATCAATATATACCCTTAAAGTTAATAGGCAAGTTTTATCAAACAAACATCAAACAAATGCTACTATATGAATTAAAATGTTGTGCTTTTAAAAAGAATCATAGTAGAAATATGAGAGTAGTTGATATGTGAATGCTTCAATGGATAAGTGAGCATACCTTAGGGAGAAATCAAAAACCAGATATAATACAAGATTTAGGATTGTAAAGAGAATCATTTAAAATGATTTGAGCATGTGAAAAGACTTAAACAGGTGAAAGGAAAGCAATTCGGTAAGAAAAATAAAAGTTCAAAGCTCGGCAAACTAAAAAAGAGGCCGAGAAAGACCGAAAAAGACTTGATAACATAATTGAAAAAAAAATATGAAAGATCAAGACTTACAAATTAAGATGGAAGAAAATCAGAATAAATGGAGAAAAAGAATTCATGTGAACAACCATAAAAACTAACATATTAATTAATGTAATCGACTATCTTTTAGGATTAGGGTTATGGCATTGTTGTGTTGTGTATGCACCGAGTGTGTTGTGGAACTAAGGTATATGGATTATATTAACGAACCCAATTAGACAGCATTAGGAAAAATAGCATATGCATGCATCAACTATTCATCATCAATCATCACCATCATCGTACCCAGTGTTTCCGCTCATAGGAAACTATACTTCTATAAAAAACAATTTCGGCATATCTACAAATGGACTACATAGAAAATTCTATAGGGTTGAGGAGTTGCTTTTTATGCAACTTGGGAAGATTACATTGTTCTAAGAAGCTCAAGAAAACTATGAACATTGGCCTTGACAGCTTTGAGGGTAGATTCCTGTTCTGCCTTCATTTGTTGGGCCGTAACCATGATTTTAGCCTGCTTTTGAAGAGATGGGATAGTGACTGACCACGTCGAGGAAAAATCAGCAAATTTTTGCTGTTCGAGGGTCAGCTCTTGCTGTTTACTAGCTCTCACTTGCTTCAAACTGGCAAGTTTTGCCTCGAGTTTTTCAATCTCTTTATCATATACGCTGCACTCTGCTTCCAATTGGTCAATTCGTTCTCGACTACCCTGAATACGATCTCGAAGATCTTTAGCCGCAGCATTCAATTCATGAAGGTTGTCAGCATTGAAATTAAGTCTATCTGCATTTTTCTTGATATCTTGCAGCTTATCTAGCGACGACAGGAAAATGGTCTTGAAGTGAATTAGATTAGGCTGAAACTGAGAAGGGGATACTACAGCAAGTTTCTGAATCTGATCTGCAAGTTCAGCATATGTTGCCAGGTTCTCCATGTTGCATTGCAACATACTGAGGATCTTTTCTGCATTTTTCTTCTCAATATCGAATGCTGAAGGAAGAGATGCTGGGCGAAGGGAATCCTCGATGAGACACACAAGGGAGTTGACCTCAGCAAGCGCCTTCTCGGGTGTGTAAGCAGCTCCTACAATAGAAGAATAAAGAAATTATGAAAACCCTCAACCACAGGGCTTACCCAAGATTCTCACAATACCTTTTTTAGATGAGCTTTACCAATCAGTAATTACCATGTATATTGGGTATTGCAGAGAATGGAATAAAGTTACCAAGGCTCAATAAGGTAATTAGGAGCTATTTAAAGGACCCCCCCTCCCAGAATCCCACTTAGCAGTAATTTTGGAGAGTAGAAATTAGTAACCTATTTCTAAAAATTCAAAACATACCTTTTGGGCTTGAAGGTTTCTCCAAAGATTCAAGCACCTCAGGTGATGGAGAAGGTCCATCAATAATGGCGCTAGAGATATCTGAAATGATAGCGCTACTCGTCAAATCTCCAGTTGGCTCCACATGCATTGATGGTTGATCATCGGCTCGAGGAGGAGAGATACTCGTATGGTCAACTGCCTGGCGTTCCAAAATCATCTCATCTAATGATATCCAAAATTTAATGAGTGACATCAATCAGAATATAATAAATGGTCGGGTTCTAAAATAGAAAATTTACAAGATGAAAAGGATAAATGAACATACTTGGGTCCATCGGAGGAAGAGAAGATGCATCCTTGAGTTTTGAAGAACCCATACCACGGACCATCACATGAGGTGGTTCAAGAGAGTCCTCAGGCTCAAAACTCATGGCTTCAAACGGCCTTTCTACAGTGTTTCTTTTCGTCAAATTTTCTGGAATAACTTTGGTGGCATGTGAATTTTCCTGCTGTAAGTAGGGGGTGGTTGCTTCCTCCTCTTTCGCAGTTTCCTTCTCAAGAACCTTGAGAACATTCAAGGAAACGTTAAAAATATCAGGCTCATTGCTTTGAGGGATTTTCTTCTCTTTGATATTTATTTTTCTCGGATTATCCGAAGAGGTTAGCAGAGCACCAGAAATATCATGTTCCATGTCATTCACAACACCAGAGACTACTTCAGAATTGCCTACATGAGAAAAAACTTATAATAATTATCTTGAACTTCTCAATTTCTTAAGAATAGAATAAAGAGCTACCCAGCTACCCTTCCCTTGTGAAAAGAAAGAGCAGAGGAAGGGGAGGGGAGCTACGAGAAAAAAAGAATGGTACCCTTAAGTGGATCAAAGCCATATTTTCTTTTCCTTCTTGAAGTCAATAAGGAAGGCTGGCAAGATTGAGCAGAATGCCTCTGTTTTAAAATCATGAGTGGAGTATTATCATCACACTCCTCGGACTCTTCAACAACAGCCTTGACTGACGGCGGGGAGGTAGAGACGTGAGCAAAAATTTTACCCTACAAAGGAAGTACAGGTATAATTGAGTATTCACATATATATCTGTATTGATATCCAGCAAAGATCAAGTGAAGAATAGGGACATAAGAAGTATATCAATTATCAACAATACCTGGCTCAAATTTCGCCGAAACGGACTTTTAGGCTTTCGAGCTCCTCTATATTGCTTATCTAATAATATCAAGGATAGAATGCAGTCAAAATTAGGCATTTAACAAATATAAGGACAAGGGTAAGAAAAAATTTTACTTTGCCAAGGACTCAAACAAGCTTGCACAATTGATGGAGACGAAACAATTAGAGAACCTTGGATGTTTCGAACAAGTGCGGCAAAACCCTTGAGCCATGAAGGTTGACATCTCTTGAGATAGTCAATCCACCAAATCTCATAACCTGCATCTATCTCGGCCTGTCTAACCCAAGGGGTGATATTAAGGGACCTTACCTCATAGGTAGGGAAAGCCTTCAGCCATGTTTCAGTGAAAGCATACTTGTTGTCTGTTGACTTCAAGGCCATTTCCAGAAGATTGGGTCTGGTTCCCCAAGGACGATTTAATGTTTTATAGAAAGGAATGGCAAGGCCTTGAGTCATTCCAAATTGACGAGCGACAAGATTGGGATTGTAGACTTCAACACCAATAACCTGAGGCTCAAGGCAGATGAGATCTCGAGATAGCAAAATAGATGACCAATGCAGTTGATCCCTTTCTCTGAAAATCATGCAAGATATTTCTTGGAGCCAATTTGGGATTGCTACCTTCATCGAATGCCCTAACATATTCGTCCTAAATTTTTTTTCTGAGGGAATATCCGTTTCATCCTCCCTATAAAAGAGATGCCAATCAGATTGAGTTGCCTCCCTGGGAAAAAGAAGTCCCCTCAATACTTCTTCAAATGAGAGATGTGCAACTGGTGATACAGTATGTACAGCCAGCTCCCCATAGCAGCAATAATTTGTGCAAGGAAGAATTGAGGGCTTACTCAAGCTAGCTTTCGGTTCATTATCTTTCTGTTCAACAAGGTGAGGAAAATGAAAGAGTGCCCACATGGATATGACCCAGATAGGGCCACCAGCAGTAGAAAGTTTGTCATGGGTTCGAAGTCGATAAAGGCATCGATACACTTGACCTAAGAAGAGAGGGGCAAGACACAAGGGTTCAGTTCTCTTTGGATCTAATCCGGAAGCCTCAATGTTTGCAGCAAGCTTCAAGAAAGTTTTATTCACATTGCAAGAAGGAAACATCATCAGCTTACACAAAGCAAGGTTGATAAATAATACCTCTTCTTTCCTTGAAACTTCCGCAGAGAGACTTTTATTCTTATCAGGGTTATAAGAATCCACAATGATGTTAAATGACATATTTGTGTTATTCTTCCATGGTGCAATCTTCTCCATGTCAAGAGCTCCATCTATTAGAACTTGAGTGGGAAGATCTGTACCAGATGGAGACAATCCAGTAAGAAAAGCTATGTCTTCAAGGGATATGGTTTTAAAACCTTGACCGGTGATGAACACATTGAGACAGGGGTTCCAACAACAGAGCAATCCTAGAGTTACAGAGCCGTAGAAGGGAAAAGCAGGATAGGTCGAGAGCTTTAGCAACTCATATATACGCAGTTTCCTCCACTGACTGTGCCTACAAGAAAGCCGTTCAAACCACAGTCGAGTGTCAATGGTAGATGTCCACCCATTGATTGGCTTGCCTGAGCTTTTCAGCCAATCACACTTTAGCTTTTCTGGTTCATTCAAAAAAGGTGACTTAGTAAAGTCAGCAGGAAAACACTCCTTTAGTGACCCCAGTACTTCATCAACCCTTTCTGGTTTGAAACACGGCCCAAGCCTTATATAATTTCCATCTTGACCCTTGAACTGTCCATGTTTAAGCTTCTCTGACCTCACGGTCTGCTGCAAAGATTCATCAACAGATTGTTTGGAATCATGAAGAATCTTGCAAAGTTTGGCAGCCTCAGAGTCCCCAAATTCAACAGCCTTTGGACTCCAAATCTTACTAGACTTCTCAAGATCCGACATGAATTGCTTTCCTTAGAAATATGCAGAATAACTCATCTGACCAAGAAAAATCTTTTTCAATATACAGCAAATAAATGCTAATTGATTATGTTAAAAGTCAGCTAAGCATCACTAGAATGAAAAACTCACCAGGAAAGTAGAATTCATGAGCATTTATAACGGAATTTTTTTATAAGAATCCACACACTTTGCTTTAAGAATAACACATGAAACAATGAATCTTCCATTCGTGAACCATCTTAGTACCTCAAATTTGCCTCTCCCTCAGCCGTACGAGCAAGAAATGGGGCAGGAACTATTCACATATGACACACCAAGAGAAGGTTACTATAGTTCGTTTTGATAAACAAATCATTCCTGGATCAACTCAGAACTATAAAAGCACCATACATTTAGAAAATAAAGATACATATATATTCATCTATTTACGTTCATGTAGGTAATTGAAATAAACATGATATACCTTGAAGGTAAAAGCACTCTATGGTTCTTAAACAAACGCAATCAGACAAAAGGACCATCTGTAGGACAAAGGCAAGACCTACTAATTGACATTGACAAGCAAAGCTCCTTGTTAAGAAAACTCAAAATTTTCAATCTGCATTGTGCAAAATTATATACATAAATTATGTACCATGGGCTTAGAACAAAAAATGCACCACCATCTATGTTGTGGTTCAAAGAAAACTCACCAACCATTCCTTTTTACCCAACTGTCAAGTAATAGCAACTGCCCTACATATCTATCATCAACATTCAGTAGTAAAGGTGACACTTGAAGTCTTGAACGACAATTCTGTGTCAGAAAATTCATTGACTAAAAACCAAGCCAATACAAAAGACTACAAAGTGGAGGGAGAGACCAATAAGGAGAGTAGACCCCAGCTCTCAACAAAAGGGATATTGACAACTAGAATCCACTCTTAATCAAGGGTGAGATTTTTAACTAAGAAGCTTCTAGGACTTTCCTTTACAGTGGAATCTAATTTGACTAAATACAAAGTCAAGGAAGAAGGAACTAAGATTTCACATTCATTCCTATTTTTCCACACCCATTAATTAAGGCTACCAAAAGAGGCATAAAGAATTCTCTTAGCAAAATTAAGCATCTATATTATATTCAGTAGCTTGACAACCATGAATGGCGCAGAAGTTTAGCCAGTGCCTGATCCTAGAAAGACAACATGGCAAAAGGGGCATTGAAAAACAAATGTCACAAATTTCCTCTTTATCAGAACAGACGCAGCAGGGTCTCTTAAATGTAACATGCACCTCTACAATCATAGACCAGGTTTCAGCATTGATGAGGTAAGCGCCAAGAGACAAACTTGAATTTGAAAGTGGTCCGCTTATTCCAGAAATTGAGAGCCTGAATGACTTCGCCTGTAGAAGGCTTAACTTTCTTTTACACTCCAATTGAATGGCAGAAGTGAACCCCTACTGACAAAGTGAAAAAGGCTATCTTTAACGTAGCAAGTATGCGTAAAAGCCCAACTTGCTTCCCTACTAGGCTTGAAGCTCCACCCATCCTTCCCCTTCATACATCTACTACCATTGATCCTATCAATCCATAGGGAATCCTTCTTACAGTTGTTGTTCCAGATGATCTTCCCTCTGGAAGTTTCATTTGATGAGATATCTAGTGCCCAGATCACCAACTTGTTTTGGGTACAGACCTTGTACCAGCTAATGTTTACAGGATTAATGATATCATCCATTCCATGCCTTCATTTGATTGGATCACTAGTGCCCAAATCAGCAACCTGTTTTGGGTACAATCCTTGGACCAGATAATGTTTACAGGATTAGTGATTTTTTCCATTGCATGCCAGAGATAGGATTAAAATCTCTATCATTTGACAAAATTATGTCATAATTTGGGTCAAAGGGTCCAAGACTCCAAGGGCATTAGACATTTTACTATTAGTTAGTCATTCGGTTTTGTTAGTTAGGATAGTTGTTATTTTAGTATTTGTCTATTAGGCTTAGGCTATATAAAGAGCCAGGCAGCCAGCCTTGTAATACTGAGAGATTTTAGATTGCGAAGTTAGAGGCAGACTCGAACTTGCCCAACATACTGTGTTCTATACTGATCTTGGTAACACACTGATTTTGTCTTGTCAGTAAGTTACAATGAGTTAGATGCAGACACAAACTCACCCAACATACTGTGTTCTTTACTGATCTTGGTAACACGCTGGTTTTGTCTTAGATGGCTCATATCACATGTATTGCACCCCAATTTTTAGCAGTTACCACCACAATTCCATCCCACTCCTCTCTCTCCCCCACTCCAACCCTCAAAAAACATATTCACAGAAAAGGCCAATCACAAGCATACCAAACAAAGAACATATCCATAAAAAAAACCTGATAGTTCAAAGCATTTAAGCATATCAAGAAAGTAACACTATCAAGCATGACTACTCCTTGTCTCAGTTCTAGATGATGTTCAGGACCAATAATTATCCAAATAAATCATTTTATTTGTGTAAACAAAAGAAATATGTTTTATGAAATTGTAAGGATGAAGATTTCACTTTGCTGAAAAAGGGAACAATGGTCATCCTAACGAAAATTCCTTGCAATTTAAATAAATAGTCACAAATGCTGGTCACAAGAAGGTGAAATGTAGAATGGAACTTCAACATTACTGCAACAGTTCCCATCAGTTCCCTTACGGCCTTACCATTCAATCCGTTCTGCAATGCACTAACTAAAAAGCAAAATATGGATCCATGGATTTACTTTCTTACCACTTTTGTAATGAAGCAAGTAGCTATAACAAGTAACCAAACTGGATTGCATTTAAACTAAAACCTAGGAGCAGAAACGATACATCTATATTAAGATGCATTAGAAAATACAAGTCTCTTATGATTAGTCAAATTTTAGAGTAGAATAGAATTAGGGCAACATCAAACTCTGAGATGTATCCCTAATTTCTACCTCAGTCAATCACTACTTACATAATTGCAGCATGCCCTCACACATTATCTAACAGAAAAACATACAAAAAAAATTGACAATTACTGGTGCATTGAGTTGAGCATCATGTTTTAGGAACCCTAACATACCTCTACAATCATACTGAAGTTCCATCTTTTTCAACAAATACACAACAACTAACAAGGAAACTAAAACCCTAACTTCACAAATATTCTTCTTTAGTCAACAAATCAATCATGCAACCAAGAACCCAAAATCAAAATGCATATAACAGTTGAAAAAATCAGAAAAACACAATGCAAATTATATCGACATGTAAAATAGTTCAAGTATTCCATATACACCAATACGTTACAAGCTACTTCAAGCTTAAATTGCAAATCAGTAGGGCAAAATTTGTTGGAAATGGGAAAAATTTTTACAAAAATGAGAAAAGGCTTAGATACTTTTTGCGAAATTGACAACAAAGAATGGATGATAAAGGAGAAAGTAAGAACATAGAGTTGGTACCTTTAGTAAGAAAAATGGTTGAAGATCATTGAAGAAACCAGCATCAATGGAGCTCGAGAAATGCGGTGTTGTCGACACTCCGATGAACAGCGACAGGACTTTTTTCTCCCGAAGAGTAAGAGAAATTACTAGTCCAAAGTCAATCCAAGAGACTTTACATTGTCTACATCCTACACTCTACATTTCAAAGACTTAAATTTTTTACAAACTCTAATTATGAGATAATTTTAAATTTAAATATTTAAATTTTACTAAATATCTTTAAAAATTTACCTAGAATATTAAAATACGGAATACGTTTTTGATTTTTTGAATTATTTCTATTAAATTAGTTATTCAGTGTACGGCGTATGCTATAGGACTCGTATAAGAGGAGTAAAGGACAATTGATTGAATTACAAGACTGATGAGATTTCATCCTAAAAGCCATTGATAATGGAGGAATAGTCTATCGATTTTATGTTAGTTAACATCTCTAATTCTTTGAAGTGAGATAATATGTAAGTTGTTTTCAGACTGCTTGTATGAGGTATGACTTACAATGGAACAATCTCATAATCCTTCATTCCTTCCTATTCACCTAAGTATCTCATATCTTTATTTTGGGTATGTTAATTTTACTGATTTACCGTTACCCTTACTTAAATTACTTAAGGTTTTTAACTATTGTACTCTCACTAACCTCACTTTACCATTATCAAATTAAAACACTACACTCTTTCTTTTTCACATGTGGTTCCATTTGACTGTTGAAAATATTTCACATGAGACAAGATCCCAATAACTTCTGTAATATATTTTATTATGCACTAAACCTATATAAAGTTATTCCAATAACTTAAGGTACTGAGCTTTAGCTACGATCACAGTTAAAATTATTAATGGTTAATCAATAAATTAGAAGTTTGATGATTGTCCTTAAACCTCAGGAGGTCGTCCTAATATTGCTAAGATATCCCATTAAAGCTCGGTGGACTCAAAGAGGACCAAAGTGATCAAAAATCCAATTTCAAACATCAAAAATATACCACAATTATAAAAATGGGCTTAAAAGAAATAAAGTGCTTATGCTTATACATCAAAAAATTTTCTTCACTCCGAACCTTACTCATACCTAAGTGTTCATACATGTTCATAAACCGACAATAAATGTTAAATCTTAAATTTAGTTATTGAAAAAAAAATTCACGTAGACGACTATTAGAACCAATTTACTGATTCATCTAGTCGGTTCCAATCTGTTAGGATAAAGACTTTGATATTATTGTTGTTAAAAACTTTTGACAAAATTTTAAAGATAAATTTTTTTTTCCTAAAATATCCTAACTAATAATATTTTTTTGATTTAGTTATAGTAAAATCTTATCTTACAATATTTTATCATAAAAAATTACTCAAAATAAGAGACAAAAAAGCACAACATGATGATTTTATTTATCATGGGTAAGGTAGAGATTAATTTTTTTCTATATATGAGGCGGTACATTTTCACTAAATTATTTTTTTTTTAATTTTTTGGACCATTGTGGTGATTACTTTAAAATATAGAAAAAGTACATAATTATCAATGAATAAAAAGAAACAAAAACTTTAAAAATTAGCTCAAGTGAAAGTATTGTCCTCGGCTATCATAAGTTTTTAGACCCTACACGAATAAGAATTTCTAGAGAAATAATTCTTACTCATCATCATCATCATCATATCCAGTGTTCCCGCACATAGAAACTCTATGGTCAGGGTCCGGGGAAGGAAGGTCGACGGCGTCTCATACCCAGAAGGAGAGGGCGGTCATAAGAGTCCTTCGGCTCTATATTAGTCTTCAAGAATAGGACTTGCAAAATATCTGAAACCTGCATCTTACACCCACGTTAGCCAAACATAGGGATCATTTATAAATTTAAAAACGATACAGGTAAAAGAGGCAGTGAATAGCGATGACGAAGGACACAGAACAGTAACAAACAAGTCTAGTAATCTAGGACGTGAATAAGGCGCCGCCATGTGGCTCTATCCCTGGTCAGGTCCTTAGAGAGGTGGAGTTCAAGCAGGTCACTGTTAATCTGCTCATCCCACGTCCTCTTAGATCTTCCCCGACTTCTCTTGCCCTCCACTATGATGTGTTCAACCCTTCTCACTGGAGCGCCATGGGTACTTCTCTGCACATGCCCAAACCATCTGAGCCTGTTCTCCCGCATCTTTGCAGAGAGAGGTGCAACCCCTAACTTCTCCCTAAACTCCTGATTTCTAATCCTGTCCATCCTTGTCTTACCACACATCCATCTCAGCATGCGCATCTCTGTTACATTCATTCTCTGCTCGAAAGCCTTCTTTATAGGCCAGCACTCTGTTCCGTACAACAAAGCCGGCCTAATCGCAACGCGGTAGAATTTCCCTTTTAATCTACTAGGAAATCTTTTATCACAAAGCACCCCAGTCGCTGCTCTCCACTTGAGCCAACCTGTTTGTATACGGTTAGTAACGTCACCCTCAATATCCCCATTGTTCTGAATTACTGAACCCAGATATTTGAACTTGGACGTGCATGCAACAGCTTCTC
Organism: Amaranthus palmeri; assembly: GCA_019776075.1. Lineage (NCBI taxonomy): Eukaryota > Viridiplantae > Streptophyta > Magnoliopsida > Caryophyllales > Amaranthaceae > Amaranthus > Amaranthus palmeri. The sequence continues at coordinate 974,777 of JAAKBH010000021.1, forward strand.
CCCTGATGGACACCTCTGGCTCCCCTATCGATTCTATCCCACTTAAGTTACATCGCATGTATTCAGTCTTCGATCGACTTATGCGCATCCCCTTACCTTCCAAGGCTTCCCTCCATTCTTCCAATTTACTATTAGCCAAATAATTCTTGCTGAATACTACTAATTCTTGTCCTTGATAAATCTCTTAATTGCAATTAAGGTACTGTTTGGCAACATAAAATTCATTTGAAAATATAGAATTTAATTTTGATATTTAAATTTAAGAATTATAAATGGCATCTATATACTTAAAATTTACAAATTTCGATACTTGACCAAATTTTACATTATTATTGCAATTCTATGGAAGTGAACTAATTTTGTATTTTTAAGTTCAAGATTTGCCAAATATGGTATTTGGCCCAATTCAATATTTGCAAATAAATTTCAAGTTGTCAAATATACCATAAAGTTATTTATTGATCATTGTTAACATTGTATTTTACTTTTGATATATTTTCTCTATTTCATTATATTTGTTATATTTTATTTTATAATTGTTTATTAAATAGTGGACTATGCATAATTAAAAATTATAAAAAGATAATATTATGAAAATATGCAATTAGACGATTAAAACAAAATTTCATTTAATTATATTTTTCCTTACATAGTAGCCGCAATATCCAATATATAAAATGAATGGTATCAAAAAAGTTGTTAAATACTTGTGTAGCATGTATTTCAAAACGAATAAAGTATAAGTTAAACATAGTCAAATGAGGCTCTGTTAGATTTGTCTTGATGTAAATTTTATTATCAATTTTTAATAAATTTGTCATCATTTGCAATTAAAAATATTAAGAATTAAATAATAAGTTAGTGCATTTGACAAGCCATTCAATTAGGAATGAAACACTTAGCAAGGATAGGAGGGAGAGTATAAACTATAAAGTTATTAGGTCGAAGTATGATAAGATAGAAGCACAATTAAAAACTCGATGAGTAGCTTATTATCTGTCCCACCAAAGTTAATTACCTTAAGTATAAATAGGATGCAAATTAAGAAAAATGAATAAAAATAGTAAAAAAAAAGAGAGTATATTTACAGAAAAATAGGGTCGACCCTAAGCAAGGGCAAGAAGGGCTTGCGCTCAAGGCCCACGAAAAAACTAGATAAATTTTGCCTTAATATGTATCGAACTTGAGACCTTATGTCATTAAAGTGTTATTAATGATAATTGTTATCTTATTTACTAATTATTGAGTTATAAATGAATGACTATCAAACAAAAAGCAGATAATATTGAACTCTATTATTGACGTGTAATATGTTTTTGTATTATAAATTTTGTAATTATAAATATAAAAGTTAAAGGTAAAAGACCTCCTCGGTGTCCCGCACAAGGCAAGATTCGAATGGGAGGTTTTCTTTTTCTTGTAATTATAAATATATATTTTATAATTAAGACCCATAATTTATTTTTCACCCTGAGTCTCTAAAATCTCAAGGTCGGCCCTACAAAAAACATATAACCTAAACAAAAGATAGATTTAATGTGTAAATGGAGTAGTAGAAAATCTTTGGCAAATAAGAAAGTGAGATTAGTGTTTTTGCATGCTTTTGGCTTTTGAGTATTTGTCTAACCAAATGTCCCATGAATCCCAAAAAAGCAATATACCCAAATACTATCCCAAAACCAATAAAGCAAATAGTGACTATCTATTCCTTTTGCTCTTCCCTTATAAGGAGACAAACCATAACCACCCCATTATATTTCTTCATTCTACACTCTCATTACTAACTAAAATAGAGTAAACTTAGCTTAATTACTCACTTAATTCTTAGCATAATTCAACTCTAATTTGCATCAAAATGGAGCAATGTAGCCCCCCTTTTGGTTGGATTTACTACAATGAAGATGAGGTACAAATTAAAAAAACTCCAACCCATCTTTTTTCTTTTTCTGTTTTGAATAATTCGCTAATTGCAGCCTTAAAGTTAACATTTTGCAAAGTACAACCTCAATCTTATTTTTTTGCGAATTACAACTTCCATAGTTTACAGATTCATGCTAAATCACAGGACTACGATCATTAGTTGGGATCCTGTAATTTGGCTTAAATGCTATAGACATTGATACTATGACGGCTGTTTATATTCGCAAAAATCACAACTTTACAATTATTGTTGGATTTCTGTAGATTTGGCCTAAATGCTATAGATATTGATACTGTGACGGCTGTAAATTTGCATAAAAAAACATCAATGTTATAATTCGCAAATAATCCTTTATTTTTCAATTCAATGTAGATTAGATAATCAAATCCTTATCATAAGAACGAAAAGCAAAACTAATCAACCCATATTCTTAAAAGTGATATACTATATTTGTTTTGGTGATTTTTGATGTTTGTACATATTTAGCACATAAAAATTGACAAAAATTTACCAAAAATTGTGTAAACAGATAATGATGAGTGAAATGAGACAATACATATTACAATCAAGGATGGAATTAGAAGCAACATTAATGGGTGCCCAAGAAGAAATCATGAAGAAAGAAGAAGAATTAATGAACATCAAAGATGTTTTGATCATAACAATCAAAGAAAGAGATGAAGCTCAATCTAAACTCCAAAATCTAATCATGGAAAATCTTATTCTTCAACACAAATTACAAACATTACAAGAAAAACCTTCTTCTTTGTCTAATACTACATCTTCTGAGAGTGATCAAGAAAGCAGTATAATTTCATCCCCACCATTGCCAATGCCCGCGAATCGCCGCCCTTTGCCGGAAAAAGGGAAGCTTTTGAAGGCGGTTATGGAGGCGGGCCCGCTTTTACAGACACTACTGTTGGCGGGCCCGCTTCCTCAGTGGCAACACCCACCACCACAGCTGGAATCTGTTGAAATCCCACCTGTGAATGTTAATTCTAAGAAAAGGGGATTGAATGATTTTGATTGTTCAATCATTTCTTCTCCTAAGTACCAAAGAGTGGTTTAGTAGTTTTGACTTTACCGTTCTGAAATACTCGCATCTGATTGTGACATGTTGTTTGGAAAAATGTCACTGTCAGTAGCAAGTATGATGGGTAGTACTAGTAGGTACATATGCATTATAGGTGTGTTTGACTAATGATTGCTGGTTGTTAACGTTTTTGATTGGTTTGTTTGACCAGTCAAAAATGTTAACTGTTTTAGGTAAGAATTAGGTGAGAATCGAACATCTGTTAACTACTAAGTTAACTCATGATTGTCGGGAGGTGGTTTTGTAGTATTGACTTTACTATAATTAGAAGGTAGATAGAGTGATGGTTGTCAAAGTTTGATGTTAGTTTTAGAATCCAAATCCATCCTATATTTTTATCTTCATGCTAGTTAACATGTAAAGAGAGACTAGTATTGAAAATGGATGGTTACCCTTTACCTTACTAACCTATCACATTTAGTTGGGTTAGTTTTGGTTATTGTAAAATATAGTTTGTCTTAGGCAAAATTAGGAGTAACATATCCTAACTTCTCCCTTGAAAGGGAAAGAAAGGAAAATTATATTATTATTATTATTATTATTATTATTATTAAAGTCTTACAAAATCATCTATATTGTTTGGTGGTGATGATTTTTTTTTAATTTTGATTATTTTTATGTAATATTTTTGATTTTCCCATTCAAAGGAGATATGGGATGGGCCCATGTTGGATTTATGACCAAGATATGGCTTTTGGCTTTTTTTTCAATTTATTTTTTTTTATTGTTTTTCAATTTTTAATTGTATGTAATGTTTGATGTATGGTCATTATGTCAAACACATAGTGATGTAAAATGATTTGATGTTTTAATGAGAAGAATCAACAAAAAAAGATTTTCATCTAATTATATACTTCATTAAGGTTATTTTTGCTTTTTTTGCTATTGGTCCCTTCTTTTTTATGCATTGCAATGATGGTCTTAACTTTTAAAGTAACCTAATGATAGTATTTTACTTTCTTTGTTTTTAAGTGTTCATCATATTTTGTTGTTTATTGTTGTCCTTAGCTTTAATGTGTTTGTTTATTTGTTTTAGTACCTTGATTAGCTATTTTTCTCTTATCTTTCTTATTTGTCTTTAATTTATCTTGTGAATAAAAAAATAATTGTATTGATATAAGAAAAATTCTTAGAAATTAAGAATTTGGAGATAAGTTGAGTGTTTGTATATATCCTTCTTTGTCTTCTCCTTAGAAGTAGCACGGATATAATCTGTCTACTATCCTTACCTCCCGAACCCAACTTATGCGGGATACTGAAATGATATCTTTGACTCTAACTCTGACTACCTTAAAAACGAAGAGGTAAAAAAATCAGACACCATCAAAAGATGCATTCAAGACCCAAATAATCTATGAAGTATTCATTTGTAGTGCAGTGCCGTTTCTGGTATTGTATGGGCCCTAGGCAAATTGAAAGAAGTGAACCCTCTCTATAGAGGGTCAATTCTGAACTTAAACAGGTGTTTGGAAAAATAACAAAGATGAACCCTATATATTATAATTAGAATTAAAAATATAAACGTATCATATACTTCTTAAATGCTAAAAGAACTACTCATAAAATTACAAATTTTCAAGTGTGTAATTCCATTAACTACATTTTCAAATTTTGGGGTCATTTCTAACTCTGAGTCCTAGGCATATACACATTTTGTCTATAAATAAAAACGAATCTCTAAATCATCCATCCTGCTGACTACTGAGATTGCTATATTATACATTTGGAAATGGGAATGTTTAAGTAGAATTAAGTAGTTAACTAACATGCATCTAGTATCATATGTTGGATGTCTGCCATAAATGATGCATCTAATTAGTCCCCTCTTATTATGTTATTTTCTACTATGTAAAAATAAGCATGCTAAATAACCAATGATATGATTTTACATGTTTACTTATGTCAAGTGACAAAAGGATTATAATTGGTTTTTATGGGTTTACACAATTCATATGCCATTATTTCAATTGTCTCCTAATCCTTAAAATTTGAACTTAAGTTATCACCCCATGCAATTTGTCAACTCACACCACCATGATCCCCCCAAATCATTTTTTGGAAAAACTTGTAACCCAAGTCTCAAAGTATTGGTTTCTACCCTATTTTTTAATATTCCCTCCTATTCACCCAAGCTGTCCCATTTGGGTTGGGCACGGGTATTAAGAGTGAGATAGGGTCCACCAAAAAGGTGGTAATAGTGTATTTTAATTGATTAAATTAATTGTAAAGGTGGTAGTTGGGTTATTGGGTATTAGGAATCGGAAAAATGGGGGTATTTAGGCAAAAAAAAATATAGACAAAAAAGAAAATGAGACAACTTGAGTGAATTGCCCATAAAAGAAAAATGGGACAACATGGGTGGATAGAAGGGAGTAATATATTTCCTCTTATTCATTTTACTTGCTACATTTAGTTTTTCACGTTTATTGAGGTAACATTTTAACTCTTAATATTTTTAAGAGAAATTCTATATGGTACGCACTAGGTAAAGATAAATGTCAGTGATAACCAATCTTATTTTTCATTCTACAAAATAGCACCTAACTTTTACAAAACTAACTACCGTAACTATATATATATATATATATATATATATATATATATATATATATATATATATATATATATATATATATATATATATATATATATATATATATATATATATATATGATCAAATGAGAAGGGGTCTCAAAATGAGAAGGGTGAGAAGTAATCTGAAGCGTTCATTTTTTAGATCATTGGACAGATTTAATCTGTTTATTTTCTAAGTTGCACGCGGTTCAATTTGCTTTTTTGTGTAATATTAACCAATTTTTTAATACTGAACCGGTTATGAATAAAGGTTATTATTTTCTTAGAAAAAGATACAATGTTATGAATAAAAGTTAATATGATTATGTATAGTTATTGGCTTCTCTTAATCTTATACTGAATATCGTAACTTTTTAAAATAATTATAATGATAATATAGTATCATTTTCTGTTATAAATAATAGTGCGAACCTTTGTTTATGGCAATGGACTCCTAGCTTAGAATAAACATGAAATGAACAACACCGTGATGAAGATTCTTTGCAACACAATGGTCACCGGAAATCTTGATAAAAGGTTGAAGGCGTATGGAAACTTTCCTTTTGTGATATATCCCCCACAAAGGTACTTGGGTTACGATAATGGATATTCACAACGAGATACAATCAACCACATTAACCGATGAGTACGCACCGATTAATCTAAACAACAAAGAGTACTTATAAGAGAAAATGAAATCAGAAAAACTATAACGGAGTTGATCACTCTCCTTTACGTTTCAAGAGAATAAGAGAAAGATGACAGAATTTAGATTCTAACAACAAGTCATTTGATATCCATGCACTCACTCTTATTTATAGAGTTGAAGTGTCACATGGTTTCATCCAATCCATACATCGGTTGACGATGTAACACATTAATACATAACAACACATTAACACATTAGTTCATGAAACATAACTTTGTTTCATGAACAATCACTTTGTTTCATGAACAATCACTTTGTTTCACAAAACAACTTCCAGAAACTTTCTAACTCGAAAATCTCTAAGTGTTCGAACGAGCAACCATAGTGCTCGAACGAGCAAACCACCAAAACATCAAACAGAATGTTCAGAAGCATTCTGACCTGCTCAGAGCCACATGCTCGAACGAGCATAATAGTGCTCGAACGAGCAACCACATGCTCGAACGAGCACTTGCTCGTGATGCCTCGTTTTGGTTCCGTTGTTACGTACTTGCTTAGTTTATGTAATACATGTTCTAAGCCTTGGATAATGTCCTACATGCTCTAAATATCCAACATTTTCTAAAAACATAGTAACCTTAAATCATAACATAAAATGGAGAAGAAGATCGTCGAGAAAAATGGAGCAGTGATTGTAGTTTTCACGAACAAAAAAACTTTGAATAGGAGAGAGAAAACAAAAGACAATAACCAATTTTTTCACCCGTTAGATTTTCATAAGATCAATGGCTATAAATCCTTCTCATTCTTCTCATTTTGAGATCCCTTCTCAATGGATCCCTTCCATATATATATATATATATATATATATATATATATATATATATATATATATATATATATATATATATATATATATATATATATATATATATATATATATATATATATATATATATATATATATATATATATATATATATATATATATATATATATATATATATAAGATTAGGATGATGATGATGATATATAGATTAGATTAGTTATTGGAATCATTATTGTTCCTTGGCATCATTTTATTTGTCTATTAAAAATTGCAATATTAATAATAGACATAAGTATTAGAAAAATAGTATAATAATTTATGTCTTTTTTATCAATAATAAAACTTACTATTTATCTAAAAAATGTAAAAAAAAAAATTAGAGATTACACAACCATGCCAAAAATATAAATGTTGCATGTAAAAAAATGTATTGGGATAAAAAAAAAGTATAGCATGATGGGAAAAAGTTTGTAATGATTATTATTATATTTTGAATTACACCCTTTGCAAATATCAATTAGGTATCCAACGTAACTCCAAATTAATAGATACTAAATAGTTTCATGTCTAGAAAAGAAAGATCAAATTGGGTGGGGAGATAAAGTTGTTAAGAACAAACCCAATATGGATAATGAAACATAGGAATTTTTTAAGTTATCGTTATTATTATTCATGAGATTTTGTAAATGTTAATTTCATAGATTTTATTTTATTATTATTTGAAAAAATTATTGAGAATAATCGTATCTTTTTGATATTTTGTTGTGAATCACCTCTACTATATATTATTCATAAATAATCCAATCTTTTGATTTTTAATTTGTTGCTCACAAAACCCGCAACCAGATCAAATTGACTAGCTACTGCAGGTCAAGATAGTCGTTTGCCACCTTGTCCTCTTTCTTCTTATATTTCTGCCATCATCTTCTTCGTTCTTACTTTATTTACCCATTTAAACCCAAAAATTAGGTTTAGAAAATCTTATTTCACAGCAAAAGATTCAAATATATTAACCTAAACACTTACAATTTGATATTTTGATGAACAAAAATACCATTTTGATGAAGAACAACAACAAATACACACCAAATTCGACATTTCTTCTTTAGATAGGAGAAGAAATTATAAACCCTAGAATTGGGAAAAAATCGAATAAAACTAACTGGGAGAGGTTCATAAATGCATGTGAAGGGAGTAGAAGAATTTAATTGAATATTGCTAGGTTGAAGGAGGTTAATTGTGTGAAGAAATAAAATGCACAATGCTTAACCTGCAATGGTCGGTCATTTTTGTGGTTTGGGGGTGCAGTGAACAACAAAGTTCAAAAGGTTGGATTATTAATGAATAATGAATAGTAGGGGTTATTCACAAGCAAAATGTCAAAGGTGAGATTATCCTCAATAATTTTTCGTTCTTCTTCTTCTTCTTCTTCTTCTTCTTCTTCTTATTATTATTATTATTATTATTATTATTATTTACCAAAGATCATATATAATTAAAAATATAGTTTTCTTAATTATATAAGTTCTCTAAAAATTCTCTATTAATAGTTAGTTTTGTTAACTTTATGTGGTTTAGATTTTTTTAAACTCCAATAAATAGATGTGTTATGATGCTTCTATTATTTCGTATCTCCAAATTTAAGAGAGTCTTGTGAGATTTACGATAGTTCTCATTAATTAATTGTAATATAGGGTATTTGAGAATCCTCATCTTATATATCAGATTGTCTAACGCACTTTGCTTTATTACCTTGTTTGAAAATGGACTACGCTCTTTAAATCTCAATAATACATTTTAATTATATCAACACAATTCAATCTTTAATCATTACCAAACTCTTAACATTCCTTAGGAACCACCCAATAATGAAGAATCTTCAAAGGGACTCTAAGGAGATGCATTTAGAAACAAAACAAAAAACAAAGAAACTAAGTTTAGGTTGGCATTTAGCATTTAGCAACATGAAACAAAAATCAATATCATCTAGTGGTCATAAAAATCAAATCTCCTTAAATTAAATGCATTTAGCAATCTTAGTTTTAGTAATGATAATAGAATAAAAATTGATTTTAAAAGCTTGGATTGACTACATAATACTCCCTCCACCCCCTCCACCCTTTTTTATTGTTTACTTTTTTGTGAGCACGCAAATTAAGAAAAATAATAGTGAAATATTTTAAGTGATTATTATAATTGTAAAGGTGGTAGTTGGAGTATTTAAGTGATTATAATAATTTAAAAGGTGGTAGGTGGACTATTTTGAATAATATAAGTTGGGGGCATTTACGTAAAAAAATCTTTGCCAAAAATAGAAAGTGGACAATTAGAATGAATTGACTAAATAAGAAAAGTAGACAATAAAAAAGAATCGGAGGGAGTAATACTTAATATGAGAAAGTCTCAATATGAAACGAGTCCTATTGGCTATTCACGGACTATGTAATACAACAAAGACAAATTACAAAGAAAATATATATGAATATAAGCTCTTTGTTCTAAGCTGATTTTAGCTAATCGTTTCAATAAGAACGGTCTTTTACAAGAGTAGCAGATAATATAAAATATAATATCTTGGTGGATATGGAGATGTGTTAACGCGTATTTTTGTGGTCCAATAAAGAACACAAGTAGAAGTAATAATAAACTCAAATGATCAAGAAGAGAAAAAGAGGGTGTCATTGTCAATTGTCAATTGTCATACAAAGCTAAATGCCCCACGCTTTGAAAAACAATATTCATTTTTAAACCAAATGTCTTATGACGCCAAAAATATTGGCGCCAAAAAACTCACCCACTATATTTTTATTTTTATAATATTTTTATATTTATTTTTGTGGAGCATATTGTTATGTAAGACTTTGTTTACCAAGACTTAATAATTATTGCGTTAAGATGAATCAAATGAAATTTCACTTAACTATTTTTTTATTTATAGATTAAGAATAAAATATAAATTAAGAGATAACTGTAATTGTAAATAGTGTTACAAAAATCAAATAGCTTAAAGTTATTGAAACGGATGGAGTAGGAAAATACTCTATTCATTCACTTTTGATATATGGAATGTTTTACTTACGAATAGAGATATTTGACTATTTGTATATGATTTTTATATTAATTTTACAAGGTAAAATATATACATACAATAAGATTTTGTTAGATTTGTCTTAATATATAGAAATTTATAATAAATTTTTTATAATTTTATAAGAAATACATTTATGAAAGATATTGAGCTTTAAGCACGTGCTTTGAAAACTCTACAAGTAACAAATGTGAATATCAAATGAGAACATAAAGATAGTAGTAATAATACATACACTTTTTCTTCCTAAATTGATTCTAACAAATTTCTTTTTGTCCTAAATTGTTTTTCCCCGTATTTTAAATTTAAAATAAAATATGAATTTATTAATGACTTACAATTCAAACTATTTTCTTTGGACTTTTCTTTAATACATATAAATGTAATCGATTAAGAAACTTGTTAAAAAGTTATCAATAACTAAAAATTTAAATTAAATGTTAAAGTCTAATAATATATATCGCTATTTATCTGAAAGCCTTTAGATTAATAATAAATAAATATAACAAAAATCTTCTTTACGTATAAATATCTTAAGTACATTCTCATAAATGCAACCATCGTTATACATTAATGGCTAAGAGCCTACACCCTTATACCAACACTATGTTATTGACTTTTTCTAGATAAAAAAAATAAATTAAATTATCATCAAAAACTTTGAGCCGGATTAATTAATGGGTTATCAATAAAGATTATATGTCATTTCAAAAATAATAAAGATTATGCATTACAAAAAAAAAAAATAATAATAATAAAGATTAAGTGGATATCCAATCTTTATTTGATAAGAGTTGCTTTCTTTGAACGGTGTGGCGTATTATAAAATGCGGTGCACATGCAAAAGAAAAAAGAAACAAAAAATATTTCCAACTAAAACATCATAAAAATGTCCCACATTAACAACAAAGTGCTTCATTTATTGACCCTTATGGGTGGACTAGCCAAACAGAGTTTAAAAAAGACCCACAACTAAGAAACTATTACTATAGTATCAACTGTTTGAGAGACGTATCTTAAGTCCAACCTAATAAAGATTAATACATACTTATTGATATTATTGTATTTTGAATGCCTATTTATATAATTTTAATGCTTACTTACCAATACCATATCCATAATGCCTATTTTTAATATCTTAAATGTTTACGTACATTATTTTAATGCCTACTTAATATTTTAAAAAATACATAATAGACCGACCCAATTAGAGATGGTCTCTCACAAGAATTTGTATTGTCTATTAGCTTTTACGCTTTCTATCTCTGTCATTTTACATTCAGTGTAAATAGATGAAATATAATAAAAAGATTAATTAAGTTAGAAAATAAGAAAAAAACAAGTAGATAATAAAAATGAGTGGTTAAGATAAAAATAGAATATAAGTTTGTGGATATGATTCGAGTGAAACCATTGCAAAAGAAATGATGTAAAGTCAATATGACAAATTAAAATAAAAAGTGGTGCAAAATGAAAAAGACGAAGAAATTTGTTATTGTTATGGGACTTTTGTTGTTACCAATAGGAAGCTAAAGAGATGATGAAAGCTACCAAAATAACTTAACTACTATTCTTGTTCTCATCTTTGGACAAAATCTTGTTGAAAATCCTTCATAACCCACACTAGATTAGGGTAGCTAATGGGTTCAAGCTCTCAATTATTTTGATGTTTCTCATTCTTATTTTGATGAATGATATCATTTGCTTTACTCTAATTACTAGAGGTTGAATAAAAATTTTCTTTCATCACCTAAAATATATTTAATTATTTTAGGCGATTATAATACTTTTACTAGAAATTAACTTTGACTTATATGTATGCTAATAAGATTAGTTTATTAATAATTATCTAGTCTTAAGATTAGATTAATTATGTGTGTACAACAATTGTATGGTTTAATGAAGGGTTAAATACACACCCAATCTACAATAGTTATTAGTTACTCATGTAAATATTCATATAACTTACGAATTACGATGATATCGATCAAACATATAAGTGTGACATGTAACTTATGATAAGATTATTAGAAATATGTGTAGACTGTGTTTAAGGTTTGTGTTCATCATCATCTTTTGTATACTCTTCATGTTACACTATATCATATCATCATCACCATCATCATATCCTTATTTCGGGTCAAGAACTTTATTTATATTTTGTTTCATTAAACTTTTTCATCGAGATAAAATGGTAGATCTATACTTTTGAAGTGTTTTTTTTTTTTGCACATCATACATTCAGTGCCGTTCCTAATAATTTTTGGGCCCTAGGCAAAAAATTAAAAAAAGGGCCCTTAGTCATGCGCTTAACTAAGAATTCTAATACTGCAAGTTTGATTCGTGATAGATGCTACTTATGCAAATACTAATTTAATTATAAGATTAACTCAATTTGGGCCCCTACATGAGTTGGGCCCTAGGCGGTTGCACCTCAAAACTACCCTCAAGAACGACCCTACATACATTTGTTAAACCTCTTTATAAAGATTTACGTACTTGTTTAGTTAGTCTTGCTTTTAATTTCATTTTATGATGTAACAATTTGTTCCTCCTCCGTTGGTCGGCTCTTTTCCCCATTTGTTGGGGTCGGAGTTTTCAAGTTGTTACAAATTGCTTCTATTGTACCAAGATTAATCGTTAGAAGAGGAATTGCACCAAGTACTATAATGACAAGAACATTTTTAAATAAATATGTTATCGAAGTTATAAATTATATGTGTTTCTCACATTTTTCGAATGTACAAACTTAAAAGGAATTGCACCAAGAACATTTTTCGAATGTACATGATTAATCGTTAGAAGAGGAATTGCACCAAGTACTTAAAATGACAAGAAGCTAGCTAAAGAGGTGAAATTGCAAGCAGCAATCAGAACAAAAATTGTTGTGACATCCACTAAGAGTTATATGCCTTTTATGTTTTGGGTCTGATGTTAGTGCTTACAAATTGTTATAACATTCATAGTATTGATAATAACATTATTTGTATTCGCATTTAAATGAGGTATATACATTTACAATATAAATAACTTGTTATTGTATTTGTATAAAATCTCTTATGCTAGTCCCAATAATTCGAATGTGTTGTATTTACTCAACGAAGAGAAAAATATTCTTAGCATAGTAAGCAAAAATATAAATTGTATGATACAAATTCAACCTATCTATACATTGTCGTTTAAAGCATATCAACTCAAATCACATTAAAAAGTATCACAATGACGATGAACTCTAACATCTAGTTTTGATCATGAATGCTTTGATAGAGATATTATAAAGGTCACCTTTTACTAGAAGAATGCTTTGATGTATGTGGACCAATAAGTACAAAAATTAAAAAATATTTCAATTGCTTCATCACCTTTACTGATGATTTAAGTAGATATGATTATATTTGCTAAATGGAATATAAGATGAAATCTTTTAAATTTCTTAACGAGTTAAGAAAAGAAGTTGACAATTAAAGCATTATGATTTGATCTTGATGGTGAGTATTTGAGTTTAAAATTCATTGATCAGATAAACTTGTTTTCAAAGCTGATAATTGTTTCTTTATCGGTTATTCTGAAAGCAAAGATTTATTATTTCCTAACACCGTCACGAGAACGAAGTGTGTTGTTGCTAAGAACGAAAACTTTGTAGGAAAAGATTTCATTTCCTAAGAGGTAAAAGGGAGTCGTATAATTCTCAAAGAATTTTGAGAGGCGCAAAAATGAATGTTTGTGCCAATACATATGGCAAGGCACGTCTGACCTTGTACTGGTTGCATCAATAATCATTCGACATTAGTTTGCACGGAAAATTTTTCAAATTGTTGAGAAGAAAATTTCTCTTGTAGCTGCCATACGTAAGTCTAATAGACAAAGAAATCTATCAAAAAATTTTGTGGATTTTTTGTTAGCTGAAAGTTGAAACAATGAAGAACATGAAGTACCTACTAGCAATTAAAATGTCTTGGTCGATCATGATTTCGATAAATAGCTTGGAGCCATGAAGTTTGAAATGAAACCCAATATTAACGATATAACACCTATAAGTTGGTTAGTAACGAAAAGTTACAAACAAATTCAGAATATCGAATATTTCCTTACATAAATTCTTGAAAGGGGATGTGTATATAACACAACTTAAGTTATGTAAAAAAATCTTAGCTGAAAAGTCTTAAAAACGATGAATACAAGTACATTCCACATCAGATAGGTAGGTCACATTTACCTCAAAGGTTGGTATTAGACACGTCCAACCGAGCGGATTTCGAGTATAGTTATTTTGCATTGAATTATTTTTTAGTCCGGCCAATTTTGAATTGGACCTTTTTTGTCAGATTATTTTCGGTATTGAATATTAATCTATTTAAGTCGATTCAACAGTCAAGAATTTTATTTGAGTCATTTTAAAATTAGATATAATAATTTTAAATATATTTGGAGGTCAAATTAAAGTCATTCAATTACAAGATCAGGTAAATAACAAAATCTATAGTCTATTTCGTAGCTATGAGAAAGTTGATTGTCATACAAAGATTGGAGTATATTCCATGTTCCTAATGATTGTTTTGATAGTCGATTAAACAAAACTTGATAGCTTGAGAATTAGAAAAGTATTTCACCGGCTTAGGTATTTCTTGTGTATTTATGGGTACCATTAGATATTCCTTTCTTAATCTTTATCATATCAATTGAGCACTTCTAAAACTCTAAACATTAGAGTTGGTCCTCTAGAAGCATATTTTAATCATTTGTTGTTTTATTAACTTTCATTGCTAAGAAAGATATGGTGGAGCAAATAACTGATGTCTGAATCAACATAATCTAATTTTGAACATCAAATTTTTGAAAAATACACGACAATGTCAAAGCTTCAATCTCAATAATATCATTCCCACGACAAAGCACAAGCATATATAATACGGTTATAAGCTTATAATACCGTAATATGGTAGTCAATAAGCATTGAAGAAAGCGTTATTCCTCTCAAATTAGAGTGCTTCAAGTTAATCATGCAAGCATTGCAGAAAGAGCCATTCCTCTCAGACACTAATGAAGTTTATAATAAAGCAGATATGTATGAGCTGATCTGCTACTGTTAACATAATCCTTAGCCATTCTAATTGGAGTATTATTCTAACGACGAAACACAAGATTCACACGGCTCAGTGTTCTCAGGTGCTTACAATGCTTCAATAATTTGAGATGCCACCTTCTTCCTAACTTATATATCCAAATACAGATGATAAGAGATATCTATGAATTTGCTCACGTTTGAAAAATATGAGACTTTTATAATTTACATTTGACAACCCATTACCGTCAATCTGACGAATGAAGGTAACAAAATATAGAGTACGACGCTATACGACAATTTTCAGCACGTAATCATTTCCCGTGACACAAAATGCCTCAAATGAAAAGGCGTTGCAACTCCCAGGGTCCTATAAACGAATCAGGTACTTGGTGGCTTTGCTCTCTAGGAGTTCATAGGCTCATGAGTGGTTGCTTGATTGGTCCTCTATGCACTGAGCACAAACTTTTTTTCAATGTGACTACCAGTACCTCACTTGTGCAGCCAACTGATCCAATACTTGTAAGTTTTCTGTATTACGCACCATGATAAGTTGGTGTCTGTTTTGGAGCTCTATTTGGCATATGTTTTTCCCACATAATATCACAAATAAGAAGCATGGCTCATTCCTCAAACTCGGTGTTAAAAATAAAGCTCGGAAAACATGTGGTTATATCCCTGTAAATTCGACAGTACACAGAATCAAACCACGGTAACTACCCAATACCCTCATCCTAGAAAAGTAAGAGACAATCTCATGAACAGGAGGAATCCCAAAAGACGAGTCTAATATAGCTACTGAAACATATTTCTATTCAGTAAACAATCAGAAAGCCTGTTAGTACATAAATGGCAGGGGTAGGAGTTAGGACACATAGGAAACTCATTCATTTTAATTATGTCAATGCTTCAACGGTTTAACCCATCAATACTCAGAAAATAGATCAATACAAATAGTCATCCAAAAGCAAGTTTGTAAAGAAATGATTGGGGTTCATAATGATAGTCGATAGATTGGTCATCACAGCCTTAGCTTCAGGGCATCACAAATCCTTTGAAATTAAGTGAGACCTTATCTGGAATTTTGGAAATTGAACAAAGTCCAGAAGGCAAGTTATGACATTAGATAATGTCAAAGCCTAACCCAAACTGGTATAGTCTAGAAGGTAAAAATGAAATGATACACCCTCCATCCTTGTGAATTTGCTACCGTTTTCTTTTGAGATGTACCACTTATTTAGCTACTGTTTTATAATTGGTAAATGATATCCCATTTGATCTCCGTGTCTCATCCACAAAAGCATCTTTACTTTCCATCTCATGAACATATTTTATAAAGTATGTAACATATTCTGGGGCTACAACTATCAACCCAAGCATTCGGTTGAGTTGTTTCATTGACAGGGTATCAGAAGCCAATGTGACAAGAGGTCACGACTCACGAGTTTGAACCTCATCCATCCCTCATTAATTCAAGTGGAATTTAGCGTCATATATAAGGAGAGCATGTGTTGCATCAACACTTTTAGTAGGAAGGGCTTTCGTGTAAGAAGGCGTGATAGAGTATGTAATATATCCTAGCTACAACCCTACAACTATCAGCTTAAACTTTTGGTTGAATTGATTCTTAACTAAAAAATTTCCACCCACTTAATTTGTCTCTTTCTCCTCCTTATTTCAACCAAAACTTAATAAGGTAATCTTTTACTTTTGTAGCGGAGTTAAAAGGACAGGTGGAGTATTCCATATTTTGTTACTCATTTATCTGTTTATCTATTATGGCTAAAACATATATCATGAATGAAAGACATTAGAGAGGATTAAAGACAATTCAAGCAGGGAACATATGCAAAACAACATACTTGAGATAAGGAAGAGTCATGTTTCTCAAGAGGCTTGGATTACGAAGAACAAAAGCTTTCCACTCTTCCTTGCAGATTTTGCCATCTTTGTCAGCATCAGCATCAGCAAAAGTCTTCAAAACAAAAAATTCAGAACACATAACAAATATGTCTACATTTTTCAGGAAGTGTCCATGTTTCTAAGAGACTTGGACTATAAAGAATAGAGCTTTCACACTCCAAGGCATCGAGCTCTATTAAGGCAGTTGTAAGCTTTAGACACAAGAAAACACAATTAAGATAAAATCTACAAAAACAATTTACCTTATCAAGTATAGACTCTAGAAGATCATCTGACAAAGCCAAACCTGATTCTGATAAAATAGCTTTTACCATTTGCATAACCTGAAGTAGAGTGTCGGAGCAAATAAGTATTTTAAAATTCCCAAAATATAATCATGATTTACGCATAAGACTTACTTCCTCACGTTCAATAAACCCAGTTTGTCGCAAATCATACAACCTGAACGCGACTGAAATACACAAATGCATACTATATTAGGGATCTGGTTAAGAAAAGGAAAAGGCTAAATGACGAGCTGTTCAGCAGACTGTGAGAGTGAGTGAGTGACAGATACGTAATTTTTCTGTTATTCTTGGCATTCACACCTCTCTAGATATCCATAGACAACGTATTTGGCACAGCCATACTATTTAAAGAATGCCTGATTACTGAAACTGGAACAGAATGGCCAGAAAACATACAGTGGATTTTATCTTCAATAGGTGCACAAGGATGAAATACACTCAGAGCGCGAATGAATTCATCAAATTCAATGACACCGTTCCTTTTTTCATCAAATAGATCAAATACCTGCAAAAAATAATGTGGTGAGCGAATATAGGATGAATCATTTATTCAGCTGAATATATAACTTTAGCTGATAAAAAAGTAGGAAACAGCCAGGCCAACACCCCTACACTCCAAACCGATAAAGGTAAGCTACTCTATCTGAAAAGGGAACACAATTCCAGATGTAAATATGACAAAAAAGCAAGTTTACCAAAAATGATACAACTGAAATAAAATGAACTAAACCAAAGTGAAGTGATCTGAAAATACTTGAAATGTGAATGAGATTGAAAGTTGTAGGAAGAGCGTAATTCGTAAATAAATTCAATCGAAAATGTAAGAGAGCAAGTGATGGGTAGAACTAAACTAAACTAAACTAAACTAAATTGAATTGATATTATTTAAACTGAATAAAGTTTAGTTAGACCCAGTTTGATTCAATTCAGTAGTAAAAATTGGTTCCATCAGATTCTCTGTCACATTTTCACGTATTGGTGAGTTCTAATAATTTATTTCATTCCTATAAAAGTTACTTTCATTTTTGTTCCAACTCCCAATTATTTGGGGAAAGATCCATGGAATTGTATTCAATTACAAGTTGCAAATTTTCCTAAACCAATGGAAGGTCAAACCACAATCATATTCCTGTCAATGCAAAAAACCAATGATAATAAATCATTATTGTAAGAACTATGAAATAACAAAATATACAAGACAAGAAGAAGCAATTGGGTGCACACTATCTTTGAGTAACTACTCAAATAAGTAAATCTTCAGCTAGAGAGCTATGTGAACGTCTTTAGTGTTTAGCATTGCTTATGGATGCTGAGGTGTTATACTCATTCTAAGCACTTCTTAACTTTTTACAAGTTGATCACCCTTATCCAGTGGATTGATAATCATGAATTATAGCCAATGAGACATCTCCAATAAAAATGAGCAGGAAAAGAAAGACATTTACCCGGTCCACAAAGAGATTTTCACCATATGGACTTCTGAAAAGAGCCAATTGAAGCTCCTCCTGCATATTGAAGCCGGTCAGAACCACCCAAAAGAATACCCGCCAAACAAGTAAACAACCAAAAGTTGCACAATCACATATAAGTTTTTAAGGAGAATGCTGCATTATCCACAAACATCACGCCCCATTTAAAAGATTTTCCATTGAAATTTGAAAGATTTTTCATCGAAAACATAAGGACCATGATAAGAACAAATACTATCACTACAAGATGCTATTTATTCCCTTCAACGAGTACGTTTAGAGACGATCTGGGATTATTTTGGCATAATTTGTGTCACCTTGGAGTGAAAATGTCTATTTTCATATAATAATAGTAGATTTGGAGTATAGGCTAATGATAGACATCTTTGGGCATGATCTATGCAATATGTTGGGAGTAAAGGAGTCAGAGAAGCCATTTAACAAGTAGAAAGTTGATTGAAAAGTTCATGTTCATTTTCCAAAACACAAGGTCATATATTTGAAAGGTCATATACTCATATCTCTCATTGTACAAATGAATTTGCAGTGATTCAAGTTAGGGATTTGCAAGTACCAAACCACAATGGGGTTGAATCTAATTTTTGTGAAATTCCCTTAAACCAAAACTAACCTAATTTTGATCTTTGACCTACCGACTCAAACTAAATAGCTTTTATGCCGTGAATAACTCAACTCATAATAAGTTTAACCAAAACTTACACTATGACTTTCATGAAATAAAAGATCAAATTGCAAATATTCTCACAAAAGATTGTTGGATGTGAAGCCTTTAAAGGATCACTTTACAAGTTGGATATTCAAGATCCTACTACCCAGCTTAACAGGAGTGTAGAAAAATTAAGTAAATCTAAAAGTAAATCTAAATAATATATGTCTAGGAAAGTTTCAAATTATGTTGAGTATTATTAGCAAATATTGTTATTTGTGAAAGGAGAGGTGCATACTTCACTCAAGGATCACAAAATGAAGTTTAGATGAGAGTATATGATGTATCTTAGTGTAGGAACCAAATAATGCAAGTTAGTGTAATGAAAAAAATAATCAAGAAATAATCAAGACAAAGATTTAAGGTGATTTACCAATCAATGGGCGACATCCACCATCTAGCCTAGAATTAATATTAAAGTGTTGAGAATACAAAAACTTGAGAGGAATTACAATGGAGGTTATGTGTAGAAGGGAGAAGCTTATTTAGGGAGAAAAGCAAGCTAAGCAAGGGTGCTCTATGTGACTATGTATGAGACTTGGTGCATCTAACACCAAATACAATGCACTAATGTACTTGTTTGATTTTCCATCATCCAATCACAATAGTTCTTGGTGCCCAAGGTTTGCTTTTTTCATTGCTTGATGTATTCCTTGTCCCATGACTCCACTACCATTAAGTACATAATACTAATGTACTAACTTGGTGCCCACCAAACCAATCAGGCAATCACAAATTGGTACTATGTCCTCTTCTTACTTAACACTAACACACATGATTAATTTTTTTAATCATTGTTTTGTTTACTTGGTGATTGGTGAACATAAGTCATAAATAATCCTATAAATTTGTATTAGGTCACTCTTTTTGTATAAATATGTGGGTTCAGTCCCTAATATAATCAAGAATATAGAGTATAAAAACTCAAAAATCTTTGTTTAGGGAGTATTCAATTTAACAAGGTAACGACCCACAATAGAAAATGAGTCAAGTTGAGAGGAATGAGGAAATTAGTATAATTATTGGAACTTATTTCAAAGCAGTTAAGTATGAGAAATAATAAGCTCCTACTAAAAAAACACAAGGAAAAAAGGTTGAATAAAATCTACCAAGCTAAACATTGGCGGTTGCCAGTTGCCAGTTGCCAGTTGCCTCCATTTCTTCAAATCAAAATATCCAATAATTCAAAGCATATTCCCAATTAAATAACAGTAAACTCTATATAAGCTGAATAAAAGAAAAAGAAAAAGTACCTTGTGAATTGAGCCATCATCAATAATTGAACTACTCAATTTTTTGAACAACTCGAACAATGCCTCCACTTCATTAACCGAAACTGCAAACGTAATCCACAGAACAACGACATCAAATTTTGCCAGTATCAAATATCAGATCCAAAATTACAAAATTAACATCGCAATTACATCGAGATTCACCAGCAAGACGAACTAGGTCAGAGTAAGAATACTTGTAAATCTTCTTCTTAGGAATATCCAATTCAAAGCAATGAGCAACAGAAAATGCGAAAGTCTCAATAATAGCGATAAACGGTATCAAAACAGCACACAATTTTTCTCCGATACTCAAAGAACTTGAAATCTGCCATTTTCAATCCAGAAAAACAACAATTACAAAAAAAAATGAAATTAATAAAAAAAAAAGATTGAGAGAGAGAAGTGGATGAATTACAGAGGAATTATTATTGGTAGAGAAAGGCATTGCAGTAAAATGGAGAAATCCAAATCATAGGAGGGAGAAAATAAATCTAGGTTTCGATATCATCCTATATTGAGAAGAGGAATAATAGAGATGAGAATATATAGAGAAGGAAAGAATGAAGAGTTTAAAACGTAAGAAAAAGTTATGCGAGTCGTTGAATGCATTATTAGTTTTGAGAATAAACAATTATCAATTTGGAGATTAAATACGTTGTTCAGATGCTTGCCAGCTCAGCGTTATCAAGTGTTTTTTCAGTCTATTATAAAATAAATGGATGTACACGTGGGATTTGATCTTAATTAAGGAGACCTAAATTAAACATGGATCATGGAGTCTATAAAAGTTTCGGCCTGTTTGGTAGATGGTAATAAATCGAGGCAATGAAAATGAAAAATTAGTGTAATTTTGGTTAAAAAGTCTTTTGGCTATCTTGATGGTCATGTTTGACAACGTTCAATCATCTCATTTTGTTTATAAAATTCATTCCAATGCATTACTAATGGGAGAGGTGACATTAAGAGGTAATGAAAATTTGTGAACAAAAAAACTTTTTTGTGATCAAAGTTTCATTACCATGGGAATGACATGAAAGTTTTGATGAAAATTTAAACTATAAATCATTTTCATTACCACCATTTAGTACCACTAATCAAACGAGCCGTAAATGTTTATACATCCAAATTACATTTTCATTAAAAAAACAAAATTATATTTTCATACATAAAATTACATCTTTTTATTTAAATATACCTATTTTTTGGTTTGCTCGATTTTTATCATTATAGCAAATACTATGGAGAAGATAGAGTATAGTATTAATATTATGATTTTCGTCAGAAAATGATGACATTGCACTATACTCAACTTTTTGCGACATTGGATTTAGTGGCATTAAAAAAATGTTATTGATTTATATATTTTTAGTGTAATAACTATTGGTTTTTATTTAAAGTTCCATTATAAAGTGATTTAGCGATACTTTATTTGGTCTTTAGTAGCATATGTAATTGCTACTATAGTCTATAGTGATATTCTTGAGAAATGTGACTAAATTATATATCGCAAAAAGCTTTAATGTGATTTTTCATTATGATGCTAAAGAGTCTAATAAATGTCATTAAATCTTCTATATATATTATTAGAAATTTGAAGTAACGACATTTGAATTAAATGTCGCTAAATATGTTACTAAAAGCAAATTATGTTGTAGTGTTAAATAATTATTTTGTGTTCCTTAACTTGATTGACTGTGTATGAAAAATCGTAAGAATAAGAATTCATTCAAATCAAATATTTGCTATGTACTATTAGAACTTGTGTTATGACATTATTAGCGTTCATATCTGAGAAAATTAGATTGAATAAGAGAGTGTTATGTGTCGCTTTTTAATTTGCCAGTATTATCAGAATATTTATGGCAGAGATATTAAGTGCATGATATCATGCAATTAATATCTCAATTCAGTCTATTTTAATCATTTACGGAAATAAAATGTTGCATTCATATTAATGGCAGGAATATTTGCAGAAATTTCAATTCAGTCAAGTTTATTCTTAACAAAAATAAAAATTTGGATTTATATTAATGAAAGAAATATTAATTGTAGGATTTTTAATTCGGTCAATTTTATTCTTTTACAAAAATAAAACGTTGGATTCGTAATAATGGCAGGAGTAATAATTGCAGAAATTTCAGTTCAGACAACTTTACTTATATATAAAGAGGTGTTTCAAAACCTATAAACTCTTTATTAACAACCTATTTTGTGTCTTTTTATATTTAATTCGTTTTTAATTACAATATATGTATGTAAATACTTTATTACGCACCTTCCTTTAATATTTTGTTTTCTATCTAGTTTTACTATTAATGTTGGATCAAATTCTTTATAAACAAGTAGTGAAAGAATATGAGGTGTTTCTATAACAACAATCACAAAAGGGAAATAAAAACAATACAAGTCATTTTGTGGCTAGCTTGAGCTTGTATGTCTTGGCTTCTATAATTGAGAAATAAAAGGGAAATAAATAGGGATGGACACGGAACTTGGACCCTAAGGGTCTAGATTCGACCCGACCCGATCCTAATTTTAAGGATTCGGGTTTATTTATTTTTGGACCCTATGGATTCGGGTTGGATCTGGATCCATGACCTTAAGATACGGGTCCGGGTCTACATATTTGAGACCCAGATGCGACCCAAATCTGACACATAGATCTATTTACATCTTTTAAAATTAAAAAAAAATTGTATATTAGCTTTCATGTGTATTTAATTGTTTGATTTGAAATTTTGTTATATTTTTGAACATTGCGTGATTTTGAACTTTGTCGGTTCATGTAATTTAAGATGTGATTGTTGTATCTATATTTTAAGAATTAAAGACTTGATAAATATTTCGTTATAAGAACTTAAATATTGAAAAACATCATATATTTCGCTCAATTAGTATAAAGTAGAAGATCCTCATTAGTCGAAAATGTTTAAATAATTTTATGCAAATGGTTGACAATTGTACTTCATTTTATACTTTTAAAGAAAATTAGGAAAAAATAAAATAAAATTTGTTCTGGACCCAGATCCAAACCCTAAACACGCCAGACCCTAAGAGTCTGGGTCCGGATCCAAAATTTTTAGACCCTTTGGATCCGAATCCGAGTTTGGATCCAATAAAAAAAATTAAGAGTCTGAATTTTGGTCTTGTTTGACCCAACCCAGATCCGACCCATGTCCATCCCTAGTCGTAATTTCTTATGTGAGACAATCTTACCGTGAGAAGCCAAGACAATTTCTTACAGATACAATTTCTTAGAATATCAGTATTTCGGGTCAGGTGTTTCGGGTCGGTTTAAAAATTGAGTTTTGCGTTCACATTGATTTTTACATAATTCAGACTCGTTATTTTAATATCATCTCAGTTAGAGACAATTTCTCAGAATATCAGTGTAGTTCTCTTTTTATTACTTGATCTCAACTAGGAATATTACAGATACAAGTTAGACTAGACCACTTTTTTCCTAAGGGCTGTAACTTGTAACTTATAATATTTTTTAATTGAGAAGGTAGTGTTGTAAGCATTTTGCGCACTATAATGAAGTGTACTCCCTCCGTCCTCTTTGATTTGCATCAAAGAGAAAGTGGATAAATGTTAAGAAAGTGGTAATAAATGAAGAGAGAGAATGAATTGTGTGGATGAAATTAAAAGAGAGTTATATTGTATGGATGAGATTAAAAGAAAGTGGTGGGCCATTATCCAAAAATAGAAATGTTGCAAATTAAGTGGGACGGACTAAAATGGAAAATGCTGCAATTTCAATGGGACAGAGGGAGTAATCTCTAAAGATTGTAATTTTCACATATGACTATTGTTAAGATAAACCAAAAAGTTACCATCATCATGTAAAAATCAAACCGGGTATAACTTGTAACTTGTAATGTCTAAAATAAGTCTAATTAACCAAAATCGAGTATAACCAATCTGACTCGAGATTAACTCATATGTAAAAATCAAATCTGATTGTCAAATATACATATATATATATATATATATATATATATATATATATATATATATATATATATATATATATATATATATATATATATATATATATATATATATATATATATATATATATATTCAAAAAATTGGAATTAACTCAACCTAAAATATTATAACGACATAAAGTCCACAAAAATATCCTAGAATAAAAACAATTGAAGGAAGGAATACGAGTATGTTAAGAGCAGTAGCATTATTTTGAGGCTATTTGGATTTCGTGTAACAACATTTGGACTATAATAATAAAATAATAAACAATAGAAGGAAGAAATACCGAAAGTTAGCACAAATGTCATTATCAGTAAGGATAATATTGTTAAAGTTCAATCATTTCAATTTTAGTATTGATATTATTGAAATTAAGCATATGCTTTTAATGACCGTCCATCATACTACATTGAACAAAAATTAATTAGTTTATTTACTGCGTAAACTACCTACTATATAGACAAATAAAATATGAGTATTTATTAGTGGTAAGTCAAATTATACAAACTTTTATAATTATTAATTAATATTAATAATGAATACTTCCTCCGTATTTGGTTATTTGCAACTTTTACTAAAAATGGCGTATTCTATTATTTGCAACTTTTTTTTTTTTTCCATTTATAGAAAGTTTTTTATTACTTTTTTATTATCTCTCTCTTACTTTTTTATACTCTCTCTTACTTTTTAATACTCTCTCTCATACTTTTTAATATTCTCTCTTACTTTTTAATATTATAATACTATAATCCCACCCCATTAACCTCATTAATCTATTTTAATACACTACTAAAAGTTTTGCCTAGGAGTCCGTGAAGGACCCCAAAGTTGCAAATAATTGAATACAGAGGAAGTATATAGTTTATTTAATGAACAGATATAACTAAATTGTATTACATTTTTTAAATTGTAGAGATGATATTAAAAGAGAAAGAAAATATATAGATAAGCTAGAGATAGTATTGAAGACGTTTCATAAAATAAAGAAAATTATGACCAAAGTAAAGAAACATATTATAAGATTTAAAAAGTATAATTACTATTTAAAAGAAATATAACAATTACTACTTATTTAATGTATGTGTATGAGTCCAATACTTATATTTTTGGAATAATAATTAAACGTAAATTTAATATTTTAATGATAATAAAAAGTATAGATTGTTGAACTTTATCTCAAAATATAGATGGTGTTTGGTATATAACTCTTCTAACTGCAATTAAATTTTCAAATGGATTAACTTCAAACAGTTTTATACACATAATTTTCAAAGTAAAAATTCGCCTCTAAATTCTAATGTCACTTTAAGAATTGCATATTATCAACATTTTTAAAAGCTTTTGAAAGCTTAATATGTGTAGAGACATATATATAACCTTTTTGTTAGTTTTATCATTAATAAAGATAAGACTGTATAAATCCAATCTTTCCCTCTTATTCTTTTTAGTTGGGACGTTTGGGTTGGACACGAATATTAAGAGTAGGAGGTGTCTACCAAAAAGGTGGTAGTTAAGGTATTTTAAGTGAATAAATTAATTGTTAAGGAGATAGTTTGGTCAATAATTATGTGAACAAACGATATTTAGATAAAAAAAATCAGTGTCAAAATAAAAAATACGACAGATAAACAATAAAAAAATATCACAAGAGGGACTATAATATCAAGTGTAACTAGTTTCATGAAGAGTCATTATAGGATTCTTTCATGTCACATGATCCATTTATCATCACAAGTTTTGCTTGACTTGTGTAAGAAGACTTTGTTATGGAGTATTACTTAGCATATTATACAATTTGTCCTTTTGAAGTGCATGTATGTTATGTCACGTTTTTGTAGTGTCTTAGTAGTTTAAGATAATTAATACTTTAGCCGTTCGGCATTTAGCTCTACAGCTAGTTTAAATCTAACCCACCTTAATTCCTAGGCATTTTTAAGTCAAACACATTCTAATGGTGATTAAACCATTGAATACCTAAAAATAAACACTAACAACCCTGTAGGTGAACCCCATAAGCGGTGTCTCTGACGCCCAAGTTATAGTGTAGTATTTTTATAGAGATAAAGACGCCTAAGTTGTAAGCAAATACCAAAATTTTCCATCCATCATTCTTACTTCTGAAGAGGTGTATATATAGAGGCTTTTTAGTGGGCCTATATAATGATAGGATTTTAGCCCATTAAAAGTGAGTTTATCTTTTATTTACAAACAGATTATATATCACGATACGATCCCTCAAATTTTCACTTTAGGTGCAAAACACTTGATAATATTATATTAAAATAACAAAATATTATGGTTGATATTGTTGTATGTTGGTAGTTTAAGATAATTAATGCAATATGCACTAGAAAAGTAACGATGTGAAGTGATGCAACCTTAGTGGAAATCCTTATTCGAAAGACATATGTTTACTAGAGTTCTCCATTGAAAGACATTAGTGCTAATTACTGTAAGGAAAGTAGGAAATTAAATTATTATTTTTAGAATGTTAATTTGTTTCTTTTTACTTAGACTAGTCTTAGTTACTTATTTAGGATATATGACTTTGTATATATGCACCTCATGTATCCATTTGAAGATTAATACAAAAATCAGTATTCATAACCCAAAACCCTAGCTCTACCCAAATCATCATGGTTCAGAGCTGTAAGGTTCAGATCCGGGGATCCGACGATTTTTTTCGGTTCTTATCATTTACTAAACCTACCTATGGATATCAGAAAACGGTATTCATCACAAAACCCTTCGTTGCAACCGAAATGGTTCAACACCAACCAAGAGTTATCAAAATCAGTAAGTTTTCCAGCGAGGCTCACCACAAATGGTGTCTTTTTTCCAAAGCAAAAAAGGTCATCCAGATCTGGCAGATTTAAATCCAAGAATGCTACCTGGAAAAAACGTAGCTTAATGTTTTTTCAGATGATATTCCACCCAAAACCTTACCTTCCCAATGTTCTAGTAAATAAACCCATCACATTTCATCAAGATGGGAGATGCAAACCACGACCCCACCATGACCGCCACCAACAGGTCACCACCAAGGAGCCATCAACATGGACAGGCGGCATGACTAGTCTAGCAGCGGCTGTTACCCACGACAAGGTTGTATACCATCAGATGAAAATGGAGGGTCTTTTTTCTCAAATGGGGAAGGGAGGATGAATTTCATAAAGAAGCATAAGAGAAGGAGTATAATGGAGAAGGAATTAGGAAAGAAATCAGAAACTTTGAGTGGAGAGAGAAATCTTTTAAATTTTTATTTTAATAAATTTGAAAAATCAACCCTAAAACCCACAAGAACCAACCCACCCGTGAGAAACTCTTTTTCTCACCCATTTGTTGATTTCTCTTCTAATGAAACCCAAAAGCCCACAAAAATTCCTACCCCACCCAGTTGGCAGGCCCATGACCCATGTTCCACTTCTATGAGCCCATCAACCTCTCCTCTTAGCTTGGGCTTAATTAACTCTACAAAAAACACTTCATGGATTTTCGATTGTGGGGCTACAGACACTATGACCTTCGACTCTAGGGATCTTGTGACTCTCGGCCCCGTATCTCGTACTCATATACAGACTGCTAATGGGGAACATGTTCGTGTTGATCACAGTGGGCCAGTTGACATCTCTTCATCCATTCATTTAAATAATTGCCTTTTAATTCCGAGCTTATCGCATAAATTGTTATCTATTAGTCAATTGACTAAAGAGCTTAATTGCACTGTTATTATGTCTTCCACTGATTGTGTTGTGCAGGATGCTCAGACTGGGAGAATTATTGGACGTGGAACTGAAAGGGGAGGCTTGTACTATGTGGATGAGGCGACTCAAAAGGGTCATACTTTGCTTGCTCATGGGTCACCTGATTATCAAATGTGGATGTGGCATAGGCGTCTAGGTCATCCTTCATTGGGGTATTTGAAACGTCTCTTTCCATCTCTTAATACTTGCAATGCAACCCTAAATTGTGAGGCATGTGTCCTAGCAAAGAGTCATAAGCACACTTATTCTCCGAGTCTGACCCACAGTATAAAACCATTTGCTTTGATTCATTCAGATGTTTGGGGTCCAGCTCCTGATTCTAATACACATGGTTTCTCGTACTTTGTCTTGTTTGTGGATGATTGTACTCGCATGAGTTGGGTGTACTTCTTGAAACATAAATCTGAGGTGTGTGATGTTTTTGTGAAATTCTATAACATGCTCATAACCCAATTCCAAGCCCAACCTCGAATTCTTAGGTCCGACAATGGGGGGGAATATGTAAACTTAGACATGAAACACTTTATCTCAGCTCATGGCATGATTCATCAGACCACTTGCCCAAACACCCCACAACAGAACGGGGTTGCAGAGCGGAAAAAACCGCATACTCCTTGAGATGACCCGAGCAGTTATGTTTGAATCTCATGTCCCAGCTCATTTTTGGCCAGAAGCAGTTGCCACTGCCACCTACCTGACTAACCGCCTTCCCACAAAAGCCCTCACCTTCAAAACCCCCTTAGAAACCCTTCAGACACATAATACTATTCCCTCTTCTCACTCCTTACCCCCTCGAGTATTTGGGTGTGTTGTATATGTTCATCTTCCTAAACAAGCTCGAAGCAAACTCGAACCTCGTGCGGTTAAGTGTGTTTTCCTTGGATATGGGGTCAATCAAAAAGGCTATCGATGTTTTGACCCAATACACAACAAAATGTACACCACCATGGACTGTGACTTCTTTGAGAGTTCATACTACTACCCCCAGCTTAGTCCTCAGGGGGAGACTGTGAGTGGTGACGACCTACGCTGGCTAACATATCCTACTGCTATCAATCCAGATCCTATAATTGATCATGACTCAACAGAAAAAGTAGGTAATCCCACAGCTGGTGTCTCGGATATCATAGTACATTCTCCTCTTCAAATAGTACATTCTCCTCTTCAAACTACTCCTATCCCGTCTGAAGCATCTGGGGAGCAATCTGAACAAGAGGTAATCCCTGAGACTCAGACTTTGATTGATATTGCTAATGAAGTTCCTAGTATTGAGTCACCTCGCAGATATGAGTTACCCCCAAGGAGTACGAGGGGTGTCCCTCCAAGGAGATATGATCCAGAGTATGAAGCACAACGATCGAGATATCCAGTGAACAAAGAAAATAATGAGAATCTCTCACAAATAGCTGTTGCCTTCAATACTTCTCTTTATTCAAATGATGTGCCTCGTACAGTTGAAGAAGCTCTTCGGGATCCGAACTGGAAAAGGGCCATGGAAGAAGAAATCTCAGCTCTTGACAGAAATGAAAC
Source organism: Amaranthus palmeri (assembly GCA_019776075.1). Lineage (NCBI taxonomy): Eukaryota > Viridiplantae > Streptophyta > Magnoliopsida > Caryophyllales > Amaranthaceae > Amaranthus > Amaranthus palmeri. The sequence continues at coordinate 1,004,963 of JAAKBH010000021.1, forward strand.
ATGGGAAAGATGTGAGATACCAAAGGGGAAGAAGACAGTTGGATGCAAATGGGTATATACCATCAAATATCAGGCAGATGGCACTATTGAGCGGTATAAAGCCAGATTGGTAGCACAAGGGTACACTCAAACTGGTGTAGTGGCAAAGATTGATACGATTCGAGTTCTGTTCTCTGTTGCGGCAAACAAAGATTGGTCGCTACACCAGTTTGATGTGAAGATTGCCTTCCTACATGGGAAAATTGAAGAGGAGGTATACATGAAGGCTCCCCCGGGTTTCTCTGATGACTATAAGGTAGGCGAGGGTTGCAAGTTGAACAAAGCTCTCTATGGTCTAAAGCAATCTCCAAGAGCCTGGTTTGGGAGATTCACTGCAGCAATGACAAAGTTTGGCTATAAGCAAAGCAACTCTGATCATACTTTATTCCTCAAGAGACGAAATGATCGTGTTACTTGTTTGATAATCTATGTTGATGATATGATCATTACAGGGGATGATAAGGAAGAGATCTGTACTCTAAGGGAACAACTGTCTCATGAATTCGAAATGAAGGACTTGGGACGACTCAAGTATTTTCTTGGAATTGAGGTGCTGAGGTCAAAAGGAGGTATTTTCATTAGTCAAAGAAAATACATTCTTGATTTGTTAGCAGAGACAGGCATGGTTGATTGTAAACCTGCAGAAACACCAATTGTTGCGAACCATGGTCTCCAGATGATCGAAGGAGAAAAACTAGCTGACAGAGGACAGTATCAGAGAATGGTTGGCAAACTCATTTACCTTTCTCACACACGCCCAGACATTGCATATGCCGTGGGAGTAGTGAGTAGATTTATGCATTGGCCACAAATTCATCATATGACAGCTGTCATGAGGATTCTAAGGTATCTGAAAGGTACAAGTAGCAAGGGGATTCTGTTCAGGAAAAATGATCACCTAGATCTTCTTGCCTACACAGACGCAGATTGGGCAGGAAACAGAGATGATAGGAGGTCAACTTCAGGGTACTTTACACTGGTTGGGGGAAACTTGGTTACATGGAAAAGTAAGAAGCAAAAGGTGGTAGCCCTATCAAGTGAAGAGGCTGAATTTAGGGGTATTGCCAAGGGAATCACAGAGATTATGTGGTTGAGAAAGCTCCTGAGCGAATTACACTTCCCGCAGAAGAAGACATGCAAGTTATACTGTGATAACAAGGCCGCCATCAGCATTTCAGAGAACCCGGTTCAACATGATCGAACGAAGCATGTAGAGATTGATAGGCATTTTATAAAGGAGAAGCTTGAGAAGCAGATAATAAGTCTTCCGTTTGTGAGATCAAAAGACCAGCTAGCAGACATCCTCACAAAGGCAGTTACTTCAGAAGCATTTGAGCAGACTTTATTCAAGTTAGGTATCGGTGATCCGAAGACCTAACTTGAGGGGGAGTGTAGGAAAGTAGGAAATTAAATTATTATTTTTAGAATGTTAATTTGTTTCTTTTTACTTAGACTAGTCTTAGTTACTTATTTAGGATATATGACTTTGTATATATGCACCTCATGTATCCATTTGAAGATTAATACAAAAATCAGTATTCATAACCCAAAACCCTAGCTCTACCCAAATCATCAATTACAACAAAGAAAATACCTAATTTATTGTTTTTTTTTTTAAAAAAAAATTATTTATATCAAAATTCAGGAATAATAACCGTGTTCATCCTAATTTTATATTTCAATAATTCTATAATCCCCACTTATCTTTCGTTGATTTCATTATAAACATTTATTATATTAATACTTATTGTCCTTACATTTTTCTCACTAACTTTATTTAAATATTTTTTGATGTTATTTACTAAAATTTAGGTAACCTTTCATAATTCCATGTTGAATTTTGTTATAGGTTTGACTCTTAAACTTTTTGTGAGTTGTGACTATGATTTTGATGATAATGTTTAAGGGAGTCTAAATTTGAGACGTGACTTTAATGCGCAAAATGAGGTTTGTTGTAATCTTAACGTCCTTTTATAAAAAGTGAATGAATTAGTGCCACTTATTTTTTTATATTCGGCTATGCCTAGCCTTCCATTATCGATGAATTCGATAATGATATTGTTTTGGTATAAGAGATCATAAAATGTGTAAAGTTAGAATGATGAAGATAAAAGTTGAAGTCACAGGGTTTAAAGTAAGTCAAAGTGAAATAGAAAACATGAAGTACTACTTTAACACAAATGGAGTAAGATAAGTTGAGATGCTATAAAGTTGGAAGAGAAATTAAGCGTTCTAAATTTATACTTCAAATACCATGGAATTTTGATACATAATCTTGAGTAACGAAGATATCCACTAGGAAACACCACTACAACATAATTTGCTTTTATTGGGATATATTTAGCGACATTTAATTTAAATGTCGCTATTTCAAATTTCTTATAGTGTATATAGAGGATTTAGTGACATTTATTAGACCCTTTAGCAGCATATTAAAAAGTCACACTAAAGCTTTTAGCGACATAGGATCTAGTGACATTTCTCACAAATGTCGCTATAGACTATAGTGACAATTCTCACAAATGTCGCTATAGACTATAGTGACAATTACATATGCCACTAAAGACCAAATTAAGTGTCGTTAAATCACTTTTTGGTGGAAATTCTAATAGACAAAAAATAGATAAGAATATGAGTTGACATATTATCATTTAAAATTATTTCGTCTTGAGAGTCTTAAAATATAATCCCTCCTATTCAAGTTATTAGTCTCATTTAACTTTTAATATTATTCATCGGTCACTCTTAATTTGTATTTTATTTTTAGTCTATATATTATCACATAGACATGTAAGATTTTGTTTGATTCGTTTCATGCAAATATCATTAATATCAACTTTCAAATATCTACAGTTATGCACAATTACAAATTTTAATAATAGATACACTACATTAGCAAATATATCCAATCCACTATTGCAGTGAATAAGGAGTATCTTTATTTTTCAAGACTTGATTCAAAACTCAATATTTTTTCACATTAGCATTGCTCGTGTTAAACAGGGGCGGAGTAAAAGTTAAAATTTTTTTTAAAGTCCTATGCAATTTTAGAAATTATGATATGTTTTTATCAATTTTGTATTTTTAGACACTAAATATATAGTACTCCGTATTACGTAAGTTAATATTGAAACCCTAAATTTTTTAGGACCTTGTGCGGTAGAACATGTTGAACATGCTCAGAAGTCAGAACCTCTTTTGGTGTTAAACAAAAAATCCTAGCTATGCTCAACTGTGGTTTTACAAGAGCCGTCTTAAAAATTTTAGGGATCTATGCAAAACTTCTATTTTGCGTCTTATTTATAATAAATATTTTTATTTTATTAATAATTTTAATTTAATTTTTTTATTAACTTTCTAGTATACAAGAGGAAGAGGAGACTATATGGTAACCTTGCACACTATCAACAACCCACGAAGAATAAACGTGTACACTAAGCCGTCAAAATACGTGTCTAAAAGCGTCGAAAATATCTCGTTCTGCGGTTCTATCGTTGAAATGGCTTTAGATTTCTCCGGCGGAACGAGAAGTATATATTCTGATTCTCAATATTCTCAGACGTTCCTCCAACATTTATCTTCTCTCTTTCTTCCGCAGAATGTCAACTCCATCTTCATCTTCTTCTTCCGAAGATGTTCGTCGCACTCGAATTCTCTCGAGTAAGCTCTACTTCGATGTTCCTCCTTCCAAGGTATGCTCAATTAATATTTCTATGTTTAATTTAATACCTTTTCAATCTCAAATCCATGTTAATTTTAAATTTTCTTATCTGTTTCTTCAGGTTCCATTGATTTATTCTTCTGCTTATAATATTGCTTTCCTTGGAATTGAAAAATTGTAAGTTCTTGCTTCTTTATATAGAGTATAGTAGAATAGTGTACGAATTTTTACTAGTTTAATTTGTTTGATGGTTTTGATCGAGTTACTTTATGCTGTGACTTGCGACTTGTGCGTTGTTTAGTAACAATTGAATTAGATACTTATATAACGGCTTGTTTGATTGTCTGTATTGAATGGCGGGAGTGTAATTTTGGAATGAAAACTTCTTTGACAAGTTTAATAGTCAATTGGTCAAGCTTGTTTTAATTCGATGGTCTCATTATCTTTTGTGAAACCTTTTTATGATCAACATATCATCACCATTGCGAAGGACATCGTATAATTCATGGAAATTTATAACGAATCATTTTCATTACCGCTATTTAATATTGTAAATGCTTTTTAATGTCGTTACAAAATAAAGAAAGATCAAGTAAATTATTCTCAATTGATTTGAGCTTTTTATTTGACATTTGATGGATTTCTATATAGTGTTGTTTCATAGGGCACAATATTAAATAAATTAACTCAACTAAAAGCTTACGTTAGCTCATAATAAATAATACGGAGTAACTAATATGTTATATACTCTATCACAAAATGAGAATTTGGTGAATTGAATGTGAGATATGAGGTGTGAATTGTTGGTTAGTAATGAGAACAGAGACGAGAATGTCGAGAGTGTATGATAAAATTACAATTGTAGGCTCACTTATCGTTTCTCTGTTTACTTTCCCTAATGATAGGCACATCATTTTGTATTAAACTTTCAGGTCTTACTAATTTCCATCTTTCAAGACATTTTTTATGGTTTTGGCTTCTTCTCAAGTCCCATTTTACCACCTCCACATTTCCTATTCCCCTAAAACTTATAAAATACTTTTTTAATCCTACTAGCACACTGATAAAATTGAGTTTTGCCTGTGCTAATGCTTATTTTACATGCAGCAAAATATTTGCTTGATTCTCTCTGGAGATAATTAGTTGGTAGACAGGTTGAAGTAGTTTAGTGCTCTTGGCTGATCTCTGTGATTACTTCCATTTGATAAACTACAGGCATCCATTTGATTCTTCGAAATGGGGTCGCATATGCCAGTTCCTTGTCTCAGCAGGAATATTGGACAAAAGATGTATAGTTGAACCTGAAGAAGCGTCAAGAGAGGATCTTTTAGTGGTAGTTGCAATGTCACAAATCTACACAAATTGTTTTGTGAAGTTTTATTTCTCTCTCGTCTTTCTCTGCAATTTGCAGTGTAAACTGTTTTTTTATTCTGATTGAACTATAAGCTGTAGCTAATTTAAATGAGGTCTTCCTGTGTTTGTAGGTACATTCAGAGAAGTACCTCAATAGTCTTAAAAGCAGCGTGACTGTTGCCAAAATTGTGGAGGTATATAAGAAATGAATGCTTGATTTTTGAGATTTCTGCTTAATCAATCATTTCTCAGCATCCTTGACCTTTGATCTATGAGTTTTCTGTAGAATGCATTGCTGAAGTTTCATATTTATGTCATTGATTGAGTGAAAAGTTGGAAAAAAAGTTACTTGTTATGTTTCAGAAGATCGAGTTTGGGAGCTGGAGATGTCGAATGTTTATTCTTTGTCCTCATTTAACTTACTCGATTCATAACTGTTTGAACAAATAGGTTGATAATGACTTGCTATAGAATCAAATATTCGCGCTTCCTGTCTATTACGTTCCTGTTTGCTTATAGATATAGGAGACATTGTACATTTTTCTAAAGAGCAAGATGGTAAAAATAAGTTCGATGATAATATTTTTTAAACTTCCTCCCATTGTTACCTACTTTACAATTCACATGGGGATTAATGAATTTGGTGCTACTGCTTTCTAAGTTTTTATATATCTCTATTTCTTTCAAAATCCTCCCACAATCAAGAGAGAAACAGTGCGTTGAAATTTGAAAAAATATGAAGTTTTTGTTGGAGTAGGTGGCAGTATGGAACACCTTGATTATGTTGTTAGGTCTTTTACTTCCCTGAATCTGTATCAATATCACGCAGGAGTAATATTCTTATGTATGCTTTTGCTATCTTTTTTACTCGTAATTTATTTGCAGGTTCCACCAGTTGCAATGTTGCCCAATTGTATCATACAGAGAAAAGTTCTTGATCCATTTCGAAAACAGGCATAACAACTGTATATTGTAATAATTTCCCTTTTTTACTTCATTCTTCAGTTGGATCTTTTTATATAAGCATGTAATGTAGGTAGGGGGATCTGTTCTGGCTTCAAAGCTTGCAAAAGAGCGAGGGTGGGCCATCAATGTGGGTGGAGGTTTTCATCATTGTTCTGCAGAGAAGGGTAGTGGATTTTGTGCATTTGCAGATATAACTCTCAGCATTCACTTTGCTTTTGTACGGTTGAACATTTCAAGGTAGTGGCTTCTAAAGGGCATATTTTCCGTTAGCAACTTTAAAGGCCTTGTTTAAATTTCATATTTATGGGTTGCAGGGTTATGATTATTGATCTTGATGCACATCAAGGAAATGGTCATGAAATAGATTTTGCTAAAGATCGTAAGATTTGTCATCTTTGCTTATTAAGTTATTGCTCATTGCTTATGTCATGAAGAAAATATCTCATACTTCCCATATGCGCAGGCAGAGTATACATACTTGATATGTTCAATTCTGAAGTATATCCTTTAGTAAGTCATTCGTTTTAATGCTTCTTGTAGTCAATTTTTAGGTTGAGTCTTCTACCCCACCTTGCTGTTAGTTTGAAGTTCTGGGGAAGATGTGCAAGTAATGTAGTCCGTGGACATTACAAGGAAGACAAGGGGCCTTTTGCACAGAAGAAAATTATCCTAGATCTGAGTTACTAAGTTCAGAAGAGATCTATTATCTTTGTATTAGTAGACACACAATTTACTAATTCATTTTGGTGTTTTGGAAATAAGTTTAGCCGAGTACAAATAAGATCGGACAAGTACTGTCCAATTGATGAAGTTGAATAAGTTTAGGGTTATTCAGGTGAAAGAAAATAATCAAAATGGTTAGTACTCCTCCCCCACCCAAAAATTCCCAATCGGAGATTGACACAAAAGGGAAGTTTGGCATTGATAAGCTTGCCAGGGATGAGATTGTTGGGAGTACTCATTAATACTTCTTTTAGCAATGCGGTAGAACGCAGAAGCACAGATGCGTCAGCAAAGATTTTGTTTTTTAATGCTAAAATTCTATAAGTAACCTATCTATTGTTACCTGTTCATCTGATTTTGAATTCATTGATGATTAAATTACATATCATAAAGGAATCATGCAACTATAGTCCCCACTCTAATATTTGAAATAAATGAATGTTTGAGAATTGAGATTTGTCGCAGGATTTCAATGCCAGGAGGCACATCCATCAGAAAGTTGAACTTCTTGTAAGCCATCAATTAGAAAAGGCAGAAATCATGTTGCTATAAGTTGATCAGAAATTAGCAATTAATTCAATTTTCTTACAGAGTGGAACTACAACGGATGTGTACTTAAAGAAATTGGACGAAGCACTGGAGGTATGTATTACGGTAGTGCCAATATCTACCGAAGTACGATCTTTCTTTTCTTTTCTTTTCTTTTAAGCTGATCTATTTGAAGGGTTAAGCTATTATTCAGATTCCTTCCTATTTAAGATAATCGTATAAAGACCCATTTCTGAATAGCACTTGACAAAATGAATGGAATAGGAGGATGGTCATAGATGATTTCATTAATCGCATCTTAATTTTGCTTTTGTGGGATTCATGTATCCGACCTCATCTTGGAATTTAGAGTTTAGCATCTTTATTATTGCTGTTGTATAAACTAGATCCCTTTGTGCATTGATGTCAGGTTGCGGGAAGAATGTTCAATCCTGAATTAATCGTATACAATGCAGGAACTGACGTCCTGGATGGAGATCCGCTGGGCTGTCTGAGGGTAAGAAAATATTCCATCTTCATTGATATGTTCCCTTTTTCCAATTTTTGTTTTGTGATGCTTATGCTTCTATTCTAATACGTTGCCTCTTTTGTATATATGCATTTTTTCCAATCTAGTCGAAGTCCGTGGCTCTTTTTTTAAGGACGTATTATATATCATTTTGCATATCTGCTAATGCTGGATGGCTAATAATGTATGATTTAGACTTTTCAAGAGGTTTAACTAACCTTGCACCTACTGCTCAAAGAATGCTCACCAATTAAGAATTAAGTGTTAAATTTTTACCTTAATTAGTGATGACCGTTCATGAAGTGCTGGAAGAGATGCTCAGGGCATGTTATGATGTCTACTCCTATATCAAATGGGTTTAGTCGAAAGCAATATATTTTGGCAACCCACTGCAAGTCTGCAAGGCATCAAAAAGCACTAACAACCATGATTGCATATGCACCGAGCTATTTGTGATAAGTTGGACTTGTAACTTGTTTGACATTAATATCTTATAGTGCTTGCTCATCCTATCCTATTTGTGTTTTCAGATCAGCCCTGATGGTATCATCAAGAGAGATGAGAAGGTGTTTACATTTGCGCGTAGTAAGGGAGTTCCTATACTAATGCTGACATCAGGTTTTATTCAGTCTCAACTTGAACCAAAACTGTAAATTACTGGATTCCAGTGTTGTAATGTAGATTGGCTTGAGAAAAAGTTCCAAGTTTTCCTTAGTAGTGTAATTTCCCTCAATTTTTTCTATGCAACTTCAATTGCAAAGGTAGATCAGTTTTATCTAATCCTAAAACCAATCTTTTCCCTAAACCATTGTGCACCGGTACACACAACATCTTACCTGGTTTGGATGAACATTAAGACTAATGCGTTTATATATGGTGCATGATGCTGCTGTGATTGATTTATTGGTTCATGTACTAATCTTCAGAGATTAAGGCTTTATAGTTGTTGCATTGCCCCGAATTCAACTCAAAATTGTTGGGTTGTATGTGTTTTGCAGGTGGCTATATGAAATCAAGTGCTAGAGTGATTGCAGATTCAATTATTAACTTATCGACAAAACACTTGATAGAAATGCAAGTCGAACAAAATACTTCATGAAGCAAAGTTCGAAAATCCAGTTCGGGTGGAATATAATATCTTTTGTGCAAAGAAAACAGTGTTTATAGCGGAAGAAACCCCCCTTGTGTAGACATAGTTGTAAGCATTTTGCTCTGTAATGTACAATTATATAGGCTATATAATATAGCTTTCAAAGAACTAAAAAAACAAACTAAAAACCTTTCGATGCATTATTGCTTCCATACAGCTTATGCTTATGATATGGGATATATCTTTAAAATGCTTGAAGAACATGGTTTTACATTATGTTAACGTAGGTGTTGTATGTGTCAAAAAAATCTTCATGTCTACCTCACATTCACCCACATTATTCTGATAAAAAAAAGCTCGGAAGAATAATGTGGGGTTATGGAGTTCATGTTTAGTAAATAAAAATACAGTAAAATAAAAATACAGTAAAATACAGTAAAATACAGTAAGCTCCGGTGGAAATGGCGGAGTTATATGCGGCTGAATGGGCTGCTCGTATTGCTGTGGACAGAGGCTGGACTGACGTGGTCATTGAAGGCGATGCTGCTCTTGTTATTGAGGCTCTTAACGGAAAGCGTGTTCGAGGTCCTCATGCCCAAGTAGTTGTGGAAAATATTTTGTCTATTTGTAAAGATGTTCATAGATGTAGTTTCTCTTTTTGTTATCGAGAATGTAATTCGGTCGCTAATAGGTTAGCCCATTGGGCCTCTAGTAGTGTTTGCGATCTGATTTGGACCGATACCCTTCCGGATTGGGTTAAGGATCTTGTATTTTTTGACATTCTTCCTTAATAAATTCGAGGTACATTTCAAAAAAAAAAAAAATAATCATACAGAATGGTCTTTTTGAGAGATTATTTTTTATTGGGCTGGCTCAAAAATGAAAATATAAAAAAGTTTCTTTTGTTGGGAATTGAGAAAATTGTAAGTGAGCATTTAGAATATAGTAATTATTTAAGCACTTATTCAGTGGGTATTAAGTATATTCTAAAAAGGCATTAAAGATGCTATAAGTAGGCATTACGGATATAATAAGTAGGCTAGTTGGCTAAGTTTTTCGGTAGGCATTAAAATATTGTATGTAGGCATTTTAAGTACTTTTTAGGTAGGCATTAAGTATATGTAAGATATAAGTAGACATTAAGAATACAATAAGTGGATATTAAAGTTTAATGGGCTGGGCCTGAGAGACGTCTCGAAAAGAGACGATCCCTCAGGAGATCGGCTGAAATAATTAATGAGTGATGGACATACTATGTATTTCATATTTTGCTAGGAATTAGATTATATAAGTTTTTATACGAGATATTTTCACCGTGAAACGTGTTTTCTATGTAGGTTCAGTAACTCAATTAATATAAATTATTAAAAAGAATTTTGTTTATTTTGAAGTCTTTTCATCGAGAATTCTCTTACAAGAGTAATTGATCTTATTACTCTTTAGTTTATGTGAAAATTTAAAATTGATAAGACTCTTAATAAAAAAAAAAGGATGCAATAAAAGCTAAATCAAACTTTTTAAAAGTGTATTCCGCCTATAGAAAAACCATGAGCAAGGTCTCTAAATATATGTCATTGTAAATATCATTAACATATAATAAAAAAAATTAGACTGAGATGAATCTAATTAAAATTTTACACAATTATATTTTCTTTTTTATATATCTTTGAAAAACTTATTTAAATTTCTCTATTATCAAATTGAAAATTTTTAAATAAGAAATGTTAAAAAACTAAGGAAAAATTACCTAGAATAATCAAACATTTTCATGATTTTCCTACAATAATCTCACTTATTGATTAATCATGAATAATCCCAACATTAGGGGTATATGCCTAGATTAAACTTAGGTAACCTGATGATCTGCGATTGTAGATAATTCACCAAAAAAGTAAACTGAAAATTAATTTAAAATTAGAGAAACTGAAAATTTACATGAAAAATTTCGAAATGACAAAAAAAATCATAAATTTTTTTTGAATATTTTTCTATCAATTTCAGACATTTTATTTAAATTTATCTTTGTTTAAAAAAATAAAACTTGCTATAGCAAGTCATCTGGTTACCGGGTTTACTCTAGGAAAATACCCCTAAAGTTGAGATTATTCATGGTTAATTAATAGGTGGAATTATTGTAGGCAAATAAAAAATAGGTTGGATTACTCTAGGTAATTTTTTAAAAAATTATAAAAAATTTATAGAGCAGGATATATGTATATTTCACTTAAAAAGGGTGACAACCACTTAATAATTTTTGTGCTAAAATTGTTAAATTACTTTTTCACTTAAAATTGGGGACACTTATAAACAATGAACACATAGAATTTTACACATTTGATATTTTCACGGAGAAGTGGAGAACATGATATTTATTGAATAAATGAGGACAAGCAAACATCATTGAAACAAAAGTCATGTCTATGCACCAAATGAATATCAAAACAGTCTTATTATAATACGTATTGTATACATGGGTTAAATAATCTGAATAATAGTAACTTTTATTTAGTCTAAATGTCTCATTTAGTTTTTTGGTACTATTTACTCATCACTCTTGATTTATATTTTACTCTTAATCTATAAGTTAAAACATAGTCATGTGGAATCTGGTTTGATTTGTCTCAATACAATGGTTATTAATATCAAATTTTTATAACTTTTAATTAAGAATAATATGAGATATCAAGGGTTAAAATATTGTCTCGACAAACGTGAAAAAGCTAAATGGAACATTTAGGATGAATAGGAAGGAGTATAAATTATAAGAATTTAAACTTCGTATTTTAACGTCTTATCGAGTAATTGTCTCTTTAATTTTGCAACATTTCTATGATAAATAATAGTCCAAAATTTTCTTATAGATAGCGAAAAGCGCTTGTGGTTCAATGTATAAAGTATCTGCACGCATTTCTTGACTGCACGCATTTCTTTGTACTCTCTCCTTGGGAGTACGAGCATCTTTCATGAGAAACAAATCCCCCACCTGGACCCTGCTTTGTGCGGAATACTGAAAATATCTTTTAAATTTTACCTTTAATACAATGCATTTCTTTTTAATTTATCCACCAAGTTCAATCTCTATATGAAGTATATCTAATAACAAATACTCCCTCCGTCTTGATGAGTTAGTAGCAAAGTGAAAAATGAGTAAATTTTAAGAAAGTGGTAATAAATGAAGAGAGAGGATGAATTGTGTGGATGAAATTAAAAGAGAGTTAAAATATATGGATGAGACTAAAAAAAGTAATGGGCCATTATCCAAAAATAGAAATGTTGCAAATCAAGTGAAACGGAACAAAATGAAAAATACTGCAATTTCAATGGAACAGAGGGAGTATTTATATTTATCATTAAAAACATTTAATTTTCTTATTTAGTACTAAAAAAAAGTTAAGATCACTAGGTACTTGTATAGACTTGATAAATCTTTTCTTTCCAATCTTGAAAAGTGTGAGACAAGTCCTTCACTTGATCCGTACAAAGCCAGAAAATACCCCCAGCTCCAGCCTCATCCCTCAGCCCTCAAGGGTTCACCTATTTTAGACTTAAAAGCATCCCCAAGTTAAGATTTCCTGACCATATCTTTGCTTTTAATGGCCTTTTCTATTTTATGCCTATGCTTACATCATCATCATCACCATTTCGGTTCTACCTCAACTTGATACTTCTATTGATTTAGTTGCATTCTATACTATTTCCTATACCTACCCAATTTGCACTTCTTCTTCATCTCCTACTAAACTTACTTGTAACTTGTAAGTTGTAAAAGTTGTAACCAACTTTAGGATTTTCTTTGGGGTCTCTAGTTTTTTTTGACTAATTTCAAATCAATAATAAGGTTTGTGTTAGAATATAAAACATATTCTGAGGCGTTGACCATTAACTTAAGTTTTTGGTTGAGTTGGTTTCTTAACATGGTATCAGAGCCAGTGTGACAAGAGGTTACGGGTTTGAATTTCAATCACCTCTCAAATTCAAGTGAAATATTTTGCACGGGGTATGAGGAGGACATGTGTTGTATCCACACTTCTAGCTCAAAGGGCTTTCGTACGTGTGTGTGTTGGGGGGGGTGTTATGGCCTTAACCATTAACTTAACCTTTTGGTTGAATTAGTTCTTTTTCTTGGTATCAGAAGCTAGCGTGACAAAAGGGCCTTAACCATTAACTTCTCTAAGATCAATTTGTTAGTTACACGTAAACCGTACAATAAAATTCATATCGATTGTATCATCAAAAGATTTTTGTTTTGGCGTACATTTACATTTGATACTATTTTATTTAAAGTATTTTCAAAAAATAGGTAGTAGCTAGTTTTGGTATTTTATTTCTATTTCTATTTGGCATTTGTGTAACACTTTTTTCTTTGTTGAGTTGGGGGTGGTAAATAGGATGTTACAAGACATGTGAAGCAAAATTATCTATGATTGGTGAAAGAAAATTAAGTTAAGCTTCAAATGGGTATCAATGGAGCTTTAAGGGCACAACATTGGTGATATTGGGGGAGAAATAAAGAATATTATGCGCAAAGAAGAGAAAGAAAATACTTGTTAAGTTTCAAATGGGTATTAGTGGAGTTTTAAAGGCAATTATGCAAAATAACAAACCGATTGAGGTGTGGAGGGATGTAGGAGAAGAGGACATTCTTTGGCTGACTAACCTTTTTGATGTTATCTTGAAGACACATAAGATTCCAAAAGAGTGGAGGAACATCACACTAATACCCTTGTTTAAAAACAAAGGCGATGCGCATGTATGCGGGAATTATAAAGGAATCAAACTTCTTAGCCACACAATGAAATTGTGGGAAAAAGTGATTGAGAAGAGAATCAGAAAAGAGACGGTAACTAAAGAGAACCAATTCGGTTTCATGCCAAAAAGGTGAACCATGGAGGCCAGTCATGTTTTGAAGAGACTAATGGAAATATATAGGGAGCGGAAGAAGGCTTTGCATATGGTGTTCATCGACTTGGAGAAAGTATATGATAGCATACCACGATGAATCATTTGGTATAGCCTGAAGGTAAAGGTATTTCATCGATGTATATTGAGGCTATATGGGATATGCATGACAGAGTTTTGATTAACATTCAAACACCGATGGGAATAACAGAGCCTTTCTCGGTTAAAATATGACTGCATCAGGGATATATCGGCACTAAGTCCTTTCATTTATACGGTCATTATGGAAGAGATTTTCAATCTATTTAGGAGACGGTACCGTGGTGCATGTTATTTGCTAACGATATCGTGTTGGTAGCGGAACTAAAGAGGAAGTTAGTAATAAATTTGATGAGTGGAGAGAAGCTTTAGAAGGTAAAGGGTTGCGCATTAGCTGTACGAAAACTGAATATTTGCGCTGTGACTTTAGTGTGTCGTCGCCGATTAGTGGGCCAGAGGTGTATTGGTAAAGAAGTGGTTACTAGTACAAAGAAGTACATGTATTTGGGATCAATTATTCAAAAGGACAGTGAAATTGAAGGAGATGTCAATCATCGAATACATGCGGGTTGGCTCAAGTGGCGAGCAGCAACCGCAGTGCTATGTGATAGGAAGTTTCCCAATAAGTTAACAAAATAACAAAAATTCCCAAAAAAAAGATGATGTGGATGAAAGGGAAAAGTGTAGAGAGAGATAAGTGAGAAAAGTTTTTTTATACACCATTGAGAGTGCTCTTAAAAGCCAACAAAAACAACTAATATTTTTAGCTGGTCAAACAAGCCAACAGCCAACAACTAACGACCAATTGTCAAACACCCTCTATATCATTATTTAAAAATCATAATATATACTTTTATATCTTAATATTAATAAATCAGTGCATTACACAAGTGTTTATATTAGTTTTTCATGTTAATAATAAAAATCATAAAACTAAGAAATATGTTATTTTATTTGTTAATTCTAATTGACCTTTGGTAGCCAACATGTCATGTTTAACTTCATGCCAATAAGAAGTGTACATAATTAGTAAACTATATAATCTAAAACTAAAAGAAAATTTTCTTTTGTTTTAAAATACTTATAATGTTTGACTTTTCATGCAATTCAGTCCAATACACGGATTCGATACTTAATATTTCTAATTATATACTTTACGAAAAATTATAAAAATTTGATATTAATAAATTTTGCATTGAGACAAATCAAATAAGATTCTATTTGACTATATTTTAACTTAGAAATTAAAAACTAATTATAAATTATAAAATTGCAAGTAATTTGAAATCTAGTAAAGTACTCCCTCCGTTCCTTTTTGATGTTCCAATTTGGGTTTTTTCACCAAGATTAAGAAAAGTGAAATCTTTGGTGGTAGTGGGTATTATTTTAATTAAATATTAGTGGAAAGTAATGATTGTATTAGAAGTATGAAAGAAAAAATAATTAAATAATAGTATAATATAATGATTGTATTGTAAGTATGAGAGAGAAAATAATTAAATAGTAGTGTGAAGTAAGGAAAATGGAGTTTTAAGGGGTAAAAGTATGATGAAAACTTTCTAAAAATGAAAAGTGTTCTAAAAAAAAAACCTTATGGAACTACCCGTTTTAGTAAGGTGGAAAAACAAAAAGGAACGGAGGGAGTAGTAAGTACTTCTTGCGTTTCAATTTACTTGAAACATTAGATTTATTGCACTCATTGATGTTAAAATCGCGATTTTAATCTACAATTCTATGATTTTACGATCTAAAAAACAAGCGAGCGATTTGAATCGCATGTAGAACCTAAAAGTTGTAGAATCTTACAATTCTGGATTAAATAAAATTTTTAGAGGTAGAATCATAACACGATTCTACAATTTAATGATCAGATTTTACTAATTTAGTATGAATTATTTTTCATTTTTCTTATGTACCATCGTTTACTAATCTCTTTCACATGTATATACATAAATTTCAAAACTTCAATCATGAAAACTTAAAAAAAAAACAAATTTCTTAATTGGTATGAAGATTTAAACTAATAATTCAAAAGTTTTTGTTATATTCTTAAAAATAAAATCAAAGAAACTTTAATTTATAAATTTAAACTTTTGAAGTAAATAATAATGATACGAAACTAGATATTTTTAATATATTTAAGTTTATTTGTAGAATCGTACGATTCTACGATTCGATTCTAGCGATTCGTAACTACCTCTCTAAACGATTCTAAGTAGAATCACAAATTTAACAACTTTGATTGCACTATTCAATCATCACTCTTAAATTGTGATTAGTTATTAATTTTATAAGTTAAAACATAGTCAAGTGAGATCTTGTTTAGTTCATCTCAATGCAACGAATATTGATTTTAAATTTTTATAATTTTTTATTATACATAATTAGAGATATTAAAATTGAATTAGTGTATCAGACCGTAAAAAAAACAAACGGAAGTACTTCCTCAGTTCTAAAATACTCGCTACATTTTGATTATGCGCATGTGGAAGTAAAAATATAGTCAAGTGGGATATTGTTTGAATAGTCTGATTGCATATTTTCATAATATTAACTTTTTATAATTTTTAAATTTGTATAATTCAATATATAAACAAACAAAATAACGCATTAAAGTGCGTAAAAAATGAAATGTAGCAAGTATAATAGAACGGATACAAATATATAATACTTCCTTCGTTCCATAGTACTTACTACTGGTAATGACATTTTCTCGCACAACATATGACACTCAGTAGCAAGTGTTATGGATCTAAACAAACAAAATTCTAAAAACGTAAGGTTTCAAAAAAAGCATGATATGATTATTCATTCCCCTAATAAAACAGGCAACAGTGAAGTATTCAAAGAGAAAATGAAAGGATACTCTGCTTTTAGCACAGTGAAACACACACTAACCCCTCCTCTACTTATATATATTTGTTACTGAGTGTGACATATTGTGTGGAAAAATATCACAATCAGTAGCAATTTTATGAAACGGACGAACTACCCTGATGCATTTTATCTCCTGAATCCTGAAATCAAATCTTTACTCACTTACCTTTCTCATCAAATGAGCTCATGGATTCTGTCTTTAAATCAGCTCTGTACACTAAAGTTAACTACTTTTTCCCTTTGAGGGCTACTACCCAACAGATCGTAACATTTCGTCTTAAAAGCTCTCACATAAATCTACGTAATTTCGAATCATAAATGAAATATAAAGAATAAAAGAAAAACCCATCTGCCATGAACAGAAATTTGATCAGAAAATGAATGAAACCAGCTATAATTATTGATGATCATGATTGTAGTACTGAAACAGAAAAATTAAGGGTTATTAGGATAAAAGAGTGATCAATGTTAAGATGGGTCCCACTCAAACATAGCCTGCACCAGAAATGAGTGGCACTGCACCAAGTTACTGCTGTTTCCCTTTTTCTTCTCTCTTTTCATACAATAACTCACTGATTTTTCCTTTGTTTTTGATCTTGAATTATGTGTGTGTGGTTCTTCCTCTCTTTATCCTGATTAGAGGGTCCATTGGCTGCTTCTACCCTTTATTTTTTTACTATACAACTATGCTTTATGACACTATATATACATATTCCTTCTTTTGATTAGGTTCTCTGAAATGGGTTTCCTTTATTTTGGACTTACACTTGTGTTTTTTTACTTTCAATAGTAATACTACAGTATTTTCTCTGAATTTCATTTATTTTCTTCACATTTTTCCTAATGGCTTTTAACATTTTGGAGTTTTGCTATTCTTTTTTCTTGGGTTCTTGTGGGTTTTTCAAAGAGACTAAGATAGTATAAAGGGTGTCCTTTTTTACTATTCCATTTCACTTTTTTGGTACATTTTTTGGGTTTTTTTGGTGGGATTTAAATTTTGAAGATTTTAGTAGTAATTTTCCATAGCTTTTTTACCTTGGTTATTTTATTTGTCAATATAATGGGGGGAGAAAACTATTTACTCTATGTCATTTGGAAGTTTCCTTAGAGGTATAATTGTAGTACTATTAGAAGGAAAAGGGGAAACCAATGATTTCTTGTTTTGGGTTGTCCTTAGGAAACACATTTGGGAAGGGTAGGGTGATTCCTATCAATATAAAAAGGACCTATCAATAACTCATTTCAAAACCCTTATACCTTCAATTATAAGGCTATTTTATGTATATTTAGGGATGTTCTTATTTGCTTTAAACTAGTCATGTTTGAGGGTTGAATATTCTTGCCCCTCTTCATTGTTTTGTTTACTTTTGGCAAGGTTTTGAGTAGATAAGGTTGTGTTTTTAGTATCAAAGAGATTTTTTTATTGATGATAAGAAGGAAAGAAAGCAAGAAAGGTTAGTTCTTTTTGTATTGATCTCTTTTACTTTTGTTTTCATGATTTGATGCCTACTTTATTTTAAGTAATACTTGCCCTTTATATATAATACTCCAAAGCTACAACTTTACTTGTATGTTTGTAACTTCAAACTTGCTTAGATTGCTTGTTGCTTCAGATTTAGTGTTATTTCTACTGTGTTTATAAATGGGTGGCTTTCATTTTGAGGGTTCTACTGGTCTCTTAACAATAATAGTAGTACTTCAGCTTGAAGATGCATAAAGCAAGTGTACAGTTACAACATTTATTAGTGAAGATTTGGTTTTTTGACATAATAAATGCCCTATATGGCCCATCTAGAGGTGTTTATTTGGGTCATCGAGTTAATTTCGGGTTAGGTGTTTCTGGTCGGTTTGAAATTGGGTTTTGGGTCCTTATCGCTTTTTACATAATGGTAAATCATTTTTAAAGTCCGGTCAAATTGAATTCGATTACAATCGCATTGGGTCTGTTTTGAACACCTCTAGCCCCTTCAAGTTGATAAGGGCATAGTCTGTTGTTATCTTACCCCTAATCATAGTTTTTATTAGCGGGATTTATTGGGTATGATGATGTTTGTTAATAGTTCAAATTGCACTAGTAACGCGATCACTATTAAGGGGTTGGGAGCTTAGATTAATTGGTTGTTAGACTGTCCTACAGTGAATGAATTAGGAAACTGATTTATCTCTTCTTTGCAATTGATGCAATTTTTGATGGATATGGATGGGTAAGGTGACCCGGTTTTTTGAAGCCTATAATGGAAGCAAGGCCTTGTCATGGTAACTTCTTATCCATTATTAGGCTCATTGTGAGCTGAGGTTTTGCATTATATATCTCAAATCATGGCCTTCTATCCCCATGTGCAAAGTGGTGGCTACAAAATTAGGACGATCGAATTATTTTGGCTTTTTTTTTTCTATTTAGAGCGAGAAAAGAAAGCGAGTAAAACGTGTGTGTAGTACAACGAACAAAAAAAGGAGCATAATGGCATATGAGACCATGTCTCCCAAAATGTTCAAGATGACCTTGTCTTCAAGAATATTGAAATGCATGAGTTGGAGAAGGATGTTACTTGTAGTTTACTAAAAGAGGGGGATACCAAGGATGTTTGTGAAAGTGTTTTAATTTAGGTCAAAATGAGTAGAACATCGTCATCATCCATCATACCCAGTGTATCCCGCTCATAGACAATCTATGGTAAGGGTTTGGGGAGGGAAGATAGACGGCATCTCATATCCATTTGGAAAGGGCAGTCAAAGAGACCCTTGACTCAAAAAGGGGTCAAAATGAGTAGAATAATTTCCACAAACCTAATTCCACCTCTTTTTCTACTAAATAAACCCCATAAAAATTTTTGTTTAGAACTTTTATGGTTATGTAAACCATATATTCTTTTTGGCAACTACCTTTTACCAACATGTATGGAGCTCCTAGGCTTAGAAGTTTCATTTTAGATAGTTGTGTTGATGTCCTTGATAAAGGGCTTTCAGTGAAGCTTTTGAAGGCATACATTCTAAAATGCTAAAACATCTAGTATTTTGGTTTCAACTTTCAAGTTAAATAGCAAACAATTTCTTTACAAGGCTTGATTGGCCAATCGCTTAATTGGCCAATCTAGTCATTTGGAACAGGGTCAAGTGAAACCGTGTAGAACTCAAAGTAATTTGCTTTACTATTAGCATGTTCGCCCATCTCTTGCGGTACTCTGCAAAGGTGAAAGTCGTGTCTTTCAACTTAATAGACGTTGATCCGTATGATTAATTCATAACTATATCCCCTCAAGGAACTAGTACAATAAATTAATGAAATATAAGCGAAAAATAGTTTTCTATAGATAATCCTAGTGATCATATTAACGAATATATTTTCTCTTCATATTGCTATTGACAGATTGCGTAAGCATTTTTTTCACGTTGAAAATTTTTGAGGAGTGTACGAACTCTCAATTGTTCTCTCTTCTCACCCTTATTCAGCCCTGCACTGGTATTTTTGGATTGGCAAGCATTGTTTTTTGTGGCGTTGCCTGTTAGAGTATATAACATATCCTTGGCTCCAACAATGAGTTTAAAGATTTAAGCTTTTGGTTGAAGGCCCAGGATATGTAATATACTCTATTCTATCACTGCAGGTAAATATTTTGTCCACTCGGTCCTTAAAGAGTCTTGAGGCTGGGTAGTCATGTGTAGATTTCTAATCACAGTGTGGCTTCATGTTTCATTTTGTTGATACTACCAATATCTAATGTTGCACTTTCAAATACTTCAATGATGTTGATTTGTAAGAAGGTATGTGCAATGTATATATATTTCGACTCTTGCATTTTGAGTTATGAGTCATGCACTATGCCTAAAGGCGTCTGTCGGATACAAAGAAGTATGACATCCCCCTTTTTGTGTTAGTCCATTTTCAGTATTTTGAGATATTTGGATGGCTACGTTGTTAAAGTATATAACATATTATGGGGCTTCAACCATCAGCTTAAACTTCTAATCCAACATACGTTACTTGCAAATGGCGGCCTTTCCCTAGTTCCCTCCTTTTATGAACCCACGATTGTATTGTAACAGTGTTTCAAATGGTCTTAATTTCAGGTACGTAATCAAAATTTGCGATCATCCCGAAGATGTATCTTGATGATTCTACCTGCAAATGGTATTAGCCTAAGTGGATTCCAGTTTACGTTATATGGGCATGCCATGAAGCTACGTATTTTGATGATATAAATGACTACTTTGATTATGACATTTTTCTGAAAACATCGAAAGATTTACTGTTTCGACTTAGAAGATCATGGAGAGTGATTCATACATGCATTTAGATCATCCCAACGGTATACCTATGATCATTAACGGCATCCCTTCTCAATCGTTGTCTGAATCAAATCTTCGAACCAATTTCTTTGAACAAAACACCCAAAACGATAGCATGCTTGGGCTTCCTTTGCTCACATCGCTGCAAGGGCAATGTTACAAAGCCATTCATTCTGATAAAGCTGTCTGTTACGATGGATTAATTGACCGAAGTAACTCTATATATCAAGATCTTTGTTTGGGTGGTTCCCCTTTTGCTCCTAGTTCACTACCTATGGTTCTACCTCCCCGAAATGGGCTCAATAATGATGCAAATAACTCAATCATGTCTCTTCAACAAGAGGTACCCCCCGAATCTCTTAGAGAAATGTTCACAAGCGGAATCTCCTATGCTTCAAGCTCCTCCATTCCAACTATAAACTGTAGCTATGATGGTTCCGTTGGTGATTTAAACGATAAGTGGGATCATAACGGAATCCTAATGCATCAAGAGATGAATTGGAGAGCCTCTACATCGGGGTTGGAACCAATACCATTCAATTGTAGCGAAAACGCAACAAATGAATGGCTATTACCAAGCTCCAGCACAAGTCATCCTTTGGGATTTTCGACATGCCATAACGAGCTCTCACTGAGCCTTGCAACTTCCCGGTCCTCACTTCCTTCCGACTTGAGTTCTAGCGTTTTCCACAGTTCGTCTCAAACAAGGTTAAGTTCAGAACGAAGTTCTCATCGCAGCAATGAGTTGCCTCATGGTTCCACCTCCAATAGTAGGTCTGCCGAGGTTTCTCCAGTGATATCTGGCTCAAGATACCACTCTGTGCTACAGCAAATACTTTCAGAAATCGCAAGCTTTTCACTTGACAGTTTGGACAGGACTAGTTATAAAAACTGTATGAGCTCGAGCTCAAACCACCCGTTTTCTGCAAATCATTTATTTGATCCAGGGTCCTCGTTCAACAATCCCAATGAGTTTGACGACAATGATAGATCGTTTGAAATTCCATCCGGAAGTTCAAAGAAGTCACAAATGTTAGCTCTGCTACAAATGGTATGTTTCAATGAAACATAATTCGGTAGTTAGTTTGCCTTTTGAATTCGCGACTCGCTCAAAAATGGCTCAAACAATCTTATTTTGCAGGTGGATGATCGGTATAACCGGTGCTTAGATGAGATACACATGGTAATCTCTGCATTTCATGCTGCAACAGAGCTGGATCCTCAACTACATTCATATTTTGCTCTTCAAACAATCTCATTCTTCTACAAAAATCTTCGAGAGAGAATAAGCAATCAAATCCTAGCCATGGGAATGGATAGTGGAAGTCCAAGATACAGTAATGGAAGGTCTTTCGACAAATCCTTCATCCAAAAGCAATGGACGATCCAACAAATGAAGAGAAAAGATCAAATGTGGAGACCCCAAAGAGGCCTTCCAGAGAGATCTGTATCAGTCTTACGAGCATGGATGTTCGACAACTTTCTTCACCCGTGAGTTTATGCCTTAATTACTTATTTGTTTAGTTATTTCTCGATGTCATGGACACAAGTTCTGCCCGTGAGTTTATGCCTTAATTACTTATTTGTTTAGTTATTTCTCGATGTCATGGACACAAGTTCTGAATTGATCATTCACTAGATAAATAGTTTAAGTCGCCAAGATGAATTAAAGCTCGAGTGATGCAAATTAAGTGAAATGATATCGATGGCTTCAAGTGCATTGGTAGAAGGATGAACTTCTCTGGCATTAGCTTTCTGCGTCCAACAACCAATTCATCCAAAAGCTTATGCTGATGGTTGAGGTTCCAAGATAAGTTATATAATCTAACACGTTGCCTCACACAAGAGTCCTTTGGGCTGTGTGTGGATGCAGCACAGACCCTCCTAAAACCTGGCGCCAAATATAGACATTAGAAAAGATGAACCTATACTCTTTTGAGTAACAGCTAAAAGGGTCTAAACATTGATAAATTTCAGGTACCCAAAAGATGCAGAGAAGCACTTGCTTGCTATTAAAAGTGGATTGACAAGGAGCCAGGTAGCTAATATACTTGATCAAAATCCTAATTATAATGTTGAATGGTTGATGATCTTGTTCTTGATTGTGTATGCTAAAGGTTTCAAATTGGTTTATCAATGCCCGAGTTCGTCTATGGAAACCTCTAGTCGAAGAAATGTGCTCCGAGCTAAACCGAAAGAAGGGAAGCCGCCAACACGACGAAGAAAGCAACAACAATAATGATAGTAGAAGCCAATTATGTGTGTATGAGTATAATCAAAGGTGAAGGGAAAGTGTTGGTGATTAGGTCTAGTTATTTGGTAAGGTGAATATATGAACAATATATTTATATGTATGTAATGTTATTTATGTGTATGTGTATATAGAAGTATTAGGTTTTGAGTAGAAGATGAAGGCAATTGTACATAAATTGCTGATATGGTGATTCCTGGGTTGCTACTATTTTGCCAGCTTCCATGGGAACTTGTAGGTTGTAGCATTTTAGTAGGATCACACATTTGGTAATTTTGTGAGATTTTTAGTGAATTTTATTTCTTTGTTATATGTGGTGTACTTGTTTAAGCCCATTTTCATGGGGCCCAAGACTTGAAACTTTTTCTATTTCTAAAAAAGAACTATTTTAAAATCACAAATTGCTAGTCTCCTGAAAGACTGTTATTCTGAGAGACGTCTCTTAGGCCTAGTTCATTAAAGATTTATGTCTACTTTTAATCTATATTTTTCTTTATGGGCCTATCCAATCGGAGATGGTCTCTCAAAGAGATTGTCCCTCACAAGAATTTGTGAAATACAAATTGTTGTGAGAAATGGTCTCTTAGAAAGACGCATTAGAGATACGGGCTAAATAGCCCAATTGATAGCTTTTTGTTTTGAGATCGGTATTTCACAAGAGTAGCTATTTTAAAACAGTCAGTCTTCTGAGAGATGGTCTCTTTGAGAGACACCTTTCAGGCCCAATCTATTAGAATTTAATTTCTACTCTCACCTTATATTTTCCTTTATGGGCCGACCAATCAAAGATCGTCTCTTAAAGAGACCGTCTCTCACAAGAATTTGTGATTTTAAAATAGTTATTAATTTGTGTTGACTCTTTTATTTGTGTTAAGATGCATAAAATTTTGTTATTAAGGAATAACTTTTGTTATTATTATGTAATTATGTGAATTGCACGAGTTTTTATACTAATAAAAATAAACTATTTATTTAGTGAAATATTACTCACAAAGCTTTTAGTTACACTCTAGAGCTTAAAGTTGAACTTACACCACATTGATTTTATACCTACATTGATCTAATACCTAATCTCTATGTATGTAGCCCTCTAATAATGTGTCACATAACATTAGTCAAACGAAAAATTGCGTTAGAGACTCACTATATATAATTTAGTATTTCTTGGGTCCTTTTGGACTTTGAAAAATCACCAAAAATTTAGAGAAAAAAATTTAGTTGGAGAACAAAATAAAATATATGTGCATGGTAAAAGAAAATAGATAAGATAAAAAGAGATAGATAAAAAAAAATGAAGCCAAACCATTATCAAAAAATTTAAAAAAAATACAAATTTAGTAGAATGAATTAACTTAAAAAATGAAGTATTTTTAAGGGAGAAAGCAAGTAATAATTAAAGATGACTTCTAGGCATGTCAAACAGATTAGGTTGGGTCGGGTTTGGGTTCGAATCATATATAAACAGGTCCGAAAACCCTTGACCCAAATCCAACCCATTTAGTCAATTGAGTCGAAAATCACAACCTTGACCCGACCTACAACAGACTAGCTAGGTTGACCTAATTTTGAACCACTTAATTAGTTTATAATTTATTTTTTTCATTTTAAGGTTTTTAACGTTGATTAAATCTAACTTTTTAGGCTTTAATTTTAACTTTATTTTTTGTTGTTTATTTTGTATTTACTATGAAAAATAAGAAAATACTAAATGAATTAAGTTTAGCTTATATTTATTGATTTAACTCGAAATTGACTTATCTAATTAAATGGGTTATAGAGATCTTTTCCAGGTTAAGATTTTTGACCAAAACCTAACCTATTTAGTAAACAGATCAGGTCGGATCAACCTATTTAATTTTTAGGGTCAAAAGTCTCAACTCAAATTCACTTATTTCGAGTTAAGTTTAGATCGAGTCAACTAACATTATGAACTAAAAGCTAGGTTGTAAAACATCCTCATTAACCTACATAAATGGGTTCATTATTCAAATCAAGGGCAATCATATAGAATGAAGTGTGATTATGCTATCCAATTTTAATTCTAACAATTCAACCAGGACTTGGCTTGGACAAGAATATTTTCAAACATAAGATCTCTTCCAGCAATACAAGTGCCCACCACCTATAGCTAGTTAGCTATCAATGTCTTCTTGCACCATCTAACTCAAAATACTCTCGTTTATTTCAATAAATTCAAAGAGACAAGTAGAAGTGTTCATTTGGGTTATCGAGTTGATTTTCAGTCAGATGTTTCGGATCGGGTTCAAATTCGAGTCTTGTCCGCATTGGTTTTTACATATTTAAAATTCATTTTAAAGTCGAATTCGATTACAAGGTCGGATTAGTATCGGATCATCAGGTCTGTTTTGAACACCTCTTCACAAACGGATAGTATCTCCAACCACAATGAAGTGTATCAATTCCCACGTTGCAGATACGATGGACTCAACTAACGTATATATCTCTTACTTTCCTCCAACTAATTAGGGATTCGCTTCTACCCTTTCTTTGATCACACGTTATCATATAGTATCACATTGTTAAATCTCAAATTGTTGCCATCAATACACGCTACCGATCTCCATGAAATTGATATAATGATAAATGACACAAAAATTAAGGATTGCGTGAAGAAAAAATTTTAAAATATAAGATGATATTAAAAAATATTTATTGTCACATTAAAAAAAAAGACCAAAATGAAAATGTTGATGAAGTCTTATAGATAAAAAAAATGTAAAAATGTAATTTAGTCGTGTAATTATTTTCAGAAAGTATGAAATAGAAGTTAGCAATTAGCCATCTAGATCTTAATAGTTACTATTGTTTTTATAGCAATTACTGTTCATCAACTGATCTTATTTGACATATATTTCTTTATACATAATGTAAAACATAGTCAAATGAAATTAAATAAAAAAAATGTAATACCTATAATAAAATTAATATTGTAGTACGGCTAAAAAATAAACTAAATAGAAAAATATGTCGCCAAATTATTCTTTTGATATACCAAATGCTTTGTATATACTACATTTTTAATTCCTTGTAGCCCTTAGGATTATAAATACAAGTATACAACTACAAATACCATTTTCCAAAATACTAAGCAAAAAAAAAAATTCTTTGTTTTTTTACGCTAATAAATTTTTCACTTTCTTTTTTAAGAATTTGTAAGTTACTAATTTGAAAATTGTGTCTTGTCTCGATTGGAGCAAGTACAATTTTCTTCTGATAATATTTTGATTTTAATTCTTACTTAAATCTCTATAAATAATAAAAAAAAATGATATTTAGTTAGAACTAATTAGGAACTATGTTAGGAATAAGACCTTTTTTAGTTCACTTCACTTTTACTCATTTTATTTTTTTTTCTAACTGAAATTGATTTTTTTTTATTGTAAATGAATATTGCTGAATGAAATTGATTTATAGTGATTTTAAGCTATTACTTAAAACTAGTTAACATTATTTTTTACTAACTATAGGTAGGCCACTTCCAGTATCCCACACAAGGCAGAGTCCGGGTGGAGGGTTTTCTCCTGAAAGATGCGGACAAATCATACTCATTCTCCCATTGAGGGAGTAAATTAAAGAGAGATACGCGCAGATACCTGCGCCTAGTAGTGGTCGAACCCCTAACTATAACTAATTTTTAATAATTAAAACTGATTTTTACTGATTGTAACTAATTTTTACTTACTCATCTTTTAGGAACTTGTCAATGTTTGTTCCGTAAATTAAGAAAACTTAATTTCTTTTATGCTATGTTTGAGAAACAATTATTTCATTTAGAAATCTAGAATTAACTTAAATTTAATATTAGATTAAATCAATATTAATTTAAGCTTGGATCCGATCTAATTTCACCATCGTTTTAAAGATAGCTAACATTGAGAATTTGATAAGACTTCTCAAACTTTACCATTATCTATCTGAAAAAGCATTATTTAACTAAAAACATTCACTCTCATATATTCCAATCAAACGGTACAAAGTACTGTATGATTTTATAATTAAAATATACAAATGATATAATGATTCCAAAAATACATTATTTCATTTTATTTTTTTATTTAGAAAAATCTTAAAAAGGTGATAAAAAAATACACACATTAGGGTTAGAGGGCGGCTTTTGATCACAAAATATAAGGCGTCTATTCCTTTTCACAACTTCTATATAAACACTTGTTATTCAAAGATCTTCAAAAATCAAAAAAAAAAAAAAAAAAAAAAAAAAAAAAAAACTCCTATTTGCATTGTAGTATTTGATTATGGCAAAACAAGAATTAGTGATTATATTTGATTTTGATAAAACCATAATTGAATTTGATAGTGATGATTGGATTATTTGTAATCTTGGCTTAACTCATCTTTTCAACTCCCTTCTTTTTTCCATGCCTTACACCTCTCTTATGGTTAGTTTTTTTTTTCTAAATTATTATTTATTTAAAATTATGTTACAAATGCCAGATGGGTAAAATTAAACATGTTTCACATCGCATCCGTCTAAATTGGGGTGGATACGGTATGAATCTGATGGGTAATATGAGTGGACATAGATATGAAGAGTGGGTAACTGATGAACGTGAAAGTTTTAGATGGATATGGATCTTTAGAAGTCGAGTTTTCCATGCCTAATTATGTGTTGATTTTACAGGATAGAATGATGGAGGAACTCCATTCAAAGGGCACAACATTACAAGATATTGCTAATTGTTTGATTAAGCTTCCATTGTCTCCCAAGATCATCAATGCCATTAAATCAGCATATGCTTCAGGGTATACATATATATTGTTTTATCAATTTGGGTTCTATATTCATCCATTATTTTTTATTTATTATTATTATTATTATTATTATTATTATTATTATTATTATTATGAAAATTATTTTAAAAAAAAAAACTCCCTACTATCGCTAATTGACTCGAAATATCCTAAACCATCATTTAACTCTATATATGCCCTTAAGATATTGAGATATTTAACCTTAAATACTATGCACATTATTTTCAACTGGTTGTTTTTTGGGTATTTTAAGTCAATTAGCAATAATTGGGGTATACTAATATCCCAATTCCCAATACTTAGGGATATACGGGCTTTAATGATAGTTGTGAGTATTTTAATCATATTATTATTATTATTATTATTATTATTATTATTATTATTATAGGTGTGATTTGAGGATTGTAAGCGATTCAAATACGTCATTCATTGAGATTATATTGAAGCATCATGGAGTATTTGAGTGTTTTAGTGAAATAAACACAAATTTAGCAACAACTCTTGAGAATGGAAGACTTAAGATTACACCTTTTTATGATTTTAAATCCTCTTCTCATGGTTGCAACCGTTGTCCTCCCAATCTTTGTAAGGTACACACTCTTTCATTTCTCATGCTTCTCAAACATACAAATTATCATCATATACCTACAGTGTATCCCGTTTATAGGAAAACTATGATCAAAGTCTGGGATGGGAAAAAAGGTGGCAACTCATACCCATAAAGTAATCCCTCAGCCTCAAACATACAACTCTTCCTTATATAACACGTACGCACCATTCGATAGTAGTTGGTATCAAATGGTGACAATGATGATAAAAAGTTAGTGTACTTTTGATAGGAAAATCTCTCGATAATATTAACGGTTACTCCCTCCGTCTCATTTAATTTGCAGCATTTTTTATTTTGGTTTGTTCCACCTAATTTGCATCATTTCTATTTTTGGACTATGGTCTACCACTTCCTTTTAATATCATCCATACATATTAACTTTCTTTCAATTTCATCCACGCAATTCATTCTCTCTTTTAATTTATTACCATAATCCACCTTTTTCTTAAAAAACAATCATTTTCTCTTTGATGCAAATTATTCAGGACAGAGAGAGCATGTATTATTCTCTTTATAAAACGTTAGTGTACTTTTAACAGGAAAATCTCTAGATAATATTAACGGTTACGCATTTATTCTCTTTATAAAAGGTTATTGTACTTTTAATAGGAAAATCTCTCGATAATATTAACGGTTATGTATTTATTCTCTTTTAATAATCTCATTTTCATCACAAATTTCTCTAATGCATTATCATGGAAATGACATGATATATTTCAGTTAAAGTTATCATGCAAGCAGGGTCGACCAGGGCCATCGATTGGCAAGAGCAAAGCGGGCAACCGCCCAGGGTCCCGTGTTTTTTAGGGCCCAAAAAACTTATTTTTATGTATATAAGTGATATTAATTTGAATCAAATTTATATATAACTCACATTTTTTTGCTAAATAATATGAGTTTTTAGTGTTTTTTTGTAAAATAGATTAAATATTAACAATAAAAAACAAAAGATGTATACAAAATCTCATAAGAGACGGTCTATAGGATAGACCACAAAATTGGGCCAGCCCATTTCCCTTAACTGATTTTTTTTATTATAATATCAATTATATTATGTTATAATCCTAAATGTAAGGTATTATAACCTCGAATATACTATTCTATAACCCCAAATATAAGTTATTATAACCCCAAATAATTTATTATAACCCCAAATATACTATGTTATATTTTGGGCTGGGCTTTATGTATTCCGTCTATAGAATAGACTGTCTCCCATGAGACTTACTGAAAGATGTATTATATTATGCGTTATGTCTTAAGTTTTTAGGGGCCCATTTTTATCTTTTGCTCTGGAGCCCAAAAATGAACGAGACGGCCCTGGGGTCGACCCTAAATATATTGGAGCCTTGGGCGTAATAACACATTGGGCATTTTTCCTTTGCAATTTATAACCTATATGGACCTTTTACCATTAATTTTGCTTTTTTGACAAGGAGCCCTGGGTAACGACCCCTCTTGCCCATCCTTAGGGCCGGCCCTGCATGCAAGTCATTTTCAATTCCACTTTTTAGCGTCAATTACCAAACAGGCCGTTGATGTATTTTGGTTTGGATGATAGGGAATGGTGTTAAAAAGGATTCAAGCATCTTGTATAGAGAAACGGATCATTTATGTTGGAGATGGGATCAATGATTATTGCCCAAGTTTAAAGCTCAAAGAAATAGATTATGTGATGCCAAGAAAACATTATTCTCTTTGGGATGAAATCAACAAGAATCCTTCACTTCTAAAGGCTTCAATTCTTGAATGGGAAGATGGTGAACAACTTGGGACCAACCTCATTAACTTAATCACTTCCTTAATTGTAACTAACTAATTCTAAGTCAGACATGTGAAAGATGTTCGATTGTAAAAGACCTTTTAAATTAAAGGGCTTTAAATTATGTTAGTTTAAGTAACTGTCCATTGTTATACCTAAGGCAGTGGGGTCCTGGGCGAAATAACACATTGAAGCCTTTTACATTTGCATTTTATAATCTATATGAACCTTCTACAACCATTAATTTTGCTTTTTTGGCAAGGGGTTTTAGGTGACAGCCCCTCTTGCCCACCCTTAGGGTCTGCATACCTAAGGCTTGGACTTTAGACGTTTATTTTAAAAGAAGCTTATTTTGTTCAAATTTTCTATTTTAGTCACAATTTTGGGGCGGATTTTCAAAGGGTTTTGTTGTACAATAAATTGATGAGCTTATTTTACTTAATTTTATGAGATTGTCTCTTAGTAAGACGAGTAGGTGACTTTATGATTATGAGCTCATATTAGCAGATTTTGTATTAGCTGGGGTGTTTGTCCTATGTATGTTATAATAAGACCGCCTATATAACAGTTTGTGTTTTCTAATTGATCATATTAAAATTACAAGCGCATTAAGGTTATAAGTGACTACCTTAAGACCATAAAAATGATCACTTTAAAATTGCAAGTGATTCTTTAAGGTTATAATCGATCACTTTATTAAGATTATAAGAGATCATTTTAAGGTTATTAGTGATCACTTTAAAATTGCAAGTGATCCCTTTAAGATTATAATTGGTCAATTTGAAATTATAAGTAATCACTTTAAGATTATAAGATATAAATTACAAGTGATTACTTTAAAAATTATAAATTTATAATAGATTTCAGTTACGATCACAATAACAATCGCAATAAGAATTTTGCGGTTAATGAAATCTATATTTTATTTTTATTTTTTTTTTGAAAGGAAAAAATCGCTACAATACTTTACGGTAAACTAAAATACTTTATTGTTACAATGTGTTGACGCAACTTTATTATTACACATGAATAACAAACTATGGATAACAAATATGAAAGATTATTAATGTTATGTTTTATTAGAAAAAATTACTAACCATTAGAAAAAAATTATTTGAGAAGTAGACAATATGTCCATATGCGAGAGTTTTTGAGTCAAATGTTACTATTCCTGAAGGATAAAGAAGTATTTTCTACCACTTATTTAAGCTTTTTATCCATATTTTGAGATGTTTGAGAGAGGTTATGACCGATAATTGATGGTTCACTCTTAGGACTTTCTTGTGCATTTGGTGTAAAAACGATCGAAACTTTCTATGTTTAGCTCTTTCCATTCCGATGTCAAGTAGTGGCGGAATAAGGTTGTAAAGTTATGCATTGAGGCCTCCTTCACTAGTGAAGATTTCTACTTTCGATTAGTCGGTACTCGAATACTCGGTATGTAGAACAGCCAAGAGTGCAGCAACACAAGCGACTACACCAAGAAAAGAGAAAAGGCGAAGAAGAATCGAATCAAGCAATCTGTTATAAAGGGGGTCTAAACCTTGGTGTTGGACTTGGATCATCAATCTCAGCACTAATTTGCTCAAGAGGAAGATTTAAATGGGGCAATCTTGTTGATCAGAATGACTAGAAAATACGATTAGAATTTCTTTTATACATATAGTTTTCCTATGAGCGGGATAGACTGGGTATGATAATGATGACTACTACTATGCCTACAACAGCATACTTCTAGAAACCATTACTCGATCACATATTACGTGCAGAATCTTCTGCAAGTTTCCTGTTGCTTGACCTTCAGAACAAACTTTCTGTGTCTATTTTTGGAAAGGCGTAGCTTCGTCTGATCAGACCAACTTCATTTTGGAAAGGCAAGATATTCTTTATCGGACTATCATGGATTTGGTACTTAAAAAGTTTCACTCGTAAGTCACCTTCATCTTTTTCTCCTTTACGCTTTCTACATGCGCCTGCAAAGTTCGAATCACAGCTTGTTTTAGCACCCTCTGTAGAATCAATCATCTCATGATCCTCATCTCTGCACTCTTTGTGGTCGAAGGTGACATGGTTATCGTTTGGCTCCAAGCATGGTAGCGCTCTTTTCATGTCGGACAAGTAATTCATGGCTTTTTCAAGAAGCATCGAGAACTCATCACTAAAGCATCTCGAGGCTTGACTCGTAACCTGTAATAGCCATTCTGAAACAAGAAAAGTTCACAATCAAAGAGTTGGATCTTGGATGTATACAGGAAAAACAGAAACGCCTTCAAGCATATACGAAACACTAATTCTTTAATGAGGCATCTCACCGTGAGACGTGGGTCAGCCAAACTATTTTTAAAAAACTGCTTGTTGTACAAATGTTAATTCAAAATTTTTAATTTTTTAAATGTTTTTTTTACTAATGGGCTATTTGTATGGGCCCATCTAACAGTGAGATGGTCTCAACTCTCATACAAGACTTGCTGTAAAACGAGAAACTTTGTAAAAATGGCTCAATAGCTAGCATATATCAGAATGAAAAACACATAATATCTATATCAAACCTCATCCCAACTTGCCATTGCAGAAGACAAAAGTCAAGTTTGAAGCCCTTATCGGAGAGAAAGATTACGAGGGTCACAACAAGATTCACTCACCCATAAAAGCAGTTGGAGTTGAGAAATTAATTTTATTTGCATTCTCTAGCGTAACGATTTGTGTAGAGACCCACTTCAATAACTGAGAGAGTATGAACGATTTCGAGAAAGCTTTCGTGTAAAAGACGAGTCTATCATGATCGCCATTACACCTGCAGCCAAAGTCGATTAAACATCAAAGATATAACAAAGTAACAGCTTCCAACTATAGAATTTGGCATGCCTCGTACCGAACAAATTGCATCGCCTTGTCTGCGACAAACAACCATGTTGAAGCAAGTATGTTCGAGTGATGGCTACAAAGGCGAATTCCACATCCTCGATCAAATAAATCTTCTAAGATGATAGCATCAAAAATGGCTTCTCGCAAAAGAACCTCATCAACCGCAGTCTGTAAACACCAACACCAACCCAAGCTAAAATGTTTATGTTGTCATTAGAATTTACGTTGCCTCTTATAGAAAGGTGATAGGTTACCCATCAAAGCGTTTCCACCATTTAATACGGTCCAAAAAAGAGGGCGTTGTCTACAATTTGAGTATCCAGTCCGCAAGGATCCTCTAACTGTAGTGTACAAAATGCTAATAGCTACTAATGAAGAAGTCAACATATTTGCGACAGAACGCTAAAACACATGTTTATCTTCACATAACATATATCTGATAACATCAGCAAAACTTATGTAAAGGATTATCGCAAAGACACAGAATATACATGCTTACCAGTAGAGATAAAACGGGCAAACTGGATTCCAACAGCATCTTGAGAAGAATGTCTGCCAAAGATTCACCAGTAAGATGTTTTCATACTATTTTGTATTGCATAAGGTGAAAACATCGCATCAAGAAAGCCGCCATGTTAGAGAGCTCAAGAACCAGTTCTTAAGATAAAGCTAAGGTGAGTACACTTTGTAGAAGACACAAGTACACAACTCTTGAAGACCACCAAAATAAGATAGAAAATCAAATTTTCCGACCTCAAAGCATCAAAAAACAATCAAAAATTTTACCAATTAAAAACAATATGTTAGAACACACTAAAGGGAGGAAATAAATTATAAGTAGCCTAAATTTATTTCCTATGTAGGCTATAGCACTGATTGTTAAAAGAGAACAACCAAACTAACCATTGATGAAACTAAAGTGAACACACACATAACGTTTGGGTAAAGGAGGGACTACGGATTGCAAAGAAGACAATGCAATAATGGCAAACAACAACCTATCTGCGGTTCTACACGAATCTTTGTCAACCATAGCTCCCAATCAAGAATCAACTAGCTCAATCAATATAAAATCCATGTGGACGACCACCAAAACTAATCTATTCGTTCATTCAGGCAACCCTTATCTCTTGGGATTAAGATTTTGTCATTGTTGTTCTTATTGAATCAATATAGAACCAAAAGTTCTTAGAGAAACAGCAAATGGAGTTCTTATAGAATGCTATATCTATCATCTCGTTATAATAAATTCATACATATGGTTCTTCCATGTCAAAACAAATGCACCCTTTCTTTACTTCGGTGCTAATAATTTGTTTAGACACGGTGAGTGCAGTATGTTATTGTACAAAGTTTCAATACATGAAACCTAACAGCAGAACTATACCAGATGCCAATGCCAATGCCAATAACAACAAGAACTTCCCCATCATCAAGCAAAACATAGAAATGACTTTTAAGTGTTCATGTCACTTACTCCCTCCTCTCCAGCTCACATGTCTCATTTTCTTTTTGCACTTTATCCAATACATTGAAAATCAAATAAGATCTCATTTAAAATATGTTTCACTTATAGATCAAAAATAATCCATAACATATTTTGATTGATAAATTAGCTCCCAAATAGTAAACGGTGTAAGAAGGGGGGCTATTAGTTAGTACATTAATCAAAACAATCAAGTAGATACTACTAATCACACCAATAATTACATGAATACTAGTAAATACTTTATCCCTTCTTATTTACTTGCAACATAGTTGACTGCGGTACTATTCATCAAGCAAATTACTTTTATATTATCGGTAATCTAAAAGTATTCAAAGTTTATTATTTTTGGGTTTTTATAATTTTTCGATATATATAATTAGAGATATTAAAAATTGAATTCGTATATTGGGGAGTGTGAAAAGGGAAATGGTGCAACCAATATGGAACGGAAGAAGTAGTAAGAAGCAGTTCTTACATGTTATGGCTTCCCTAACTATAACATAATCCATAAAATTACACAAGCATACATAGCAAGAAAAAAGTAATCTTACCAAAGAAGTAACAACTCCTGAATCCACTAATGGTACTTACAGCCAAGCTCAGAACATCTGCTTTCAGCTTTTCCTGTGAATCCTCCCAAACAAACTTCAAGCAAAGATACAGCAAAAATGTCTGGTACATTACAATCCCAGCTAAGAGACCAACCCTACCACCCATCAAAAGCTCATTGTGAACTTCACCACTGATAACTGGGAAAAACATCTTAACATCATCCTCAAATGCAAACCGACTCTCCCGTTTTTGAATTGTCCAAACTTTAATCAAATCAACAAAACAAGGCGAAAACACAAGAGCATCATCATGATCATCTACTGCCTCACAACAACACAAACTAATAAAACTCACTAAACCCTCCATAAAACAATCAATTTCTACTTTAATAACTTCATCTAAGCTTGATTTAGTGTTTGATCTTAAGTCAGAAACTAAATTATACAACTCAAAAGTTAATGGGGCTAATATAGCAACTTTTTTAAGACTACTACTACATGGACCAGAGCAAGAATTTAATGAATGAAAAAGTTCTTTAAGAGTGAAAATTCTTCCTAAATTAACATCTTGGGTAGTGATGTTTTTGTGGGTATGATAATTTACAGCTGAGTGAAACCAAATTAGTTCAATCGGTGGGGAAGGCATTGTATGAATTATGCGAGAAAACATCAAATTGAAGTGAGAAAAATCAGAAATTCCAGATTGGTGTTGGGATAAGAAAATATTAATTGATTCTTGTAACATGGTTTGGTAAGATTCTGTAGAAAAGGAGGAATTGGAGGTTTGAGGGTTTAAGAGATTCATAGCTAATTCTGAGGAGGAAATAGGAAATTAAATTGTGGGTTTTGTGAGAATTTTAGGGAATTTGAGAGTAGAATTAAGATAAATGAAAAAGGTTAACTGAAATTTGGTTGAATATGAGAAATTGAAACCCTAGTTTGTGGAATCGTTGAGAGTAGAGACTATAGAGGGAAAAGTTTGGGTTTTCTTTGTAACGGACAGAATTTGAATCTTTTTTGGTGCTAGTGCAACTCTAGGCATAAAGAGCTTTATTTTTAAATAAGAAAAATAGGAGAAAAAAATAATGAAAGAAGATGGTGAGTAACTAAAATTTCGCAAAAACTTGGGTGAGACAGTGTCACTTGTGAGATGTTTCTTATTGAGTCGACTTAATTGTATTTGTATTTTTACTAATTTTACAAATTTAAATGTCAATTTCAAGAATTACAAGACCAAATCAAAGACTTAAAAGATCAATTGCTACTCCTTTTCATTTGCTTCTTGATCACATTCTTTTATTATGTAATAGCCTTAGTAGTGTAATTTGTAGCTTCGTTCGTCGTAACGGCAATACCGTTGCACATATATGATTGCTAGGTGGGATACGGGTAACGCTAGAGAAAAGATTTGTATGGAGCCGTTCCCCCCGAGCCTTCAATGCTTGGCGGACCTTGACATTATCTAATGAATGCTACAGGTTATTTTCAAAAAAAAAAAGATCAATTTCAAGTCTTAAAAAACCAATTTTAAGACTTTTTTGTTTTTTAATTGCTAGACTTAAAATTCTCATTTCAACTTTAACGTAGAATGACTCAAACATTAATATTGATATAATAAAAACTTTAAAATTGACCTTTTAAGTTTTAAAATTGGATTGTTTAAGTCTCAAAATTGTCCTTTTAAGTCTTAAAATTAGTATGTCAGAATATTCTAAAAAAAACTTATTGGATCTGTGCGGGTTGCACGAATAAGGCGGTATCACAAGAGACTTTATGTTTATTAATTGAAATTATAGAATTGCTCTTATAATATTTTTATTTTTTTAAAAAATCACTAAATTTACATTGAACATTAATTTTCTTGAATTTAGAGCTTAAATACAACAAATTTCAGTACACAAATGACATTTTGAGATAATGTCTAACCAAGTCTTCTTATTTTTAAAATTTAAAAAAAAAATCTGAAATAGGGGTCCAAGTCACATGTTTTATGAGACTGTGACTCCCAATTTTTTTAGTACATAATTTTTATAAAATCATTATTTATTTTTGTTTTTAAATAATTTGTGATAATCATTATTTATTAATTAATAATTAATTATGTTTTATATGCATTTCTTTTATATGTTTAATTTTAAATTTTTATTTTAGTTATGTAGTAAATGTTGTAATGTAGTTGATAATTATGGTAGAGGCAAAAGTTTCATGTCGGAGTCTATTATCAATCAATAGTTCTAGGCATATGCTTCTAAAAGCGACCCTCATGAAAGGGATGTTAGTCAGTTCGCTCGTTGTGTTAAGCAGAAGTAGGCGATGAGGCCAAGTTAGACTCAAAGATCTAGCACCATAAAACATGTGTGTACTCATATAGGTGACTCAATGAGCCAATATATATAGTTTCTTGGGTGTAGTGATGACTAGAATAGATATAGTTAGTACTACGAGTTGGGCCTGGGCTCTCTTAAGCCTTTTGTAGAATCTATAGGCAAGTTGAGGACGAAAATGTTTACTAGGGGAAGCGTCTATGTCACTAACAATCTCAGGATTCTCAGCATGTGCAATAAGACTCAGTCTACATGTGTAAATTATAGCCTACTACATGTTGCGTCGACACTGCTAGTTAACAAGACACATATTATCGTGTTGGGATAAGGCCTCACCTCATTTTAGTTAAGGACAAGGAAAAGTATGAAATTTTTGGGGGCGGTTACTCTAGCGTACTTAGATCGCCAACTGGATACCGCTAGTAGGTCTGATTGCAAGACCATTAGGGGATATTTAATGTTGTTACATACATGGATCTATATTCCCCGACCTTTTGCCCTCATTCTCGTCAATGTAACGTTCAAAATAAAAAGCGGGCTAAGTTGTGGATGGCGTCGCAAACATCTTGTGACGTATTTATATACTAGCTATCTATAGGCATATTTTGGACTCCTTGTTAGAAATTCGGGTAATATTTTAGATATATAATTCTATTGTGTTTTTCAACTTTAAATGAGATTTTTGCTAATCCTACCACATTGTAAAGCTAACAAGTGCTTCCTCTATTTTATTATACTTATTACATTTTACTTTATTACGCAGTTTAATGCGTTATTTTAAGTATTTATAGCTACAAATTATGGGATATTTTACGTCATACATAACTACAAATTATGGGATATTTTACGTCATACATAATAAAATCTCATATAACTACTCACTCACTCCCATATAATTTGAAGCAAAGAGAAAGTTATTATTTTTTAAGTAAAAGGTTGATAATGGTAACAAATGAAGAGAAAAAATGAGTTGTGTGGGTGAAATTAAAAGAAAATTAAAATGTGCGGATGAGATTGAAAGAAAGTGGTAGACCATTGTCCAAAAATAAAAATGATGCAAATTAGGTGGGACGAACCAAAATGACAAATAATGCGAATTCAATGGACGAAGAGAGTATATTTTTTATACATGTACAAGGTCAACAACGCAAATCACAATACATAGAATCTCATTTAATTTGGTCAGCCTATTATCATCTTTTAATTTAATTAAGCTTTAATCAGTTGGGTCAGAAAGACGTCTTAAATACATAAAATTTCAATTAATTTGATAAGTCTATTATCATTTTTTAATTTAATTAAGCTTTAATGAGCTGGGTCTAAATACGTGTCAAACCAGTTATGCTACTAGACTAAAGCCTAAAACCCAAAGTCTTTATATTTTTTTTTTGTCTGCTAGAATTTGGACGGTAATTAAAAGTTTCTCGCACCATAGTATTTCTCTCCCATCATCTCTTACCTTTCTTCTCTCTCCTCCCTAGCCTTCTTACTCGACGATTTCTCTGATCTGCTCTCGAGGTCAGTTTCATTTTCATCTTTATGTTACAATTTCTATGATCTCTGATTTTGTATGATTACTTTACTCATGATTTAGTTTTTCACTAATTCTCTTCAATTTGCTTACATATATGTTTTTTATACTAATTGATTATTTGGTCAAAAAATGTGGGCTGATTTGATTAATCTCAAGTTTTGTTAGGGTTTGTTTGTATCACTAATTCAGCTTTTAAGATCCTGAGATGTAGTCAATGAAGTTTGGATTTGCATCGTCTAAAGACTGTTTAGCTTTTAAGATTTCTGAATTCAGTTTTTTAAGTTAAAATATTCCCCATTTAATTTAGGGTTTATCATTTTGATTTGTGGCTGTTCCTTTTGTTTGAGGCTAGTCTAATTGTTTATTTAGTTAGCATTTGGAAATTGTTGTGATGATCTTCTGTTAATTATCTTTGATGGAGTCTCAATACATGGTTTGTTTTAGCTGAGTTCGATATGTGGGTTTGAAGAAAATACCATTCTAAAGGGTTATGGAGTTTGGATTTAACTGTGTGTTAATTGATAAATGAAATTTAAAATTTTGAGACTTGAGTCAATCATACGCATCAATCAACAAAGAAGTCTGTTAACTTTGAGAGAAGTTTTAGGGAAACAAACATTGTCATTGCAATATTTTGAACATTTCTACTATCAATGATATTTTATTAAGTTATTCTGGCTTTTTAAATTAGACTATATTGTGGAGTGTGGACCCTTTTGTTTTAGTGTAGTTATTTAAACTGCTAGTTTAGTTGGTTCATAGAAAGAATAGTTGGTTTCAGTTCGTGGGGGTTGACTTAGTGATTTCCATGGTGAGGGTGATAAGGTTTTGAGTGTTGATCTCCTAGGTTCTTGAAAATGTTTTTGGGGCATTTAACGACATAATGAAGAGTTCTTGTTATCATGCTCTTGATAAAAATGCACTTATGTGCATTTGGATTTTCTATTCAAGAAAATGCAAATATACTAAATAAAATAGAATCATAGGCCGTCAAACGCCCTTTTGTGCCAGCAATTTACGAGTATGAGAATTTACAATGTTGTACTCCCTCCGTTTCCTAATGAAGTTCCCAAAAGGAACGTTCACGGGAATTAAGAAAAATAGAATATTTTAGATAGTGGATATATTATTTAATTGAATGATAAATTTAATTGGAGAAAAGTAGGATCCATAAGCATTAATAAAAATTAAAAGAAGTTGGTGAAAAAAAATATGAGAACCACAACTAATAAAAAATTAGTTTTGTAAAATTAGTGGAAACATGTGGGGACCATAAGGAATATTAAAATGTTAAATTGAAGTTAGTGGAGGATATGTGGGTACATAAGCATTATAAAAATATTAAAATAGGTATGAACAAAGTTATTTTTGTCCAAAATTTGTGACATAAATGGAAAGATTCCCTATGGAAACAACAAATGGAACATCCCAAAATGGCAATTGGGAAGTTCTTTAAGGAACAGAGAGAGTATCTTTTATTATAATACCTCTCCTTCTTATAAGTCGCTATACTTGCATGTTGCATAGATACCAATATTCACCGACCAATATTGTCTTACTTGTTCTTTGTATATAAGAAAAATACTTAATGAGATCTTAATTGTTAAGAGTTATTGGTGACTTGAGTGCACCATTCAAGACTATGCATTAGTATGAGTGCATAGAACTAGAATCTTTTGGGTGTTTAAGTTAGTCACTTAATGTGTAGTTAAGTTGGTGGATTAATTTGTGTGTTAATGATAGTGTTTTGGTGATCAATGCATGGTGTATATGGTGTGTTGATGGAGGCACTTAAACATACATATTATGAGGGTAATTAAAGCATGTTGAATGATGAGGTTAATGAGAAATTGCAAGAGGTTGTAGATGCTTTGAACAAGGCATCCAAGAAGTATGATTCGTGTCTTGATCAAGCAAAAAAGAAAACAG
This sequence comes from Amaranthus palmeri, assembly GCA_019776075.1. Classification (NCBI taxonomy): domain Eukaryota; kingdom Viridiplantae; phylum Streptophyta; class Magnoliopsida; order Caryophyllales; family Amaranthaceae; genus Amaranthus; species Amaranthus palmeri. Next base: position 1,046,060 of record JAAKBH010000021.1, read on the forward strand.
GCTGCCCTGCACAGTGCTTGAATGAGCACTTTTCAAACTCAAGTCAGCAGCTTCATTTTTGTAACTGCTCGAACGAGCTCTAAGGAGGCTCGAATGAGCAAGCTTGGCTGTGCACATTGGATGCTGTTTTTTAATGTTTGTTTTTCTTAGAAATTACTACATGTAATTTACTCTTAGCCATTATTGTGTACACTCATCAAATGTATAACCCTCTAAAAATAGAGGTCTCACATGCTCATGCAAATCATTCACAAAAAATACCCTAAGCCTAAACACATCGCTATATCTCTTCAGTCTTCTCTATTATAATTCTCCAATTTGGTAGTTCTTTGAACTCCTTTGTGATAATAAAAGCGAGATACTACACACCTCTGAGGAAGTAGCCAAAATTGGGTGAACCTCGTAAATCATTGTGTCATTTCTATTGCATTATTTTCTCTTACAAATATTGTTTACATTAAAAATGTAATTTGTTCATCACAAGACTTCATACCCTCGATCTTGGAGTTTGAAACATGTCATCTGAACTTTAATATAAAATCGTTTTTATTAATTGATATGTATGTTTGCATTTCTTTATAAAAGCAACTTTTATAATTTTTAGTTTTGCGCAGCTAGAGATATTAAGGGTCAAGGTAGTGCATTGTATAGAGTGTAATCAAGAAATGTACCAACTATTTAAAGCATAGGAAGTATTAAACCTTATGAATACGCAAATTCTTATTTGTAGTATAGTTGGACTTGTAAATAAGATATGGTTCTGTCTATACATTCTGTATCTGAATCTGTTGTTTAATCCTCTTCCCCTCTTGTCAATATTATTCATGTCTTCAGAATTCCTGTCATGAGGATTTAATGATCTTGATCTTTGAAGTACTATTCTCATTTTACACTTTCTATGCTTGTAGTTCTGGTATTCGATGGCATCCAAGCTTCGTCAGTTGCAGTCCAAGGCTTGTCAGGCTACTCAGTTCCTCTCCAAACATGGTGAAGTTTATTACAAACAGATGATAGAACAGAACAAGGAACACATTCAAGAGCCTGCAACTGTTGAGACGTGCAATCGATTAGCCAAACAGTTGTTTTACACTCGTCTTGCCAGGTGAGTATCTAAAGGAACAGTACAGCTATTTATATCTCTAAAATTTTCTTAGGCCATGTTGACTAGATATTTATGTTGACTAATTGAATTATTTCATGAATGCTGCAATCGTGGATGGGATAGAATAAAAAATTACTTCATGTTATCTTTTTACTAGTGGATGGGGTAATGTTAAGACTTAAGATGTTTACTGAATTCAATGTTGTTTCTATTATAATTATCTTAGATTATGTAAATATTTTTTGGGGGGAGAAAAAAACATTGATGATAGTATTGGAGTTAATTGTATTGAGTAAGGAAGGTGCATATTCAAATCTGGTTTCTTTATATCCGGAAAATATTTCTTTATTGGTGTTATCACTAACGGTAAGTTTACAAAATTGACCCCTAAACGCCACCCTAGGTGGGAGTCACTTTATGGCTTTAGGGTAATGAAATGTTGTTGTGTCTGAATTGACGTGTCAAAAGTATCATGTCTTATCTGGGTCCAAAGACTAGTCATTATATCGCTCTAGACAAGAATGAATAGAAAAGGATGTTAATGTGGTCGATCTCATGAATCAAATCTTTTTTTCCTGTAGCGAATCTATCTTTTCTACTAAAAGTGGTTTTTGTGTTTGTTTGTGGTTATGTTTGTGGTTGATCTTTGTATTTAAGCCCTTTACACTCTTCTGGCTAATGCACTGTCTTAAGAAGTTAATGAGATTGCATACATAAACACTTCTGGGAAAGACATTAAAATAGGAGTATGAAAATATTGCATATGACTGTTATTGACATTGCAATTATAGGTGTCATGACTCACGAGTACCATTTTGTTTGACCTGAACAGGTCACCTCCGCCAAGGTATTACTTCGGCACTTCATGGGCATAAATCTCGTAAAATGTGTCATTAATAATAGAAATTTTAAAATGACATGATTTATTTGGCATTTGCCTTGTTTCTACAGTAATTATGAAAATTTAATTGAAATTTTAATCTGATATGTTGCTTGGTAACTTTGGAATTTTCACATCAAAGTTTCTTCTTAGTTGAGCTGAATTATAAGATGTGTTTCTACAGTTCAATGAGAGTTGATTTATTGTAGTTTGCTTGATGTAATGTTTCATTGGAGCATTTTTTGATCATGTTGTTTCACTTCATTCTATTCAGTGTCCTGGAATGTCATTCGGATTAGTAGTGTGTCTGCTTCCCCTTTCTTTTTTTATATAGGGGAAACAATACGATGATTGTCAATGATTTTGTGTCAATGATTTTGTGTCAATATTTTGTGTCAATTATTTTGTGTCAATTATTTTGTGTCGATGGTTTTGTGTCGATGATTTTGTGTCAATAATTTCCAAACATTTAAATAGCGTGTCTTGCTTTATTTTGATATAGGGGACTATTTGTGACCATTTAAATTCAAATTGATTGTCTAATGATGGCTCTGGTTGAGGCAGCCTTGCTTAATTACTTGGGTGTGGTTGGTATTATTCGTTGGCGGATTTTTGGATGAAATAAGCTAGAGGGCGGCCAATTTTGAAACTTCCAGCCTCTTGCGTAACATACTCTTAAGTTCTTAACATTGTACAAATTAGACAATATTTCACTTATATAAAATGACAAGAATTTTCAGGTGGCTTAGCCCCTTTGGGCCCTAAGTCTAACTGAAGATCTGCCATTGGTAAATCTTGAACCCTTTTATCCTATTTACAGCTGGAACTTCTTTAAAAACTTGTGGGTTATTGTTTGCAAGAGATTATATGTATTTTTCATGTTCACTTTGAATTGTTGATAATCTTCACTAGGAAAGCCACATTATTTTATGTGTAAGCAAAACTAATTTTGTGGTTAGATCATTGGTTAAACTTGTTTCTCTCTCTTGAAAACCGTTCTCGAGCCGAGGGACTCTTTGATCGCACTCTCCTCTATGGGTATGAGCCTGCCATCATTTTTCCCTCCCCAAACCCTGATCATAGTTTTCTATGAGCGGGATAGATGATGATATGATGAGATCATTGGTTAAACTTATTTCTTATTGCTTGTGCAGCATACCTGGTCGTCGTGAGGCATTCTGGAAAGAAGTCGAGCAAGTTAAGCAGGTGTGGAAGAACAGGAAGGACGTGAAAGTTGAAGAAGTTGGAATTGCAACTTTGTTTGGGCTCGAATGCTTTGCATGGTTTTGTGCAGGTGAAATAGTAGGACGCGGATTTACCTTCACCGGCTATAAAGTCTAACTTTGACTTCCACATCAATGTGACTCGCCATTGAGACAATTTGGCTTCTTTCCATTCTCTTTGTCCCCAAATACATTGTTGAGTTTTAAGTTTTTTTTTTTTTTTTTTTGAAAAATAGTAGACACAATGAGGATTTTTGACATCAATCAGAGGAATGAAGTTTAGTTCCATTAAAATATCTCTCTAGTCTCTATTTGAGAAGTTATATAAATAAAAGGCCTATTTCATACTCTGAATTTTGGCTGTTGATTGCTAGTGTTAGCAAAAAAAAACAATGTATTTGACTTTGATTGGATTGATAGTGAATAATTCCTTTCTTCATGTCTTGCTTAATTGTTTTCTTTGGTTACCCATTTTAAAATAACCATCAAGCTACAAAATATACTTCATATTCTTATTATTATGTATAGCTCATTACAATCAACTATCTTTTACAGCAAAATCCCGTCATCCGAGTTAAGAACAAAACGAAAAAATATAAGCATCCTTCAAAACATTTCTCACTAGGTTTACCAATTACCCCTATCTGTTGTGTATAACAGATTCGCTTCAAATTCGAGCAAATCCTGTCATCTGTTCTTACAATAGGTTATTCCTAAAGGACGAAATCATCTTTGGAGATAACAGCAGGACAAAGGCCAACAGCGAACCAAAGAACAATTTTATCGCATACTTGACTAGATCATTGTCCGCCTCTTCGGATGTAGTAGTTGATATTGCAGTTGCTGCAGGTAGAGCTTCATTGACAGCATCAGCTAGATCATTGATGAATGAAGAAGTGCAGTTAAGAGCAGGAACACGACCCCAATTCTCGATGCCAGATTCAAGTGCCAATTCCTTGTATTCCATATCTATCTCTTCTAGTGTCTCAATGTGCTCACTCACAAAGCTACAATAAGAGTTTGACAGACGACGGTGTTAAAATACTAATAATCAACCACGCTTAAGCTATATGGTGTTTTGGGTTTTTCTTTTATTCCGACACTCTGTAAATAGCAGTATAATGCAAAAAAAAAAAAAAAAAAAACGGTCAGCTAATATATTATTCGAGACTCACCTCACAGGAACTGCCAAAAGACTCTTGACTCCGTTCTTGCCAAGCTCCACAAGAACATCATCAGTATACGGTTTCAGCCATTGTACAGGACCAACTCGACTCTAATCGATAAAAGAAATAAAATTAGCAAATGAACACGTAAGGCATAAGAAACAAAACATAGATTGGAGCTACATGCTATAAGCCTATAAGCATAACCGAGTGGTTTAGAGAAGACATCAACGCAACTTTCTAGATTGGAAATTGTGAAGTGTATGAAATAAGAATTTTTTCATGGTGTGATAGCAAACCTGGTACGCAAGTTTATGATCATTGTTGATTCCTCTAGCCTTTAATTCTCTCATAATTAAGAAGATGCAGTCCTCCATCTGATCTTTGTAAGGATCTCCAGCGTCCTCTACATAGCTAACTGGCACTCCATGAGCACTGAAGAATATCATAACCTAGACATTGATATCGTAAGACGTGACCATCAGTTTCCCGGAAGATATTAAAAAATGTCGAAAACTTCAAAAAGAAATGAGCAGGTGCAGCCAGAAAGCTACAAAGTAAAAGGTGTATGGAAGGCTCTAAATTACTTCATCAGGCATGGAAAATGACTGAAGCTCTTTCTCAATCAAGTCAGCCATGGACTTGATGTAACCTTCTCTCTGGTACCAGGATTGGATGATTGCAACAGGCAGTTGAGACAGATATGCATCATTTCTGACAATACAAAGATAATGTAAGACAATAGAATAGCTGAAGGCGGAACAATTGAAGGGCAATGGTGACTAAATAGAGGTAACTGAGCCCAAAATCTTGATTTATGAGAAGTGAATAGTTGAAGGAGAAGGGATAGTGAAAACTAATATAAATATTTCACAAATTCTTATATGAGACGGTCTCACCGTAAGACCTGCCACATATTTGTTTTTTGGATTAAATAGCCCAATAATAGAAACTTTTTAGTGCAATGGACCTTTTGTATGGACTCGTCTCACGGTGAGACGGCCTCATACAAGAATTTGTGAAAATATTTTGGGGAGATCTATTATCCCAAGTGGTAAGGTAGGAAACTATCCCCCTCATTTAGAAGGTCACAATTCCATCACTCCCATCTCCAACTATTACGTTTGCACCCATCTTTATTTTTCCTTGTTTGATCTCTTATTACCCCTTACTACGTCACTTCAATTTCAAATATGGCCTCTGGTTCAAAAAGGTCCTGTAGACAAGTTTACCTGAACATGTTTTGGAGAACTCGGAGGCTTGAACCTGTTGTAGATATAGAAAACTGGGGATAGAGAGGAAGGACAACAAGCCTTGTTATCTTGTCCTTCTTAATCTGAAAAAATAAAAAAGAAAAGGTCAAATTCACTTACTCCGAGTTCCAAATCTACTCTCAAAGAACACACAAGAAATAGAAAAACGAAAAAAGGGTTGTTGAAGTAGACACTAGTAAGATAGCATAAGTTTGTAAAAGCACTATACGGTCACTTATAGGCCAAAGATTTGAAGTTCTTTGATTTCGGATTATAATAGTGCCAGTGCGATATGGCTTATAAATCATGCGCACTTCTTACTTATGTAAGGTTGCACATGCCGTTTGCTACCAAGGGTTCATCGAAAATAATATCTTTGTTAAAAACACTTATAGGTGAAAACTTATAAATGAAAAGGGCAGAACATGAAACATAGTCCAAAAGAGACGCATCCTTTTCCTCAAATAATTGTTTTTAATAACAAAGCAATGATTAGAAAGAATAATGATGAAAGCAAACCTGGTCAACTGCCTCTTCTGTGAACGGATACCAGTATCTCATGCCAACATAGACGGATACATTCTTGTGTTTTGCTTCCAATGCCAACTTAATTGCACTTGCCTTCAAAAAAGAGTCAAAAATTGGCGACATAATTACTTTCCACCTCATATACAAATTTATCCTGAACAATAAATAGTAAGGATATGATAGAGAAAGAAGAACGGAAGTTGACAATGGAAAAGTAGTCCCACCTGTTCATCCGTAATCTTTCGCAAAGGTGAACCTCCTCCAATTGAAGCATAGCCTTCCTTGCTTTTAGGGGCCCTAAGCGTAGAAATCAATTGGGCAAGTGGTCTTTGCAGAAATCGGAAAATCCTGGGTAGGCGAATGATGTCCTATTTTAAACGCAACACAGCACACATATCAGATAAATTTATTAATGTCATGTAACTTTAACAGCTGAAAGAAGTAAACAAATCAGTTAAGGGAGCATACCGGATCAGCAAAAAGATTAAACAAGAATGGCTGGACGTCATTAAGAGTATCAGGACCTCCTAAATTCAAAAGAAGCACCCCAATTTTTTCCTCTGCAACGTGTGAAGAATCGTTCACCAAGTCTTCACTATATATACTTGTGTGTGTAGCAGCGGAGCAATCAATTTTTCTCGCAACATTGCTTCTCGCATCTGGTTGAGAATAAGAGAGTCCACTGTTCTTTTCAGGTTGGCCATCAAAGGAGGCTGAGATCGTATACGAACTAAACAACGATTTCTTACAGTTATATCTACAAGGTGACATATATGTTCTAATTTGCAAACCGGACCTGCCAACAGAACAATGCATTAGCTTGTCAAAAATCAATGGCTTCGCTCTCTTTCATAGCACTTGCATACTCTAAACAATTACAACACAAATTAATGCTCCTCTCCCTCCTGAAAACAAAAGTCTCGCTAATCTACCTCTCATAATCGGGAGCAAAGCTTACATGGGACCCGGGAAGGTCTGGCCCCAATCTACATATATTGAAGTTTTAACCCTAACCCCTTACTAATTAATAATATATGATGTAAGGAATAATAATCACAAAATCAAGTAAAGAAAACCGGTCAAGTAAAAACGAAACTTGAAGTTTGCGATTCAAATCTTTATGTTATAACTTTACATGATTTATGTCTTCCAAGACACTCATACAACACTTATTGCATCCTAGCAACCTTCCAACTTTGTAAGTCCTAAATCAAAAAATTTCCATCTTGCTAGCGTAATGGTGGTCTACTCGTCTATACTATTTTCTAGTTTATCGCCTATCGGCTATCAGACTATAACTTTTATGCAACTATATCCATTCAACTATAGTATTTTGTTAGTACATCGGCTATTTGGCCCCCAAATTGCATTTCTTGGCTTCCCTTATACTCATAATATAAGTAAACACAAAATTACTGCAAGACCTTTTATGATAGTGTAACAATTCTCATACTAATTCCATTTTCTAATCTTGAGGAACATTCGGGACCCTAATCACCAGTCATTAATACACATCTTACAACATTGATACCGCAATATGCCCAATAACATACCCATAGATAAGTGGATTCACATGGTATCTCAGTGCAAACGATAAAGGTAAGAGAAGCAATTTAGATAGAATCAAGAATGAAAACAACAACAGGGTGCAGTATCAATGGAGCTCTAAATGAATGGAAGGAGTCAACACTTTTGATTTTTGGATCAATAACAATTAAAAATGGAAAAAAATGAACAAATTTTATTGTAAATGGAAGACGGAAATCTAATCTAATAATCCATAATCATAATTTCCAGTCTACCAAGAAAAAAATTATAGCCATCAACAAAAAGTTAATGAAGGAACTTTGAATGGGCACCATTAACATCCAATCTAATAAGCATAAAAAAAACGATCAGAATCAATGATCAATTAAACCCTATCATCAACATATTAGGAAGATCCAATCATCCAATACGATTTCATCCAAGCATCAAAAAATCACAAAGTTGATTTTACAAAAAATACGATCAAAAAAAGGGAAATCCAAATTTCACGCAAAGAATCTTTACCTAAAATCTCGGATAGAAGGAGATAATAATTTCATCTGGGAAATCACGGCAGAGCTGGAGGTTGCTTCCATGGTACCAATTAAAATTACCCGGTAGCCAAAAAAAAAATAATAATAATAATCTAGCAGTTGGAAAATCAAAAGTCAGGAAACTTTCTAGGGTTTTGAAAGATAGGAGAATTTTCAATATCTAAAAGAGTAAATGAAGAATATGATCAAATGTCAAAGGGAGGAATAAAAAAGAGAAAAAATGGAGGTGTTCAAGAATGGCGGACGGTATTGGTTTGTTTTGTGTTTAGGTGCACCTAATTTGCATGTAGACTTTTTCCAAATATAGGAAACAGCTAGTTTGTTCGATATTTCAATTTTTCGTGGACTTTAAGTCGGTTTTTCTTTTTTTTTTTTCTATTTATGGAAGGTCGGTTAGGATCTAGCTTCGGAATTCCGAAGCATTGCTTCATATAAACTTGCTATGGATAGTTGGTCGCGTTTAGGTATGGTAAATTGGTAATAGATCTTGGATTCAATTTGGGTCTGTGAGTATTTATGTTTTATAATTTATGGTTAGTATGTTATGATGTCCAAACATGCGGAAATTATAGGGAAAAATTTACACATGAATAAATTGTGGGACTTGACTTAGAATAGGAGTAGTTGGAGATGTCATATCCGTATACGTAAGTCTCGTTAGCTTTTTTTTTTTCTTTTGCCTTAGTCATTTTTGTCTAGTTGTAGTTTGGTAGTTTTGCCTTCCTAAATGGTGTTGTGTTTGTATGTTTTGTGTTTCTACTTTTTTTTTGTTTTCTTTAGCAGTCTTTTCCTTTGTAGAGACCTTATGTGTTGAGTCATGAGTGTTACTTGAGTTGAGGGGCTTCCTTTGATTGTCCTCCTCTTAATGAGGGTATTGTATTGCCTTATTTCCCACCATCTTCGGACTCTGCCTTAGGCGAGACTTATTGAAATGATGATAATGATGATGATGGTGCTATATATACATGAATGGGGAAAACAAAGGTTATTTGATTATTATTTATGCAAATTACTTTTAAAAAACTCAATTTTGCGTAATCTTATTTTAAAAATCCCAACTTAGATTAATATTTAAAACTTTCATCTTTTGAGGCTATTTAATTCTAAATCATTTATTTATATGATTTGGTAGCTTGTGTAAGTGGTAAAAAGGACATGTGTTATCATTATAGTGGTCTAAAGTTTCTAAAAATAACGGAACTCAAAACAAAAAAACCCTAACCTATACATGCTTGCCACCCAACCCTCCTTTAAAACCTAACTGCCCCCATCAAGCCCACCTCCACCTTTGTAATAGAGATGTTCATGGGCGGGCGGGCGCGGGTAGTTGCTACAAAATCTACCCGCGGGCAGAAAAATTCAAATGCCCGCCCGCGATTGCGGGCATATTTTTTTGTCGCTACCCGCCCATTTTTAAAGCGGGCGGGTGCCGCGGGCGCCGCGGGTATTTTCTCATAAATACCAAAAATACAATACAAAATATAAAATTAAGTTTTAATAATAATTAAAATACAATACATAGTCCAAAATACTACAAATACATAAAACGTCTCAAAATAATCAAATTACATATATATTTTTTTTTTTTTGATTCACAAATTACATATATATTAAAATACTTAAAAGTCTCAAAATAATCAAATTACATATATATTAAAATACTTAATATTAATATATTACTTTTCATAAAAAAAATATTAATATATTAAAATAAGCGGGCGGGCGGGTATACCCGCGGGTATTTTTTTATTGTCGCTACCCGCCCATTTATCTTGGCGGGCGGGTATTACCCGCCCAAACTTTAAATTTTTTTTAAAAATGCTACCCGCACCCGCCCGTTTTTCGAGCCGGGTGGGCCGGGCCTGGCGGGTAGCCCGCCCATGAACAGCTCTACTTTGTAATTGGCACAATCCAATCACTACTCAATTGGCCCTGTTGAACAACCCTAACCATCACCACTTAAACCCTTTTTGTACTACCTCATCCAACGTCACTTCGAACCCCTTTGTGCAACCTTAACCACCACTCATTCAACCACTTTGCAGAACCCTAAAATCACCCATCGACCTCCACGCCCCACCTGTCAAACTTTCCAACCCCTTACTTGTTTTCGACCCCTTTCTCATCTAAAAAATTTAGAAAATTCGGTCCTTAAATCAAAGGTGGGTGTTATTGGGCAGTTGCGTTGTTAGGTGACAGTTATGTGTGGATTTGTGCGTGGGTTGCCATAGTGGATGACTAATATACGTTTGTTGTGAATTTGTTGAATAGGGGCTAAGGAACAACATGTTTACAGTAGCTAGGGTTCTGGAGGACGGAGGGTTGTGTCGATGGTGGCCAGAGAGATTAATTAGATGACTATAGTGGCAAGTTGGTAGGGGAGGGTGGGTTTGTTAATTTATAATGTTGGAATCAAGAAAAATTAAAATGTTTAAGGTCATCCAATACTTTAGAATTAAATTGCATTCAAAGTTGTGATTTTAAATATTAATCTAAAATTGAGATTTTAAAATTAAATCATGCAAAACAATTAATTTTCTTCATTATTTAAAAATATAACTAAACTTCAATTTTTTTTAATAAAACAAATCATGATGGAATATTTTACCAACTACAAAGTTACCATGCAGAAATAAAAACAAGGACAATAGTTACCCTCAATTAATGTCCAAAACAAAGAGTCACCCTCTAAATTTCGGCCCGTTTAATTAGTGGTAATAAATGATAATAATGAGAGTAATTTATAGTGTAAAATTTTATCAAAAGTTCCGTTTGGTTAGTGCCACCTAATTCTACATCTCCCAGTGGTGATACATTAGAATAAATTTTATAAATAAAATGAGATGACTAATATTAGACAAGCATGGTCATGTAAGATGGCCAAAAAAATTTTCAACATGCCGTTTATTACTGCCTACTAAACGGATCATAAAAAATACTCCACTATATTGGAGATAAAAAAAAGAACGAAAAAATGGGGACGAGGGTTTATAATTAGGTTGGAACTCTGTGTTTCGGACACGCATTAGGGTTTTAAGAGAACTCTACTCGTTCTGTTTCCTTATAAATAGTACGCCGTTGTTCAACATTTCTGCATTCACACATCTCATCTTAAGCCTCAACATCATCGTCTCTTCCTCACATCTCTACAATTCTTCAATCCATCTTCTTGCTCTCAAATGGAGTTTACATGTTCCATTTCCCATCAATCTTCACAACTACACAGCTCTGTTAACTAGATGATTCTCTACATTTCTTTTGCTGATTTCTTGTTTTAACTGTGTGAATTGATTAACTTTTACATACTTATGAGTTTGGTGATAGTTTTAATTTTAGGAGTTATTCTTATTGATTAATGCTTGATATTTCGAACTAGGGTTTTATGGATCTATGTAATTTGATATTTCGAACTAGGTGAAAGTTTTACATATGAGTTTGGTGAAAGTTTTTGCTGATCGTAAATCTTCCTAATTTTGAGGTTTAGGTATTCTTATTGATTAATGCTTGATACTTCGAATTAGGGTTTTATGGATCTATGTAATTTGTATTTTTTCGGGAAAAGAATTGGCACATTTCAGACACGGGTGTTAGTTTAACCAATAATTAGCTACCTTTTGCACGGTGCCTATAAAGACGCTATTCATCACGATTGGAGGGAGCTTTTGTTTTCATCTATAGTTCTCCTTCAAATTTAGAACAGCTATATATTCCAATTTCAATCTTCCATTATATGATTTTTCTATTATGATAAACTGCTTTTAAATCTAACCTATTAGATAAATGGCTCCATCATACGAGTCAACAGCAAGTGCCGGTTGATGGTAATTTGACTGCCGCTTGGAGCCAATAGGAAAGCTTGCTGTAGGAAGATTGCTTGAAACTCATTGTTGTTTCATGCCACAATACCCAGCTACATCTCCACTTTCATTTTGATTAATCTTATTATATATGATTTGTTCTTATTTACAGGATTTCATTTTCAATTGAATAGATTGATGGGTTTGTTCTTATTTACAGGGATTTCATTGCCTCTAAAGAGTAGCCTTGTGAATTACTTGAATTTCATATTGGTTTAGTTAGGGGGCATACATAAACTTGAGGCTCAAATGTTATATTTGAGCCTTTTTTGCTGAGGCCTTTTGAGGGGACTATTCCTTTGCCATGTATAGTCTTCCAAGCAGCCTTGGACAGCTATTCAATACATTAATGTCCTTTTTTTCCCCTTCATTTGAATAAAAATTATTGCTTTTGGTTAGGATCAATTCAAAAGGGAGGATATATCAAATGATTCAGTTAATTCCTTGATCCATTTCTTAGATTACTTGAGATGTGTCTTTTGTTTGTTCTATTTGAGAAATCTTGTGTGATCCTTCATCAGTGATGAGCATTTAACATGTAAGAAGATTTGACTTTGTGTTGTATCTTCAATGCAATACTCTTGTTAACGCTTGGCTTCTGAGATGAACTATAACTGCAAATTCACATTTTATAGGTAATGAACACTGAAAATCTTGCAATTCGATCATGAAACTAATTGTATGTATAGTCTTTTCATTCGATTCATGTTTTTTATTGCATCTGATTTACCTACTCTTCAGTCACATATTGATGTTTATGAAGAGATATAGCAGGTGCATATAATGAAAAGGATGGCTTACCAGCCCATTGCATTGTGTTTTTCTATTGCTATGGCGTCAAATGGACTTTCCAATATCCTTATTTTTGTGTCATATTCCAATAAGCTTAGAAGTTGGCAAATGATGAAATAAGTTTTATGCTTAACACTGAATGTTTTGGTGTTGACACAATACTCCGCTTATTATCTGATGTCATTCATTTCAATCTTAATCATGGTTTTTACTTTTAAGTAGAGGTCTTGAGTCCACATTGATTTTGTAGTTGGGTTTGGTTATAATGTCGGGTAAATATCGGGTCATTAGGTATATTTTGAACGTTTTTTCTGTGTTAGTTCCGCATGTTGATGAAGTGTGGGGTTAAATGTACGGAATCTTACCTTTGATCTTGTTAGATTGGCATATGATGAAATGAATTGTTGAAAAATACTTATCCTACACTCTGAAATTTGATGTTGATTCAGCTCTACTACATTTCTGATGCCATTCTTAAGTATTTTTTTCTTACAAAATGGGTAAATTGTTTGAAATTAATTGAGTTTAATCTTCAATGATGAGAAATAGCAGACGGGCGGTCAGAATCTGATGCTGTGTAGAAATGTCTGCAAAGTTCCAGTATTTGGAATTACTCTGAGGTTCTTGATTATACTGTGTCTGTGTTAATGTCTGGCTTTTCATTATCTTTGTATGTAAAATTTTGACATTGTACATGAAAAACTCTTGCATTGAAGATGTAAATGTAACAAATTCGATAGAACGGAGACATAATCCTGATTGAAAATTAATAGAAGGTTTATATTTCTTGCAATGATGAATTGCATAATTTATGTCTGGACTTCTGAAGTTCGATAATGAATTAATTATGCTCTTACTGAGCAGGATATAAGTCTTCCTGATCACGAATTCGTTGTGTATGTCTTTAGATGACTGATCTAAAACCAGTAACAGTTTCGTGAGTAAATTTGATGTTGGTTGAAGAGTAAATATCACATTTATGATCGTTTTTTCATTGTTTCGGTTACTTTGTAGAAAAAGGAGATGGGCAGTGGGTATCTGGTGCGTATTTGAATATCAGATATCAATGTGCCCCATTTAACATTAACATCTCCGATAATAAAAAACAGGATTTAATGCTTGTGCACCTATGATTATGGTTTGCAAGTTTGGCTTTTCTGTTACAATTGTCTCCAATTATTGTTCTTTGAGTAGTAGGATGATGTTTTCAACTGTTTGAGGCTAGAGGTGCTCTAAATAGGTCTGATTTTTTGAAAATTTACTAATCTTAAAATCAAATTTGACTTAACCTGATTTCAAAATGAATTTAGAATAATGTGATTTTTCACTCGACTTAATCTAACCTAACATAATTGGTTCACTTGTTGAATCTTGTATGCTTGAATGGCGTATCGCCATATCGGCTAAAGGGCTAACCATCAACAGCAAGGATGCCTTGCGAGTGCACTTACATCTAACGCGGGCAATGAGCAGGGCGCGGCATGCTATGGCTCATATGTGTTTCTACTTTGCGGTCTCTAAATTAGAATTTAGGAGTTTAGGGAACGTTAAATGTTTTTTTTTTCTTTCATTTGTATATTATATATATTGTTAATTAATATTACCAAATGTGTATCATTGCACAATTCAACTGATTGATCGATATTTCTAGCTTTATAATGGGAGTGTTAATTTTAGGACAAAGTATGACTCTTTCTCGAAAGAAATTTGTCACTTTAGTTCTCATGTATGAATGATTTTACACTTTTAATTGTGGCAACAATATAATCTATAAATACTATATGATAAATTGACCCAGAGTATCAATTACTCCTTCCATTTTTGTACATTTTTCAAAGTAAATTTTGAACCTAAATACTAGAGCTGTTCAAAAGTGACCCGACTCGAAAATCCGAACCGAAACCAAAAGTAAATCGACCCGAAAATGTCTTTCGTTTTTAGGTTTATCGAACCGACAATACCCGAACCGATTGACAACCGAAAATGGAAAAGCTGAACCCGAACTGTAACCGAGTTTTGTAATCGACACATAACCGTTAACCGAGATTACCCGAACCTAAAAATGACCGACCCGAGTCATATCCGACCCGAATCATGCTCGAAACCGAACTTGATCCGGCTAAAATCGACTTAACCCGAACGAATTTTAGATCGAATTGCTTAAAATCTGAACCAATTTTTAAAATAGAAGTATGATATATTTATATTCAAACATTTTATTAGTTAATCTAATAAATACATGATTTCATATATTTAGAGATAATAATCAATGGTCAATGTTTATTAAACTACTTTTAATCGTACTGTAGGAAAATTTATAGAACTTTATATTTTTAATTTTCGGTCAAACATGTAAAAGTAACAAAGTAATAATGATCACTAACTGATTTGCATTTTAACTATTTTGTTTTTGATCGATAGTAATTAGTAATACGTAGCCGAATTTTGTTTTCTAAAAAACCGAACCAATTATTAACCGATGACAACCCGACACCGATTAACACTCGACCCGCACTTCAACTGGCACCGAACCGATGTTAACGCGATAGCTCGAATAACCGATCTTTAACCGAACCGTGACTAACCGACCCAACCCGAGTGTGACCCGTCATAACAAACAGCCGAAACATAATCGATCCGAAAGACAACCGAACCGAATGACACCCGTCTGAAACCGACCCGACCCGATCACCCGAATGAACACCTCTACTAAATATCTTTAAATACGCATCATAAAAAATTATAAAAACTATATAATAAAAAAGTATATATTAAGACGAATCTAACGAGATTTCACATGGATATATTTTGTCTTCTATATATGTCTTAAAAATCTTAAATAAGTTTCTCTTTTCAAAATAGAATATTCTCCATTATTAGATCAACTTAGTATGTTATCACTTATCTTTAAAACCTATCAGTAAACTGGTCGATTGACTTTGCAATATCATATTCTTTGTAAGTCTTAAAATCTTACATGAATGCTAAATGTAAGAAAAGTTCTATATCATTTCCATGGTAATGAAATTTTGTTCACAAAAGTTTTTTATTTACAAATTTCCATTGCCGTTTAATACCACATCTTCCAATGGTAATGTATTCAAATTAATTTTATGAAGAAAATGAAATGATTGAAGTTGGACAAGCTTCTATCAAGGTAGTCAGAAGATTTTTTAACTAAAATTACACTACTTTTTCATTTTCATTACTATCTTTTATTACTACTACCTACCAAATAGGCCGTAAAAGGTATGACCAAATTGTATTACACTAACTCTTTATTGAGTTTGTCTCACCATGAGACAACCTCAACTAGAGCAGCCCAACCTCTAAAAGAAACTGTTGCCTTGTACAAATCAAATTTCATTGTTTTTTGATGTTTTATTAGTAATGGCTTGCTTGTAGAAGCTCGTCTTTATGGTGAGACGATCTCTACAAGACCAGCTGATTGTTTTATCAATACGATATTATTTCGTACCATCATATCCAATAAATCCTGCTTACTAAACAGAAGGTTTATAGATAAGTAATATGCAAATCATATCTATATTCCTTGTAAGAGAAGATAGGAGTAATCATTGATTAGACAAAATTCACAAATATCCAACCATTGGTGATGTTCATTACAACATAGGACATCTTAAAATAGATGGTATACCATTAGAATGAATAGAATTTCGTTGGCATACACTATTTTTTATAGGGAGATTTTTTAGTTTCCTAAAATCAAAAAAACACCAAACGTAGTTGTTTGCTTCTTTTAACACCATAGATGTATTCTTGGTATCATTGCTCCCCATTTTTCTCCCTTGCATGAAATTATCCATAAACAAATTAATAGCACAATTTTTTTTCTAATAGTTAAAAAAAATTGGATGCAAAAATTTCAAAAAACTAACTTCAATTGAAATTCCATAGGGGCTTGGCCGTAACTTTAGATAAATTTGGCCTTGCCCCTATAATAAAAGCTGTAAGATGGTTTCAATCCTAAATAAAATATGTTGTTTTAATGTATTAGCACTATGCGGATTAGCAGACGATGATGACGATGATTCATTCCACGCAAATGGAAATGTGCAACATATTTTAACGATTGAAGCTTGGGAGGAAACCTTAAATCTACCAGGGAAGATCATTGTAGCATGTTTTAAGGCATCATGGTGCGGACCTTGCAAGATAATTGAACCCTTTTACGGAGATATGTCTCGAAAATATTCGTCATATTTATTCATTAGTGTTGATGTCGATGATGTACCAGAGATAAGCGAATCATTCGATATTCAAGCTACCCCTACATTCTTCTTCTTCTTGGATAGACATGAGATTGACAAGCTTGTTGGCTCAACTAAAGCAGACTTACAAAAGAAGTTAGTTGCTATTTCAGAATTATACATATAAATGATTTAGAAATAGCAAAATGTGTATGTTAGGGATAGTCATTAATTACCTTAAAAATACCTTAATCATGCCACATTATCTCTTATCCTATAACATGGTTCATCATCTATTTTTCCTAAAATCTATTACCACTCTTGTATCGGAGTTTGGAGAATGTATTGGACAAGTTCATGCATGATTTTCACATATTTGTAATTAGATTCAAGAGTGAGGTTTTAGGAAAAACATTGTTATGTTTTTTTTGTATATGATATGAATAGTTGTGTTTAGCATTTAGATAAACTCATCTTGTGGAACAAACTTGCAATTGTTACTTTACTCAACAAAAACTTCATGTGTTAACCTAGTGGTTGAGGGTTTTCTCTTTCGGTTTTTAATGACATGATTCCGATTCTCACTATCTACAGGGTGAATTATATCCTCTTTCCCTTTACTTGTAGGAATTCCTTTCTTGAGTAGAATTCAAGTAAATTGTACTGTTAAGCTAGAGAATATTAATAGGTAAGAGGGACATAAAATTTATTCTTCCTGTAGGTGGTAAAATCGAACCCTTATCACACGGACGAAATAAAAAAACTCAACCACTATGCTAACCACTCGTTCTCGATATTATTGTTGTAAGTACGTATTGCTAAAAGAATTTGATTCTCGAAAACAAATATCAATATTCAATTCCGTTGGACGGCTAAGAGTTTGGGTCGTTGGAGCAAAGGTACATTGATAAAGCTTGAGTTTTGGTTGATGTGTGACACCCTTACCCAAGAAAGAAACTAGAAGTATTTGCACATAGCGTCACCAACACCAATCCACAAAGAAATATGCAACATTTTGTAAAGAAACACCAAAAGTTTCACAGGGAAAAGCAAGTCTCAAGGATGTAGAACAATACTTCATCTGGTGTAGGTTCTCTCGGTGAACTTGACAAAATTTGCACACAAAACCGTTTAAAAGACAGGACGATGGCAAAACTGCACAACTATCAAAACAAGAGAACAAAACGAATTGTTTCGAACAAGTTTCTTACTCCTTTACAAACCTTCAGCAGGCGGGCATTGTCGGTTAACATGTAAAGTTAGTTTTTGGAATCCGTCAGCATGTAAAGATACTAAGAGAGGATTAACCCATGTATCTTAAAGTCTCCTAAGACAGCATGAATATACAGCATTTCAAGCAAGTGAAGTAAAGATCCAATTACAGCTGATATCATGACTATCACTGAAATTTAGGGGTTCTCCTGAGGCAGATGTTGCAGCAAAGAAGGCCAACATGTCACAAGTATTGACAGCATTTTGTTGCATATGTGCTTCATTCAATTTGCGAAAGACCTCCTCCTGTTTCAGCGCGTGTCCTGCGTGGAATTGATTGATTGAGAAGATGATACATAAGTTGCGGAAAAGTTGCAATTTTAACTAGCAGTTCTATCTAACTGAGCACAAGTCATTCGATGACAAAGGGTCGCAAAGACATGAGTTAAGTGAGTAGTCGACCCTACATTTTAGAAGGCCTCTCAAATTATTATATAAATACTAGGAGTATTATTTATTGTTTTACAAAGTTTTTTCATAAAATTTCATTGGAATTTAAACTAATTATTGGAAAAAAAGATTGTAGATTTGTTTTATAACCATAAGGTCTTTGTGGGCTTCTCAAATGTTCAAGACAGCTCTATGACAGCTGACATAATTTTTTTTGGATTATAATGGACTTATGGGAATGGAATGTCTGTCGCTTTCCTTCACCCAGAACCTATTTTCAAGGGGATATTGGGTTGATGATGATGATGATGATAAAATGACTCATTAACTCATCTGTACTTATTTATGTGAAGTTGCAAATGATGTTTGTTATCAAGGGTCGATCGAGAACAATTTCTTTGTTACTACAAGAGTAAGGTTGCATACATTTGATCACCCCAAACCCTACCCTAAGTGGGAACCACTTAATGCCATTGAAGAATGAAATGTGTATGCGGTTCTAAAAACTGACTATTAGAACTGCACCTTCAGTTAAAAAAATATTGCATCTTTTATGAGCCAAATAATTCTCTAATAAGCATTTCTAGGAAGATATCATGGTCGATCATGTCAATGGGATGATAATTATCAGAAAATCAATACTTTAATATAACATGTGAAAACGAAAACATACTTGTGATCAGATGGATTTGGCATAAGTTCATATACGATATTTACAGCAACATCTCTTTTCAGCTGAAACTCATCATGATAAGAGATGTTAGTCAATAATCAATAATAGGTTATAAAGAACTGTTGCACACTCCGCACTTAAGTTGGGCGAATACCTGAGTTGCTTCACCCTTCAAGCCAATGTAATGTATCTGACATGTGTCCGCACCAAAGTTCTCAGGAAAGTGCAAAGTCAAATTGCCCACACTCTGGAATTTAGAATATCTGTTCACATATTAATTAGTATCATGCAACATTTTACAATAATATCAATCCCAAGTCCAACATATGGGGACGGCTACATGTACCAGTACCAAAACAAAAACAATGTAAAAAGTTTTTCCAACAGAAGTTGTGCTTTATTCTGCCATATCTGATACTAATCCACAACTATGTAATCAATTCCAATGATTATTTTACATGATAAAAAAGAAAGCAACATAACAAAATAATGGGTTCTCTTATAGCAGTTCTGGAGTTAACTTTTCAGCTTTAAGAAACACTCAATAAAGAAAACTCGAAAGTAAAAGCTCAGTTAAAGATAGCAAGTAAGGATAAGGCTTATCAGATGTATCATCACTTAGCAGAACATCAATTGAAGTGAAAAGCCAATCATATAAATGTAGAAATGGGAAATTTTCTTGTGACTTTGTGTTTAGGCTTAGTGCAGCATTAACTGTAAGTGAAAAGTTTTTTTGCTGTGAATCCAAGTTCTGACTTGTGCAGAAGACATTACTTTTGACATTGTCTGCCAAAGTCGGATTAGGTAAGACAAAAGCAAGTTCTAGCTTCATGATATCACAGCAGAACATCAGTTTTAAATGTCATAATGTGCCAACATGTTTTGATAATTGTAGTGAGAACCAGAAAAGCAACTACAGTTGCACAAAATATTCAAACCCCATCGTTTTCACCTTAAAGAAATTTCAAGAGAAGTATGTTCACATAGGGTTACTAGGCCAAATGTTCAGATAAGGGCCACCCAATATCAAAGTCGCACCGAATAGTAGTTTAGATAAGGGAAAGCAGGTCCAAATAAAAATATTCATTGTAAGTGTTTAGTCATGAAAGAAAACTGAGTTAAGAATTTATGCAATAAGTCAAAAACTAGCTGCTTTAGCAGAAAAATGTGACAAGACTAAGAAGACAGATCATATCTCTTTGGTTCTGACCAACAAAGACAGCAAAATCATCACCTTGTTTGATATTCCAATACTCCTTGCAGGTTCTCGACCAAGTCCCATTCCTTGAAAGTAAAAAAAGGTTGCATTAGTAAAAGACGAAAGACGGAATATATTGACATACATCTAAGGCAACTTGGCTTTAGCAAGTAGATACCTGAACAGGCGGCATACTTTCAGCATCAGAGAAATCAATGCCCTCTCGATTGATGAACCTAAAGGTAGTTAACAGGATAATAACATTAACCGTAGCAGCAGATGAATAGATGCAAAACAATGAAGCAGGAAGGTACTTGAGCTGTTCAATATGCATTATTCACAACAATACAATAGGGATCCTTCTTCTTTCCCTCTCAAAGCACTTGTATGTCCCAGTTGGTCACCAAAACACTTAAAATTGTCTCAATACTAGTAGGGATTGTATTGTGGTCCCAATGTTTTAGCTCTAGAATTGAACAAAGACTGTTTGATCCTCAAAACGAATATCATTTTCTAGTATGTATCAAACTAAATTGCTGGTTAGACCTAGAATTAATAAATTTTGTCATGTGGAAAACTATCAAACTGCACCCTTTGCTTTCAGCAAGCCACTAGATATAGTAGAACATGTAAATTGTTTGTACACACAAGGAATTAATGCGAGCATTGATACAAAGCACTGAAGCAACAAAAGAGAAGGTTAATATAGCAGAATGAAGCTTAAATGGGAGCACCAAGTGTGTATTTTCTACATAACTTGGCTAACTACCAAATGTAAAATCGTTATATAAATGTCCTTTCTCTTTTGATCATAGTGTAAAATATCACCTGTATCACCGTATGTGGCATTTGTAGTTACAAATTCTTTTTCTGACTGAGACCAAATAAAAATTGTACTCAATTATCTAAAAATGATGTTAAAAAGCAAAATAACAGATGAATAAGAAGCAATTCCCACGAGTAACTCATGAACATCAAATTTAATAAGAGTTCACCGTCTTTAATGAGAAACTAGATATCCTCCATAACAAATTCGAAGAATCGTGGGCTATCAATCTCAATCTGCACTTGATTAAGCATCTACTTTTGACACGATTAAAACTATTGATAAGAGCAATTATTTGCACTTACTCTCATGATTTATACTCCTTTATGATGGTCGTTATTAGTAATTTTGTGCTTATCTTAGAAGATTATGACTTCACTAATTTTGGGCATTTATGATGATTATTGAGGTTTTGATCATTCCTAGCATAGTTCTTATGATTTTGATGACTACGGAGCTACGAAGGGAACTTTTGGCTTAAGTGAAGAAGTTATCAAAAAAGCTAATGAGTGTTCAAAATGTAAAAGCTATCAGATGAAATTTGAACATGTTAACTCTTTTAATCATAAATTTTTATAAGAAGATCATATTGATGCAAGACTAGCGGCGTTGAAAACTAGACTTCATGAGCTTTCCAATAACATATAATTTGCCTACTCGAGTAAGAAATGGCGGTCGTTGAAAGGTTGCTAGATAGCAAACAAGCGACAAGTCGCCGCTGCGTAAGCGACGACTCGCTGCTTCTACTCTGAAATGCATCCACAATTCGATTCCTGTACTTCCGTCCGAGTTTTATTTATTTAGTTTTTATTTATTATTTTTCTAGGGCATAGTTGGTACAAAAAAGGATTTAACTTATCCCAAGATATCCATATTTTATTTTATTTTAGCCTTGATCTTTCACACTCAATTGATATCCATTTAATGAAAGTTTGAGATTGACAAGATCACTTTGAAATAACTTAAGGATCCATGTTCAAAAAACAATGAAAGCAATTGATATCCATAAGCAAATGTGTGATTCTCGATATCCTAGACTCATTTTATTAATGCTTACAAAGAGTAAATTTATCTTCATATATTATCAACATTTTTGTTGGATTAATTTTTTTGATATTGGTAGTGTTAGGTATTAATTCTTCATAAACTTTATTCCTTATCGCGTAATAATAAAAATTAGGCACAATAATTATCCTAGCTTCCATGACTTCAACTCGTTAGATACACATTTTGATGTTTTCTTCATATCAACTATAAATTCCAAACTCTACAAAGATCAACCTATTGAAGCAAATGCTTTTGATGTTTTCGCCATATATTACTACAAGGTACTCCACATAAACAATTTTAAAGGACCATAACTTGTCAGTTTACCACATAAACTTTAATAAAATCATCTTTTAGAAGTTATAGTGGAAAGATATACCAGTCACCATAAGAGCTCAAATCAGCACTCACAAACTAGCAAAGGCAACCCAAACGTCAAACTTTGTGAAGAAAACTTACGCTCTCATCTTTGAAGGACTTGTTCCATCAGCACCACCTACAATTGATATGCCTTTGATTTTGACATCCGAAGTGAATCTAATTTGAAGTTTGCATAAATTAGGTTAATGAGCATAAACAATTTTACACAAAACACAATGACTAAAAATTTCAATGTCACTTACGGAATGAAAACAATTAACTCGGGAACTCCTTCATTGCTCTCCAAAAATGCCTAGTTCAATAGAGAAACTTAGATTAGACCTCATGCTTGCTAACAGTCTAAATTAAGGGGTTTACAACTCATTTTTTAAAAATATGCAAGTAATATGGATAGCAAGATATTAGAGCCTCAAAGGTATGGTAATCATAAGCAAACTCTGCACCTCTTTCATTAAAAGTCAAACAGAAACAAAACAATTTTAAAATATTTTAATTTAAATGACATGGATGGATTAAGTAGCAAAGAATCAATTCAAAAGCTATCTCCAACATGGCTTCTAACAACACAAGTCGCATGTGTTATTGTAATTACCCCTGCAGAGTTCAGGCGCTGGTCCCAGGATCTGAAAACTGACTTTGCACTTCCTTGAATGGCCTCATTCAGAGCAGACACCTGCATAAAATCTACAGTTATAACTTTTACTTCCAAGTAAGAATTTTAGCAATATACTCAGCTCTTAGAAACTATCCTAAGTATTAAGTATTAACACAATTACACAAACTAAAATAAACCACACCAAGCATCTTATGCAAGTCCTTCATTTCTCATGGTGTAACGGCCGCAGTCAAGTACCAACCAAAAATAGATCACTTCAATGTTTGATGCTGGATTGCTGGTACTAGGATCTTTAAGTGAACAAAACACATGTCCAACTAAATGCATCATACATTTCTACTGAAATATCAAGCAAACTTTCCCTATGGTCTATCAACAGTGAGTTTCCTTTGCATGTAAATTCTAATGAAAGAATCTCTAAACCCACTTACTCATACAAGAACGAAAAGAAAAAACATTCAATCAGCTAAACTGCATAAAAAATCGTAGAAAAACTCCTAAATTTTTTCGTCTCCCAACTTTCAAACTAGTATTATAAGCCTACAGAATCCGATATTATCTCAGTTGTATCATGTACGACTATCCCTAGAGAAACCTGAGTTCGATTCTAACTGCCCCACCCTAGCCCTCCCCTTATCTCATCCTATTCCTACCCTATACCCAAATTCCAAATTCCAATATACACTTTTCAAATTCCAATTAATTCATTGAGCATCAAATTCAAAGCAAAAAAACTCAAAAAAAGAGAAATAAGTAATCACATATGAAATAATAATGAGTAAATTGAGAACGAATGGAAAGCAGAAAAGAGAGGAAAAAAGAGAACCTTAGAGAGATCGATGTGCTTATAAAGAGACCAATCAGATGAGCAATTGTGATCCTCACAGCTATGGTCGTGCGAGCATGCCATTCTACGATCTTGAATCTGTGTTCCAGTTATCAATGGTGAATCAATGGGTACACTACTGATATATTCTCAAAGATGAATTGGTGCCAGGAATATTGGACTATGTTGTGAAGCAAAGAATATGGGAGTGCCAAGTGCTAACGCTGTAACGCACCGTTTTTGGATTTGTATTTCGAGTCTCATCCACTCAAAGAAAGCCATTTTCATTTAAAAAAAATAATACTCTAATATTTGCATTATCCATTCGATTTCTGTTATGATTATGAGTGACTTATGTTCACCAAGTAATTAGGAAAGTGATTAAGAGTCTTAATCATTAGTGAAGGCTAGAAAAGGACTACGTATATCACATGTTTGTGATTTGGTCTTAATGGAAATCTTTGGTACAAGATTTTGTGGGTGTGTATCTTGACATGTGAAGACTAGAGTATGCAAAAGTCATCCCTAGATTCTAAGTGTTAGAGGCTTTGGAAATAGTACTTTAAACCCCATTATTTGCTATATATACCCTAGTCATAGGACCTTAGAAGATGCACCAAAAGTCTCACATTGTAGTTCCTTCAAGTTTGTAATTTCTCCTTTAAATACATTAATATAAATCCTAGGCTAGATGGTGGATGTAGCCCAAGATTGGTGAACCACCTTAGATCTTTGTCTTGATTATTTACTTAATTTTTGCTATTCATTATTACATTGCATTATTTGGTTCTTATCATTGACACAACACAAACACACACTTAAACCTTGTTAAGTGATCCTTAAAGGAGGTGTTTACCTCCCCTTTCAATTTCAATTTCTTTACAATCTTAAACCTTGTTAAGCATGTTTAGTGCGAAACAATCTTAGAATGAATGACCTACAACCTTCATGGGTAGGTGTTAGAAGTGGTATCATAGCAACCTACAATTGTGATTGATATGTTCAGTGCATAGAAGTGTAACCATAGCAACCTACAACTGTGAGTCTGTGACTGATATGTTCAGTGCACCCAGCAAGAAAGTTCATGAAAATAAGGTGCATCGAGGACTCTTAGGAAAGTTTTTTGGGGTGCGCACGAGTGATAGAATATTCATATCAATAATGTGCATCTTATTTTCAAGTGAGCCCATTTTTGCTAAGAAATTTACAATTGAGCGTCCTTGGTGGGGAGCAATTTTAGGAAAGTTTCTCAGGGTGCACACGAGTGAGGCCAAAGTGCGCTGAAACTGAAAGGACTTGTGTTGGTTTGTGGGGCCAATCTACACCCTCTATTGTAGTCATTGTGACCAGAGTGGTATAGATGGTACTAGAGCCACCCTACAAACGTAGTTAATACTTAATAGTGTGTCCAGTGCACTTGAAACTAAGTTGCAAAGTGAACGTTGTACTCTTAAGTGGGGTGATTGTGATACTTCGGGTTGAGTTTAAAAAACAGATTGAAGGAATACCTGTATCCAAGGTTGTTAGAATCGGGATTCTACGTAGGATCGTTGAGGGGGTAGGATCGAAATCGGTAGAATCGGATCGTAGGATCGTGTGATCCTACAAATATGCATTAATATGCTTTAGATAACTGATTTTCAATTGTATTTGTTCTTTTTTTTTTTGTTTTAAGGTATAAATTTATACTTATTTGACTTCAAGTATTAAGTTTTGTAGAAGAATACCTTTAAAAAATCAATTTTAAAATGCAAATCAAGAAAAACTTGAATTTTAGTCATATTAATATAATTGTTTATATAGATATATATACATAAGTAAAATCTGGATTATTATATTAAAATTTATTACGAATAAAACTATCCTTATAGGATCGGATCGTAAGATCGTAGGATCGTAAAATCGTGTTATGATCCTACCAACATTAAGATCCTACCTACGATCCGGATCGGTCGCCTAATTTTGGATCGTAGGATCGTAGATACGTTGATTAGAATCGAGATTCTGATAACCATGCCTGCAATAAGGTATGTTCTTTTCAAGGAAGTTTATAAACTAAGAAGTCAAACAATTAAACTTGCTTGGTGAGGGAACAATCTTATGCTCCTAAATGGGATTTGAAAACAACTCTCCTATATGATAATTCATTTTAGCCAAAATTTTATTTAAAATAGTCTAATCATAAAGATAATTTTAAAATAAGATAAATAACCGAATAAAATTTATCAAAATATTATCTTTTATACTTTAAATACTCATTTTAAATTATTTATATTAAACATCTCAGTTTATAAATAAAATTGACAATTTATCTATTAAAAAAGGAAATTCCACGTGATAACCCTTAAGTTTTGAATTCTGTACGACGTAATCAAAACTTTAAAAAAATTCATGCGGTAACCCTGAGGCTTTTTTGGTTGAAAACGGTAACCCAGAGGTTTACCAAATTGTTCCACATAATTTTTTCTGCTCATAAAATATTAGCAAACGTTAATTTCCAATATTTAAGGCTACTGTACGCTTATTTATGCCGCTCATAATTTCAAATGCAATTAGTTTCAATCTTTCCCACAAAACATAAACTTAACTCTACCCTCTTTCATCCAAATCATATTTTCCCCTGATAGAGTTAGGGTTTATGTTGATGACTTGAATAGATATACAACAATCTTAAAGCTTCGAAATCAATTAAGTTTTGGAAGCCAAAATTTGATAAAAATCGATCAATTTTTGAAAAATTATGTTTACCACGTTGTATTTAACTAGCGAAAGTCTTGATCATTTGCTTCCACATGAACCCACCAACAAAGGGATGGAAGGCGTAGAAGGCAGCGGCAGCGGCAGCGGTGGCTCAACCTACACATTGCAATCGACAAAGTACAGCAATGAAGACATACTCTTCTGTGTTGACGTTGACAATGAATGCCTTACTGAAATGAAGAACACTGGCCCAAATGGTAGACCAATTACTCGACTTGATTCCATCCAACAATCAATCCTCTTATTCATCCATGCTAAACTCACTATTAACCCTGATCATCGCTTTGCTTTTGCCCTCCTCTCTAAATCCGCTGCTTGGGTATGTTTTATCTTTTTTTTCATTTCGAGTTTTTGCTTTGAATGATTATATTTGATTGTTTATTTGTTGCCCGGATTAGCAGTTCGATGATTTTTAGTCGTTTGAGTTGTTGGGCTGATTTTAATTGAGGAATTTAAACAACAAAGATGGGTAATTTTAATATTGACGTTTTTTAAAAGTTGATTAGAGATTTGGATTTATTTTCTAGGGATTTTATGATTCGGGGTTTTGGGTTTGTTTGAATTTATTTGTGAAATCTGGTTCTTTTAATTCGTTAAGTTTACTGGATTATGGATGAAGTTGAAATTTGCATTTTTGGTTGGTGTTTGTGGGTTGCAATTTGTCAAATGTGAAGATGATTTGTTCTTGTGTGTGTGGACTATCAAACTAGCTGTCTTATATGAAGATACTCTTTGAGGATTTTGTTAGTTTAGGAATTTTTGATTGGAAGAATTGCTTAATTTAAGTAGGATTTTGATGGCTAGTTGTGGAAGTTTTGCACAAGATTGTTAGTTTAGGTTTAGGTTTAAATCGGAGGTGGTAATGAATTAGATTTGATGCTTTTCACCTCAAGAAAACAAGTTGAAGATAGCCAAGCTGAAATAATTCTAGAATAGAGTTACCAAATTCATATCTAACTAGAATTGAGTTTTAGATAAGGGGTGTACCTTTGAAAACATTGAAGTCCAAATGTCCAATTGACTATTATGCATTATCGACATCTTAGGTTTTCTTCTATCGAACAAAGGTGGGCTACTGAGTGCATGTTGGCGTGTTTCCAATACACTTTGTGATTCATATGGTGGGAAAAAGGATGATACAAGTTGGCAAGGTTGTTGACTCAAGCCCTAAGGAAATCTTGGTCAAAGGGTTAACAAGGAGGGTCGGGAGTAGTGTGTCATCGAGAGCATTGATAGGATATCTTATGCGGATTCATTGACCAATTTAGTTGACATCATCACACATGGGCAAGGCAACAAACATTTCTATCGCATAGTAGCATGTTTGCAAGGTGTCTGGTAAAGTCATCAAGTATAACACCCAATAAGCGCTTGCTAGCGTCTTGACACATGCTTGGTCAGTAGTTAGCAAAAGTACATCATAGGCAAGCTAATCAACTCGGCGTGGGTTTATCTTTTGCGACTACTCATAGGATTTGATATCGTGCAAGATTTACTTAGAATAGGAGTTTAGCTAGTTAGTTACTTATTGTTAAGGAGTTAATAGTAAAGCTATATATACGTTGCATATAATGTGTAAGGGTATGTATGTTCCATCCTAGTGAATCAGAAAAGGATTAGAGATCAATTGTGGTACTACATGAGAGTCAATGAGAGGTGGAAGAACTAGTAGGCTACTCAAAGGAGGTCATCATTTTTGAGGAATTATGGGGGCTCTCCTACACATGACAACAATAATCACGAGTAGTTCCCTCTTGGAATTAAGAACAAGATCCTCCAAATAATGTAACCAAGAACTATATGAAAGTATTCCCGTCCATGTCATTGGAATCCTTGGTTAAAGACACAACAATGCCTTGAAGATGCATGGGTTTGGGTTCGACTAAAGCATTCAAATATATGGGGAAGCAAGATATATAGTGTTTTAATGAAAGGCGATTCAGAGTGTTTAGCATAGTGATGTATAAACTACTTTCAATGCTAATGATCTTCCTATTCATTTTCTGCCTTTAATTGAGGGTAGTTTTATTTCCTGGTCCATCCTTTCTGAACGTCTTATGTTGCTGTAATGGAAGTCAACTTTTGAAGGAGCCATTAATGAACACTAAGTCAAATCAACTGTTTTAGATGTTTATTTAGCTTTCCGGTGGAAAGTAACTAAGTTTTTTTGGTTTATTTTATAGTCACTATGTTCTTGCTTTTCTTGATAATATGCATTAGAGATCTTAGCGTTGGCGTTATTTTTACTAAAGACTCTTAGTCAAGCTTTGTCTAGGTTTCATTTGAATGTTTCAAATGTTTTCCATTTTAAATGGGGTTTTCAATTCCTAGGAAATAATTCTTGTCGGTGTTTTGAGTTTGTAACTTTATTTAAAGGTTAAAAGTACAATCCATTCATCCATTCAAAGCGATAAAATCCAATCCATATTTGGATGAATAGAGGTGCAAACATTGGGCTAAGCTTGGAGCTCCACGTGAAATATGAACAAGAATGACCTTAAATGCAAGAAGCCCGAATTCAAATTGTGTATAAGGAGGTCCAACGTGAATGCGTCCCATAAAATCATCTACAGTTGATAGTTTTGACCCTCACTTGATCCAAATTCGAAAATTGAAATTTCAATTCAAGTCCAAATTTAAAATTTGAATGTTCATTTCAAATCCTTAAACATCAAATTATAAGACATGAAAGTAGGAGCTCAATTATGAGTCCACTTATTGCCTAACTGGTAGCGACACCCTTAGCTAAGGTCGCTTTGTGATATTGGAATCCTTAGTTAGTTAACTTGTGGTGAACGAGTTCAACTAACCGTAAAACACAAACACATCTTTCTTTTTTTACTCCTCTGCGACATTTAAAGTCATTTAAGGCCTCCCCATCATTTACGCCTACTCTTAAACTCACAAACGCAATTTTATCTTTCTTTTTCTTCGTTCTCTTCAATCTAAGCCCACAAACACATCTCTTTTCTATACCTATCCATCCTTAGGGTTATTCAAATCCTCAATCTCAAATCTTTTCTATCCTATGCTATATGCTAAACTTTAAAGAGGAATCTTCTTTTTTCTTCAACCCTATGCCTACGTAAAACCTAACACATTCCTCTTTTATTCCCCCTTATCTTATGCCTACCAATACCTATCTTAACCCATTCTAAACCATAAACACATTTTGAAACCCCCATCTCTCTCAACCTAACTAAACGTGTATCATCAGATTTGTTACACACAATGCTACATCATTTCTAAAGAAGGGGGATAAACTGAACTCAAATGATGGGTAAAATACAAGTCAGAAATGGTTGTTGGTTCAAGCCCTAAGTAAAGCTAGGTTTCAGAATTGGTAAATAAGGGTTGGCTTAGGCGAGTCATTGAAATCATTGATAATGATATCAAATGTATTGGGCAATTTACTGACAAAATCACATATCAGCAAGGCAACGAGCAAGTGTAGCATATAGTACCATGCTTTGAAAGGTGTAGTAGATTCATCGAGCGCCATGTTGGGCTTAGTATCTTGGCTAGTGCCTTGCGAGTCATTTCTCAAAATAAGGAAGTCATGCACTGCATACATGAATGGTTGCAGAAGAGCAATTGCCGGCAACATACGAACAATCTATAGCAAATCGACTTAGTATAGGTTTTCTTTTGCAGCTCCACATAGGACTTGATTTTGCGTAAGATTATTTTAAAAATAGAGTTCAGCTAGTTAACAATTTAACTCTCTGTTGTGAAGTAGGAGTATGAGTTGGTAAAGCTATAAATACATAGCATATATTGTGTAATTGATCACAAAATTCAAAAATTCAAAACAAGAACTATTGTTCAAATCTTTTGTTTTCCTCGGTGAGGAAAAGGAATACCTAATAAAAACCAATTACAAATGTCTTTCTAGGTAAGTGAAGTCAAGATATTTATTGTTCATTTGCAAGAGTGTGAGTATTTTGTCCATGCGAATCGATCAGGTTGTGGAGTAAAGTATATCTTACATATGCAAACTAATATCGTTGAATTAAGTGAGTGATCCTTGTCAACACAAATATTTTGCATACAAGCACATCATTCTTTGAGTATTTCTTGATGAATTCTGCACTTTGTCTAATTAAGTTATGTGTAATCACATGGGATGTCTTTGCCTTGAAAATCAAACTCCTCTATTGTTTGATAACTTGTGCTCTAAATGGTATCATACAAAATTAAAAGTGTTAAATAGGTTCTTGCGCACATTATGAACTCGTTGCTTGCATATTTGCTTGAGTTTGATATTTGTTTGTCTACTTATCTATTTATGAAAGAGTACCAATTTGTTTCAAAGACATTTGATGTGGCTTTAATTGGGACCCTAAAATAACTCTTTGCAATGTTGTCTATGAGATAGCTGCAAACATTGTTTTTTTTCGCATGATGATACATTGATTACCTTTCTTAGTTTTGGGAGTCCTGCACCTAGAATGCAGTTTTTAATCTCCTTCTCGAAGTTGAATTTCTTTGTTATGTCCATCAGTCCATGTTCCCCTTACCATCAAAGGTACTCCTGTTAAGCATTTGTTAAGGGATCTGAAATGTGAGCTACTTGGAAATATTGTATCTTTTATTTTATTTTATTTTATTTTGTTTTTTCTTTTACTTTTTTCTTAACTTCGCGTTTGGGAACACTAGTTATACAATTAGTCCGATGACATGAATTGGGTCGTAAGCATGTGTTTGGATTTAGAACTATTGACGTTAAAGGAAGAAGAAGGAAAGAGGAGAAGGGAGGGAGGGGATAGAGTTTTATTTACATTCCAAATCTCCAACATTGGAGTGATGGTGTTTATTAACGTGGGAGGGGAATTTGACCCGTCCTTTTCTCTCTCTCTTTCCGCAACCCTCTATTCAAATGAATTAGCTTGACCCCCTCCCTTCTCCTTGCCTTCTTTCCCTTCCTTTCCATTTTTGCTCATTTAAAGAACACAAATTCTTGTATTAGACGGTCTCACCGTGAGACATGCCTCATACTTGGGTTAAAGAGCCCAATAATAGAAACTTTTAGCTTATGGAGTTCTTGGTTTGAGAAAGAAAGTGTAGGTTCTCTTGCGTTCACAATTATGATTTAAGTATGATGTGCAATAGCTTAATATAATATCTGGAACTACACATGGTTAATCTGATCATGTATTCAAGCTTGTGATTACTAGCGTTGCTGAATGGGAATAACTGGTTGATTAACTAGGTCTAAAACTCCAGCGCTTCTATACGCACATGGCTACTAAAAGCTAAGGCTTTTGTAGTTAGGGATTGATGTCAGACAAGCCCATTCCTTATTATGGGAGGGGTGGAACTTATGCTATATGTTTCTCGTTCTCTCTTTTCTAAAAATGGGAAACCTTATTGATCAGTCATTTCAAAGCTAATTTTAACGGTCTTTTTCTGCTGCTGAAGGTACGGAAGGACTTCACGAGTGATATTGATTCTGCAATTGCCGCATTCCGGGGGTTGTCGGTGATCCCATCAGGGGCCGAAGCAGACCTTACCCAGCTATTTCGTATTGCAGCGCATGAAGCAAAAAAATCTCGTTCTCAAAATAGAATATTAAGGGTGGTATGTTTCTGGACTATGTTTGCAGTAAGAAATGCATTTGTTGTCTATTGGAAGTTTGTGTCATTGATGATTTCGAAAAGCTTCTTTTCTTAAAATAACTTCAAAAAGATTTTTTCTTGTGATTTTGAAGACCTTTTTTTTTTTTTATTTTTTTTTTATAATATTTTTTTATGAAGTAGTATTAATTATGGCCTTATCTACTTATATAAAGAATTGGGACTTATTATTTGAATGTCTATATAGTTGTCGCTATATGTTTTATTTGATTAATTAAAACCTATTGAGCATTTCTGTATCCCATTCAATTTGCTACATTTGCATGAGACGAATTAACGGAAGTATCATATTGCTCTTAGTTTTGATTGGCCAATAATTTTCGCTTATTTTGGATGGCTAAACTTGCTGGAGATTAGTGTCTCTTTCTCGTCCTGAAATTTTATGTCCACTTTTTTTTTTTTAATTTTTTAAAATTTTTTTGGGATATTTCACGTGGTAACCCTGAGGTTTTGGGTTTTCTACGTGGTAACCAAAACTTTTAAAAAATCCACATGGTAACCCTGAGGTTTACCAAATTGTTCTATCATGACCTTTTTGCACATAAAATGTTAGCAAAACGTTAACAAACATTAATTTCGAAGCTTTAAGGTTGTTGTACGCCTAAATATGCGACTCACCATTTTAAATGCCATTAGTCTCAACCATTTACCCCAAAATATAAACCCAAACTCTACCATATTTGGATTCGGGGAAAAAAATATGATTTGGATGAAAAATGGTAGATTTGAGGGTTATATTTTGGATAAAAAGGTTCAAACTGATGACATTTCGAATGGTGAGTCGCATAAATATGCATACAACAGCCATAAAGCTTCAAAATTAACGTTTGCTAACGTTTTTATGTGCAAAAAGGTCATGATGGAACATTTACGTAAACCTCAGGGTTACCGCGTGGATTTTTTAAAAGTTTTGGTTACCACGTGGAAAACCCAAAACCTCAGGGTTACCACGTGGAATTTCCCAAATTTTTTTATATAAAATATTTGTATTGCATTTTGCGCAATAGGTTGCTCGATGATTGTTATATGCTAATAATTAGTGATTAGCTGCTATCCGATGTTTTTCTGTTTTTGATCTTTCAAACGAAAATGTAACAAACATCGGAAATGTCTGGATTTTTTACTCACTGTCCTTAACTTGTCGAACTAATTTCTATCGCCTATGGTATGTCCAGATCTTACTGTATTGCCGTTCAAGCGTACAACCACAATTTCAATGGCCTGTGAACCAGAAAACCTTCACTTTGGATGTCATATACCTCCACGATAAGCCAGGACCTGAAAATTGCCCCCAAAAAGTGTACGATGCTCTTGTAGAAGCCCTTGAACACGTAACTGAGTACGAGGGCTACATTTTCGAAAGTGGTCAGGCCTTGCAACGTGTTCTTTTCCGTCACATGTGTTTGCTCTTATCGCACCCTCAGCAGCGTTGCATGCAAGACGACCTTGGTTTACCTATGGCCCTAACTAAAAAAGTACCCGACTCTTCACAGGGTGACGACACCATCACCGTCTCCAGCCAATAAGAACATTGATAACTAATCGACATAATAGTACTCGCCACTCGGTGAACGCAACATGTAGCAAGTGAATTTCGAGATTTTTTTGGGTGATTGTGTTCAGTTATTGTTCGATGTTTGGATATTGTTGTCGGTTTTTGTTTTGGGGCGGCCGAGCAGGGCTAAAATCATGATTTTGTTTTTAGGTTAGCATTGTGTAAATTATGAAGCTTTACTCCTGAATTTCAATCATAATATTATGTTTATAAAATTATCATGACTATCCCTTTTCATAAGGTTGACCCTCCCAAAAGTTTGAGGCCAGTGCTGTCTGCTGGCCGAAAATGACGCCAGGAACACACAAAGAAGTGTCCATACCTTTGGGTTTGACTTTCTGCAACATTATTTATATTAATCTCTCTGACAAGTATCTTATTATTGATGACAGTTGATAAGGATATTTATTAGTAGTATTATTTTTTAAAAATAAAAAGAAATTAAAGGTGAAGAAGAATTCTTGGTTGGTTTAGTACTTCTGTTTTTACTACTAATTTAGATTATAATTGTTATTTAATTAAAACTGATATATTTATTTATATAAAAGTTTAATTTTTTTGGATTAAGGCTCTGATAAGTGATAATGTTTTGTATGATTGTTAGTTTAGTGAAGACAAAGGAGCATTTTAGTGTGACCTATTGATCAAGTTGTACTTTTAGAAACTGCAACCTGCGAAACTATATTTAGAAAGTTCATTGACAATTATGACAAATCAAGATCTATTGATGTGGATTAGATAAATTGGCACAAATTTGAAATGTTGACCGATTTTCCGGTTAGCGTAGAGTGATTTTTAGCTGCTTGCGTGAAATAACCGATTATAAAGGTGAAACAACTTAAAATAGTATTTGGTGCAAAAGCTTTTTAGATAGCTTATTGATATGAATAAGCTTTTTCCAATATGCTGGATTCTCCTATGTGTCGCAATAGTTGATTGCAACTTTTATAACACAATGAAAATATTATCATCATACGTCTCATTTACTTTAAATATAAAATTCAATTTTCAATAAGTGCTACTCCTTCCAATTGAGTAAAGAAGAATCAAAACTAAAGACCACACATGAAAATGAGAAAATAGTATATATTTTAAATATAATAAAATTCAATTCTCAATACATGCTATATTTTAAATTGAAAAACGTTAAATTTAAAGGTCTCTAAAAGGTCTAAACCATTGTTCATGTTGATGGTGCTTCTTTAAAATATCGGGCATGATTGTAGCCTATGTAGATCACTATTCCTCGTGGGGTAAAAATGAACCACTTTCCTCTAGTTCTCTTTTAAAGGGAGTATGGGTATAGATTATTTGTCACTTTATCTCACTTAGACCCTGTCTTAAGCGAAATATCAGGTATAATAACGATGATATTGTAACCTATGTAGATCAGGTATTTACCATAATTGTTGTAGTCAAAGGGCATATATTTCCAATATATCTACGCCTCATCTGCATTCTAGGGGTCACTTTATTTGGTCGCTCATCTACAACTTAACTCTTACTCCTCAATTAATATATACTTATTAATTGCACTATTTTTCATTTTAAATTATACTATTTATTTTACATTATTTTTTTATTTAAAAATACCATTTTTATTTTATCGACACATTTCATCTCTCAAAACACCTTATTTTTTCATTGATGCTAATTAAGAGCCATGGAGTAGTACCCTTTTCATGATTATCTGTATAAAAATGGGAAGTAAAATGTCAACTGGATCAGTGATAATTCCAGAAGGTATTGGAAGTGTAGTTTATGATCAACAAGGGATGAAACATAATCATCAAATCAAATATGGGTCTGTCCATTCCCAAAGAGGTGGTAAACCTGTTAACCAAGATTCAGCTGTTTTTTCTCAGGTATTTTTATTTTTCGTTTTCCCAATTCTTTGATCAACTTATGGTCAGGTGATTCCTTGAGAGACCGTATTTTGTAAAGACGAACGATCAAGTCCAACCCAAATCTATATTTAGAGTTGTAACAATATATATTTAGTGAGTTGGACTGGGCTTTTGAAAATCGTCTTTAAAAGACGGTTTCAAGTAAGAATTTGTGTTTTTCAATCAATTGGTAAAAGTGTATAGACCACTGAAGCGCCAAATGTAAAGATATATAAAAATTCGATTTGAATTATAATTAGTGTAATGGTTATATTTCTAGCTTATAATCAATGTATTTGAACAACATTTATGACTATTAGATCGAATTTCGTATGCCACGTTTCAGCAGTTCACATCACTAAATAATGGGATTTAGACTTGAATATAATGTTTGGTGGGTTATCCTCCTAATGAGTATAATTTTGGGAAAGAGTGAACCTCAACTAGTCTATAGATACGAGCCTACGTGGCTTTTGGGTGCGTCCACACGAAGGGACCCATGGGATAACTATGTGACGAATTATCACTGCCTAACACCATGTTGATTAACATGAGACTAGGGGTATTCAATGGGACAACTCTCCATTTGGAGCCCTTATACGGCCGGTACCGAAAATAAGTCGGACCGAAAACGAGCTATACTTTAATTAAAATGAAACGGGCTATAAAAGGGCTCAATAAAGGTCGAAAATGAGCCTTTGTAAATAGAATAATTAATGCATAATTTAAATATTATAAATGACAATGTCAATGAAATTATTAATAACTTTTTAATCTAATTATTATAAATTGATAAATGGGGATTAAAATAATTTTTAGTAGTAAAAATGGATCGGGTTGGGTCGGATCGGGCTTTGAAAGCCCGGCCTATTATTCAAGTCCGACACGACCCTTATCCGGTCCATTGAAAAGTACGCCTACCTGAGATTAATAAGAACTTTTTTCCATCCGTCCCAAAGATATGTTAGTGGCACCGATCTAGGGTGGAGTTTAAAAGGTATCTGCAATCTTACTGTTATTAATGATAAAACTAAGAATAAGGTAATTAATGATAATGAATAGTAATTACGGCTCATTTGGTTAGTGGTACTAAATGGTGGTAATATGAATGATTTATAATGTATAATTTCATCAAAATTTCCATATCATTCCCAGGGTAATGAAACGTTTGCATTATCACCTAATACCATCTCTCCCAACGGTAATACCTTAGAATGAATTTGACGAAGTAAATGAGTTGATTGAATTTGGACAAACATTACCATCAAGGTAACCAGAAAATTTTTCAATTAAAATTACACAACTTTTTCATTCACATTACATGCCATTTATTACCACCTACCAAACATACCGTTAATATCGTAGTACATTGCAGTAATGAAGCTGTGTTGTTCATTTAAAGGGTTATGGATCAGAAGAAGGTATCCTTTGTGGAGTATTTGACGGCCATGGAAAAAAGGGTCATTTAGTGAGTAAGACTATCAAAACTCGGTTGCCATTGCTACTACTTGATCATAAGAATAAGGCTTCCTCAAATCAGCTGAATTGTGAGGATGAATCTGATGAAAGTCTTTCCAAAGAACAGAATTGTTCGTCACCAAACAGAAATAGGGTACTACTTCAATGGAAGGAGGCTTGTTTCAATGCTTTTAAAGAAATGGATGATGAGATTAAAATGGTGGAAAAGGTTGACTACTCTTTTAGTGGAAGTACTGCTGTTGTTGCTCTCAAACAGGTATTTAATAAGGAATCGTTTGAAAAATGACTGTTTGTTGGAGTTGTTAGCTAGTTCAACTAGCTGAACTGTTATGTCAGTTGTTATATGAAATATTTGGTAAAAGGTTTTTGTTGGCTGATAGCTGTTTATTAGAAAAAAAAATAGATTAAAAAGTTAAAAATAAATGAAAAACTATGATTTTGGCTTAAAAGACCAAACACTTTTTTGGCTGTATGACGAACTAAAAAACCAATCAAAAAGCTATTTTTAGACAACCTTATTTTTAAAACACAAATTCTTAAATGAAATGTCCTCATAGTGAGATCATCTTTATTGGGCTGAACCAATATATTTATCGTCTTAAAGTAATCTCTTGTACCCTTAAAATGATCTATAGTAATTTAAAGTAATCACTTTTTTTAGTTTTAAAGTGATACACCTATAACCTTAAATTGATCACTCATAATCTTAACATGATAAATTAGAGATGAAAGCTAATTATACGAGCTCGTCTCATGGTGAGACAGTCTCATGTAAGATAAGCTGTGTTTAAACAATAAAATTGAAAACAATAGATGTTAATTGATGTGTTTTTAACAAGAATGGAAAGCTTAACAGGGTAATGATCTTCTAATTGCTAATCTTGGGGATTCAAGGGCTATACTAGGAGTTAGAGGAGATAATGGCGTTAAAGCAGTTCAACTAACCACAGAATTAAAGCCTGGTACACCAGGTAATATAATGCTAATTCAATAACATTATACTTTCATTTTTGTTTTTTCTCGAGCAAGGCCGACCCTAGATATTTAGAGGCATGCGCGAAATAGCATATTGAAGCCCTTTTTCTTTGCAATTTATAACTTATTTGAACCTTTTACAACCTGTTCTTTTAACATGGGGCCTTAGGCGACGGCCCCTCTTGCCCACCCTTAGGGCCGACTCTGCTCAAGGCCTTCTTTAATTATCTGTTTGGATGTAGTAATGATTTCCTTCTTATTTTGTGTGGTGCAATAAAAACTGTGATGTAGAGGAAGCTAAAAGAATAAGAAGGTTCAATGGTAGGGTGTTTTCCCTAAGGGATGAACCAGGTGTTCCGCGAGCATGGCTACCTCATGCTCAGAGTCCGGGGATGGCCATGTCGCGATCCTTTGGCGACTTGGTCATGAAACATTACGGAATCATCTCTACTCCGGTGATCACCCATCATCACATAACGTCTAATGATTTGTTTATCTTGCTTGCTACCGATGGAGTAAGTTTCTTCATAGGCCTATTTTGTTCCATATTGATCTGTTTACGTGGAGTATTTAGCGCCTTGTATGACAAGAGTAGGGGTGTTCAATGGGCTGAACCTCCATTTTGAGCCATTATCCACCCGTTTTTAGAAAGACTTTGTAAGGGCCAGGCCGAAAACGAGCTATACTATACTTAAATTAAAATGAAGCGGGCTATAAAAGGGTTTAATAAGGACCGAAAACGAGCCTTTGTAAATAGCATAATTAATGTATAATTTGAATATTATAAAGGAAAAATTATATAAAACCACCTAATCTATACACTATTTTTTAAAAAACCACCTTATATAAATTTTTGTGCAAAAAACCACCTTACATAATGCATTTATTTGCAAAAGACAACCTGTTACTATATTTCGTCAGTTGACCGGCATTTTTAACGGTTGACCAACATGTGTTTGTCACGTGAGCTGAAGGAGAAGATGAAGGAGATGGTGTTTAAAGAAGGGCATTTTTAAAGGGCCCTTATCCGACCCGACCCATAGCCCGACTTGGCCCTTATCCGCCCATTGAACACCCTTAGATAAGAGAATGTACTGCATTCATACTTCTGATCCAAAGGGCGATTTTAGTTGAGTCCTTGACGAATGAACTGAATGAAAAATGGGTGCAGGTTTGGGATGTGCTTAGCAACGAGGAGGTTGTGTCGATTGTATGGGGTGTAGAGGACGAAAAGATGGCAGCGAAAGCTGTTGTGGACGCGGCTGTGGAAGCATGGAAGATCAAGATTCCGTGTGATAAGCGCGATGATTGTACTGCTGTTTGCTATTTTCTGCAGAAAAAGGATCAGACACAAGCAGAATTGGTATCTTAAATAATGAGGTTTTTGTTGGTCTTGTTCTTATAACAAAGCTCGATCAAGTGGTCTCATCGTAAGTTGATTTGGACTCGAATCGAGGAACTCTTAGGAGGTTCTTCATGCTCGTTTTCGAAGGATAAGCAAGGTTCAAAGATTGGGGTACAATATTGAAGGATTTGGCTTAGAATCAAAGGAAAGGTACCTTAGATTAGAGGGGTTGTGGATGTGCAAGGTGGAAAAGAGACCTTATGTGGGAAATTGCCTTTTTTTTTTTTTTTTTTTTTTTTTTTTTTTTTTGGTGTAAGCATGATCATGGAAATAGACCTTGGAAAAATTGATCCGACAATGAAAATTAATCCATAACCCAATCAAAAAACATGTGTATAATAAAATCATCATCATCCTACCTAGTATTTTTCGTCCATAGAAAACTATAGACAGGGTTTGGGGAGGGAAGGTCAGCGGCAACTCATATCTATAAAGGAGAGCACGACCAAAAGGAGTCCCCCAGCTCGAGAAAAGATGAGGAAAAGAACCCCAAAATGTACTCTCAAGGAAATAATTAATCTAAAATATAGATAAGACGCCTACAACTACCCCTGTTCCTAGTCAGGTCCTTAGAGAGGTTCAACTTGGATATTTTAATGTTATATCTAATGAATAACATATTTACAAAATAGATCTAATACTTGATTAAATAAAATGTTTATGAAACAGGTGGAAGAAAATATTTGGCATTGTGCCTTAGATCAATATACCAATTTCCTAGCAGTATCAATTAGCTATGATTCCTCTCATTAAAATGAAATCAAATTGGATGATTTATTGACTGATTTAAAATTCCTGTCATTAAAGTGTAAGCAAATTTTTATTTTTGTGAAGGAATAATTATTGACTGATTTAAAATTACTGTCAATAAAATTTCTGCCATTAGAGTGAAACCAAATTGGATGATTCATTGACTGATTTAAAATTCATACCATTAAAGTGTAAACAAATTTTAATTTTTGTTAAGGATAAATTGTTAACTAATTTAAAATTACTGCCATTAAAATTTCTGCCACTAGACTGAAACCAAATTATAGATGACTTATTGACAGATTCAAAATTTTTGTCATTAAAGTAAAATTGTTGTCATTAAATTGTTGTTTATTATTGTAAATATGATAAGTGTGTAAATGCTTATAAGTCAAATTCTAATAATGTTGTCCAATAAAAAAATGACAAATGATATTCTCTCATCCAATCTACTTTTTTCTATTATACAACAAAACTAATATATGTATGATTTGTTTGTGCATTAATATAAATTAATAAACAGTATACGTTAGAAGCAAAACCTACGGAAACCTTTTTTTAACGGCTCGCGTTCCGGCCCATTTGATGCGGGTACCCGTACCCGGATAAGAAGGGTCGGGGCACCGAATACCCGCTTATTTTTTTTATAATTATTTTACTGATTTAATTATAATTTTTTATAAAAATAATTCTGGGCAGATTCTATTTAAAGTAGATAATGCATTTACAATAATTCAATTTAAAGTAGATGATGGGTGCATATTTTTTTATTAAAAAGGTTGAGAAAATAACATGTAAAATATAGCGATGATCATTCTAACAAAATTAAATTCAAAACTCATACTTCCTCTGTTTTTTTTTACTTGCACCCCAACATACTTTTGCGCAGTCCAATGCGTTTGTCGGGTTGCTTATATCTAGAATTATACTCAACTAAAAATTATAAAAATTTGATATTATGAAAGTATTCGACGAGACGAATAAAACAAGATACCACATGACTAGGTTTTTTTATCGTTTAATAGTCGCACTATGCAAAACACTATCAAATGATGAATAGTGTAAAAAGTGGAAATGGTGCAAGTAAAAAAAAAACGGAGGAAGTATTTGTTTCTAAACGTAGGACTTGAAAAAGTTGGAGATTTACCTAGACCTTTGAGCTTTGTAGAATTGTAGTGTTTGGGGATCGAAAATGTTTTTTTTTTTTTTTTTTTTACTTTTTATTGTATGTTTTTGTTTACACGCCCTCTCCTGAAAAATCGTCTATAGCGTAGCTTTTTAAAAAAATCCAACTCACATTCTTAATAATTAAAACAAAGCAAAAGAATTTTTAAAAACTGACGCACGCGGTTGAAGCTATTTCGAGTTGGTGCTGTAACCTATTGAAGTTGGTGTTATAACCTATTCAAGTTGGTATTTAGAGTTGGTGTTATAACCAATTAAAGTTGGAATTATACCTATTTGGAGATACCAACTCTAATAAGTTACACTACCAACTATAATAGGTTACAATACTAACTTCAATAAGTTAATTATAACACCAACTCCAAATAAGATTACACAATGCACAATTTTTTTAGTTTCTTTTTCTAAGTAATAATGGGTCGGCTCATTTGATACGCGTCTCTTATAAAGACAGTCCCAAATAAAAATTTGTGTTTTATTTATGCAGAAATGGATGAAAAAAATCAAGGAGAACCTATAGTGGAGGAAATAATTGTAAGATAATATCATCAAAAAAAAAAAAAAATAAAATAATAATTGTACGATAAAAATCAATATATGGATTGGAATCCCTAGCAGGAACACAAATTATTGTATGAAATGATTTCATCGTAACGCATGCCTCATACTTGGGTGAAATAGCCTAATAATAGACACTTTTACCTTATCGGCTTTTTGTTTTGAGGTCGTCTTATCATGAGACGGTCTCATACAAGACGATCTATACCTGTAAACGTAAGATTTTTGTTGCTTTTTGTTTTGAGGTCGTCTTATCATGAGACGGTCTCATACAAGACGATCTATACCTGTAATTTACCTAAGATTTTTGTTTGAGAACCAAAGTTGTAGAAATAGTATAAAGATGAAGAGGCAACAACTGGTATGAAAATGAAGAGGATAACAGTTTCAAATTTAGTCTGTTGTAAATATTGCTTGGGTGGGGGTAGGGTGTAGTACTCTATCACTCCTTTATTGGGGTAAATTTTACGGGCCTAATTATTTTGCGAAAATTTGAAATAGTTAAAAGCCTAAATTAAAAAAAACTATGCAATAAGATTCAAATTAAACTTATTCAAAATATAAGCGTCTGATACCCCAGAGTACAGGTTCGGGTCTGCTCGCACTTACTAAGTGTGAACAGTAATAAACTGCTCAAAAAAAAATCAGGTGTCTATTCGCACTTAGTAACTGCGAACAGGTCAAACAGAGTTAAAATACTGATTTTAAGACAAGAGCTGTTCCCACTAAGTGGGAACAACATGAACTTAAGGTTTGCGGCTTATACGCTTAGTTTTGGAAAAAGTTTGATTTTGATCTTATTGTATGCTTTTTTTTTTTTTTTTTTTTTTATATATTGTCTTATTTATTTCAAATTTTCTTATTTTGCTTGTTTCCAATTTTAAGATTTAAAAGGGTAATTTTAAAGTTGAAATATTTGAGTCATCCTACTTTAAAATTGATTAATGTTTAAGTCATCCTACTTTTAACACCAAAACCAAACAATCCTCCATTTGAATAAAAAAAAAGCCATCCTACTTTAAAGTTGAAATGAGAATTTTAAGTCTACCAATTTGTCTTTTAAGTCTTAAATTTGGTTATTTAAGTATTGAAATTGAACCTTTAAGTCTTAAATTGTCAAATTCCATGATTTAAATTGTCAATTTTAAATCCTTTAAATTATTCTTCTAAGTCTTCAAATTGGTTTTTTAACTCTTAAAATTAACATTTTAATTTGTAAAATTGGTAACAAAATACATACAATTGGGCCGGACCAATAAGACGCGTTTCACAAGTGAGACGGTCTCACCTAAGTTTTTGTGATAAAATTAACAGTAACTCTCTTGTGAGACGGCCTTAGCCGTGCAACTAGCCCAGACCCAATAACTTTTTAAAAAATATTCTAACATACTAATTTTCAAGACTTAAAAGGACTATTTTAAAACTTAAAAATTCCTATTTTAAGACTTAAAAGGTCAATTTCAATGTTTTTAATATCAACTTTAATGTTTGAGAAATCATATTATAAAGCTGAAATGAGAATTTAATGTCCTTCAATTGATTTTTTAGTCTTAAAATTGGTTTTTTAGGTATTAAAATGGACCTTTTAAGTCTTAAAATTGTCAAATTGTATGTCTTAAAATGCCAATTTCAAATTCTTAAAATTGGTCTTTTAAGTCTTACAATTGGTCTTTTAAATTTTAAAAATGACACTTTAATTTGTGAAATTAAAAATAAAAGTACAATTAGACCGGCCCAATAAAATATCTCTTAAAAATGAGGCGGTCTCACACAAGTTTATGTGTAAAATTAAAACGATACGAGAAGATTAGCATGACTCTAAGCAAACAAATGTAGACTTAGAATTTTAAATGTTTCTGTCAAGGTACCAACTCAACCAAAAGCTTAAGCTGATGGTTGAGGCCCCAGAATATGTTATATACTCTAACACGCCCCCTCACACGAGAGCCCTTTGGGCTAGAAGTGTGGATGCAGCACATGCCCTCCTCATACATGGCGCTTAATTTTCCACTTTAAATGAGGGGTGGTTGAGATTCGAACATGTGACCTCTTGTCACCCTAGCTCTGATACCATGTCAAGGAACCAACTCAACCAAAAGCTTAAGCTGATGGTTGAGGTCCCAGAATATGTTATATACTCTAACAGTTTCATTTGGGAATTTGTGTTGTTACTCATTAGTTTGGTTGTTTTCCTTTTTATTAAGCAAAGGTAGAATTTCTTTTCCCTTTTTGTTGGGATTATGAGATTTCTTTGCCTTAAATGTTGGGCCATAGTTTTTCTTTTCCTAATTATTTGGACCTTTTCCTTAATTATTGGACCGTAGGCCGTAGCATAAGTTTTCTTTTCCTAATTAGTTGATCCATATGTTT
This sequence comes from Amaranthus palmeri, assembly GCA_019776075.1. Lineage (NCBI taxonomy): Eukaryota > Viridiplantae > Streptophyta > Magnoliopsida > Caryophyllales > Amaranthaceae > Amaranthus > Amaranthus palmeri. Next base: position 1,090,941 of record JAAKBH010000021.1, read on the forward strand.
TTTTCCTTATTTGTTGAGCCTTTGCTATTTATTGTTCAGTCTTTGGAGAAGACGATTTCAAATAATAAATTAATATTTTTATAATATATTATACAATATATTATATTATACATTCTATTAAAACAATAAAAAAATGTCACATGTCACTTTTATTTATCGCGTCTTTTCGTCTAAAATTATTATTAGTAATTGATTAAGGAAATTTTGATATTTATATAAACTTTATTTCTTAATCATACATATTACTAAAACATTATATTATACATTCTACTAAATCAATAAAAGAATATGTCACATGTCACCTTTATATATCACATCTTTCCGCCTAAATTTATTATTAGTAATTGGATATGGAATTTTTGATATTTAATTAAATTTGTTTCTTGATGAATAATAATAGTAAGAAAAAGTCAATTTATGAACTTGGATTCCTCAAATACACTTTTTCAACAAAAAAATAATTTTGGTAATTTTATTTTAAAAAATCTAAATGACTAAAATTATTAGTTATACCTTATTTACGATATAAAAATAATTTTTAATTAAATAGTTGTTAATAAAAATTAAAAATAACCTTATAATTAAAAACTCTTTATAATTGTGTACTAATATTCAGAATAATGTCAAAATATATGTCAACATAAATATTCAGCTAACTTCAATATTTGAAAAATAATAACAAAAATCTATCTAGAATAATTTTACAATGATATAATTATGATAAAGGAAAGTATATTTAAACATGTTACCAATAAAGTGTTGTGTATGGGAACAAATTATTTTAAGATAGAAATAAATTACTGATATGTTTTATTTGGAGTTAAAGAGGATTTAATAAATATAACTTATGAGAAATCAGAATGAGATCCTAAATTAATATATGAGTCGATGTAGTATTATTACTTGGAATAAAAATTATAATAATAAATTATAATAATAATTAATTGTATTAAATATTATAAGAATCAATTCTTGGGTTTAGTTGGTGAAACTACTTATTGGGTCTAACTAATTTATTATTTTTAGAATTCAACCGATAAATTAGCCTAATATCTAGGGCCTAACTAATTTACTATTTTTAAAAACTCACCAAAATAAAATAAACCCTAACCCTAACATCTTACTATAAATACATGATCATAGTTTTAACCTTATAATAATAATAATATCAGTTTTTTTTCCTCCTACAAATAAGTGGAATAAAAAAGCTATTTAAGAGAAAAAAAAAATTTAATGAATTAATTAGAATAGTCGGAACAAAAAGATATAAGAGGCAGTAATAGTTTGGGGTTTCATTATCATCACACGCACAAAACAGAAACAGAAGGAGAAATAATCCGATCGAAGGCTATTCGTATTCTGTTTTGCGACAAATTTTGACACGGTGTTTCTATCTACCCAACCTACATATTCAACAGTTGGATTGTCAATTTGTGCATTGTAAGTGGGTAACTTGTATTTTGCTCTAATTTACCCTAATTGTCATTTTACAACTTTTGAGTAATAGTTTAGGGTTGTTTAACGATTGTATCGCCTCTTGTATTGTCTAGAGAATTTTTATTGCACCCATTAATTTTATTGGTGATTAGTGGAAGAGTTTGGTTGGTATTACTCTTAATCCCATTGTTTTTACCCTCATTGGGTTTCATGTAAAATATGTGTGTGCTTTTACTATCCGCATTTTTACTTTATTCTACTTGTTTGTGGGATTATTATTATTTTATCGATTCGATTAGTTATTTTATGCATCTAACAACAAATATGCATTTTCATTGTCACTTTTCTACAAAATTTTCATCCATTTTTTTCTCTTCCGCCATCATGTTAATATAAATCAACCACCATATTTCTTAAAAAATAAACATATACACACACAATCAATTGAATTATATACTTCGATTTTTCTCATTTATTTGTTTAAATTTTTTAATTGTTTTTCGTAACGTTTTCTTCGATTAGGGTTTCGTTCGTTTGATTGCTTTTTCCATCTTAAATCCGTTCAATTCCAAAAAAACAGGGATTTTGTTTCGTGATGTTTTCTTCAATTAGGGTTTCGTTCGCTTGATTGTTTTTTCCCATCTCAAATCTGTTCAATTCCAAAAAAAACAGGGATTTTGTTTTTTTTTTTCTTATTTTTTAATTTTTTTTGGCTTGTGTTTATATCAAAAGTCTCAATCTTTTGTTTAATTTGATTCAGGTTTTGTTGTTTGATCGAATACTTCATCTGAAAATCCAATTGATACCGAAGAATAAAAATGAATTCCTGTGATTCCTTCCCAACATTTGCCCCTTTTCCCAACGGTATAAATTCCATGGCTGTTGGGCCTCAATTCCATTACAATCAACCCGATTTGAATCCTGTATTTGATCATGAACTACCACCCATGAAAAGGCGTAAAATTTCTTCAAATACCCAATTCCCAAATCAAATGAATCCCCCTGTCAATCAACCAAATGGGAAAATCTTTTTTAAAACAAGGTTATGCATAAAGTTTATAAATGGTGAATGTAAAAATGGTGAAAATTGCAATTTTGCTCATGGAGAGGATGATTTGAGAAAGCCTCCTCCTAATTGGAAAGAATTGATTGGGAGTAAAATGAATAATGGGGAGGATGATGATATCATAATTAGTAGGAATAAACTTTGTAGGAAGTTTTATAATGGGGAAGAATGCCCATATGGAGCAAGATGTAATTTCACACACGAGCGCCCTCCCAAGTTTAGGGAGGATTCGAGTCGATTTCGAGATGATGGTAGGGAGTGTTCAATCAACATTAATACCATTCGATCGAGTGATGATCAATATGCGAATGCTAATGGTGATGCAATAATGAGAGGGAACTCGAGGCCGGCCGGTCATCGGAAAACAAAGCTTTGTAACAAGTTTGAGGTCACAGGGCATTGTCCTTTTGGTGATAATTGTTGTTATGCTCATGGCCAACCAGGTATAATCATGACTAACTTACAATTAATTGTCTCAAATGTTTTATACCTTATTTTTTGTTATTGCTTGTTTTAGCATAAATATATACTTAAGGTGTCAAATAATTTAATATTACTATCATACAATTATATAAAAGAGTTGCTAAATGACAAATATCACGTTTATAACACTCTTGCCAAATGACAAAGTATCATAGGTGTTATGTTTATGTGGCATTAAATTTACAACTAGAATTTAAAATCTCCATAAAATTAAACAAAAATATTATTACCAACTTAATGATCATTTATGACAATTAAATCATATGATATCATATCATATCATACAATTATATAAAAGAGTTGCTAAATGACAAATGTCACAATAAAAAAACACTCTTGCCAAATGGCAAAGTATCATAGGTGTTGTGCTTACGTGGCATTAAATTTACAATTAGAATTTAAAATCTCCATAAAATTTAATTAAAATATTATTACTAACTTAATGATCATTTATGACAATTAAATCCCTATAACAAGTTGTTTTAGTAAAATTTTCGAAAATGGTATAATTACAATATTATGTATCTTTATTATTTTAGGTATATTTTTAAAATTAATAGTATGTTATTTAGTTACTTTAATTTTTATTGTAAAAAATTAAATAAAAAACTAAAGTTAATGTTTTTCTAACATGTCAATATCTAAAAATCTGTGCATTGCACAGGTTCTTCTACTAGTATGGTATATTAGTTGATAACGTAAAAGTTTATTTTTGTAAGCTTTTTTTTTTATTTTAGAGTTTGTCCTTTACTCTTGATAAATCGAATCATACAATTATATAAAAGAGTTGCTAAATGACAAATGTCACAATAAAAAACACTCTTGCCAAATGGCAAAGTATCATAGGTGTTGTGCTTACGTGGCATTAAATTTACAATTAGAATTTAAAATCTCCATAAAATTTAATTAAAATATTATTACTAACTTAATGATCATTTATGACAATTAAATCCCTATAACAAGTTGTTTTAGTAAAAATTTTCGAAAATGGTATAATTACAATATTATGTATCTTTATTATTTTAGGTATATTTTTAAAATTAATAGTATGTTATTTAGTTACTTTAATTTTTATTGTAAAAAATTAAATAAAAAACTAAAGTTAATGTTTTTCTAACATGTCAATATCTAAAAATCTGTGCATTGCACAGGTTCTTCTACTAGTATGGTATATTAGTTGATAACGTAAAAGTTTATTTTTGTAAGCTTTTTTTTTTTATTTTAGAGTTTGTCCTTTACTCTTGATAAATCGAATCATACAATTATATAAAAGAGTTGCTAAATGACAAATGTCACAATAAAAAAACACTCTTGCCAAATGGCAAAGTATCATAGGTGTTGTGCTTACGTGGCATTAAATTTACAATTAGAATTTAAAATCTCCATAAAATTTAATTAAAATATTATTACTAACTTAATGATCATTTATGACAATTAAATCCCTATAACAAGTTGTTTTAGTAAAATTTTCGAAAATGGTATAATTACAATATTATGTATCTTTATTATTTTAGGTATATTTTTAAAATTAATAGTATGTTATTTAATTACTTTAATTTTTATTGTAAAAAATTAAATAAAAAACTAAAGTTAATGTTTTTCTAACATGTCAATATCTAAAAATCTGTGCATTGCACAGGTTCTTCTACTAGTATGGTATATTAGTTGATAACGTAAAAGTTTATTTTTGTAAGCTTTTTTTTTTATTTTAGAGTTTGTCCTTTACTCTTGATAAATCGAATCATACAATTATATAAAAGAGTTGCTAAATGACAAATGTCACAATAAAAAAACACTCTTGCCAAATGGCAAAGTATCATAGGTGTTGTGCTTACGTGGCATTAAATTTACAATTAGAATTTAAAATCTCCATAAAATTTAATTAAAATATTATTACTAACTTAATGATCATTTATGACAATTAAATCCCTATAACAAGTTGTTTTAGTAAAATTTTCGAAAATGGTATAATTACAATATTATGTATCTTTATTATTTTAGGTATATTTTTAAAATTAATAGTATGTTATTTAGTTACTTTAATTTTTATTGTAAAAAATTAAATAAAAAACTAAAGTTAATGTTTTTCTAACATGTCAATATCTAAAAATCTGTGCATTGCACAGGTTCTTCTACTAGTATGGTATATTAGTTGATAACGTAAAAGTTTATTTTTGTAAGCTTTTTTTTTATTTTAGAGTTTGTCCTTTACTCTTGATAAATCGAATGGAATTGGATTGTTGGGATTTGATCCTTAATTTATGATTTTTATTTTTATTTTTGTAAGCTATTTTGGTTTGTTGAATCTGATGAGTTGTTATTCTTTTTCAGAACTACTGGTGCCTGGTGATCGTCCTACTGAGACTGATCAATTGAAGACACATTATGTAAATTCTTCGAAATCTGTCTCCGCTATGGATATTGATCCGATTCCATTGAAAACTTATGTTGCAGTCGCACCCACTCAATCAGTTCAACTAAAGAATGGTTTTCTGAAATGGAAACTAAACAAAAAGATCAACCGAATTTACGGAGATTGGATTGATGATCAGCCTCTCATATTGCCTAATGAAGAAGATAATTGATTTTTGTAGTGTAGGTTTTGCAAATTTTTGTTACGTAAATGTTCATAGCTAGCATAATACTAACTTTTTTAGTGTCTTTATAATTGGTTCTTAAGATAATCTCACTCTAGCTAGGGTATAGGAAAGATGGTGAATTTCATTTTGTTTTTTTAATGTAGCTTTAATAATAGAAAATTTTATTAATTGATGGTAATTTTTTTGTCTATTTTTTCACATATATGTTTTTATATAATTGGATAATAAATTATTTCTTCGCTTTATCAATTTACTTCCTCTGGTTTTTAATAGTTGTTAGAATTTTGTTTTTCACATTCTCCAATGCACTATTTTAATCTTTATAAATATCTTTAGTTTCATATGATAAAAAATTCTAAAAAGTTAATATTATTAAAATATGCATTAAAACGAATCAAACAACATCCCACTCGACTATGTTTTATATTATACATGGAGAAATGTATACTAAATAAGATACTTGATGAATAGTAGTTGCTATAGAAACTGTAAATGAATTGGTTAAGTTTATGTTGTAAATGAATTGATTTTATAAATTAATATTAATGTATTTATATAATTCATACAAGTAAACTTTTATTACATTTGTGTTTTACATGAGAATCTATCTAGTATTAGATGAAGTAATTAACCCAAATAAAAAGAGTGTCTTTCAGTGAAACCGCGGTCTTTATAAAACAATGTATTTTTTTTGCTTCTTTTAGAGGTTCCCTTAATGCTTTGTCATATAACTTTAATTTTCAAAATATTTTTTGATTAAGTTGATTTTAAAGATGTTTAGTTAACATTTTTAATTAGAGTATCTCTTTGTGTTTATTAATATATGTTTCTCCGTTTCATTAAAATTGCAACATTTACGCTAAAGACTTTTTTATAGATTTACAAAATGTTGTAAATTTAATGGGACAAATTAAAATGATAATCTTTATTTATGTACATTGTAAGGTATCCCATGATATAATGCATTGACCAAAATCATTAAAAGTAGGTTAAGCTTATACATAATGAGATGAATTAATGCGACAAATAATGTAGCGCGATAATAATTTTTTACAATATAATTATTGGCTACTTTTAGATAATTAGAGATATTTACTAATAAAATTAAGAGAAAGTCATGAGATACATTTGACATAAAACCAGGGAAGGGAAAAAGCCAGTGCAATTAAAGTGTCCAGCAGATTCTCTTAATTCACGTCATACAAGAAGCTAACGATATTAGATATTATCATTGGTATCGGTTAATATTTTTAATATTCGGAGATAAGCTAGGGGAATCCTTATAAGCAAGGGGAAAGATAAACCGTTTCTTTGGGAGACGTCTCTTAGGCCCAACACATTAAAATTTAATGCTTATTTATGTTATTCTTAATGCCTAATTACCGTATCTTTACTACCTACTCACAACATTTTAAATGGCTACTTACATCATTTTTAATGCCTACTTACAATATTTCAAAAAATATATATTGGATTAGCCTAATTAGAAATGGTCTCTCAAAGAGACCATCTCTCACAAAAATTTGTGTTGATTTTTCTACAGATATTGAGAACCGAGCTCATATACAAGAATTAAAAAAGTCATTAAAACCACCATTGTGATAATTGTTGAAATTAGGATTAACGACCCGTTTGGTAAGGGGTAATAAACCGTAGTAATGAGAATGAAAAATTAATGTAATTTTGGTTAAATCTTTTGACTACCTTGATGACCATGCTTGACAACCTTCAATCAACTCATTTTTATTAATAAAATTCATTCTAATGCATTACCAATGAGAGAGGTGGTATTAGGTGATAATGAAAATTTGTGAACAAAAAACCTTTTTTGTTATCAAAGTTTCATTACCATGGGAATGACATGAAAGTTTTGATGAAATTTTACATTATAAATTATTACAATTACCACCATTTAATACTACTAACTAAACGAGACGTTAGAGTAATGAAGACTAAAAGCAAAGGTTGACAATAACAAATAAGAACATGCAAAGCTCATTTGGAGCTTATCAATTGAACCGATAAGAACAAAGATGGTTGTCTGATCTGGAACATCTGATCAATTATTGGTGCCTTAAATCTTCCATTTTTTTTTCTTTATCATTGAGAGTTGAGAGGAGAGAATTGGATAAGTCAATGACAATAAAATCAATAATCAACGTGATTCTAATATTATTTCATGTGTATGAGTTTATGACTTTAGATTCATTGCACTAGAGCTATTAATTGGATTATGTCAAAATTTTAATGGATCGGGGCAGATTAGGATAATATTTTAAACGGATCAGGACATGTCAAACCCGTTTAGACTTGACACACGGCGCGCAAACTCGGAAAAAGAAGTTTATTTAATGATCATTTAGTTCGATATGTATTTTATAGGGCCGATCTGCCTACACATATAATTATGTCATATAAAAAATAAAAAAAATGAGAATATATTTTTATGAAAATCAAGCTTAATAATAATAACCTTACCTTATCTGACGTGACCCTTTATATCAATGCCCAATAATAATCCGACCTCTTAATGATCTATTTAAAAGTGACTCGACCCTTAACCAGTTAGATCGATCCACTCCACTAAACAACTCTATAGCTGGCACCTTGCATTTCCTTTTGACTTAAGTAAGCAATGATCATTTATCTTTTGACTTTAATATTTACATTAATTTTGGTTTAATTCAATTACTTGATTTTATATCTTCAAATTTTATTAAAATTGTAAAATAATTAATTAACTTTTAAACTATTGTGTTTCTTGCTTTGCTTATATTTTCATATGATGTAATTCAACTTTTTGCACATTTTCTGTATGGTTAATTATCAAAAATTAGCATAACGTACATTACTCCATCCGTCTCTATATTTTGTATTTTCATCCATTAACTATACTCAATAATTATTTTAATTTGTCTTATTAAAATTATCCCACTACTATTTTGATATGATTCAACATATAAAAACCACATTTCATTTATTTCTTTTTTTTTATATTAAAACATATTATTATTCTATTAAAAGACATGACTTTACCTATAATACCCATTAATATACCTATCCACCTATTTCTTTTTATACATATGCCATCCACCAATAGGAGCAATCTTTTTTATGTATCAGAAAGTTAAAGAGTCTCAACTTTTACATGTGTTGTTCATAAATCAACAATGTTATGGTTAAAAGTCTCAACTTAATTATTAAAAGAAAAAAAAATTAGCTATTACAATCAAGGGATTCAGTTTCGGGTGGCAAAGATTCAATTTAACATTTTAATATCTTATAGAATCAATAGAATCATACGGTTTTAGTTGTGATTATGACTCTATAAGATTCTAATTAACGATTCTAAAATTTTGATTTTAGTAATAGTTTAATTGTTAGTAATAGTATGCATTTAAATCGTAAAATCTTACGATTCTACGATTCTACGATCTGAATCGTGAATTTAACAACTTTAGATGCGAGTGAACCTTTCTCTTCCACTAATGGCCAATTGCATAAGCCTTGGCCACTTGGTGTAATTTTTTGGTTGATTTTTATGATTATGGCAATGTTAGATTTTGCCATTGTTGAAATAATGGCAAAAGTTGGTTCATTGTGATGGATTGTTCATTGTTTGATGTGAATCTAAATTTGTTGTAGTAAATCTAAATTAACCCCTTAATTTGTAGAGAATAAAATTTGTTGTAATATAGTTTCCTTAATTTTACAAAAGAGTATTTCACTTAATTTCTAAATTTTAACAATGATATTCTCCAAGTTTTGTTAAAAATCAAAATTTTTCATTTAAATTACCTAATTATTACACAAATAATTCTCCTATCATGAATAATTAATTAACAGATTTAGGGGCAGAGCAAAAATTTACATATTTTATAAAGGTCCTGTGCAATTTTATAAATTATGATATTTTTCTAACAATTTTATATATATCTATAAACACCTAACATATACAAAATAATTTAATATTGAGGTCCCTGATTTTTCCGGGGCCCTATTCAGTCGAACATGTTGAACATGCTCAGAACCTTCTATAACAGAACAATTATAATTAAATGAGTATATTCCATTAAAGGTTGCTAATTAAAATGGCAGGACATGCCAGATATGAAACACCTTATTAGTATGTGTCTATCCTTATCTGATAAGTACATGTGATGATCAACTAATCAACTACTTGTACTTCTCTACTTTAATATTATTGGCCTGAATATTCTCAAGTCGGCCAAAATTATTATTTTTTTTATAAATGGATTCTTCTTCAATCATCTTTGACTTAATTTTTTTATTATTATAATTATAATTATAATATTATTGTGTCCACTTTTTAAGCTTCTGATCTGTCATCACCTCCTTCTAACTTTTGTCTTTTTCCCTTTCTTAATGATGCTTAATTTTTGACTAATGATTTGTTATTGAATTAAACCCTCTCTCTACCCTATATTTTCTTTGATTTAATTGATTAATTTTTTTAAAAAAATTACAAATTATATTAACAGAAGCGAAAAATAAAGTGAAAATTAAATTCATGACTTTTAGCTTTTTTAAAAGTAAGGATGAATAATGGGTAGTTCGAATATTAGATAAGCAAGAACATTTAAAAATTGCTAAAAATCTAATATTACTGCAATAAAGAGTAAAAATTAAATTTAGTTGAGTTGATTGGACAACGTTCACCCTTAGCAAGAATTTGGTTAGCAATTGTTTTTTTTTAATTAGTGATATCACCTTTTTTTTAGAATTGCTTTTGCTGAAAAGTGATTATTAATCTTCAGCTAAAATAAAACTTGATTTTTAAATTGGCTAATAGTGATAACTCGTTTTGTCGTTTTGTACTTGACATCATTTGTAAGATCAATGACTAACAACTTTTGTTTAAAAATACTAAGCAATAGTTGACCAACTTATTATATGATGTGAGATTAATAAATGATGTTGCAAACATTATGACTTTTCATGTGATGTTAAAGATTTTAAAGATTTTTGTTTATTCACTCACCATTATTGTAATTATACTCAAAATTGGATGGAATTTTTATAGCTTTAATGTTTAAAAAATATAGATAGATCGCTGTTTTTTTTATTGCCTCAAATAGATCACTGTTAATATATATTAAATAGATATATAAAAAATAGAAACAAGTGTAGCTATGCATATTGTCTTTCCAAAATCTATAGAGAAACACTTGGGTATGAATCTTTGTAACGTTTTATCTTAGCTTTTAAAAAAAAATTGTTCAACAATTAGAATATGTGATCAAACATCACATTATGCCTAAAGAATTCATAATAATTTTCAATTAAAATTTTAAAATTTAAAAAATCTTAAAATAAAATATTGTATGGAAACATTATACATAGTTGGCTATTGCTAGGATTTAGAAAGTTAAGAATTTCTAAATAATGGTAGATATTTTGTTTTATTCATAGGTCATATAGGGAAAAAAAGTTTTTTGAATCATATTATTAGATAGTCGTTTTCTATATAATAAAAATGGCCAATTAACAATATTTGATGATACGTTTTATCTAGACATAGTTGATTTTTTTTATTATCAAACTTAAAAGTGATCCAAAATTCAATTGAACTAACGGTTTATACTCTAATCATTTTAATTTAGAACTCATGATTCTAGTCGGGAAATCAAAATATAAATTAAATGTGTCAAGCTTGACTATAAATCAAAGCCGACCTTTTTAATCCGTATTTTCAATTTATTTTTTTTCCACATTTTTAATTTTTGGTTATGAGTTATGACTCATTATTATATTTCAGATTTCTAATCAATTTTTGTCTTTTGAGCTTTTAATTCTTTGTTGAAACTTTAAATTTTAATACTTATACTTTTTATAAGAAATATTTAATAAAAGCGTATGCACCTTTTTTTGGAAAAAAATTATTAATCAAGAAACAATTCTAATTTAAAACTTCTTGAATGATAAAGTCGACTAATATCGAAAACGAATTAATCTGAAATGATTCGAAAATGACCCAACATAAAATTAACCTAACTTGAAATAATTCAACTGAAATGATTCTTTCAGACTAGGCTAGGTAAAAAAGCCCACCCATCCGACTATTTTGATAAATCTATACTTCTATGAAATATTCATTATAAAATATGTAGGTTAAAATGGTTTCATTGTTAGAGTGAATTATTCAAAGTCAACAAATAAAATGTAATAATATTCTACTGATTTTGACTGTGGCTTGCTCTGTCTAATGCGTTACTGCCTGCTGCTCTCATGGATAGTTGCTGCTGGTGATCCATACTAGAATTGGAAGGCTGCTGGTCTTGCTGGAGTGCAGCTGATCCTGTTTGATTGCTGATGACTGCTGTTGTTTTACTGATTCTAAGGCGATGACTGCTGCTGACTTATTGGCTGATTTGTGCTAAAGTTTAGATGCAATGAGCTTGAGATTGCTGATGTTTCTTCCTATTTGCCTGCTGCCATATTTGGAATGACTTGTAAGCTACTGCCTTGAAGATGCTTGGATGGGTGTGTGGGCTATTTGCTTTCTACCTATGCTACTGATATGATGCCATTTGTGCTGCTGATTATTGTTGCTGCTTTCATTGGAAGCTAATGGTGTCCACCTTTTGATAGCTTTGTTTTTTACATGTATCTATTAGTAGCTTTGTATAGTTACTTAACTGGCGATTTTTTTGCGGCCAGTTTGCGGCCTCGGTTTTTGCCCGTATGCACATGAAGAGTGGGCCGAGGCAACCCTTCCTCGAAGGTGGGTCTCGGTTCCACACTGATGCAATTAGGATTTTCCGAGTTGCCTTGGACTTGATGTACTTTGTTTTGTTCTGGTGAATGAAAAAGCTTTTATTTGCCAAAAAAAAAAAAATGTAATAATATAATTAAATGAAAACATATTTTTATTATCACAAAATCTCAGGAAAGTCCGTCTATAGGATAGACGGACTAAAATGGGCCGGCCCAGCTTCTATTTTTAGGAAATCAGGAGTATTCAAATAAAAAAAATTAAAACATTTAATTTAGTTTCCTTGAATACCCCAACAGTTACACTCTTTCTTCACTCAACCTCTCCTTCTTCAGTCATTATTCTGAGATTTCCAAGATACTAACCATTTGGTTTCCATTTCAATTTCGTGAGATTTCAATTTTCATTTCCATTGAATACCGTTTGGTTTCCATTTCTGAGAGTTCATTTTGGTTGTTCTGAGATTTTCAAATCGAATTTCAAGGAAGAGGGCTTTCGATTTTCGGTTTATTTCTACTGTTTGGTTTCGGTTGCTTCATCAACATTTATATTGTTCAAGATCTTCAATTCTAGGTATGATTTTCGACATTTTTAATGGTTATTTCAAAATTTAAATGGGTTTTCTAATGGTTTTTGATTTTGAAATTTCAAAATTTAAATGGGTTTTACATTAAACGATTTGAGTTTTCTAATGGGTTTTCGACAATGGAATTATAAATGGGTTTCTTTAAATTCCATTGCTTTAAATGGGTTTCTTTAAATTTAAATGGGTTTCCATATAATCAACATTTATACGATTTGAGTTTTCTAATGGTTTCTTTGTTATTTTTTTTAATGTTTGAAATGTTGAAGTTCAATGGTTATGGAAATTCATTGTTTTTGGAATAAATACTGTTTTTTTATTTTGTTCTTGAAATGGGTTTCTTTTGTTCTTGAAATGTTGAAGTTCTTGAAATGGGTACTGTTTTTTTGGAGATATAATGGGTACTTGAAATGTTGAGCAGCAAGAACAGATTTGAGTTTTTCTGAGTTTTTTTAAAATTTTTTGATTTTAAAATTGTTGTAAATTAGCTTTTTTGTTGTAAATTAAAGCATTTGACAATAAGTTGTTGGAATGATTTTAAAATTGTTTTTTGAGTGATAATAGCCTACTTTAAATAATGTGTTGGGATCAAAATGTGATGAAATCCTTTTTTAATTTTTGAGACTAATTTCAAACGTTCCTCTTATTTGTCAATTGTGTGGTTCATTATAGTTTGATTGACGCTTGCCATTCCTCATGCAAATGTGATTTCAATCAGCAAAGTTTTGTCGTAAATTTGAGTATATACAGCAACTATGAACTGTATAAGTACTTTTTTTGATGAGGATCATTTTTTAGCATTAATTATCTTTATCTTTATCATCTTAGAGCTGGGGGACTTCTTTTTATAATGTACAAGCTTCATCAATGGTGATTGGAGATGAAGATGCTGCAAAAAATCCGAATGAAAACGTAGACAATGAAGATGAAGATCTATGTGACCGACAGTTATATTTGAAACTATATTGTACTATTTTTTTTTGAAAATTAAACTATATTGTACTATATTTGGAAATATAATCTATTGAATTTGGAAATATAATGTAATATTTGAAACTATATTGTACTATATTTAGAACTATAATATATTGAATTTAGAAATATAATATGTTATATTTGGAACTATAATATAACATAATATAACAATTAAACTATGTTATAACCCCTAATAAATCATATATGGAATCCCAATTAAACTCTGTTATAACACCAATTAAACAATGTTATACTCCCTACTACATTATGTTATAAAACCAACTAAAAATGATATAACCCACACTTCACAATGTTATACTTTTAACCACATTAAACAATGTTATACTTTTTGGTTTCATTGTGGATTTGAACTGGCAGAGACAATCTTCATGGGTTCCAAAAACCAAATGACTAAGTTTTGGAGTTATAATTACTAAGTTTTGGAGTTATATATAATGACTAAGCTTTGGAGTTATAATGACTAGGTTTTGGAATTATAATGACTAAGTTTTGGAGTTATAATATTAATAACTAAGTTTTGGAGTTATAATAACTAAGTTTTGGTATTATAAAGCATCAAAATCGTTTAATATAAATTAACAAATACCAAATACATAATATAAAGCATCAAAATCCATATTATAAAGCATCAACTACATTATCTATATTATATGTTTTTTGGGTGTTGCAGTTCCGAACTCCTTTTTGATCGTGCTCTTTCTTTTTTCTAATTGGCCCTTGATCCGCTTTCTACGCCCCTTAATAATTGATTTTCCCGGGTCTAGTACCATGACTCCGGCACCTGACACAAACACATTCCATTATATTAACATACCAAATAAATCTTATTATAACTGCAAATATAATGTATTATACTCCCAAAAACATCATTATATATCACCAAACATATACCATTAACCCCCCAAACATAGACATTATAGTCCCAAACACAAATCATTATAGCCCCAAACATAAACATAAACCATTATATGGTCGTTGTCATCATCATTAGAGCATCAAACGTATATCATTAAATCCCCAAACATAGACAATTTAGTCCCAAACACACATCATTATAGCAACAAACATAAACATAAACCATTATATGGTCGTTGTCATCATCATTAGAGCACCAAACATCAACCATTAAAACCCCAAATATAGACAGTTTAGTCCCAAACACACATCATTATAACACCAAACATAAATCATTATAGCCCAAAAAAAATTCTTTTTCTTAACAGAAGCTTCCTATAAATGTAGATAATTCAAAATTTCAACTCTTAGAACTTAGAAATCAAAACCTAATTTGATTGATCTTCAATCCAAAACAAAAGGAAAAAAATCAATTTAAAAGTAACAGAAAAGGAAAGAAATGACTCAAATACATGTTCGTGAGCAGATGGCATTGCACTTGAATTTTCTTCTTCCATATTTCCGATAATTATGTTCTACTTGATATCTTTGGCTGCTAATAATCTGATCTTCACCCAATCGAATAATAGATCAAACAAATTAGGTAAACAGAAATCTAAATTATCATCAGTGCATAAACCCATTCGATTTATTCAGATTGCAATTAAAAGAAATCATTTCCGAATATAGGGTTTGAAAAGATTCAATCTTTGAGCGCGAAATCAGCAAGATCAAAGGTAAATCAATTTGGGGAAACTTGTAAGAAAGAAATTGCCCAAACCCTATTCAAATAGGGAAAAAGGTTACAGCTTTCATAAAATTAATGAAGAAAATTTATAGAAATTACCTGGGTTTTCAAATTCAATGCTCTTGTCTTCAAAGCCTATGGCCTAAGCAACAACCAAAATTAGCCGAGTTTTTTTTCAAATTCAATGCTCTTGTCTTCAATGGCAGTTATGAATGTGTTTTTCTGGGGAAAGAGATAACCGGTTGGTTTCCCAAAATGGCAGTTAACATATTTTTTATTTTTTTTCTTTTTCCTTTTTCTCCAAAAATTAATATGCTATTTTTGGTTGGGCTGGGCTATGTGGTCTCCGTCTATACAATAGACGGTCTCCCATAAGACTTACTGTTTTATTATTATTATTTTCTGTTTAATTATATGAACGTCGTCCAAATGTATAGAATCTTTAATAGAGTTTATTTACAAGTTATTAACAAAAGCTAGTTTTGCCACGTCAAGTGTGAGTCACAATAGTTTATATATATATATATATATAATATAGATATATATATATATATATATATTATATAATATATATATATATATATAATATATTATATATATATATTATGTATATATATATATATGTATATATAATATATATGTACTATATATATGTATATCTATATATATATATATATATACTATATTATATATATATATATATATATATAATATATGTATATATTATATATGTATATATATTATTATGTATATGATATATGTATATATTATATATATGTATATATATATATATATATATATATATATATATATATAATATATATATATATATATATATATATATATATATATATATATATATATATATATAATATATATATATATATATATATATAAATATATATATATATATATATATATATATATATATATATATATATATATAATATATATATATATATATATATATATAATATATATATTACAAGATGAATATTTCTTTTCTTTGATTATTAAAAGTATTTTGATACAAATTCAAAAAAAAAAAAAAATTCAAATATCATGTGAAGTTGAAAATTAAATATCACCTAAAAATATTCCAATTTTATTTGGAAAAAATGGGTGCCATCCGTGTAAGATTCTTTGTTGTACCTTGAAGAATATGCCAATGAATCTCATCCTTAATGTGCAAGGAATATTCATATTTATTATTTGTAATTTCTTCTTAAGAAGAACAATATTATGATTGATCAAGTCAAATTTGTGTTTGATTACTATATGTCAAATAGTCCCTGCTCTCACTTATTTAATATAGAATATTTACAATTTAATTATATACTCTTATTTTCATAGTTATTGGACTAGATTAATTAATTTTACTGTTTTTTATTTTGTATTTTTAATACTTATAGGTCACCGTAGTATATTTTACTAACTTTAATTTATATTTTTAATACTAATGGTCTTTATTTTTTTCATCAATATAATCATTGATCAATAAAATGAGATCCCTATTTTCTATCCATTATTATTAGTTTTATATAAAATTTTCAGATTCCTAATTTCTCCAAATATTAAATATCAAAAAAAACTACAAAGAAGGATTTTTTCCTTTTTGAGCTTCAAAAATAAAATTATTTTACATTAATATTTTGTATTAAAATTCTTTCTTTGTGTTTATTTTAATTAAAATTCCTTCTTTGAAAAAAATCAAATTGTAGAAGGTAATCCAGTTACCCAAGTTTACTTTAGCCAAATATCCCCTAAAGTTGAAACTTAATGATTAATCAATAGGTGAAATTATTGTAGAATAATTATGAAAAAATTGGATTATTCTATGTAATTTTTCCAAAAATCTATGTACAAACAATTCGTATTATTTTATTATTCATTAAACGCGTCTTAATTATCGTTGCCTTCTACATTTTATAATGCAATTTTCTTTGTTGTTCACACAAAAACATATACATAAATACAAATATGAAGTATATAATAAAATGCCTTTACATAATCACCAAAGAAAATTTTGGCGGTTAATGACCATTTCTCTATTAAAAATAATTTACAATAAAAGCCCGACTATTCTCTCAAAAATTATTTTCATGAGATACGATTCCAACAAATGTACACCTCAGATGTCCTTTAACAAGGATCTAAAGGTAGAGTGCGTAAAACAATTTTATTTACAATTATAAAATTGAAATAATTAATTAAATCAAGTTGAAATATTCAACTATTTAATTAATTAATATAATAATCCGTATATACGGTATACGGTACACGGTACACGTCGTTGAGCAATTATATATACACGATACGTTGGGAAGATTGTTGATACAAGTGATTGAATATTCCAAGTCTTTTTGGAATTAAAGATACGAATACAAATAAAAATACAATAATAGTATTAATTATTAGTATCTTCTAAGAAATGGGAAATTGTACATCTTGTGTAAGTTCTGATATTCAAGTGCATGAGTATGGCTGCCTTGATAATGGTGTGCACATTAGAGCTTCCATTAATGGTGGTTATAAGGTTGGTTCTGTGTACTCCCAAAAAGGAGCTAAAGGTGTCAACCAAGATTCTGCTATTCTCTACCAGGTTATCTTTTGATCTCTTCATTTTCATTTTATATTTTGTCAGAATCCAATTCAATCAAAAGCTTAAGTTGATAGTTAAGGTCCCAGAATATGTTATACTCCCTCTGTCCCTCTGAGATAGTACCTTTTGACCAAAAAATATGAGAGCTTTTTGAGTCAAACGGTGCTAATTCAGAAGGATAGAGGAAGTATATTCTTACACGTGCCTTCATATGAGAAGTATGTGCTTCTCATATCCAGCGCTGAATATATTTCACTTTAGATGAGGATTGGTTGAGATTCAAACATGTGACTTCTAGTCACGCAGGCTCTGATGCCATTTTAAGAAATCAACTTAATTAAAAGGTTAATCTGATGGTAAAGGTTGGGGAATATGTTATATACTCTAAGAGTTTTCATATCAGATCCTTAACAACATTGAATTTCAATGATGATAGTCGAGTTATTAGATACCTAAACAGGTGTGGTTCTGTGCGCGTACAAAGTGCATAACCACATAGGCTCCTATAAATTACTTGTTTGTTAGGCTTCAAAGGTTCAATAAAAAGTCAAATGATTAAATAGGGTGTCAAATATTTATTTATTTATTTTTGTTTGTGCTAACTTTGAGGTTGTTTTGTTGTAAATAAAGGGATATGGAAGAGAGGATGGAGCATTTTGTGGCGTTTTTGATGGGCATGGAATAAATGGAGAAGTAGTGAGCAGAATAGCAAGACATCAACTACCAACAATACTAGAAAGCCAAATGAAAGTCATGGATTGGAATGAAGCTTTTGTTAGTTCATTTAAAGCCATGGACAAACAGATTAAACTCATTGATAACATTGATTGTTCTCTTAGCGGAAGTACTGCTGTGGTTGTCGTCCAACAGGTTAGCCAACGACTAACCTGATAGACTATTTATTATCAACTTAAACTTTTGATTGAGTTTAATTTCTTGCTATCACGATTCACAAGTTCAATTCCTTTACACGTGTCACATTCATACTTGTAGTAAAGGACTCTCGTGTAATCATAGAAGCTTCAACCAATAACTTTGTTCGGAAAATGAAAATCTTTAATTGTTCAAAAAAAATAACCCTGTTTGTGATTCCACGTCGAAAAATTAGACAAGGTTGACTAACATATACTCCCTCCTATTCATAGAGAATGAGATATTTCCTTATTGGGTCAATTCATTAAAAATGTCCTATTTCTATTTTTGACATTCTTTTTTACAATTTTACCCTTACTACAATAACACATAAATATCAATGCCCTTTATGGAAAAAGAAAGTTTTTCACCCAATTTTAAGTGGTCCCCCACCCCTTCCTTGATTTTGGCAAATGTCTCATTCTCCATGAATAAAAGGGAGTAATTAAGCATATGCGTTATTTCTCTTAGGATGAAACCTCATTGTTTTTGCATGCAGTCCATTCTTCTCTTATCAAATTTATGGATAGCACTAACGATCTTGTTTTCGACAGGGGGAAGAGCTAATTATAGCCAACCTAGGAGATTCTAGGGCTGTTCTCGGGACGTTGACCGAGAACAGAGTAGAGGCAGTTCAACTAACAAAAGATATGAAGCCAGATGTAGAAGAAGAAGCGGATCGGATCAAACAAGCAAAGGGTCGGATTTTTGCTCATAAAAGTCAACCACATATATTAAGAGTATGGTTGCCTAATGAGGATGTTCCGGGGCTTGCAATGACTCGTGCATTTGGTGATTTTGATCTCAAAAGCTATGGAATTATAGCCACTCCAGAGGTCACTCGTCACCGTACTACCTCAAATGACCTCTTTCTTGTGCTTGCTTGTGATGGGGTATGCCTAATTTTCTCCTTCTACCTTCTTCTGATAGACGCCTGACTTTATAACCAAATCCGATTTGACCTGACCTAAAAATGGTTCTACAATTATGTAAAAACTAATGTGAACACAAAACCCGATTTTGAACCAACCTGAAATATCTGACCCGAAATCAACCCGATGACCCGAATGAACACCTCTAGCTCTTTGTTTTGAAGTCGTCTTATCAAAAGATAGTCTTTTAAAAGAGTAGCTCAAGGAAGTTTAATTAGATTGTACGTATTATTGTGTAGCCCAAAATAGTACTCCAAGTTTTGAGAAAAAATATTTAAATACTGAGAATTCTAGATTAGCCTAATGGTCGAATTTTTTTACTTCCACCTTTATGAGTTTGATTCTCACTGTCGTACAACTATAAGAATAATTATTTTATTTCCCTCTTCTAAAATAAAAGAGTATTTCGATATCCAAAAAGTAAAAAATTATTAGCTCTTTCTCTTATATCCACAATTTATTGGCAATTAAAATGTGAAGCTAAGCGTTGATTGTTCTATTATAAAATCTAAGCTCTTGATACTCCCTTCTATTCGGTTTACTTGTCCTATTTGGTTTTTCAATACTATTCATCAATCACACTTAGTATATGTTTTGTTCTTAATCTATAAGTTACAACATAGTAATTTGAAATCTTACTTGATTCGTCTTATTGTAAAGTTTATTAATATCAACTTTTTTTAATCTTTACTCGAGCACAAACAAAAATATTTAACATTGAAAACGTACATCGGCAAATGTGTCATAATCAAATGAGACATTTATAGTGAATTCGATAATTTTTAATTTGATTAAATTTGTTATAGTGGTTGACGATAAACTTAGAGGCATTCAAAACAAACCCGATGACCCGATAGACACCCGACTATATAACCGAACCCGATTTAACCCGACTTAAAAATAGATCTACAATTATGTAACAATCAATATGAACACAAAACCGGATCTTGAACCAACTCAAAACACCTGACCCGAAATCAACTCAATGACCCGAATGAACACCTCTAGTCATAAACTGATAGGTTTATTTTTATGTCCAAAAAAATAGGTATGGGATGTGCTAAGCAACGAGGAAGTAGTGTCAGTGGTGCACTCAGTTAAAAACAAGGAGACCGCAGCAAAAGCAATAGTGGACGAAGCTTTAGCTGCTTGGAACCGCAAATTTCCATCAGCAAATGTGGATGACTGCACTGCTGTGTGCCTATTCTTGCAACACACAAATAATGACTTATTTTTGCCTCCTGCTACTTAAATTTTGTAGAATCCAACAATTTAATTTGTTGGTTGTTGTTCTTAATTAGCCGCTACAATTAAACGCTAAATTTGAGACGACAAGATTAAGGCGATGAACACTCGTTCTTCGCTTGTCTTGTCGTCGCTATTTGGGCGTTTAATTGTAGGTTGTGTGCTGCAGATGGATCGGGTCTTTATATGGATGTAATAATGAGGGGGAATGTTTCACTTCATTTGTGCATCTAAATGTCATCACTTATTTGTGATGGTGCAATGCGCAAAGTGTTATGTATATATATAAATTATTGGAGTAATAATAAAACTATTTGAACTTTTGTATTTAGCAAATTTTTCTTGAATCTATGTTTTATTTCGTGTTTGCAATGCAAAATTTTACAAATTACAAGAATAAACATGGGTCCATTACAAAGTCACAAAGAAAAAGTTGGTTTGGGTTAGACTAGACATAGGTTGAATTTATTTTAGTGTAATGATTTTATGATGTCAAACAATTTTAGAGGTTAGTCGTGTAAAAGTTGATTTGATAGTTGATTTTTAAAAATATTCTCTTGAGTTTTTTTTTCTTTCTATTTTAGGTGTTTTTTATGTGGTTCGGGTAAAAGGTGTTGGCCTTTTGACCCCAAAAAGGTTGCCCTACATACAGATGGTGGCTAGATTTTAGACTCCTTTCTCCCATAGTCATATGGTTTTAGGATGGTATCTTTCTAGCTTATAAAGTGTATATACTTCATGTTAATATGCTGACATTTATAATAAATCCAGCCTAGTTTAACATTTAACCCTTTATAAAAGATTGAACTATATTTTTGGGTTTGAGTGGAAAAAAAGTTCTATTTACTTAATTAATTCTCTTATGAATAAGTTTTTAATATTTTCCTTCTTAAGCAACACGCCTTGCAATATATTTCCAGTTGCCAAATTCCCATACAATTAAATGAACTTGGAACTCAAGAATTTCACAAGCTTATTATATGACTCTCAGTCTGTCATGACTTATGATTAAAAAGATATTGATTGCTCCAATTCCTTACTTAAATTCAGCAATTGTTATAAGGATAAAATTTTAAAAAATCAAAAAATTAACAAAAATGAATAAAAAGTGTGATTTATAAAAGAATTATGTCAATTAGATGAAAAAATAATTAAAATATATAGATAAAAATTAAAGTACAGTATAAGTCATTATCAAAAATGAAAATATGATAAATTATAGACTATAACGAAAAATTTAGCAAAATTGATCAAACGAACGAGGCAATGCAACATGTAGTTAAAAAATGTAATTGTCCTCTTTATTGGTGGGAAGTGGCAAATTGTATGATGTGATGATGTCATTTAGTTGTCTGATAGGGTATCACTTAAACCTTATTATTGCACGCTTTACAAGATCTTTTGAAATGTTCCACTAGACAAAAATTTATGGATGCTCAATGTCAAACCATGCCCTACTTTTCTCAAAAATTTCTAAAAAATTTCTATAATCGTTATTTGTAAATCACTATAAAAAAACAGAATAACTACACATAAATTCAATTTACAGGTGGGTGAGAGACTAAGGATTCCACTTCTAATCCTCTTTCTATTCATCAAAATAACATAAAACATGCAATCCATCATTGATTTGAATTGTTTCAAAATCTCTCATTTTTATCTCCCTCTCCCAAATCAACTTCACCATAAACATGGTTGGAATGAGTATTTACCCATCCATTATGAACACGTTTTTTCAACTCTTTTATTCCTCTTCTTTTGTATCTCCAGAGGGCAATTTTTGTGAAAACTAAAGAGCAAACATTAATTTTTATCTAAAAATTTTTGCTCAGCGGAGTCAAAATCACCTTATTAAACTCCGTAATCATTAAAATTATAAGAATTATGCTTTAAACGATCAAAATAACTCAAAATCAAAGTGACCAAAGTGAGTAAAATTTCATAAATCTTTCAAAATAAACACAAATCATTAACAATAATCATCATAAAGGAGTATTAATTAATGTATAAGTGCAAATAATTGCATTTATCACAAGAATAGGATTGATTTTGATCAAGGACCAGGTTTTGTACAGCTTGATTCAGTTCCGACGTCGGAGTCAAAAGGGGCAACTAAGAGTTCAGAGAGGTTTATAGATAGTTTGTTCAAGATTACAGTCAATTTAGACTTACGATTGATTAAAGTTAAGGGTTGGTTACAGGTAGAGGTGTTCAAAATAGACCTTATAACCCGATAGACACCTGACTTTACAACTGAACCCGATTTGACCCGACTTAAAAATGGATCTACAATTATGTAAAAACCAATGTGAATACAAAAACCGAATTTAAACCGACTCGAAACACCTGACCCGAAATCAACCCAATGACCAGAATGAACACCTCTAGTTACAGGTTAAGTAGGTTTAGAGCTAATTTAAGCCTGTTCAAGACTACGAGTTGTTCATGATTGATTTGCGACAAATTCAGGGCCAATTCAGGGTTTGCACACTATTTACGAGTCGAAAAAGATGACTTTCACGAATGACTGTTATATTGATTAAGCATATAATACAAACGAATGATTACTTCACGGATCTTGATTTTCTCTTTTTCGTTTACAAAATCGCATCAACAAAATCTTTTATATTGATTAAGCTGATCATTGATATAAATCAAAATCGTTTTTAGGGAAAGATTGGTTTTAACAGCCTTGTCTCGCCCCGAAGGAAATATAGAAAAGAGAAAAAATGACATACAAGGATTTCAAAGTGATAATTGATCAATTCGTGGTTCCTCTCCAAGCAAGTCATCATATGTAACAGGTATTCTAATCCTATTATGCACGGGAACTCGATTCTGCACGGTGCTTGGCTGCCTGGCTAGTTCATCTGCTGCTGCGTTTTCTGTCTGAGAGTCACAATGTGGAGTGCTAGAAATAGCCTTACTTGAGATTGCACCTGAAGCACCGGATGGCTGCACATTAACAGGTCGCCGAAATTGTTTCTGCAAAATTCAAAACACGGGATACAAAAGATTATAAATAGCGATAAAAAATAAAAGACTTGATAAACATATCATGAAAATTGGAGCTATAATTGTTTTTTGGAAGAACACTCGACCAGAACATCATATAAAGATTTAGGTTCTGTGTTCAGTTCAGTTTCAATACATCATATCTTTAAAAAATTATTGCGAGTTTTTTGTCTCATCTTTTACCCCAAAAGTCCATACTATACATATGATAGTATCAAATAAACCAAGGGTGCACCATTTAACATTACCTCAAGGCCCTGTTTGGTACTTGGTCATTGGTACTGGGACATAAACGGTGATAATGAAAATGAATGTTATTGCTAATTTTTAAGAAAAGTGTCGTGTCATTTCCATGATATTAAAGCTCCCATCCTCAAACAAGTAGCTTTCTAAATTCTCCTTAGTTTTTCATGATCACCTAATTAACACTTTCCCGATTCTTAAAAATTAAAATTTTGTGGGACATATAATGATAGACATGATCAAAACCCCAACAGCCCCTAAGCCAGAAAGGGCCAAGTTAAGGAGGGGTACCCAGAATTATAGCTAAAAGGTGCACTTTCACCACTTGAGTACAGGCATTGCACATTTAAAGCCAATCACAAATCAGTAAACTTCAAAAAAGAAAGTATGGTCAATGAAACTTCGGTATCTGGTAAATGGTGTGGCAAAAACCCAGTTTGTTTAGCATCTAGCATAAAAGAATAGGCATAAAGAACAGATGTATCATAACATAGTGCAAAGACAAGGCCATATCATTGTATCGTAAAGGTTTTTCGGTTAACCGCGAATGAAACGTGGCCCACTCACATTTACAGTAAAATCCTTTTCTGTATTTTCACACTATGTTTGATAGACACCAGTCCACCATGCCAATATAGGTAAAGCAGAGTAACAAAATCGCAAGCACATTAAACTCCAGATAAAATTGCTCATTAAAGAAACACTTTAGAGACAACACCATTTTCAAACTAATCTATAGCTTTGGTATTAACCATGGAAGTAA
This sequence comes from Amaranthus palmeri, assembly GCA_019776075.1. Classification (NCBI taxonomy): domain Eukaryota; kingdom Viridiplantae; phylum Streptophyta; class Magnoliopsida; order Caryophyllales; family Amaranthaceae; genus Amaranthus; species Amaranthus palmeri. The sequence goes on from JAAKBH010000021.1 coordinate 1,116,196, forward strand.
AGTAAACAATGATTATATAGACAGCAAATATAGCATGGTGTTTCTCCAAAACTAAATCTCAATTTTCAAGTTATGAAAATAATAATGTGCACGAGAGCCATCCTATAGTGATTTTTGTGTGATCACATGGATTATATCCTGTTTGAAACACCAAGAATCTATTTTAAGCTTTATTTTATGGATGACTGAATCTTCTTATATTCCATGTCAAACCTTAAGTGATTGGTAACCTATATTGGCATAGAAAAGAAATACAATAATTGTGTATTATTCGATCTATTAATTATTTGTTCCCACCAGTATCAAAAGTGAACATGAAGTAGGAATGTTGTTACTTATATGGACCCCAAAAATAAGAGTAATCTATGCAGTCATTCCTGGTCCAGCATGTCGAAGAGTTGTTTATTGAGCATAATCAATGAAAATTGAAGACTAAAAAATACTAGATCAAGTGTTCCTCTAGAATGGCAGGAATTACCATTTAAGGTAGATAAACTGTCCAACTAATGTCATCTCATCACCAATTACTTGTATAGCCAAGCTTAGTAGGAAATAGATTTGGCGGTAACAAGTAGAATGGAATATTATTTGATAATGGAAAAGCAGACGTGTGAGCCCCTTAATGGCATTGAGATAATGGAATGTATGAAATGCCATGTCAGGTGCACCTATTAGAGTTGGAACATACAAATTCCCAAATCCACTTATCACAGGCATAAGTATAAAAAGGATAAGTATAGGGTGTGAACCATACTGAAACTCATTAAGTTAATGATTTCCACCAAAATTTTGGTTTCAGATCTTGCTAACTTCATACGCATCAGTACTGGCTACTGCAGAAGTGTACTTTCCCCCTCACATCGTACTAAAATCACTTCAACATAACAAGAAAGTACAATAAAAGATAAGCACAGAATATACCTCAAACTCCTTTCCTTTCTTCATTATCTCCTTATATGCATTGAAATCACGTGATTTGAGTATACTCCATAAAATGCCTCCACCTGTTCGATTTCTGTCGCCTCGAGCAGTCTTCTGACCTCCGCATGCTTGGACTGCATCTACCTGCAATCAATATGTGCTATTACAAGGCTGCACAATGACGTCTTTAAGGGAGACCAAACATTTAATAGCGGAGCTACAGACAGATAAATTGATGTAAAATTATAAATCAGTAGTAAATTAAACAAAACTAGGCATAATGCTTGAATTCTAGCATGATTAATACAGATTTCCGAAGAAATCATGTAAGCATCAGACTAGCTTAACAACGCATTCTATAAGTTGATATAATCCGTAATATATGAATAATCAGGATGGGATCACAAAAAAAGAAAGAAATGAAACAAACACCCCAAACTATACAATGGAACAGATGAAACATCCTAATTGACAAGGCTACTCACATAACAAGCAATTAGATGAAGTATCAACGTGGAAAGTAATTGAATGAACCATATTTTTTGATGGCAGAGCATCACGAGGACTATATCCTCTTCAGTACAAATGGGTAAATTTCAGCCAAAAGAAGGAAAATCGAAGCACTGAAGAGAAAATAAATCGGAGAAATTTCCAGGAGAAACTAAAAATCTCAAAGAAAACATTTGCAAGCTTTTTGGACTCCCAAATTAAGAATAATAAGACAGTGGGTGAGGTGAGTAAACAAAGAATTATCAAGTCTTTAGTCTCTGTACATAACATATTAGCCTCCAAATAATATAAATCTTGTGTCATTTTATAATTTTCATATTGCTTGTCAAATTGACCTACATAATAATAAAATGTGAAGTCAATTACTCCAAGGGAATCTCAGGCCAGAAATCTGAACCAAAAGAAGAAATATGCTTTTGTTCGGAAAACATTGAATGTTAGAAAACTCGGAGCTTAATACCCTAAAAATCTCAGGTTTAGAAAATGGTAGCTAGAAAATCCTTATGTCTCACCTTTATATTGAAGGAAAAATAAGGTCTACAAGGCATGGTTCAGAATTCAGATTGAGGATAAACCTTTAACCTATAACAGTCAATAAAGAGGTACAAGAGGCAACTAAAAGGTAAAACATATGGAAGATTCACTAGCTTTGACACAGTAATCAGAATATCTGGTGCAAGAGGCAAACTCACATCTAGAATGACCATATCTAATCATTGTCCGCTTGAACACCTCATCTTATAACTATCAAGGCAAAAGATAGTAACTAGAGATGAAGTGACTAGAAATGGTTAGAAAGGCAAGTCTTTCTAATGGAGAGAGAATCCAGAGTGCATCAAGGACAACAGCCATTTAAATGCCAAATACTGTAGTTGCATCATCAACTACTGCGAATAACTGTCCTGCACAAAGATGGACCCCAAGCAGAAAGTATCTGCAGGAAACATTGAGTAGTTATATGCAAATACATCTTTTTATTGTGCATTTGACTAATTTTGGAACACTGAGTGATAGAAAGGCATCCGATCAGCAACTATGAACAAGGATGACTAAGGATTAGCGTGAGAATTCAAGATGACTGGATCATTACCTCTTTAATAAGGTCCCCAAGGGCAGATACTCCCAGAATGCCAACAGCTGTATATATCAGATATGATTTTCGCTCTTTCAACCGTTTGCAGACATTCAATACAAACCTGTAGGCAGTAAATAGAAAACACCATCAATTAATCCATGAGCTATAGCCTAAAGAATCTCATTGCATGCAATCATTAGCACACCCAGCGAGAAATCTATTAGAAATAGCATGCAATTGAAGACACAGATACTAGTTAAACGCTGAAATTTTTCATTAAACATTGAAAAACCGTTATGATTAAGAATGTAAATGAAAAAGAACATGCTACAAGTCCAAGCAACTAACAAGGAGCTTAGATATACATCAAACGTAGTTCAAGTACATAACGTTGCATCTCTATTCCAAACTGAAGTCAATCTCGCATGAACAATTTAAAAACATCAAATTGACAAAGCAGCAATAATATAGGAGTATATAAGAGGCTCAAATTGACAAATCAAGACTCCAAGGCAAAGAGAAACACAAGCAAAACACTTAACTAATACCAATAAACCGTAAAAAAAATGCAAGGCAAAACAAAACCTGTCGATGTTAACAGCATCTGATTTGGGCATGGCATTCTTTTTCTTCTTTTTCTTATTCCGCTTTTTTTTCTGGGTCGTATTCTTCACAGGCTGTGAATTATCATTATGTGAATTCTCCTTTACTTCTTTGTCATGTATGTCAACACTATTCCCTGACCCGTCCACAAGTTCTCCTTCTTCGACATCCATCATCTCCACATCATCACCATCTTCAAAGCTCAACTCTTCATCAACAGTATCTAATATACTCTCCATAGAGACTATGAAATTAACAAATATCAAACAGTACCCTAACCGATTATAATCAAATTAAAGACAAAACCATAGAATAAGAAATTTAGAGATGAAGATTTGATTGAGTTATCCCAAAGAAATTGGTTTCAATTAACCCTAACCGATTATAATCAAATTAAAAGACAAAAGAATAGAATGAGAAATTTAGAGAGTGAGAGAGAGAACAAGGGTTTTTGCCTGTCTGTACTCTAATGTCGAAAACGAGATGAAGATTTGATTGAGTTAAATAGACTGAAGACGAGAATAAGTAAGGTTTTCATTGGGTCTATTATATGATGGCCCAAGTTTTCCGTACTTCATTTAGCCCATGCTAAAAAAGGGAAAATAAAATAATTGTGTATCGAAAATTTAAAAAAAATTCAAATGATATAGTTATAGTGAGATAATTTTATTGGAGTGATTGTGATTGAATGTATATTTAGGAGTAGTTTGGTTGACGTACAAATTTAATTCCTATGACAAGTTGTAATTCATTGGAATTTACTTTCTTTGTCAATTTCCTAGCAATTACCTAATATTGTTTGTTTGACAATAGGTATTTTCATTTCCTTAGAAGTTAGAAGTAATCATGGGAATTGTTAATGACTAAGGGGGTATATAGTAATCTAATTCCTATGTCTCATAGATATTAACTTCCCCTGGATTTTATAATTCCTAGGAATTTAAGATTAATAGTTCTAAAGTGATTATTTATAAATTTAAAGTAATCACTCACAATTTAAAGTTTGACACCTCACTTCCTAGAGGGTCTTTTTAGTAACAACAACAACAGTGTCCATACTCATTATTCAAATAGTTTTAATCCGGGTTTGTCAGACCATATAGGTAAGGCTGTAAATACTGGTGAGGATCAGGGATCTACGGAATCTAGGACCATGTCATTTCTTGAAAGCAAGTCTGTGTAGACCATGAGGGATTCGAATAGCTAGCCACTGCTCCATAAACTGCAAACAATGTATGCTAAAACTACATTGAACAAAGATATGATCATTGATCAATAGAATTGGGTGCAGCATTGCACATTGGGCAAACGTACACCCATTTAAACCAATTTATCCCTGATTCTGCATGCACATCCACTCACTTAATTGAAGCTTTACAGATCAGAGCCTCTTCAGAGCCCAACTACCCAACTAACCGTTATGGAAGGGTTGAAGAGCATCCAATCAGCACATTTCGTGTAAAATTCGTGCATTCATTTGATCCATAAGAACTCCTGCATTGAACTGATATGTCAGGCAAGCTTGCCCACAGACACTAGATTACATACATCAAGGTTTCGGATCCTTAAGTCTCTACACTCCGGTTAGCAGACCTTAGACCAACTGACGTTACCTCCTGAACTTTTGGTAAAATCATCGTGCCATAAAAGAGATCGACCAGATACTACTATTATTATTATTATTATTATTATTATTATTATTATTATTATTATTATTATTATTATTATTATTATTATTGTTATTGTTATTTTTTTGGCAAAGTAAATTTTATATTATTATTTTTTTTTTTTTTTGCAAAGTAAATTTTATAAAATGCCAGAAAAAATAGCCGAAGCTTACAACGGTTCACAAGACCGAGGGATTTGACCAACCAATGCTCCAAGGGACATGCCCATTGTCATCTGCGAGGTTTGGGCAAACACCTCCAAAAAGAGACGAAACTCCTAGCCTATTCAAAGGAAAGACTCCTAGAGGAGATTACAAAAGTAACATTCTTTACAATATGATTATATGATAACATGAGTATAACATTTCATAGCTCATTAGCCCAACTAGAACAACCAAACCTTCATGAAATGGCACCGGCCCAAAAATCAATACTGATGGCAGAAGAGAGTTGTGCAAACGAAATCTATTGGCCGCAACTAGACCAACAGCAGGACAAACATCCACCCAGAATAAGTGCAGCACCAGCAACCATTGTGCAGCAGCAGTGCACAGCAGCAGGAGGCAGCCTCTTTGTGGGGTTGGAGATCATTCACATTGCAGCACCAAAAAATAAAACCAATTCATTGTTCCAAATAACACTCGACGAATTAAGCTCGAGCGAATCAATACGAGGCACAGACCAAGGGAACCTTCGTGATTAGGGGCACCCAAAACCGTGCGAAATGCTTGTCATCTCTGTAGCTGAGCAGTCCCAACATGGTAGCTGACCTTCCAAAGTTACTGCCAATTGAAGAGGCAACCTCTAGCTACTTTGAAGGCTGTCCAACAGTTAGCGAATGAAACAACCATCAGAACATATCCAAAAGGATCAGAACCAGATCAGCCAGCATCATCATCCTTTGGCACACCAATCCATTTCAATTGCAAAGCCACACCATACACCAACAGCATGCAAGCACCCTAACAGCAACACTCAGTTTGTGCGTGTCACTTCAACACATAGTACCTGTAATAGCCCTATTTTAAAGCCTCTTATAATCTTAACTTAAATAGTCTTGGTAATGATTTGTGCTAGTAATTAACTTACCAAATTATTTATCCTTAAGTGTCAACAATAATGAGAGTTTAATTCATAAAACTTTTATGTTTGAATAAACGAAGTTTTGTTTTGATGTTATTATTATACTAAAGTAAAGATTTTCAATGTACTTAGTTTTATTAAAGTTTATTTGATTTACTAAAATAACATTAAGTCCGTTAAAAACTTTGTTGATTTGACATATATATTAATGTGGTTTATTATTAGAAAATTTTTATTATTTGCAAATAAACTATGTTAACAAAAGCTCATTTTAAGTGATTTAATAATAAAAGTAGTTATAATTGAATAAACAAAATATATTTATAAAAAAAAAATAAGCTTTTTATAATGTTATTATAGTTTGTTGGTATTTGAAAACATAGTTTTTGTTATGGTTTTATATTGTTGACAAACAAATATATATTATTTCCTAAAAACAAGAATTTCAGAAATTTTTTTCAAAACTAGCATCTTACTTCTAAAATCATTTAAAAATAGTAAATGAGTGTATTTTGACCCCATCTTTTAGCATATCCTCCACATGCATGTTATTGAAGATACCAAACCATTAGATTGAGGTAGCTTGTGGTATAATTAAAGAAAAGAGTGTAGATATGAACAAAGGTCAGGTTTAGAGTCAGATTTGCAGGGTCTGAAAGATACCCCAATTTACCTAAGCTATACCCTATGTAATTGAGTGCTACCACTTGGAACTTTTTCCTAACACTCTAAGCTTTCTATAGATACCTTACACGCCCTTATATCCCTCCAGAAATGGGAAATTCATCCCCATCTTTCTACCACTTCATCACAACAGTTTCTGGCAGCTTGTATGCCTTCAACAAATCATCCTTTTTATCCAAAGTTCTCTTAATAAGTGCCTCATATTTTTATACCATAATATTGTAGACATCCTAAGCTTTCCATTGATACCTCACACGCACATATATAAGCTATATAAGCCCCTCATCTTCAAGCAAACATTCACAACTTGTTGTTCGTTTTTGGTCAGCTTTATACATGAATACTATTTAAAGTGTTTACCCATATTCCTCTTCATGCATGTATAAATAAACCTTATGGTGGTGTTGTACATAAAATTCCTCACATTTTAGACCCAAGAATTGCATTCATTGGTGCATGAAGGGTTATGTTTTGCCTTCAAACATTTTGTATAACTATGAGTAAGCAAATTTCAAACACTTTCTGTTTTGTGGATTTTCGACCATCTTCTCCTCATTTTATTACTATAGTTTGTTCTTAAGAAATATGGATCTTGGAGTTGTGAGCAATTAGACACTTGAATAATTGTATTTGGAGTTCAGAGCTAGAGGTTATGAGCATTTTAGTAAGACATGTCGAAAAGGGACTTATGATGGTTTTTGTATTATTATTTTGGAGCTTGGATTATTATTGTTGAAACCTTGAAGATTATTCTTGGAGCTTATTTTCTCTTATTTTGGAGTTCTTATTTCTTATTATATCTCTTGCAACCTTGGTGGCTCATGGTACACACTTCTTAACCTTCTTACTATGTGACATTTATATTATATTTATTTGAGTATGTGAAAGGTATGACAATATGTTAGATTGATTAAATTTTACCTTGCATGTTCACATAAAGTAAAAATAACACATTTTTGTGTTCAAAGTAAAAATAAATTGTTTATTATAAGTTGAAGTATATGGATGTTATAACTTTAAAATTTATGATATTATATATATATATATATATATATATATATATATATATATATATATATATATATATATATATATATATATATATATATATATATATATATATATATATTAATGATAGAAATGCTATTCATATGTTTATATTATAAATTTTCAAGTATTGCGGTTATTACCCGAAATCGGTATTAAATTAAAGTCACAAAAGAAAATATATATAAATCTGAAAATTTCTCATTTATATGATATTAATGATGGATATATGTTTATTATGTCTATTTTCAATTTAATGTTCATGCATGTAAATTTTATGAAATTTCTATTATGTTAACATGCATAGAAAACGTGTTTTGAGGTGTTTTTGTGATGTTATTGTTGTGAATGAATTTTGTGTGAGCTTAGTAACTTAAGTAATGTATTTTATATGAACTCCACAATAGATAAAATTTAGAAAATCACTTAATTTTATTTCCTTAAAGTTATTTCATTAAAATAGTTATTTATGAAATTTTAACTAATAAAATATGTTCTAATATATCAAAGGGGCTTAAGTATAATATTGATGGATAAAATAGTTTATAAAATCATATTATTATGTTTTCTACAAGTTTGGACCAGAATATAATCTTTTGGTATTTATCTATGAATTTTTATTAAGTGTTTTACTACTTACCGATAAAACGTAGAATGCTAAAATATGAAACAAATACTAAATGGACTATTTTGGACTTGAAATTTTTATGAGACTCTTATATGGACAGTAGGTTTAGAATTTCATCATTGGATAAGTTTATAAGACCATCTATTAACCCTTGTGAATTTTAAATAAAAAGGTAAATCCTAAACCGATAAAATATAAAATAAATACTAAATGAACTATTTTTGACTTGAAATTTTTATGAGACACTCCCATATACATTAGGATCATATGAGGACTCTTGGATAAATTTTTCGTGGACATTTGAGGACATCAACAATTTTATGTCGGTTTATCGGTAAATTGGTCAAATAATTTAGTTACAATTTATAGGCTCGTTTTTCTTGAACTTTCTGGTCTAAAACTCACTTCATATAACTTCTAGATCTCTAATATAACTTTATAATATTATAATTGGTTATTATGAGTTTTTAATTAATTTACATGTTTAATCGAAGGAAATTCTTTAATAAATATTATGAAATATTTTCCTTTAGTTATATAAGTTTGTATAGTCTTGTAGAGAACTTATATAGTCTCTGGAACCTTTTTATATTTGGTGAAATTTTATTTATTGATAATTTCTTAATTATTAAATTGTCAAGTATGTTGACTTTTCCTTAAGTGAATGTCTTGAGGTTTGACTAGACTAGGGTTGACTTATAACAATGTGAAATAAATAATATGGATTCTTGTTTGAACTTATGTGTACTTGGATGAATGACTCTGATAGTAAGGAAATGTCGAACCACGGACCGGCGTGTAATCCGGCGCCCGTGTTTCCCGGCACGTAGAAATGCGGGGTAAGACAGGGGGACCGAGAGAGTCCCATCCTGTAGAAGCTCGAGCATAAATATTGGTGGAGCGACGGCTCCCATCACAGTTAGAGTTTGGAACACGTTCCTCCTCTAGCCAGACCCTTACATATATCAGAAAGTCATTATTATGTGTGTTGTGCGAATGTGATTTTGGGATCTAATTTAGTAGATCCATCGGATGAAGTTTACAGTTACCAAGTGTAGGTGACTGTAGCAAAGATATTTTTCTACATTCATGTGATGAATGTGAAAAGTTGTTGAAAGTATTCGAGAACTGAAAATGAAAAACGAGAATCGAGGAACTTAAAATCAAGTTCTGAAATGTACTTTGCATATCTTGTGAATATATTAAGATTGTCATAGTATTGCATTGTTGAGGAGTTTGTACTTGGCGTTAGGCGCTGATTCCGATTCAAACGGCTGTCATCCGTATCATGGATGGCAGTATTTTGCAGGAAAGGTTTAGCTTCAAGTTTCGATCCAGGACGCAACATTTAATTTCTCTATCAAGGAATTAGCCTCGTTTTATTTCATTTATTGGTAACTTGGATGGTCATGGTGTATTTGTGCTTTTATTATGAATTTAGGAAAAAAAAAATGTCTTATTCTCTCAATTGTAATATTCTAAACTTGTGTTTTCAAATGATTTTAAATTTCAATGAATTTTAACAGTTTTAAATTTAAGACTTTCAAATTAATTATTGTAAACATAATTATAAGTGTGAATTATATCCCTGGATTGTCGCGCCTGTTACAAATGGTATCAGAGCATGGTTTGCTTTAGTGAGTGCGCGGATCTCCATATCCGAGCGTTAAGGATTCATAGGTTATAAATTAGGTTGAGGAAGAGTTATGATTATTAGTTTGAAAAGAATTTACACAAAGGTATTTTAGAATGTTTTGGTTTGATTGATTAAGGATATTATTAGAGTTATATCTTAATGGTTGAGCACTTATAGACTTTTGAGGATTTTCAATTTAATTGAAAGTGGGCTGTTGAAAATTATTGTGATAACGATTTGTGGAATATAAAGATATAATACTCATTACTTGAAGGTGATAAATTGTGGATATTCGTAGAGTTTGACCTTGGTGATTTTATGTCATGACTAGGGAGAATGCTTTATTTGGAAGATTAATAGATTATATAAGGTGTGAAGAGGTTAAGAGAAATATATCAAGTTTTGATTGGTGAACGAATGAGTTACCTCACATATGAAAATAGAATTATTGTATGACGTTTATGATGAAAAACAATCGGCAATACGAATCAAGTACCTTCTGATTAAATTTGAGGAATTAAACAGATGAATTAAGGAGTTATTAATTAGGTCACATGGTGGATTCATATTATTATTGGTGAACAAAGTTTCCCTCAAGAGATATGAATGAATATCAAACGAGTTTGAGTGAGTTTGATTGAGTTTGTGTGCTTATCAGAAATAAGGAAAATGAATTAATGAAAAGCTTATTAGTCGTTATTAGAATCAATGAAATGATTACAATGGCTTATGGTAGTAACAAAAAGTTCTGATAAAGGGAGTTATATTGCGATGAAGTTTTCCATGTAATTTTGATGACTAATTATAAAAGTTTTGTTAATTGGAAGTTTAATTATCTTAAAGTTGGGGACATGTATTGAATGATTGAGTTCTAAATGAAAATGTTGTTCCATAAATGTCTTTAGGAAGAGATAATTGAATGAACTTGCTATGCTCAACGGTACACCAATTTTGTGTTGAGGACAATAGAAAGAGGCAAATATGAAATTTTACGAAGTTATCAACTCGAAACTTATGATGCAACTACTAGAGGGTGAGAAAATCGATTTGGGGTTATGATAACTTACCATGTAATGAAATTGAGGACTTCAACTTAGATTTAAGAGTTGATTTACACAAAAGTTTTCCAATAATCCTTTTAAAGAAAATCTTTATCAACTTAATGAAAATCTTTTTCAGTTTTTGAACCAATAATTTGCCCTATTGAGAAATTATACCCTTGATACTAAAAATCAAGTTAGAGTGAAGACCTGATCAATCTTTACTCTAATCTTTGAAACTAGAAATCAAGTATAGTAGAATTTTCAAGATAGTGGCATCTTGTGGGGCTTAACCAGTAATTTAATTAATAAGCGATGATTTTTTTTTCTTTTATTTTTTTATTTTGACTTTTGACTGACATTTAATTATTGTTTTCTCTAAAGTTGTATAATTTGTTTAACACAAAAACTTTGTAATTTTTTTTTTTTGAGGACGAAACTTCTTAATTTGGACAACTCGATTTTTTTTAAACAAGGTTTCATAATTCTCATTTTAATAAAATTATTTTATTCTTCTCTATAATTCGTTAAAAGAGTTTTTAATTTAAGTAATGACAAGATCTTCTATAAATTAATATTTAACAACAAATTTCAAGGTAGATTGAATAACCAACTAAGAGTAGTACTTTATCAACGGAGTAATAAGACTATATCTTAATAATAACAGTAGTAAAAGTTAAGATGATTGCAATTGTATTATTGAATATTAGCTATGTGCTAGAATTTGCAATTAAACATAAAAAGTTATGTACAAAGATTATATTTTAGAGAACATTATCTCATGATTGATGGTTTGTTTGAATGTTTTACTTATGTGTTAGAATTTGATATGACTAGAATGTTCAGTCTAAACCTAACATATTTATGATAGAAAGAGTCACTACTTAAGTGGTGAAGTTTAAAATTAATTATACAAATTCTAAGGAAGAATAAGAGTTGTGAACAAAAAGTATAAATTATAATTTTTGTACATATATAAAGGAATAACTCAAAGTCAAAATAGCGTAAGGATGTAATTGATATCTTGGTTGAATCAAGACTGTCATTGCAATTTCGAGGACGAAATTGTCTTAAGGGGGAAAGAATGTAATAGCCCTATTTTAAAGCCTCTTATAATCTTAACTTAAATAGTCTTGGTAATGATTTGTGCTAGTAATTAACTTACCAAATTATTTATCCTTAAGTGTCAACAATAATGAGAGTTTAATTCATAAAACTTTTATGTTTGAATAAACGAAGTTTTGTTTTGATGTTATTATTATACTAAAGTAAAGATTTTCAATGTACTTAGTTTTATCAAAGTTTATTTGATTTACTAAAATAACATTAAGTCCGTTATAAACTTTGTTGATTTGACATATATATTAATGTGGTTTATTATTAGAAAATTTTTATTATTTGCAAATAAACTATGTTAACAAAAGCTCATTTTAAGTGATTTAATAAAAGTAGTTATAATTGAATAAACAAAATATATTTATAAAAAAAAAATAAGCTTTTTATAATGTTATTATAGTTTGTTGGTATTTGAAAACATAGTTTTTGTTATGGTTTTATATTGTTGACAAACAAATATATATTATTTCCTAAAAACAAGAATTTCAGAAATTTTTTTCAAAACTAGCATCTTACTTCTAAAATCATTTAAAAATAGTAAATGAGTGTATTTTGACCCCATCTTTTAGCATATCCTCCACATGCATGTTATTGAAGATACCAAACCATTAGATTGAGGTAGCTTGTGGTATAATTAAAGAAAAGAGTGTAGATATGAACAAAGGTCAGGTTTAGAGTCAGATTTGCAGGGTCTGAAAGATACCCCAATTTACCTAAGCTATACCCTATGTAATTGAGTGCTACCACTTGGAACTTTTTCCTAACACTCTAAGCTTTCTATAGATACCTTACACGCCCTTATATCCCTCCAGAAATGGGAAATTCATCCCCATCTTTCTACCACTTCATCACAACAGTTTCTGGCAGCTTGTATGCCTTCAACAAATCATCCTTTTTATCCAAAGTTCTCTTAATAAGTGCCTCATATTTTTATACCATAATATTGTAGACATCCTAAGCTTTCCATTGATACCTCACACGCACATATATAAGCTATATAAGCCCCTCATCTTCAAGCAAACATTCACAACTTGTTGTTCGTTTTTGGTCAGCTTTATACATGAATACTATTTAAAGTGTTTACCCATATTCCTCTTCATGCATGTATAAATAAACCTTATGGTGGTGTTGTACATAAAATTCCTCACATTTTAGACCCAAGAATTGCATTCATTGGTGCATGAAGGGTTATGTTTTGCCTTCAAACATTTTGTATAACTATGAGTAAGCAAATTTCAAACACTTTCTGTTTTGTGGATTTTCGACCATCTTCTCCTCATTTTATTACTATAGTTTGTTCTTAAGAAATATGGATCTTGGAGTTGTGAGCAATTAGACACTTGAATAATTGTATTTGGAGTTCAGAGCTAGAGGTTATGAGCATTTTAGTAAGACATGTCGAAAAGGGACTTATGATGGTTTTTGTATTATTATTTTGGAGCTTGGATTATTATTGTTGAAACCTTGAAGATTATTCTTGGAGCTTATTTTCTCTTATTTTGGAGTTCTTATTTCTTATTATATCTCTTGCAACCTTGGTGGCTCATGGTACACACTTCTTAACCTTCTTACTATGTGACATTTATATTATATTTATTTGAGTATGTGAAAGGTATGACAATATGTTAGATTGATTAAATTTTACCTTGCATGTTCACATAAAGTAAAAATAACACATTTTTGTGTTCAAAGTAAAAATAAATTGTTTATTATAAGTTGAAGTATATGGATGTTATAACTTTAAAATTTATGATATTATATATATATATATATATATATATATATATATATATATATATATATATATATATATATATATATATATATTAATGATAGAAATGCTATTCATATGTTTATATTATAAATTTTCAAGTATTGCGGTTATTACCCGAAATCGGTATTAAATTAAAGTCACAAAAGAAAATATATATAAATCTGAAAATTTCTCATTTATATGATATTAATGATGGATATATGTTTATTATGTCTATTTTCAATTTAATGTTCATGCATGTAAATTTTATGAAATTTCTATTATGTTAACATGCATAGAAAACGTGTTTTGAGGTGTTTTTTGTGATGTTATTGTTGTGAATGAATTTTGTGTGAGCTTAGTAACTTAAGTAATGTATTTTATATGAACTCCACAATAGATAAAATTTAGAAAATCACTTAATTTTATTTCCTTAAAGTTATTTCATTAAAATAGTTATTTATGAAATTTTAACTAATAAAATATGTTCTAATATATCAAAGGGGCTTAAGTATAATATTGATGGATAAAATAGTTTATAAAATCATATTATTATGTTTTCTACAAGTTTGGACCAGAATATAATCTTTTGGTATTTATCTATGAATTTTTATTAAGTGTTTTACTACTTACCGATAAAACGTAGAATGCTAAAATATGAAACAAATACTAAATGGACTATTTTGGACTTGAAATTTTTATGAGACTCTTATATGGACAGTAGGTTTAGAATTTCATCATTGGATAAGTTTATAAGACCATCTATTAACCCTTGTGAATTTTAAATAAAAAGGTAAATCCTAAACCGATAAAATATAAAATAAATACTAAATGAACTATTTTTGACTTGAAATTTTTATGAGACACTCCCATATACATTAGGATCATATGAGGACTCTTGGATAAATTTTTCGTGGACATTTGAGGACATCAACAATTTTATGTCGGTTTATCGGTAAATTGGTCAAATAATTTAGTTACAATTTATAGGCTCGTTTTTCTTGAACTTTCTGGTCTAAAACTCACTTCATATAACTTCTAGATCTCTAATATAACTTTATAATATTATAATTGGTTATTATGAGTTTTTAATTAATTTACATGTTTAATCGAAGGAAATTCTTTAATAAATATTATGAAATATTTTCCTTTAGTTATATAAGTTTGTATAGTCTTGTAGAGAACTTATATAGTCTCTGGAACCTTTTTATATTTGGTGAAATTTTATTTATTGATAATTTCTTAATTATTAAATTGTCAAGTATGTTGACTTTTCCTTAAGTGAATGTCTTGAGGTTTGACTAGACTAGGGTTGACTTATAACAATGTGAAATAAATAATATGGATTCTTGTTTGAACTTATGTGTACTTGGATGAATGACTCTGATAGTAAGGAAATGTCGAACCACGGACCGGCGTGTAATCCGGCGCCCGTGTTTTCCCGGCACGTAGAAATGCGGGGTAAGACAGGGGGACCGAGAGAGTCCCATCCTGTAGAAGCTCGAGCATAAATATTGGTGGAGCGACGGCTCCCATCACAGTTAGAGTTTGGAACACGTTCCTCCTCTAGCCAGACCCTTACATATATCAGAAAGTCATTATTATGTGTGTTGTGCGAATGTGATTTTGGGATCTAATTTAGTAGATCCATCGGATGAAGTTTACAGTTACCAAGTGTAGGTGACTGTAGCAAAGATATTTTTCTACATTCATGTGATGAATGTGAAAAGTTGTTGAAAGTATTCGAGAACTGAAAATGAAAAACGAGAATCGAGGAACTTAAAATCAAGTTCTGAAATGTACTTTGCATATCTTGTGAATATATTAAGATTGTCATAGTATTGCATTGTTGAGGAGTTTGTACTTGGCGTTAGGCGCTGATTCCGATTCAAACGGCTGTCATCCGTATCATGGATGGCAGTATTTTGCAGGAAAGGTTTAGCTTCAAGTTTCGATCCAGGACGCAACATTTAATTTCTCTATCAAGGAATTAGCCTCGTTTTATTTCATTTATTGGTAACTTGGATGGTCATGGTGTATTTGTGCTTTTATTATGAATTTAGGAAAAAAAAAATGTCTTATTCTCTCAATTGTAATATTCTAAACTTGTGTTTTCAAATGATTTTAAATTTCAATGAATTTTAACAGTTTTAAATTTAAGACTTTCAAATTAATTATTGTAAACATAATTATAAGTGTGAATTATATCCCTGGATTGTCGCGCCTGTTACAGTACCAAGCTCCAAAACAGCAGGAACCAGCCAGCAACGTACAGGTTACTTAGGGCCATTTGATTCCGATCAAGACCTTTACCCAAGAACACCCATATCACAAAGCATCACAGTGTCAACCCCAGTAGGCAGGTTGGTGGGGCTTGAGAACCACAGACAACATAATACCCAGCCTGGAATAGAAGGATGTAGCTACAATTAGCCTATTATCGATTATATCGACATCAACGAGGAAGGAAATAACACACTTTGTGTTATCCTCAAATACATAACCACAATAGCGGTTCATGAACAAGATCCGGCATAGCAGTTACTAGCCTCAACAACCAAACTGCACAATTGCAATTCATGAAGTCGTTTCTAAAAGAAACATAGACCAGGGGGGTAATCTCTAAGAAAACCAAACCAGGGAATACACCCAGAAAGGTCTTTAAGGATCTTAAACAAAACCTCCTAATTCAATTTTGGGTTGTTAAACAAAACCCCCAAAATCACTTTAGGGTTTAACCAATAGATTATTCGACATCTCAAATAGGGTATGAGAGATTCGATCAAAATAGGGGTTATACTTGCTTGAACTGGAAACAAGTGTATGACCCATAGATAAATTACGACAAACCTGGTAAGGGTTTTCGAATTAGGGTTCTTCGCAATTTCTTCGATTTCGCACTCGATAGCAATTCGACGAAACACATACCTCAGTCTTCAAAAACTCAAACCCAGTAATGGTAATCAATCAATACCTGAAGCTATCTCCTCCAATACAAAGCTAGATTCGAATTTTAGGGATTTTCGAAAAAAGGATAATCAAAAAAATTAGAGCTACCAAACGTTATTGGTAGGTACATACCACCGCCGGGATGACGGAGGTCCGCTAACACACCTATGTCTCCACCCATCTCGGTGGTCGGCCCCGCCTCCTGCCTGCCATGGCGGGGCAGATCTAGTTGCCCAGCAGAGAGGGGAGTTCTAGAGAGAGAGAGAGGTTAGAGAGAGGTGACTCTTTTTATGATTATTATTATTATTATTATTATTATTATTATTATTATTATTATTATTATTATTATTATTATTATTATATAAATTTTATCGTAATAGAAACTAAGGAGCAACCCCGGTTAATATTTTTAAATATCAAATTTATCGTAATAGAAACTAAGGAGCAACCCGTTAATATTTTTTAAATATCAAATGCTCACAAGTCAATAAAATATTATTATAACATACTTATATAATAACCGAAAAAATTTAATCGAAAATTAACGAAGATATTATAAAAGCAATAGAAGATTTGGACACATAAAATTTTTTTCTTCCAATTTTACTATTTACTTCAGTAATTTTAATTTAAATTTTAATTTCAGATTAGATATTTATACGCTAATGGCGATGAGAACACTTGCAAGGTGAAATATATTTTTGTAATGATAATTTGTTATTTATTTTATTTACTTATTTTATTATAATATTTTTTTCTTTTATTTTTTTATATTACCGAGCATCATATCATTGTTATAAACACTGATTTAAATTTCTTATAATTATATTATATTTTACAACAATAATATATTTAAACATGTGTCACTGCAATAATAAAAGTTTTTTATCCTAATTCAAATACATATGTTTTTAATTTTAATTTTAGATTGAATATTTATACGTCAATGTGGTAGGAATACGTGTAGGATCAAATATTTGTTAACTAATTAAGTTTTATTTATTATTACATGATTTATTTTATCAATTTATTTTGATTAGAATATTTTTTATTTTTTTATTTTTTTATTTTTATATTACCGAAAATTATACAATTTTTATAAACCAATAATTTTTTTGAGTAGCTATAAACCAATAATTCAAAATTCATATAATAATTAATTACATATATAATATTAATAATTGTTTATTAAATAATTAATAAACCGTGTTTATCACGGGAATCTATCTAGTATTTAATTAATCACAAAACACTATATTAGATAACATAATACCAATTATCAAACTCCAATGACAAATACATTCACTTATTCACAAATCATAATAGCATTAACATCTATATAAAAAAAATATAACAAAAAAACATATTAATAATTGAAGAAACTAACTTGATGTTTTGAAATAACAAAAAAACCCTAATTTTTGGGGAGTCGGGGGGATTTAAAAAATGTGACATTTAGTTAATACCTGAAATTGGTTTGAAGGTGGGTTGGTACTTGGTATGGTGGTGGGCTGGTGGCTGTTAAGCGGTAGGCCGTAGGCTGTAGGGGTTGCGGGAGTCATACAGGCAGCCGCAACAGACAGTGCCGATTCATACAGCGAGGGAGGCTGGGAGCAGTAGGCCAGAAACTGCCGGTGGTGCCTAGGTGTTAAATGATACCCCCGATTCTACGGTGCCGTGGTGGTCAATTTGCCGTAATACCGTGGGTGATGAATTAGGGTTCAGTAGTTACTTTGTAAAGGGAGGAGGCGAGAAGCAGGCCAGGGAAGTGCATATTAAACAAGATAGTGTCAGTAAATAACAGTTATTTATAAAGTTAATAAATCATGTTATGTGTTAGAATTTAATGGGATAAGACTTTTGTTATTTTAATTTATCTTTTTTAGTTTTATATATTTTATTATTTTTTTGTGTTAATTTACAAATCACGATGATTGATTAGAAATTTCGGTATTGACACCGCACGTTTTCAAATTTTTTTACTTTTTTTCATTTTTTTAAGTCTCTAGGGGCACGTGTCCCCTTGTGCCCTTATTTAAGTCTGCCACTAAATGCAGTACGAGCTTTCTAAATGATCAAGAAAATGTGTCTTACTTGGGGCAAGTTCTATAAGTCTCAAACATAGCAAATTAAGGGTACTAAAAAGCATAGGGTTCTAGATTACTACTCTCTCCGAGATGTCTTATTTCTTTATTTGACAAAATTATATTAATTGTCTCATTTTCTTTTTTTTTCTATCTTTTTTTTTACCTAAATACCCTCACTTTTTCAATTCTCAATACCCAACTACCACATTTATAATTAATTTAATCAATTAAAATACCCAATTACCATCTTTTTAATGGAGCCCACACCACCCTTAATAACCTTGATAACCCAAATGGGACATCTAAAATGATTCAGAGGGAGTATTACATATAGATATAGATGAGCTTGTAATGCCATTTTAGTAAAGATTTAAAAGTTATAACCGTAATACATTGTGTATTGATTGCTTTGTATGAATTGAAAATTTTAGCTTAATTGAGAGGGTTCATTTTACAAATATCCATTTCTATATCCTCTTTTCCAACCACTATATTCAACCAATTTTAGATTTTCAAAAATACAGTGACAAATTCATTTTTAAAATAATATATATCAAAAAAAAAAGAAATGAATCATTTGCTTGATAATTCTGAGTTAACTAAATTGTAAATACAACTAACAAAGAAGTTCAAAAATTCGTTGAATTAACAATGAAAATGACAAAGATAATGTCATTTAATCAGCAAAATATCAAAAACATATTAAAAGAACAGCTAGTCTCCTGAGAGACCATCTTTCTAAAAGACGTCTTTCAGGCCCAACCCATTAAAGCTTAATATGTACTTTTACTTTATATTTTTTTATGGGCCAGTTCAAATAGAGATGGTTTTTCATAAAGACCGTCTCTCACAAGAATTTGTGTTAAACGAATTAAAAAAAATGCATTATCAAACAACAAAGACAAAATCTCACAAGAGACGGTCTATAGGATAGACCACAAAATTGGGCCAACCCATTTCCCTTAACTGATTTTTTTTTATTATAATATCAATTATATTATGTTATAATCCTAAATGTAAGGTATTATAACCTCGTATATACTATTCTATAACCCCAAATATAAGTTATTATAACCCCAAATATACTATGTTATATTTTGGGCTGGGCTTTATGGATTTCGTCTATAGAATAGACCGTCTTTCATAAGACTTACTAAACAACAAAAGACAAAATACAGTGTTTGGGCTTCTTATAGATTTCTAGTCCATGGACCATGAAAACTGATCAGCACGCTTGGGTTTTGCAATATGAGTGATTGGAAAATCTCACTTTCGTTTACAAAATCTCAATATTCAACTCGTCTTATATGAAACCGTCTTATTTGGGATAAATTTATACAATTATTTTTTATAACTAGATAGATATTTGTGCCATGCACGGTGATCGAAAAAAAAAAGTTTTTGAATTAATTTTATACTTATAAAATATTTGAATAATATTCTAAATATATGTTTACATAGACGATGCTACAAAAAAGTTTATATTATATACTTTCTCATAAAGATGAGGTTATTGTAATTATTTTATAGATGGTAAATAAATTCAAAAAAATTACACTGGTTTATAAATTTAGGAACAATATTATTCTTCAATTGTTAAATAAAATTGAAAAATAATTTTGCTATATAAAAATATTATTTTCTTATTTTGGAAGTCATATTGAAAAATGATATTGATTTACATTTTAGTACCAGTTCAGTTCGGAAATAATATAGAAATCATATTGAAAAATAATAAAGTTGACCAAATCTTATATGCACCTTAAATAAATTCTAGTATTTTAGAAAATGATTTTCAATTGATAATCAATATTAAATGAGCGGGAAAATATTAAATGAGAGTTTAATATTAAATGAGCGGGAATATTCGTGTTGGTCTCGTTTCTTCATTAATAGTCTTTATAGATATAGATAGATTGATGACTTTAAACTTGTTAGTTGTCATTTAAAACTTGGTCAAAACTGATTGTAACTCAAACTCGAGAATATTCGTGTAACATTAAAAATTAGTATATTACTCCCTTTTTCCTATGAACTTGTCAATATTTCTACTTAGTCCATCCTTATACTTTGTAATATTTTCATATTGGATAATTTTCCTCTATTTTCTTAATTTACACACATTTCTTTCTCTATTTCAATCATATCAATACAATTTTAATCAAATCCCCACCACTATCTTAACCTTTGTGCTATAATCTACTAGATTAGCTATTGTAACAGGGGTAGATTTAGGGTTCAAAGTTCTAAGGGGCGTCAACATATGGATGAAATTTTGCAAAATTTTCGATTGCGTTTTGTATGTAAAATGACCGACCAAAATTTTTTCATTCCACCAAATAACATGTACAAGCACAATAATTTCAAGCTACGACCAAATAAATATAAAAGCGGTTAATTAAACTCATTTTCACTTCAAACTATGGATACACAAAAGATTAATAAAAAATTTAAAAGCTTAGAACAAAACAAAGTCCAACAAAATAAAATACAAAGTAACAAAACAATAAACATACTGCAATTGTTCTCACCTAATTTTCATATTTTGGAATTATTATACGATAGCATAATTCTAACATCTACGTGTATTTCATACTTTTTCAAACATGTTGCCAAAAAAAAAGCAATATTCTCTTTTTTTTTCTTCATTGCTTTGAATTCTAGCAAGAACAATATCAAACACATAACATATTCACTCATACTTTCTCATTGTCATTTACCAATTTACCAAACAAATTCACAATAACATATTAACATTCCATAAATCGCAATAACATATTGATTTACAATAACACATTAAAGAAACTAAATTGGAATTTGAAATAAAAAAACCTTAACTTTTTCAAAAATACACTTTATTAATATCTAAAATTGGATCAAAGGTGGGTTGCAAATAGAAGACAAATAGAAATGGATAAGTTGATATTTATAAGGGTCTAAGGAGCGGGTCTAGGGTCCGGATTTTGGATCCGGACCCTGGACCCGAATCCGCCAATTATTTTTTAGATTCAGATTCGACCCAGAAACGATGGGTCTTAAAAAATAAGATCCGGACCCTTAAAAAAGGGACGAGTTTGGGGCTGGTCCAACTGGGTCCTAGACCCGTGACCATCCCTATCGGCAAGTCGTTGGCAGGTGCAGCACACACTCACAGGCGATTGAAGGTGAGTTGTGAGTTGTGAGTTGTGAATTGCAAATAGGCACCAGTCGACAGCGTCACACACTCATAGGTGATCGTCGAGAGATACCCGCGAGGACTGAACGGTGATGTGGTGTGGGTTGCTGTCCGTCGTCCGTCGTGGGTGGAGTGGGTTGGATGACTGAGTTTTAGACTTAGCATTTATTAGAAAGGATTGAAAATTTGGGGGGAAAATGTGGCTTTGGGAATGGAATTTCATTGTTTGAAATTGATATAAATATATAATATACTTTTATTTTCTTGTTTGGTATGTTAATGGGAATTAGGGATGGTCATAGGGCGGGTCTGGAGCGGGTCCACCAGAATCCGGATCCTTTTAATTTTTTGAGATCCAGACCCGGATGCGAGCCCTAAGGGTTCAAAATTTTCAGACCCGGACCCAGACTCTCTGAATCTGATGGGTCTAGGGTCCTTAATGGGTCATTCGTGGGTCTAAAAAAAGTCTCTTTGATTTGTCAAATTTGAAATATTTGTAAGTCATTATATTTTTTGTATATGTGTAAGAGAGTTATTAATTTATTATCGTATCTTACAAATATCTACTACTAATTTAACATCTAAACTCGCATAGTGTCACTCATATACGCTTAAATTCTATTATAAACACTAGTTCGAGTCCATGAAATAAGGGTAAGAAGTGGAGAGCAGCGACTGGGGTGCTTTGTGATAAAAGATTCCCTAGTAGACTAAAAGGGAAATTCTATCGCATTGCGATTAGGCCGGCTTTGTTGTACGGAACAGAGTTTTGGCCTATAAAGAAGGCTTTCGAGCAGAGAATGGATGTAACAGAGATGCGTATACTGAGATGGATGTGTGGTAAGACAAGGATGGACAGGATTAGAAACTAGGAGTTTAGGGCAAAGTTAGGGGTTGCACCTCTCTCTGCAAAGATGCGGGAGAAAAGGCTCAAATGGTTTGGCCATGTGCAGAGAAGCACCCATGACGCCCCAGTGAGAAGGGTTGAACGCATCATAGTGGAGGGCAAGAGAAGCCGGGAAGACCTAAGAGGACGTGGGAGGAGCAGATTAATAGTGACTTGCTCGAACTATACCTCTCTAAGGACCTTACCAGGGAAGACCTAAGAGGACGTGGGCGGCGCCTTATTCACGTCCTTGATTACTAGACTAGTTTGTTACTGTTCTGTGTCTTTTGTCATCGCTATTCACTGCCTCTTTTACCTGTATCGTTTATAAATTTTTATATTCCCTATGCTTGGCTAGCGTGGGTGTAAGATGCAGGTTTTCGGATATTTGCAGGTCCTATCCTTGAAGAATCCTCTAAAGCCGAAGGACTCTTATGACCGCCCTCTCCTTATGGGTATGAGACGCCGTCGACCTTCCTTCCCCGGACCCTGACCATAGAGTATCTATGTGCGGGAACACTGGTTATAATAATGATGATGATGATGATGATGATATATATTATTTATATATATTAGGGAAATTCCATATGGTAACCCTGAGGTTTTGGGTTTTCCACGTGGTAACCAAAATTTTTAAAAAATCCACGTGGTTACCCCGAGGTTTACGTAAATGTTTCATCATGACCTTTTTGCACATAAAAATATTAGCAAGCGTTAATTTTGAAGCTTTACGGCTGTTGTATGTATATTTATGCGACTCACCATTTCGAATGCATCAGTTTGAACCTTTTTCCCCAAAATATAACCCTCAAATCTACCATTTATCATCCAAATCATATTTTTTTTTCCCTAAATCCAAAGATGGTAGAGTTTGGGTTTATATTTTGGGGAAAATGGTTGAGACTGATGCCATTTTAATGGTGAGTCGCATATATAGACGTACAACAGCCTTAAAAGCTTCAAAATTAATGTTTCATAACGTTTTGCTACCGTTCTATGTACAAAAAGTTCATGGTAGAACAATTTGGTAAACCTCAGGGTTACCATGTGGATTTTTTAAAAGTTTTGGTTACCACGTGGAAAACCCAAAACCTCAGGGTTACCACGTGGAATTTCCCTATATATTAAGATTATATAAAAAGAAAATAAGTATTGGGGGAAGAATTCATACGAAGAAGACAAATAAAAATGGACAATTTAATATTTATAAGGGTCCAAGGGGCGGGTCCAGGGTACGAATATTGTACCCGGACTCGAACCCGCCAATTGTTTTATAGATCCAGATCCGACCCGGATCCGATGGGTCTCAAAAAATAAGATCCAGACCCTTTAAAAAGGGGTGGGTCTGGGACGGATCCAACATGGTCCTGGACCCGTGACCATCCCTAATGGTAATGGGAATTAGTTGTGAATTGTGGATATGTATTGAAAATAGAATATAAATTTACATTTTTACCCTTATTAAATAAATAAAACTTGTGAATTTTTATAAATTAGGGTATACAGGTCTTTTCCATCAATAATGCAATTCACATCCTCAAATACTTGCCCCCCTAGATATTGAATCCTTGGAAATTCATACTGTATAATCCCATTCCTAATCCCCATCTCTAATCTCAAACCAACCTGCTAAATATGAAAGTTTGTGAAATTTGGGAATTAAATTCTCATTTCAAAAAAAAAAAAAAAATCTCATTCCCACCCCATAATTCCACCTACCAAACACCCCCTTAGCGTTTTGAGATTTTAAAATCTGAAACACGCATAAGGAGGGAGAAATTGCATTTAGATTATTGTTAATTTTTTTTAATATTCTTAGGGCACGTGCCTCCTCATGCCCCTAAGTAAGTCCGCCCACGATTATGTTAGTGAGCCAAGCCAAGAACTTGAGCCCATATAAGTATATAACTTCTTTTACCTTTTGTATAATTCTCTACTCTAAAAATTTAGCTCCTTATACATTCATATGCTTTATGATTTATGATTGTATTGTATTAAACTTTCAAGCTCATTTATATTTTAAACACATATGATTAAATACAGTAGTCTAGCTAGAATAATAGATGTAGCTTAAAATTTGGTAAACCACTTTAATTATTGTGTTATTGTTTAAACTATATCATGCTTAATACATTTTATTACTTGCAAAGTATTCTAATTTTATTAATTAATAAGTCTTGTATGAGATCGTCTCATAATGAAACACGTCCATATAAAAGTTCCACTAGTGAAACACATGAAAAAAACAACAAAACCTGAATGCATACTTATACATGAAGGTAATTTTTAAATAGTTTAGGTTATCCCAATTAAAATCGTCTCACAATAAAACGGTCACAACAAAACATTAGAATTTATTAATGTTACTTTCAACTTTTTTAAAACACCTTAGGCCCATTAGACCTCCCCATCAATTAGTTAAGACATTTGCGTGCATCAATTCTCATATGAAATGTATAAAGGCCAAAAAAGTTGAAGTACAATAAAATTTGTCTTTTTAATATATTTCATTATTTCATTAAGTTTGCTTTATTTATATTTGTATTCTGAGTAACAACTTATTCTA
Organism: Amaranthus palmeri; assembly: GCA_019776075.1. Lineage (NCBI taxonomy): Eukaryota > Viridiplantae > Streptophyta > Magnoliopsida > Caryophyllales > Amaranthaceae > Amaranthus > Amaranthus palmeri. The sequence continues at coordinate 1,141,622 of JAAKBH010000021.1, forward strand.
ACTCTCATCTGTAGTGGTGTGTAAAATAAGATCAGACCGGCGGTCCGGACCTAAATCGATTAAGATCAAATCTAAACCAGACCGGAATGTTTGCATCCGGTTCATGCTTCTGGTCTTACTCATTTTGGGTTTTCGGTCCGGTCCAGTCTAAATCCGAAAAAATCTGAGTCCGGATGTAAATAGTAGTAATTTTAAAGCGGAATAATATTTATGATATATATATATATATATATATATATATATATATATATATATATATATATATATATATATATATATATATATATATATATATATATATATATATATATATATATATATATAGACACACACACACATTTATTTAAGGGCTTTAAATATTTTATTTCTAATGCAAAATATTTTTTTAATTCAAATATTTTAATTTTATAATAATTAATTTGCTAAATTAATTTAAAATCTTCTATTTTTTTGGTACCAAAAATTATTTCCGGTCTAACCGGTTTTAAACTCGGACCTGGAGGAAATCGGGTTAGACTGGGACCGATCCGCTCTCCGATCTTAGCATATTTGAAATTTTGGTCCAACCGGTCCGGTCCAGGTTTAGACCTGTGTACACTCCTACTCATCTGTGCATTTAATACACGTCTTTATCTCATACACACTTTTCTTCCACTATCTAAAAAATTACTTTACTTAATTTTCTTAATTTCTTTGTTAATTGTCATTGGGTACAATTGGGTTGTGGCTCAATGGATAGAGCATCTGCACGTGAGTTAGAAGGTTTGGAGTTCGATCCTTATTTGGTGCACGTATCAGTTGGGTTTTCTTGACTGCGCGCATCTCTGTTTACTCCCTCGTTGAAAGAAAGAGTATAATTTGTCCTTATTTTTCAGGAAATAGAAAACCTGACCCGAACTCTATCTTATGCAGAATACTGAAAGGATTCTTTATCTTTACCTTTTTCCTTTATTTTTTTAAATTGAGTGTAATAACATTAGTATTAATTTAATGACATGACACTTGGCAAATACATTACGCAAGTTTGAAGTTGGCTTAAAGATTCCAGAATCTTCAATCAAGAATAGACACGCAATTTACATCTTTGTAATGGCAACTTGAGCTTTCCATTAATAATGTTCTTTTCATGGGCCACAGATTTATGCTTTTATGATTATATTATTTAACTACTACAATTGAACGTCTTATGAGTTATTTGTTCTAATTGTTTTTTTAATATTTTTACTTTAGTTAGATATATAATTTTTAATTTATAAGTTTAAATATAGTCAAATTGGGAAAAATAATTATAAGAGAAGACGAAATTGTAACAACGAAATACTAAAGAGGGGAAAAGACATAAGAATCAAGCCCCAACAAAGCAACGTATAGACCACGGAAACACAGATAAAGATATTTAAGATTGAAATGATGTATCGACAAGTGTGCAAAAACGAAAATGAAATGTGACACTTGATTAGAATGGAAGGATGTTACAAATTGAGGGTCTAAACTTGTGGGTTTGATTAGATTATAGTAGTATTTAATATATTATTATGTGGTATTAAATTATACACTTTCTGTTCCACAATGTTGATTACGTTTGGTATCTTGCACAATAAATGATAAAAGTAATTATGAGATGCTTTTTTCATGTTTTATATTAGAAATAGAAATCAGAGATTAGCTTTTATATGAAAATTATTGATTTCCAATTATATTATTTGGATATTAGCAATAATTAAGGGTTTTAAACATTTTTAGAATACCCTACTAAATTAATGAACCAGCAAAATCGACTTACTCATACACTTAACGTAAAATAAGCGAATATATAGGTAAATAAATAGAGGGGAACCTCTACCAAGACTAGAGGTGTTCAAATTAGACCTGAAGACCCGATAGACACCCGTCTTTATAACCGAACTCAATTTGATCCGACTAAAAAATAGATTTACAATTATGTAAAAACGTGAACACAAAACCCGATTTTAAACTGACCTGAAACACTTGACCCGAATTTAACCCGATGATCCGAATGAACACCTCTAACCAGGACCAAACGAGCACGATATCCTAAAAATTTTGGATCACTTTATAAAAATAAAAAGAAGTATAATAAAATGATATGACTCAGTATATCTGATTTATAAATTAGAGGTTTGGGGTTAAAGTCTTGCTCTCTTCTACATTTTTTTTGTTTAAATAATAATTTTGGTCCCATTGCCTTAGGATAATTTAATAGGTTTGATAAATAGAAAAACATTTTCGTAAGATAAATAAATAAGTATTATATAACTTGTCCTATTTGAATTTAATTTGTCTAACTTTATAAAATATTTTTTGATATTTGTACATATTTTTTCCACTTACTTTTTTAATAGTTTTTTAACGTTTATATTTTTTCATTTTTCCCATTAATTTATTATTCAATAAAATAATATATTCACCATCTAAAAATATCTATTTTTCTTAATTTCTGTAAACACTTCTCATTAAAACTTCTTTAAAAAATGAAAAGAGTATCAAATATCCAATCCAACGACATGTTTCGAATTAAATATGCTCGGCCTATTAGTTAGGACACTTACGACCCGTTTGGTAGATAGTAATAATCGGTGGTAATGAGAATATAAAAACTACTATGGGAATATGATGACCATGCTTGCCCTTTTAAATTTTTGAGATCCAGACTCGGATCCGGACCCTAAGGGTCCAAAATTTTCAGACCCGGACCCTCCGAATCTGATGGGTCTAGGGTCCTTAATGGGTCCTTAGTGGGTCTAAGATAAGTCTCTTTGATTTGTCAAATTTGAAACATTTGTAAGTCATGGTATTTTTCGTATAATTGTAAAAGAGTTATTATCGTATTTTACAAATATTTAATACTAATTTAACATCCTAACTCGCGTACCGTCACCAATATATGCATAAATTTTATTATAAACACTAGTTCGAATCCATGAAATAAGGGTAATTGGGTTAATACTTAGCAAGTAGCATATATATTATTTATATATATTATGATTATATGAAGAAATAAAATAAGTGTTGAGGGCATAATTCATGCGTAGAAGACAAATAAAAATGAACAATTCAATATTTATAAGGGTCCAAGGGGCGGGTCCAGGGTCCGGATATTGTACCCGGACCCGCCAAATATTTATTAGATCCAGATCCGACCTGGATCCGATGGGTCTCAAAAAATTAGACCCAGACCCTTAACAAAGGGGCGGGTCTGGGGAGGGTCCAACAGGGTCCTAGACCCGTGACCATCCCTAGTCCAGCATTAAACATTTCATTTTTCTTCATAAAATTCATTCCAATGCATTACCATTGGGAGATGTGGAATTAGGTGGTAATGAAAATTTGTAACAAAAAAAAAAAATTTGTGATTAAAGTTTCATATCACCATGGGAATGATATGAAACTTTTAATGAAATTTTACACTATATATCATTTCTATTACCAGCATTTTATACCACTAACCAAACAGGCCGTTAAAAGTTGATACAATTTTTAGTGGTTGCCTAACAAGTTATTTTTGATTGGTCAACTTCAAATAATTAATTTTGTAATTGATTGGTTTGAAGTACGTTGAGGTTTCTTATCAATAGATGCTTAAAAGATAAGCATTAAATAGAACATCTTGAATCTTGATAATTGAATAATACTTTTTCGTTTCATTATATTTTATATTAATATTAATATTTTTTCATATAATATGTCATAATCATATACATGCATTTCAAAAAAGAAATAGTGATTTTGCTCTTCACTCCAGAAATGTACTCCATTATAAAACCAATTATATATTGTCTCATTGAGTTTACAATAATTTACTTTTGTCCATCACCTATAAATTTTTCTTCACTTTTCATTCACCTACAAATGTTTTTAAGTTTTTTTTTTAATTTAAGACTCAGTAAATCAAATAATTTAGGTAAAAAAAGGGAAAAAAATTAAATTTTCATGTAGGTGGTGAGAATCGAACTCTTATCATACTAAAAGAGTATGACATTGTTGTTGCTGGCTCCCTTATCTTTCACTTTTTCATATAGTACACATTTTTGGCTCCCCATTTAAAGAATTGTTAATTGTACGTATTGCAAATTCTATAGGAGAGAGGGCGCCACCGTGCATAACCTTGTTATTCTTTTTTTTTTTTTTTTTTTTTTTCTGATTTATAATACTTGCAGCACTTTTGTTTTTTATGTTATTCATTGCATAATTTTAGTCCTTTGTATCTTTAATTTCATATATAATAAAAAAATCTAAAAACTAATCTTATGAAAATATGCATTAAGATGAATTAAATAATACTCCCTCCGTTCCTTAAAAACATTCCCATTTGCCATTTTGGGGTGTTTCATTTGTTGTTTCTATAGAGAATCTTCCAATTTATGTCATAAATTTTGGAAAAAGATAACCTAATTTGTACTCACTTTAATGTTTTTATAATGCTTATATACCCCACATATCATCCACTAAATTCAATTTAACATTTTAATATTCCTTATGGTACCCATATGTTTCTCACTAACTTTATAAAAACTAATTTTTTACTCCCTCCTATTCATAGAGAATGAGACATTTTCTTATATAATCAATTCACTAAAATTGTCCCATTTTTTTTATTTTTGTCATTCTTTTTTACCCTTTTATTTACTCTTAGTACAACAACACAAAAAAATATAAATATACCTTTATGGAAAAAGAGAGTTTTCCATCCACTTTTAAGTGGTCCCAACCCTTCCTTGGTTTTAGTGCAAAAACTAAATGTCTTATTCTCTATGAATAGGAGAGAGCATCAGTTGTGGTCCCTATATTTTTCCACTAAATATTTTTTTTAATGCTTGTGGTCCCTACTTTTCTTCATTCAAATTTATTATTCAATTAAATAATATATTTACTATCTAAAATATTTTATTTTTCTTAATTTCCGTGAACATTTCTTTTGGGAACTTCATTAGGAAACGGAGGGGAGTAGCTCATTTGAAATTTTTTTGCATTAAACACAACAAATATATGCCAAATAAGATCAATTAATAAACAATATCTACTATAGTGACTAAAACAACTACTATTAAAGACTAGATGTAATATTTTTTTCACTAAATATGTCACTATCAATAGCATGATAGTAAGGTAATTTAATTCAATATATAATGTCACATCCATGCATCATAATGTTGATTGATAGGGAATGATGTCAATGTAGCATACTCCCTCGTCTCATTTACTTTGCCACATTTTCTATTTTAGTCCGTCCCACTTAATTTGCATCATTTCTATTTTTGGATGATGACTTACCACTTTCTTTTAATCTCATCCATACATTTTATCTTTCTTTTAATTTCATCCACACAATTCATTCTTTCTTTTTATTGTCAAGGAACCAACTCAACCAAAATCTTAAGCTGATGGTTGAGGCCCCAGAATATATTATATACTCTAACGCGCCCCCTCACACGATAGCCCTTTGGGCTAGAAGTGTGGATGCAGCACATGCCCTCCTCATATATGACGCTAAATTTTCCACTTTAAATGAATGGTTGAGATTCGAACCTGTGACCTCTTGTCACCCTGGCTTCTAATACCATGTCAAGGAACCACCTCAACCAAAAGCTTAAGTTGATGGTGAGGCCCCAGGATATGTTATATACTCTAACATTTATTTATTACCACATTCTTAAAAACTATCTTTTTTTTCTTTGATGGAAATCAAAGAGAACAAAAGAAGTAGCTAGTTTGCACTATAAATGCCTTACTAAGGTATTCTCAAGACGAATAGACGATCAATATATAAAACTAGCTATTTTATTACGTAAAGCAAAAAAACTACAAATTACATGGCTTTAAGTATCTTTGCTATCTTAATCATGTTCTTATCATTCTTCACTCAAATTGCTACAAGTGGTTTAACACCACATAATTTCATGACAAATTATTTTGGAACTTCATTATCAAAATTCAAGGATGGTGAAGGAACCAAATGGGCCGTGTTAGTAGCCGGGTCTAGAGGTTTTCAAAATTATCGTCATCAGGTTCGTATATTTTCCCTTTTTTTCAATTTATTTTTCTCGTATATTTTTGTTATAACTATTTAATAGTTATAATTTTTGTGGGTTTTGGTTAGGCCGATATTTGTCATGCTTACCAAATTTTAAAAAGAGGTGGTCTTAAAGACGAAAATATCATTGTTTTTATGTACGATGATATAGCTTACAACGAAGATAATCCTAAGAAGGGGGTTATTATAAATAGTCCAAATGGTGAAGACGTTTATAATGGAGTTCCCAAGGTTTGTTTCTTTTTAAATTACATATATTCTTGATATTTTTGATGATGGTGTATGCGCTTTTTTAGAATAAAATCAACTAATGTTAATAATATTAAAAATAATATTTTAAAATGCAAATGGGTATTAAGTAAGTTTTTTAGATTAAACAGAGTGCTTAATGATGCTTGAGAACAAGTTAATGCTATCAGCTTATCAATGTGTGTCACGTGGCAACAATCCTACCAATTTAATCGATAGATATGTTAGTATTTTTAAGAGTGTAATTCTATATATAGGTTGAATATTATCAGTTAAAATTAGGAAAAATTACCCAGAATAATACGACCTTTCACTGATTTTCCAAGAATAATACGAACTTTTAATTAACCACCAATAATACGAACTTTGACATGCATTTTCCGCTGGCATACATGACCTGTTTATAACCGGTAGTACAAGTCTTTTTTTGACCGTTGCTCAGCAGGTTTCAACCGGTAATACGAACTTTCAATTAACCACCAATAATACGAGATGAAACCTGCTGAGCAACGGTCAAAAAAAGAACTGTACTACTGGTTATAAACAGCTCATGTATGCCAGCGGAAAATGCATGTCAAAGTTCGTACTATTGGTGGTTAATTGAAAGTTCGTATTATTCTTGGAAAATCCGTGAAAGGTATTATTATTCTGGATAATTTTTCCTTAAAATTATTGATTGGTCATGAATCCGCCCCCGACGACTATATATGTTATGTTGATGCAGGACTACACGGGCAAAAATTTGAATGTTAGAAATCTTTTAGGTGTGATATTAGGAGATAAGAAAGCTATAAAAGGTGGAAGTGGAAAAGTGGTCGATAGTGGCCCTAACGACCACATTTTTATTTACTATGCTGATCATGGAGCTCCTGGAGTACTTAGTAAGTTATATCTTCTTCATATTTTAGAATTTTTATGTTATATTTAATTAGAGTGACTGATTTAACTAATTAATTTTGAACCTGTTGTTATGAGTAGCTTGTTTAAAAACAATTTATATATATCAATAAATTATTTTAATCAGCTAGTTTACAGACTGATTTAACTAACTGATTTTTAATGAGCGCAAATTATTTTTATTGATTTTATATTCTTTCTCTTCTTAATAGTTCCCCTATACTCTTAATTCGTCGCTATCTGTTCTCTATAAATAAACACAAATTCTTGTGAGAGACCGTCTTTATGAGAGACCGTCTATAATTGAACTGGCCCATAAAGAAATATGTAGAGTAAAATTAAATATTAAGCTTTAATGGGCTGGGCCTGAAAGATGTCTTTTAAAAAGACGGTTTTTCAGATACCAGCTGATAAATAAATCACTTTATAGCTATTTTTGTCTGTATTAATTTTAGCTACAAAATTGTTCGTAGCTAGTTTTGTCCCTAGTTAATAAAACAAAAAAAGTTAGACTTTCTATTGAGGTCAAATAACACCCATATATCTTTTTTTTTTTTTTTTCACTCCAGGCCTACACGATTAACTTTCAGTAATTTAAGGACATTTAGTTAAATTAACTTTTATCATGGAAATTCTGGAGCGTAGTTGGTTGAAAGATCTTCTAATGTGCGCCTGGGATAAAGGAACGAAGGTTCGAGGCCAGCTAAGGGCATTTAGAAAAAGGGATGTTTGGCAATTGGTTGTTGCGGTTAGCTTTTTTAGTTGGCTTGTTTGACCAGCTGGAAATGTTGGCTGTTTTTATTGGCTTTTAAGCTAGCTTAAAAAGATAACTGTTTGTGGAGATGTTTGGTAAATTCGAATATTGATTGTTGGTTGTTTATTAGAGAAAAAATGGATCAACAAGCCAAAAGTCAACCCAAAAAGCTAGCCGGAGCAACTTTTTCAATTTGGCTTAAAAGTCAGCTTTTCAGCTGCTTTAAAAGCCATTTATCAAACACTTTTTTGGCTGTTTGACCAACCAACAAGCCAAAAGCTAAAAGCTGTTGAACATTTAGTGTATAATAATATAATAATCCTGAATATTTAATCACCGAGTACTACTAAGGTAGTGGGACAATATGTAAGTCCGTAATATATCGATTAAAGCTACTTTAAAGTAGTGGGACAAATTACGTATTAATTACGCAGTCCGTAAAGGCATTGGAAGATAAGACAAGACAAAGAACAAGGGGAGCCAAGGTTGGCCTGACAGCCGACTCGGCGATCCCCCTTGTGTAGCCACAGCCGAGTCGGCTGTCAGCTACTGGAAAAATACCATTTGGTCAGAGACCAAAAGCCGAGTCGGCGGTCCCTTCTATGGACCCATCGCCGACTCGGCTGTCTGGGTCAGAATAGTGCCGTTGCATTTTCTTCCCGTTTTCTATGTAGTAAATGTCTTGGATTCCTCCTTAATGCACATAATCTCTGAGATTATGAAGGAGAATAATGCTAATTAACTCTCAATATTGAATTGGATGATAATGATGGCATTGAATCACATTCAATTGGGTGATTATGATCAAAGGCTCCTCATATACTCTTTGAGTATAAATAGGTGCCTTTGGGTGATGAATTCCTTGCACCTCACATCTGAATTCTTCTTCTCTTATACTCTCATTTGTCTTTGCTTGTTCAAGAGAGTAATTAACTCTTGTTCTTGCTTACATTGCTCATAGTTTCTAAACACATTGCTATTACGAAATACATCCTAAGTACTAAGGGTGTATTGTAATTGATTGTATCTCGTTGTGAATTTCCAAACAACAACCCAAGTACCTTTGTGGGGGAAATATCACAAAAGGATAGTGAGTACACGCCTTCAACTTGTATCAAGTTTCCGGGTAACGGTTGTCGTTACACAAATATCTTCATTAGTTTATTTGCTTTTTATCATCTTGTAATTTCAATATTGTCATCACACAAAGGGATTTATACAAATTTCCGAGTTGTAATTTGTATTGTATTATTTAGTTAATTCCCTAATAAAAGCCAACCAAAAAGCTAAGCCAAAAGTCATATACCAAACACTCCAAAAAATTTTCATTTTACCAATTCCAAGCAAACTGCTATCTAAGATAACAGTTAAATTTTAAAAATATTATTTTATATGGACGAAATTAAGGGAAATATGTTTCACCGTTACGTAAAATATGAAGTATTTTATTGGAAGACAATATTACGGGAATAGACTCTCAAACTCGCTTTGAGATAATTGTATATTTTCTTTTGAAAAATAATACATGAAGTGTATATACGTTACATGGTGTATATATTGTCTTATAACAATTTTATACGTTGAAGCTATGCCCGATTTTGAAGACCTATATGCTGATGATTTCATCAAGACCTTGAAGAAAAAGCATGAGTTGGGAACTTATAAAAGCATGGTATAATAATTAAGCTATTATATAATATTTAACTAGTTGCTCTTTTCAATCATTTAGCATTATTTGTTAATTTTTTTCCCACTTATTATTTTGTAACATTTCTATTTTTATATAACAACTCGCTATTTTCTTTAAAATTTATCCGCACATTTTTATTCTCTTTTAATTCATTCGCATGATTTTTATCTAATCTCTATTTATTAGTACTAAGTATCTGTCCCATAAAATTTGCAATATTAGGTTCTCTAAAGATGAAAAAAATGTAGGTGATATATGTAGAAGCATGTGAAGCAGGGAGTATATTTGAAGGGGTTCTACCAAAAGAGTGGAATATATATGCAACAACAGCTTCAAATTCTGAAGAAAGTAGTTGGGCAACCTACTGCCCTGGCTTTGATGTTGCTCCTCCTCCTCAATATGATACCTGTTTAGGAGATTTGTACAGTGTTTCTTGGATGGAAGATAGGTACCTTATTATTAATAATTCAACATTTTACTCGTCTTCTGTGAATAATCTCACATTTTAATTATTTTCTAATAATCTAATATTTTCTCTTTGTTCTCTATGAATAATTCAACTTTTGTTTTAGTTTGCTTGCAGCATACTTTATTATTACTTAATATTAGTCTTTTGGTATGTTGTTGGCAAATATTTGACAAAGGTTAGATTATTAAAAAATAATCCATAGGTGAGATTATTCACGATGAATAAAAGGTTGGATTACTGATATCAATTTTTTCTATTATTTTTCTATTAATTCTTAGTTAATACTAAAATTTACTTTTAACTTGAAAATCGAATCTTATCTGAGTGTCTCAGTTAGAATAAATACTGCTTTTATAAGGTAAGGAATTGAGATCAATTTTCATTTAACCGGACTTATTGTGAATGCCAGCATATATAATAACGAGAAATACGAAGTGCACATAATTCATAAGCCAAGGAGATATATATTATCCCAAAATCATATGGCAATGAGATGAAAGACTCCAATAACTTATAAAGTGTACACATCATCTTCAATTTCTCTATGTGGGATAAACTATTCCAAAACCTTCTCTTTTCTCGGCCTACTCTATAATAAAAAATCGAACAGTCTAAAATAAAGTGAGTAAGATTATATCTGCCACTACGGATCGGACCATGTATATAAAGGTAACTAGTACGTAGAATAGCATGTATATTAATAGTGTTATGCCTAACATAACTTTTTATATATCCACTAGTGAGACTCACAGCAGTCAAGCAGAGACTTTGGAACAACAATATATGGTGGTAAGTTTTGTGGGGTTGTTTGTATGTATAGTATTTAATATTGGTAGATACATTCTTATAATTAATTAAGTTGTTTTTTTAAATGGAAAAATTATTGTAACAGGTTGAACTTTAAGTATTATGCTCATCGGATGAATTTTAAATTTTATTCTGAATCAATATATTTTTGCGTGTTGGTGAGCAGAATATCATGTTACTTGCTGACTTGACTGCCACAAATAATGCCAATGTGTTGCCACATGTACAACCACGTCAAAATGGTTTCTATTGTATAACCACATCAAAAATAGGCATGTGTACATCCAAATCAACAAGTAACCTGGTCAATATTAACATTTAAAAGCATGTTGGATGAAAATTAAGTTTTAATGTTCGTTACAATGAACATAATACTTATTTGACCTGTTAAACCTATTTTTTGTCAAAGTTGAATCTATTACATGCAATTTGTCCATTTTATTTTAATTTGTTTGTATTGAAAAGATAATTAGTGTTGTAAGTTTAGAATAATTAATGATATTATTGGGCTAGAAGTGTGCATGCATATAGGCGCTGAATATTCCACTTTAAATGAGGGGTGGTTGAGATTCGAACCCGTGACCTCTTATCACATTGACTTCTGATACCATATCAAGAAATTAACTCATCAACTAAAAGCTTAAGCTGGTGATTCCTTGACAATACAGGTGAAGAAAAGGCTGACAGAGGCAGGGAGTGAAGGATCGCATGAGATGTGGTTTGGTAATACCCAAATTAGTAAGGATCTTTGCTCTGAATACATGGGAAATACTCTTGGAAGAACAACTTTTCACGGTGCTCATTATAATCATACTCATCAAATTGTGGACCAACATGAAGCTGATATTCTCTTTTTTAAGAGAAAGGTTAGTTTCACTCATTGATGAATTTATCCAATTTGTAGGCTGTATGTTTTTCTCTTTGAAGACCCTTCTTGAGTCGGGGATTCTTTGATCGCACTCTCCTTTATGGTATGAGCTGCCGTCTTTCTTCCCTCCTCAAACTCTGATCATAGTTTTCTATGAGCGGAATACATTGAATATGGTGATGATGATGTATATTACATAAGGAATTTAAGGATAGCGAATTTGTAAAATCATTAAAATTGTGTGAATTAAAAGTTAAAATACGTGAATAAGTATAAAAAAGTAGTGATTAAGATACTTTTCTAAAATAAAATTTAAACAAAGAAAGTGTGACAAGTTTTCCGAAATAGAAAATATATTCCTTTTCCATCAATAAACAATAATGATTATAACATGGAAAATAAACAAAGTTTCTTTAGGTACCATATTATTGTTTATTTATTATATTTTCTATATGTCAAATTTGGAAAAATAAGAATCTAGATTATTTTGTTAAGAGTAATTGATATGAATAATTACAATTGATAAAGTTTATATTATTTGTTTTTTAACGATTTTCAAATTAAATTATCGTTCTAATATAATTTTGTATTTCTTTTGTAATTATATTAGTACTTATAAAGATTATTTTATGAATTTTTTTTAAATGATAAAATAAACACAGGTTATTAAAGCAGTCGAAGGATCAATGGAAAAAGAAAGAGCGAAAAAGGAGTTAGAAAATATATTATCACACAGGAATCATGTGGACTCTACCATCAAAGCTATTGGAACCTCTCTTTTTGGTGGTAATCAAGGTTTTGAGATGTTGACTAAAACTCTTCGATCACCAGGTCAACCTATTGTAGATGATTGGGATTGTTTCAAGTCAATGGTATTAATTCTTTACTTTTACTAATTTTATCTTAGTTTGCATTAGAGTTGGATAGTCTGTAAGATGTCTAGCTCCATAAAATTTTTATATCAAAATTTTCAAATGATAGTTTAAATTACTAATATTTTGGTTTAATCACTTATTTTAAGTTTACTTCAACAAAAGAAAGTACAACAAATCAAGTCTAAGAAAAATTATGATGCTTTTTTTTTCATCGTTAATCTTTAAGTCAATAATGATAATAATAATAAACGATGATGATGATGATGATGTTGTAGGTTGGTACATACGAGAAACATTGTGGACCCTTATCCAGCTATGGAAAGAAACATTTGCGAACCTTTGCCAAAATGTGTAATGCAGGAGTTCAACAAAATCAAATGGCACATGCATCATCACTTGTGTGCGTTGGGACAAGTTGAATATTAGCCCACCACTATAACACTAGTACTTGCTACTAATTACGTACTTTCTCTGTTTCATAATACTTGTTACTGAGTATGACATATTTTGTGAAAAAATATCAATAACAAGTATTATAGAACGGAGGAATTATCATATTTAGCTCTTGTGCTGATAAATTGTACATTTATACATGTCCGTGTATTGTTTTTTGTTTTGAAGATAATGTCCATGTATTGTTATAGTCTAAGGAATATTGTCCTCCTTTAGTTAACCACATACATACGCCATCTTATCTCGAAGTTAAAGTTGTTACTGGATGCTGATAATGGGAATGATTTGTAATATAAATTTGTATGAATTATTGTTATACAAGGTAATGAAACTTTGATAATAACTTTTTTTTTTTTCAAATTTTATTATCACCTAATATCACTTTACTAAATGGTTCTACATTAGAATTAATTTTGGGAAGTAAATGAAATGAATAAAGTAGATCAAATATATCAAGAGATTTTCCTACTAAAATTACAGCGAAACGGGTCTAAGTACATTGAAAAACTACCAAATCCAAGTCATGCTCTAATGTTTCAAAACTCACCCAACCTACGCCTTATCCATAGACCAAGATCTATGGATGATCAAACTCAATCCAAACTCCATCAACGACTTGTTTTGTTAGAGAATGTCCATGTATTATTATCTTAAGGTTATAAATGATCACTTTAAAACATTAAATGTATAATGGACCAGCTCAATATAAATGATCTTACCGTAATACCTTTATTTGAGAATTTGTGTATATAGTTTTTATCTTATATGAAAAAATTATAGAGAATGGAGCGAATTAAAGGTATAATAATTGCTAATTTATTGATTAATTAATTTTGTTTTATTGTATATATACTATATTTAATGTTGCATGATATTTTTAAAAGATATACATTAAATATTGAAAATATAATGCATTCATTATGATAGTATAATGGTGTTATTCGATATAGCATATAAAAATAGGATACACAAATTGTCTAATTGAAATCATTTTCCAAAAAAAAATTATCCAACTAATAATCTACAATATATCGTATATTTGCACATAAAAAATTTGCTTTGGTATATATTATTATACGTATAATTTTTTCCTTACACCTGGGTCGAAAAACTACACGTATAGGCTGGGGATCGGAGGTCTAGCCAACCCTCAGTCCATACGCTCTCTAATTTAAATTAATAAAAATCATAAAATTTAATAAAATTTTGTGGTCAATATAGTAAAAATGAAATAAGTTAAGGTTAGTTCAAATATTTATACAAGTGATTATTTTTACATTTATATAGTACTAGTATAAATCCCGGCATTGCACGTAATTTGTAGAGTAGATTTATTTAAAACATAAATTTTAAGTAATTGTGCAATTCCATATTATCATTATGAAATTATAGTTCAATAAATACTATTTAATAATATATTTAAATTGTTTATAAAATATAATGCCTGAATAATTAATTAAATAAAACAATAATAAAAAATAATAAAAAAATTTTGCATATCATTATTATGAAATTATAATAGTTAAAAAAGTAATATTTAATATAATGTCATTATCCAAAAACATTTCCTGATATTGTTGGAAATTATTTATTTTGATTAGTTGTTTATAAAACTGTATTGGCTTACTCACTAAATAATTAAATAAAAGAGTAATAGAATAATCAAAAAATTTGCATATTATTATTATAAAATTATAATAATTAAAAAATGTAATAATAATAATATATATCTCAATCAATATAACAACATAAAAACTCATTCCATTTTGGATGGAATAATATAATGTTATTACAAAAATATTTTTCTAATATTACTGGAAGTTAATTATTTAGACTGTACAATATATTGTATTAAAGGAAAATATTAAAATTTAATATTTTTATTAATGTAACAATCTAATTACTTTTATTGTAATAATGTATGTTGTAATTATTTTTATAAATTTCCTAACAATCTTATTATTTTTTGTATTAAAGGAAAATTTTAGATTTTTTAGTACCTCATAATATTTTCAAAAGAATAAGATACTATTGTTGCAATAATTTTATTAATTTCCAATTGTAAAAGCATTATATATAAAATGAAAATATTGAGATTTTTATGCATGTTTCTATTTATAATTAAATGACCACTAATTTTGGTGCATTAATTTTCTCTACCTAAAACAAACCTTGAATGTTAATTATTTTTTATTTAATTTTATTTTACTATTTTAACAGTATATTGACTATTTAACCCGCTAAATTTAAAATCTTCGCATCGCCGTCCCCATGAAATCATATTTTCAATTAGCTAATGCTAAAGAACCCCATAAGATGTTAAATTAGTAGATGAACGCAATAAAAAAAATTAAATCATAATTTATTAATACTTTAATATATCTAATACCTATATAAAAAAATACAAAGTTATCCTTCCAATTTTACCTATTATTAATAGAAAAGATATGCACTATATCTTTACATTTATTACACTATGTAAATGTAATTTATTTATGGGAAATTCCACGTGGTAACCCTGAGGTTTTGGGTTTTCCACGTGGTAACCAAAACTTTTAAAAAATCCACGCGGTAACCCTGAGGTTTATGTAATTGTTCTATCGTGACCTTTTTGCACATAAAACGTTAGCAAACATTAATTTCGAAGCTTTAGGGCTGTTTTACGCCTATTTATGCGACTCATCATTTCAAATGCCATCAGTTTCAACCTTTTTCCCCATAAAATAAACCCCAACTCTATCATTTTTCATCTAAATCATATATTTTTCCCTAAATCCAAATATGGTAGGGTTAGGGTTTATATTTTGGGAGAAAAAGGTTGAAACTGATGGCATTTGAAATGGTGAGTCGCATAAATAGGCATACAACAACCTTAAAGCTTTGAAATTAACGTTTGCTAACGTTTTGTTAACGTTTTATGTGCAAAAAGGTCATGGTGGAACAATTTGGTAAACCTCAGGGTTACCACATGGATTTTTTAAAAGTTTTGGTTACCACGTGGAAAACCCAAAACCTCAGGGTTACCACGTGGAATTTCCCTTTATTTATTTACTTAAAGTGGGATATAAAATACAAAAAATATGTGAAAAAAGAAAAATATATATAATACATAAATAAGACAAATCACAATAAAAACTAAAATCCGAGACCAATATTTAAAAATAAAAATGTTCCAAAAATAAAAGGTCAAGTCAAATAAAAATTATGAGTATATCTAAATAATAAGTCAGTTCAGTGGTCAAAGATTTTTCCTTTCATTCTCTTTTCTACTTCATCATCATCATCATACCTAGTGTATCCCACTTATAGACAAACTATGCTCAGGGTCTGGGAGGAAAGATGGACGGCAACTCATACCCATTAGGAGAATGCAGTCAGAGAGTCCCTCGACTCTGAAGGGTCTTCAAAATTCTCTTTTCTACTTACCTGTAGAGATTCTCTAGTCTACCCGAATCTTCCACTTAATTACATATCTAAAGTGCAATTATTAGAATTTTTATATAGAATGTGACATTAATGTGAATTATTGGGGTGATGATTAGATTATTAATGTATTGGCCAATTAGCACTATAAATATAAAAACCCCATCTTAAAAACACAAGATAGAAGCATTTGATACAATTATATATATTATTGCAATTAAATTATAATGATGCCTTTCCTACGTTCTTCTATCTTAATAATATTGTTCTTTGCATTACTCAATCAAATTGTTGAGAGCCGTTTAACCCAAGAAATCTTCAATTCGGCTTTTCCATCTTCAACAAAATCTCATCATGCCCATGAAGGAACTAAATGGGCTGTGCTTATTGCTGGTTCCCAAGGTTTTGGTAATTATAGACATCAGGTATAATATACTCTGTCCGTTCCTTTTTTATTGTATATTTTAAGATTTTTGAAAAACATTAAAAATGAACTCGTGATTAATGTTAAAAGGTACTATTATGTTAATATTTTGCGTATTTGATATAGTAAATGAATTGAAAATATGTATAAGAAATATTATTTCATCAAATATTAAAATATTGATGCATTAATATGGAGAATCGTAATTAGGATATATTTAATTTCTTATATTATTTACAAGGGGTTGATGGATGCATGAGATGTAAAGAGCAAACAAGATGTCACTATTTAAAATATATAATTTCTTTTGTTTAGAAAAGTGGTACTTGCTTTTTTACTGTATCAAAATCAAATTTCATAGTAGAAAAATTTTAATGCTTAACGTATAATATAATTGTATTTTTAGGCGGATATTTGTCATGCTTACCAAATTCTAAAGAGGGGAGGCCTTAAAGATGAAAATATCATTGTTTTCATGTACGATGACATAGCTTACAATGATGAAAATCCAAGAAAAGGAATTATCATCAATCACCCACATGGAAAAGATGTTTACAAAGGAGTTCCCAAGGTTTATTTCTTTTCTTGTTTATGTTACATAAATTAATTAATAAATATATTTTTTTAGATAATTATAATTTAGTGTTTGACGATTTTGTCTTTCAGTCTTGTGACATAAATTCAATTTTTTTTTGAAAATAAAGCAACATATTATAAAGCTGAAAATAGTTAGGGTACATCAAAAGAGAAATAACAGTTCTCATTATTCTATGTCACGATGTATAAATTCAATTTTTATCATGTATATAAATGATTAATTTTTCACCTTGCCTGTAGAAATTTTCTCATCTTACCCTCAAATAAATAAATCATAATTTTTGTTAACTTATTGAGTAATTGTTTTCATGGTCTTCATGTAGGATTACACCGGAAAAAGTGTGACAAGCAACAATTTTTTGGCTGCAATACTTGGAAATAAAACAGCTATAAAAGGAGGTAGTGGCAAAGTTGTAAATAGTGGCCCAAACGATCGTATTTTTATATATTACTCGGATCATGGAAGCCCTGGAATGCTCAGTAAGTAACTAATAACTACATACAAATTATAAATATACTCCCTCCATACCTTATAATTTACAGTATTTTTTATTTTTGTACGTTCCACTTAAATTGCAGCATTTCTATTTTTGGACTATGGCCCACCATTTTTTACTCTCATCCATATATTTTAACTCTCTTTTAATTTCATCCACACAATTCATTCTTTCTCTTCATTTTTTACCACTTTTTTAATTTTCACTCATTTTCTCTATGCTACTAATTCATCCGGACGGAGGGAGTATTGTTTAATTTAATTAATTTGTTTATAAATTAATTATACTTTTCCCTCACTTTATCCATTGGAATGTTCTATGTATGACAAAAGCCATGCCTCATGATGACGATGAACTATATGCCAAAGATTTTATCCATACCTTGAAGAAAAAACATCAAATGGGAACATACAAAAGCATGGTAAGTTGAACAAAAATCATATTTTTATTTTATACTATTATTAGTATAAGGAACTAATTTATGGATGGTCATATCTAATCCAATTATCTTATTTAACCCGTCTCAAGTCTCAACTTGACCTTAATTTAATTAAGGGTCTGAGTCAAATTTGTTGAGATCTAATAGTTTGAGTTGGGTCTAGAAAAAAAAGGGTATCTAGGTCACCAGACCTTTCCTAAATTTTAACCTAGAACGTTTTTATTTGGACTCAACCCATAACCTATCTCATAATGAATAGATCTAGTTGAATCCGACCCACATAAACATCCTTATTGTACGGTACATCTTTTTAGTATCAAATGTTTTTATATCTAGAAAATATTATTATTTACTATATAAATGATAATTCTAATAGAGGCGTTTAAAATTGATTTAATAATTCAATATTACTCTTGTCATGCATAAATAAACAATTATAAAATATTAATATTAATTAAAAATATACATTGAGATGTATTTATTACTCCTATTAAAAAAGATAAAATAATACTAGATTCTAACTAATTAATTTACTAAGAACAAATTAAAAATTATGATTAATTGATCGATAAATAGCGGCTAAAAAGTAAATTAGACATTCAGCATAAAAGGAAGGAGCATAATCTATGTAAAAAAGGACACTCTCAGTATCTCGTACAAGACAGAATTCGGGTGGAGGTTTTATTTTTCCTGAAAGATGCGGACAAATCATACTATTTCTCCCAACGAACGAGTGCAAAGAGATATGTGCGGTCAAGAAACCCCCCAAATAGATACCTGCGCCCAATTGGGGTCGAACCCCAAACCTTCTGTTCCACATGCAGATGCTCTATTTATTGAGCCACAAGCACTTTTGGTAATATATGTGCAATGATAGTTATTAGTAAATTAATTAGATTTTGACATGAAATTGCAATATAGGTGATATATGTAGAAGCTTGTGAAGCAGGAAGCATGTTTGCGGGTTTACTACAAAAGGAGTGGAATATATACGTGACTACAGCATCCGATCCAAATGAAAGCAGTTGGGCAACCTATTGTCCTGACTCTAAAACTCTCCCTTCTGAATTTGATACTTGTTTAGGTGACTTATATAGTGTTGCATGGATGGAAGATTGGTATGCTTTTTTTTTTTCTTTGTTTCATACTCTTAATAATTGTCCATTTGGAATATGTGTCAAAGTAAGAAAATTTACTGACTATTTGTCAATAAATCAACTCAATCAAAAGTTTAAGCAAATGTATTTTAACACGCCCCCTTAAAGCACTAGAATCTAGAAGTATGGATACAATATACATAACGCTTAATATTCCAATTTAAATGAATGGTGGTTGAGATTTGAACCGGTGACATATTGTCACGCTGGTTTCTGATTCTATGTCAAGAAACCAAAAGTTTAAACTGACGGTGGAGACCCCAACATATGTTTTATACTCTAATAGAGTTATTATATTTTTTAGATTAGTTGTATTTTTGTATATGTACAACCTATAAAGTGAAAAAAAATAAATCACTATTTTTTCTTTATAACAGTGACGCACATAATAGTGAATCAGAGACGTTGAAACAACAATATCAAGTGGTATGAACTCGTACAATCTTATTTGGGTGCATAAATCAATTCGATTTTTATCAAAAGTTATTATCTAGTTTACATTTTATAAAGATAAATAATTTCTTATCCATTTTAAAAACATTATTTTTCGAATATCTGATCATATATAATAAAGTATATATCTTTTATATGTCCTATTGTCCTATATATAAATAAATTACTTAAATGTACTATAATTGGCAAATTAAATGTAACTTTTACTTAATGACATCTATTTTTAAAAGGGTGCCTATTAAAAAAAAGAAAATAATATTTGATGAAAAATAATGAAAACAAATTAATAAATAGGTAAAAAGGCGGACTTTAGAAGGAGGAGATGAGGGATCTCACGTGATGGAGTATGGTAATACGGAGTTTAGTAACGACACTCTCTCACTCTACTTGGGCTCGTCAACTCCTGCTTCTGCCTATAAACAACACAAGGGTGGCAGCCACCACAAGCCGCCGCCGTCGCCGCCCCTCATTTCTGTTGAACAACATCAAGCCGACATTCTCTATTTGAAGAATAAGGTTTGTTAGATATACTCCGTTATGTTCTCTGTTAGTTTCATATTCTCGTAAGAAATGTTCGTAGAAATAAATCAAGAAAAATTTAGATGTCCCATTTGGAATTTTACGGGTTTTAAGGGTTGAGCGGGGACAATTAAAAAGGTGGTTGTTGGGTATTTTAATTGATTAAATTAATTGTAATGGTGGTAGTTGAGTATTGGAATTTGGAAAAATGGGAGTATTTAGGTAAAAAAGGAAACAAGACAATTGGTATGGTTTTGCCAAATAAGGAAATGAGACATCTAAACTGATTCGGAGGGAGTATTATTTTGTTGAATAATAAAGTTGGGGAAGAAAACGTGGGGACTAAAAGCATTAAAAAGATACTCCCTCTTATTCATAAAGAATGAGGCATTTATTTTTCGACACTATACACTTGTTACTCTTAATTTGTATTTTATTATTAATCTATAAATTAGAACATAGTCAAGTGAGATCTTGTTTGATTCGTCTCAATGCAAAGATTATTAATATTCGCTTTTTTATAAAATTATATTATGATTGTAAGAGATATTAAATAAGTGCATTGGATAGTATGAAAAACAAATGTCTCATGACTGAACCGTAAACAATATGTAAATGTTAAAATGAAAGTAGCGAAAGGTATATGAGGACCATAAGAATTATATATATCAAAATTAAGATGAATAATGTTATAAACTTTGTAATGTATGGAAAGTTTTTTTTGGGAATAATAAATGAAACAACCTAAAGTGATAAATGAGAATATTATCAAATAGGACGAGAAGAGTATAATACTCGGTATGTTCTTTTACTTTATCCACATTTAATTTTTGGTCTAACCCGAACATAAATGAAATGAGGATACATCAAAACGTTCAATTAAAAGAGTTTTAATTGGATAGAGCGATCAGATTAATTTCAAATCGAATAAATTATAGGTCGGGTTAAAATTTAACATGTGCATATAAAAACTAATAATAGGTATTAAGAGCACCCAAAGGGTCTATTATGCGCAAAGAAGCACAAGAAGAATTGGATGCAGCATTATCATACAGGGAGAAAATAGAGCGTAACTTTGAAGAAATTGGAAAATCTGTTTTTGGTGATGAAAATGGGAATAATATTATTATGGATGTTCGGCCGATGGGACAACCAATTGTGGATGATTGGGACTGCTTCAAAACTATGGTATAGTATATTCTTTTCAATCATTTATTTACTTAACTTATTAAGTGACCTAATTTTTTTAAGATCACTTGAGATCCATTTTAAGTTCTTATTTGGCCCGTTTTTAAAAGGGTTTTAATTAAATAGTCAGAGTAAAAATAGACTCTACTACAATTAAAATGGAACGAGTTATAAAAGAGATTAACAAAGGCTGAAAACGAGCCTATGTAATAAATAGTAGAAATAATAAATAATTAAATTATTATTTATGACAATGTTAATAAAGATTAGGAAAAATTACCTAGAATAATCCGAACTATTCATGATTTTCCTACAATAATCCCACCTATTGATTAACCATGAATAATCCCAACTTTGAGGGGTATTTTCTTAGAGTAAGCTTGAGTAACCCGATGACCTGCTATAGTAGGTTATTCACCAAAAAAATAAATTAAATATTAATTTAAAATTAGAAAATATTTTTGAAAATTTACATAAAAAATTCTAAATAATAAAAAAAATCATAAATTTTTTTGAACATTTTTTTAACACTTTTTTGACATTTTTTTTTAAATTTATCTTTTTTTTTTAAAAATAAAACTTACTATAGCAAGTCATCCGGTCACCGGGTTTACTATAGGAAAATGCCCCTCAAAGTTGGGATAATTCATGGTTAATCAATAGTTGGGATTATTGTAGGAAAATCGTGAATAGTTTGGATTTTCTAGGTAATTTTTCCTAAAGATTATTAACGTCTCTTCAGTTTACTTAATTTAATTATTTTACATTAATCGATTCCTTTTTTTACTTTGGCCGGCCCTACTGATTTTTCACCCATATTACGGCTAAAATTGCTTCATATTTTATCAACCCCTTGAAAATTATTTTTATCCTTCATCTTTACTTTTCTTCAAATTCCCTCGATCCAAACACAGTCTAATGATGACACTATTTCAATTGTTGCATATATATATGGGAAATCATAACAAGCACTTTTAGACCGTATTTGGATAATACTTCCTCCGTTCTATGATACTTGCTACTGATAGTGACATTTTTCCACACAACATGTCACACTCAGTAGTAACTATTATGGAACTGAGGAATTAAATATTTTAGGAAAAAAATAGGAGGGAAAGGACAGAATATATGTTTGTTTTTTTTCTTCTAAAATTTTTCAATTTCCTTCAATTTTTACCCATTTTTTCCTCTCCATTTTTGGTATCCAAACAAAGAGAACGACATTCCTATACTTTCATTTCTTTACTTTTTATTTTTTCCATCCAAACATAATATTAAAGATAACATCGTAATTCATTTGTGTGTTTTTTAGCCTCCTCTATAATAAAATAAATCTCATGAATTATTGCATATTAAAAATCTATCATATTTAACTTAGTTTATTTGAAAAACAAAATTAAATTATATTATTAAAAACTAATTCATCATTGTTGTATGTAGGCTAACACTTATAAGACACATTGTGGACAACTCTCCACCTATGGAAAGAGATATATGCGTGCATTTGCAAATATGTGCAATGCTGGAATTCAACCATTGGAATTGGCTAAAGTTGCATCACAACTTTGTGGGAAATAAATAACATATTTTAATTTATCGTCATTTAGAATTATAGTAATATATACAATAATGTCAGTGCTTTAATCCCAATAGATTGAGATCGATTAAGAAATATGAGTGATGAACTAATGATTAACAAAATTATGAAGTATATGTTTGTAAATAAAATAAATAAATAAATATGAATGTAGAAGCATAAAGAAATATTATATGTTTGTAGTGAATCGTGAATCTGTAAGTCTTTTAATAAATTAAAAAGTATTGTATATTTTTAGAAATTAATGATAAAAATATAATTATTTAAAATTCTGTGATTTATTGGGCTCATTAATTTATATAGCTGTTTCAAACATGATGTGTGTTAGAGTATATAACATATTCTGGGGCCTCAACCATCAGCTTAAGCTTTTGGTTGAGTTGGTTCCTTGACATGGTATCAGAGCCAGGGTGACAAAAGGTCATAGGTTCGAATCTCAACCACCCATCATTTAAGTGGAATATTTAGCGCCATGTATGAGGAGGGCATGTGCTGCATCAACACTTCTACCCCAAAGGGCTCTCGTGTGAGGGAACGTGTTAGAGTATATATATATAGCATATTCTGGGGGTTGGGGTACAAGATCCCATGTATTATTTTCAATTAATGCATGTTATATACTCTAACAATATGATGTAACTGAAATTATGAAATTCAAAATCTGTTGGACGAACCATTTTGACAAGGGTAGTGCCATTGTGGTAGCAAATGCATTAGTAGTGTAGAATATGATGATAATAATGATAAAAAGATATCCCACTTACGGGCACTAAATGTTTGGGCGCATCATCCACAATATGTTATCCGATCCTATCATGAATCATGATGTTAATAAAATTAATACCCCTTTTATGCCACTAATAATTTTCTTAATTCTTTGTTTGTTGAGATATCAAGTACATGTATAATTTATCTTCAAAAAAAAGTACATGTATAATTTATTTAATTGTGGATACAATTTTTTTAAGTAAAATTAAACTTACTATAGTATTAATATTAGATAAATATTTGTATCATGAAGGGCTTTTAAAATTATAATAATGTAGGCAAATGCTAACAAACATAATTTGGGTGTTTAATTTGTTATTAAGATTAATAATTATTTGAAAGAATAAATTAGGAAACAAAACCAAATATATATATCAATAAGATAATGAGGTTGCTCGACAAATAGCTGACAGTTAATTATTGTTGTTGAAATCGTGATTCTAATCTATGATTCTACGATTTTATGATCCAAAAATAAGCGAGCGATTTGAATCGCCGGTTGAATCTTAATGTTGTAGAATCTTACGATTTATTTATATATTGGATTTTATAAAATAAAAATATAATATATAATATATTTTAAATGATGGGGAAAATAGAAAGAATTAAAATAATTCAGTAATACATATCCATTTACATCAAAAAAATTTTATATGAGCAAATTAAAAAAAAATCTAATGGATTTTAGTGAACGTTATCTTCATCATTTAAATAGAATATAAACAATTAACAATAAATTGAAGGAAAATTTACATAGAATAACCCAACCTATTCTTGATTTTCCTACAATAATCTCGTCTATTGATTAACCATGAATATTACCAATTATAAGGGGTATTTGACTAAAGTAAACATTGGTAACTTGATGACCTGCTATAGTAAGTAATTCAAAAAAAATAAACTGAAAATTAATTTCATATTAGATAAAAATTTTGAAATTTTACAAAAAAAAAATATTTTTAATAATAAAAAAATCAAAATTATTTAAACATTTTTCGATATTTTTCTTGATTTATCTTTTTTTTAATAAAACTTGCTATAGCAAATCACTCGGTCACTGGGTTTACTCTAAGAAAATACTCCTTAAAATTGAGATTATTCATGGTTAATCAATAAATGAGATTATTGTAGGAGAATCACAAATAGATTGGATTGTTATAGGTAATTTTGGGGAAAAAAAAAAAGAGTTTTATAAACTTAGATTATCTGAAAAAAATAGAGATATGCCAACCTCTTCCTATGTTGAGATGGGTGTGCCAACATTTTCCTAATCTATGTAATATTAAATAATCAAAATGATGGTTCTGCCAACCTTTCCCTAATTTAGGTGAGTTAGGGAAAAAAAGAGTTTGGCTATTAATTATTCTCCGTTCTTTTTTTATTATCCACATTACTATAACGGGTAGTTTTATATGTTTGTCTCATTTCCTAAAATGGAAAGTTTTGATACCCTCTTTTCACCCCCTCTCTCTTCTAATATCCCATTTATAATAATTAATTTATATTTTTTCTCTCATAATATCAATACAATCATTAATTCACACCACTATTATAATAAAATACCCCCCTCTCTCTTCTAATATCCCATTTATAATAATTACTAATTTATATTTTCTCTCTCATAATACCAATACAATCATTAATTCAAATTACTACTCCCTCCGTTTCCTAATGTTCTTCCCATTTAGAATATTCTATTTTGGAAAGAGAAATTTGATTAAGATTTTTAACACATATATAAAAGACAAAATATATCCATGTAAGATCTCGTTAGATTCTTCTTAATGTATAGTATTTTTTATAATTTTTAATGGTGCGTATTTAGAGATATTTAGGCTCAAAATTAGATTGAAAACTGTGCAAAAATATGGGAAGAACATTGGAAACGGAGGGAGTATTATAGAAAATAATACCCAATCAACAAAGATTCCCCACTATCTTAATATGTGTGAAATCTTCAAATAGGACACACATATAAGGAACGGAGGGAGTATTAGATAAACCTCCATTCGGATCCTGCCTTGCGTTAAATTTTGGAAGTGTCCTATTTTACTTCTAAAATCAGAATGTTTTTTGAATTATACTCCATTCTATTCAGTCTAAATGTATCATTTTCTTATTTTGTGAAGTCTTCTTAAATGTCTCATTTTTATTTTGGGTATGTTACTTTACCTATTTACTTTCCTAATTTTAACTTTTCACACCTTTACACCTACTAACCCCACTTTACTAGTATTAAATTTAAACTATATATTTTTTCTTTCCCATGTAGTCCCATTTGACCTCCTAAAAAATAGTGAAAAGTCATGAAACACATTAGGTGAATATGAGGGAGTATAACAATTGTCTGATCATAAATAAATTTTCTAAAACGATATTTGTCTTTAAAAAAAAATAGTGCTGTATCATGAATCGAATAATACATAGAAAAACATTGATTTAATAATTAAGAAATCTAGGACCATCACAATTACAAAAGAATGGAATTTGAACAAAATAAAAAAAATTACGAGATTGCAAATAAATCTACTATACGTTAAAGTTTCTTGATTATTGTTTTTAAACATCACCAAACTATGTGTTGATTGTTTCTTGCTTTTGATTCTTGGTTCTTGTTGTAGTTCATTCAAATTTATCATTTCTCATCAACCATTAGTTATCATTATATTTGGAAAGTAAATACCATTTTTTCTACCTTACATAATTTTGCAGTTTGCTGATTTTTATCCATCCCTTTCGTTCCTTCGAGTCTACCATGTGATGAAAAAATATACTTGTTATTGGGTCAAACCCTAATTTCTTATCTGGGCCCTAATGGTAATGCCCAAAACTATCAGTTTGTGGGAAATTACCAAAATGCCCTTGGGGCTGTTTGCTCCACATATTTTCTGCTATAAATACCTCACTATTCACCAAAATTTGGTAAGCTTTTCTCTCTCCTTTTACCAAAGTAAATTCCTAATTACATTTTACAAATCAATCCAACTGACTTGAGCGTCGGAGAGGCTTCTCCGGGAAAAGCCCCCGGATAGGCTGACTTCATTTGTTTTGCAGATCCTCACTCGAAAAATCTGAGAACTGTCAACGAAATAACACCTTCCGGTCAGGGAGACATTGACCTGATTTCTACGCAGAAACATTTGGCGCCGTCTGTGGGGAGAGAAAAGCATCGCCGACTTCACCTACATTTCCAACGAAAAAGCCATGAATTCGAAGAGGAACACCAGAGCCAATACCCGGCAATCTGAGCACCATTCTGATCGTTCCTGTCCACGACCAGGAACCCGCACCCCTGCGAATCTTGTCACTAGGCAGGACCTCGAAGAATTCGCTGCTACTATAACTTCTCGCTTCCAAGACTCACTTCAACAAGCTGTGAGGACTCTGCCTACTATCCTACAGCCACAGCAGCAACACTTACTCCATTCTGCCCAAAGGCGTAGGGAGCCGCACACTACTCGTACCAGAGAAGCTCCTGACTTTTGGGTTGAGGATATTGCTGACAGTCAGAAGTCGCCTTTGCAAGGTAACCCTGACTCCTGTAGAACAACCCATCTGGGGCATGCCAAACCTGAAGCATCAAAGTCGGATACAAGAGGAACCAACTCGACCAGCTCCCAGCCGCGCTCGGGAACAGGCTCGTAGCCAAATGCCAGAACAATCCGGAAGTTCGAGGTTCGATGCCCGTCAGATTATCAACAGAAGAAAGAAAGAACAGGATGTTAGGACTCACCTCAATTCCCGGAGACAAGGGAAAGAGCAGATGGAGGAATCCTATCACAGCCCGGTATACCAAGAGCGGTATGATTACGCTCAGGAAGGATACATACGAGACGGGTCAGACTCGGCCCCTACCATTTTCAAGACACCGCTGTCGGCACGAATACTGGCCGTTCCTAACCGGAACAAGGTCAAGGTTCCAGTCATTAGATCATTCGACGGATCACAAGATCCGA
Source organism: Amaranthus palmeri (assembly GCA_019776075.1). NCBI lineage: Eukaryota > Viridiplantae > Streptophyta > Magnoliopsida > Caryophyllales > Amaranthaceae > Amaranthus > Amaranthus palmeri. The sequence goes on from JAAKBH010000021.1 coordinate 1,169,754, forward strand.
GTGAACATGTGGCCTCCTATCGGGCACACATGGCCGTGAGTACTACATGCGAGGCCATGCTTTGCAAATTTTTCCCAACCACCCTGACCGGGTTAGCCCTGAACTGGTATACTGCCTTACCCTCGGGAAGCGTTGATAGTTTTGCAGCCCTTGAGGCCTTGTTCCTTGATCACTTCGTTGCATCGAAAAGGCAGAGGAAATCAAACTTGCACTTAATGTCAATTATCCAGAAGGAGGGAGAGACCGTGGCCGAGTATGTTCAAAGGTTTCATGAGGAAGTACTCTCCATACCGGGAGCCAACGATGCCACAACGGTACCCTGCCCTCATCAACGGGGTTAGAACACCCAGGTTAAAGTGGAAGCTATTGGAGCATGACATCACTACATACACGGAGGCCATGGAAATTGTCCAACGATTCATCCGAGCCTCCGACATTTGCACACCCTTAGACTCGAGAAGGAAGAAAGAAAAAAGCTGGAAGATCGCAGGAAGCCACGCCTAGCCGGCGGAATCAGGATAATGCGGGGAGGGAAAGGTTCCGGTCACCAATGGGACCCCCTAGGGAAGAAGTACGGAGACAAGCCCATGCATACCCCGCCTTGGAATCAAAAGGAAGCGCCGAATCGCGTTTCAACCGGAGTCAAAAAGATATTTTCTATTCAATAAGAGATCAGTTACCCACACCGCCACGAATCTCTACGTCGCAAGGACGAAGAAACACAGATTATTGGTGCGATTACCACAAAGAACACGGACATACCCTATCACAATGTAGGGAGTTGAAGAGAATACTAGACAAGATGGCCGACGAGGGTCAATTGAATAGATTTTTGAAGCAGGAGGGGCGACCGAGGGAAAGAAGAGAAATCCCCCGTCCCCGACCAGAAAGGCGCGCTAATGATAATGAGCAGTCTGAAGCCACGCAAGGAGTAATTCATATGATAACGGGAGGATATTCGGAATTTTTTGTCAGCAACCGGTCAGTGAAAGACAGCGTACATACACTAAGTCAGATGACCGCGGAGACCAAAAAGGCAGTCGACGGACCCAATATGATATTCGGCGAAGGAAGCCAAGCAATACAGCACCCACACTCGGACCCCATTGTCCTAACACTCAAAGTGGGATTGATGAGTGTGAGGAGAGTTCTGGTAGATACCGGCAGCACAGCCGATCTCATCACCATGGATTGCCTAAAGCAGCTCAAGTACAGCCAGGAGCATTTGGAAAAGTTAGATCGGCCGTTGGTGGGCTTCGGAGGAAGTAGAGTTAGCCCAGCGGGCACCATTGTGCTCCCTGTACGATTTGGGGAAAGGGGAAACGGGAGGACCTTGCCGGTCCGTTTCACAGTAGTTGACATATCCTTCCCTTATAACATCATCATGGGCCTGCCCCTGATCAACAAGATTAAAGCTGTGATATCGTCTCATCAGTTGCTCATTCAATATGAGAAAGACGACGGTCAAGTAGGGACCCTACATGGAGATCAAAAGATAGCAAGAGAATGTCAGGTTAACAGCCTTAAAATGGGGGCGGAAAGTGAGAAGAACCCCGAAAGCAAGAAGAGGAAAATTGCCGAGTCAATCATGCATGTAGTAGAAGACCACCAAAGAAGAAGTACCCAGCCTCAACCCGTAGAAGGCTATGAGGAGGTCGCTTTATGGGAAGGGGAGAAGATTCGTTTGGGAAGGAATCTCGCCGGACAAGTGAAGGACGACATCATCAATGTGATCCAACAATATCGTGATGTATTTGCATACAAGGTAGAGGAAATGCCTGGTATACCCGCGGAAATAGCCTCACACCATCTGGACATCAAGCCAGGCTATAAGCCTGTCAAGCAAAAGTTGAGGCACCAAGGCGCTGAGAGAGCCGCCGCCGCAAAAGAAGAGGTAGAAAAGCTGCTGAAAGCCGGATTTATAAGAGAATGTAAGTATTCGGACTGGTTGGCCAACGTGGTCTTAGTAAAGAAACCTTCCGGTAAGTGGCGCATGTGCGTCGATTTCACCGACCTCAACAAAGCATGCCCCAAGGACGATTATCCCCTGCCCAAGATCGATAAGTTGGTAGATTCCACGGCAGGACATGCTCTACTCAGCTTCATGGATGCCAACGCCGGCTATCATCAGATCCCCCTGGCCGTGGAAGATAGGCCGCATACCGCCTTCATCACCCCTTCCGGAGTTTATTGTTATATGGTCATGCCGTTTGGCCTCAAGAACGCGGGGGCCACCTACCAGCGCATGATCAACAAAGTTTTCAAGGAGCAAATTGGAAAAAATTTGGAAGTATACGTTGACGATATGATTGCCAAAAGTAAGCTTGCCGAGGACCACGCGAAAGACCTTCGAGAAACCTTTGAGACCTTGCGGAAGAACAGAATGCGCTTAAATCCGGAGAAATGTGTGTTCGGAGTAACTGGGGGCAAGTGTCTAGGTTTCTTAGTGGATGAAAGAGGGATAGAGGCTAATCCCGATAAGATTCAAGCAATACTGTCAATGAGCTCGCCGCGTACTGTTAAGGAAGTGCAACGCCTAACCGGCTGCATTGCGGCTCTGAGCCGATTCATGTCCAAATCGGCAGATAGATGCCACTCCTTCTTCAAGACATTGAAGCAACCCAGGTTTGTGTGGGACCAGGAAGCAGAGGATGCTTTCCGTAAGCTGAAAGAGTATTTGGCCGAAATGCCTAAGTTAGTGTCGCCCTTGCCGGGCGAAAGATTGTATTTGTACGTTTTTGTATCAGAATTTTCCTTAAGTGCTGTTTTAGTGGCCGAAAGGGACAAGCAACAGTTGCCGGTCTATTACATCAGTCATGCATATCGCGGGTTGGAAGCCCGATATTCAACTGTTGAAAAGTCAATTTTTGCATTGGTAATGTCAAGCCGGAAGTTGAAGCTCTACTTCCAATCTCACCCCGTCACCGTTCGCACCTCCCAGCCGATGAAGAAAGTGCTGGAGAGTAAGAATCAGTCGTCTCGGATAGCTGATTGGGCCAACCAACTAGCTGACTATGGGTTGGAATTCGAACCAAGAACGGCCATTAAAGCCCAAGCCCTTGCCGATTTCATTTCGGAATTGACGGGATCGTTGGAACCAATCTCTACCATAGAGGAATGGAAGTTGTTTGTTGATGGATCCTCGACACGGGATTGTGCAGGAGCCGGCCTGCTCATCATATCCCCTCATGGGGCAAGGCTAGAACATGCAGTGCGCTTTGACTTCGTGGCCACCAACAACGAAGCCGAGTACGAGGCTCTTCTTTTAGGACTCGGCATTTGTCTGGCCTCGGGCGCTAAAAAAGTCATTGCGCACACTGATTCTCAACTAATTGCAGGCCAGGTGAGCGGGGAGTTCGAAGCAAGGGATGAGAGCATGAAAATGTATCTCATCAAAGTTAAAGAGATCATTGAGAAGTTTGAGTCCGTCACCCTTAGCCACATCCCTCGGTCAGAAAATGCACAAGCCGACGCCCTATCAAGACTGGCTAGTTCGGCCATCAGTAATGAACCTCGCAACATTGTGTGGGAAGTTTTGCCCAGCCCCAGTATAAATGCCTTCGTCGGTGGAGTCAATAGGACGGACTCCTGGATGGATCCTTACATCTCCCTTCTCCGAGATGGTGAAATGCCCGAGGACCCCGAAGAAGGCCCAATCCTGGTAAGAAAAGCCAAGTATTTCGAGTGGTATGAAGGGGCTTTATACAAAAAATCTTATACTCACCCCCTGCTCAAGTGTGTGACCCCCACCGAGGGAGATTATATTTTAAGAGAAATACACGAAGGAGCTTGTGGGATCCACCAGGGAATTCGGACACTTGTGGGAAAGGTTTTGAGAAGCGGATATTACTGGCCCAGCATGAAGGCAGATGCCGAAAAGCTTGTAAAAACTTGTGAAAAATGTCAATTTTATGGTGAAGTGCCTCGCCGGCCCTCTAACTATCTCTCTCCTATACAAGCTATCCTGCCATTCGACAGATGGGGCATCGACTTACTAGGCCCTTTCCCCCCGGCTAGTGGGCAACGACGATTCGTCTTGGTAGCCATCGACTACTTAACTAAGTATGTCGAAGCAGAGGCCCTCAGCTCCATCACGGACAAACAGGTGTGTCACTTTCTTTGGAGGAATATAATCACCCGATATGGGGTACCTCGAGTAATCATTTCCGACAATGGCAAACAATTCAACAGTACGGCCACCAGGGAGTACTGCGCCCGGTTTAGTATCGATACCCGGTTCTCGTCTGTATCTCGGCCTCAAACGAATGGTCAGGTAGAAGCGGAAAACAAGATTATCCTCAAAGGGATAAAAAAGAAATTGGAAGGAAGCCGCGGGAATTGGGTAGAGGAACTACCCGGCATATTCTGGGCCAGCCGCACTACGGTCAAAGAAGCCACGGGACACACCCCCTTCTCGCTTGTTTTTGGTACTGAAGCCGTACTTCCCGTTGAGGTAGGAATTCCCTCCACCAGGGTAACCTACTACGACCAATATAGCAACGATGAAGATAAGCCCATCAACTTGGACTTACTACCAGAAGTGCGGGGAGACGCTTTTCTCAAGACCGTAGCCCAGAAGCAAAGGATGACAAGGCAATTCAACAAACTCGTTAAGCCACGTCAGTTCCAGGTAGGAGATCTGGTACTGAGGAAAGTTGAAGCCACAGGGAAGGCTACCGAGAAGGGAAAGCTAGGGAAAAACTGGGATGGTCCCTTTAGAGTTACTCGAGTCGTTCGGCCTGGGACTTATGAGCTAGAAGAAAATGGCAAACCTCTGCCTAGACCATGGAACTCGGACCATCTTAAGAAGTTCTATGTTTGAAGCGCCGCCTCCAAAACGAACTGGGGGCATACTCCTACATTCTGATTGGCATTAGTTGTAGTTCGTGTTGTATTCGGCCCGCATTCAAAAAAGGGGGGTTACTGTTTCAATGAATCTTCGCCGGCCTAACCGGCGCTTTTATGAATGTTAGCTGTGATCTTAACGAATTGGCGCCGGCCTAACCGGCATTGTATAAATTTGCGCCGGCCTAACCGGCATTATATGAATGAAACGGATTGGCCAGCTTGACTGGCGTTTTATGAAACAATGTTATTAGAAGTTCATTAATACTAGCAAAACGACCACGGCTAGTTTATACATGGCATGGCACGTTTAATAGTTGGACATACGCAGAGAAAAGTGATGCAAAAATAGCAATTCAAAAAGCATTTAAAAAACAGCAGGAAAGTAACGGGAAAGTCACAATAAAGGCCGAAGCCCAAAAGTTAATACAATTCGGCCCATCAGGGCAATACAAACTACAACTTTCAACAGCCCAAAAACCAACAGCAATACAGCAATACAAACAATCCTAAACTAATCAGCCATGAGCTCGTCCATGGTAAAGAGGGGATCTGGGATCTCAACCGGGGCTGGAGATTGGTGGCCCGCGGAAACAACTGGAGAAACCGGAGAGGCTGGCACTGGGGAATGGAGAAGGGGGACAGCCTGAACAGGAGAAGCCCTTGGGGTTGGCGGCCTGGAAGGGATGGAGATATCATAATGTTCGAAATCCACATCGAACTTCTTCAATAGCTCAGCAGGCAAAGCTTCCTCCCAAGCAGCTTTCTCGGCCTCGTCGTCCTCGTCAGGACCGAGGGCCTCCAACTCCTTCATCTCTTCGGTGGCCTCTGCAACAGCCGCCTCATGCTCGTTCTCCCCGGCCTTGAGTAAAGCCTCAAAGTCTATTTTGTTCTCAGACTTCTCATTGGCATGCTGTAACATCAATTCCTTCACCCGTAGCCCCTGGCTGTAAGCATCAGAACACAACCGCGATTGAAACTGACGACCTTCGTCAGTCTCCAGCCATTCTTTGACCAACTTCTTCTTAAGAGAAAGCTGGCGTTCCCTCATCAGCACAGCCTCCTTCAGAAATCGGCACTTGCCATACATCTGGTCCAGAGCATGCCGAAGACCCGTGTTATCATGCTTTAGGCTCACCACTTGATCATTCTTCAAGATCAACTTGCTGTTCAGCTCATGAACCCTCTTCTCAGAGGCCTTCAAGTCCGCCTCCAGCGTGTCCAGCCCCATCGCCGCCGTCAGTTCATACTGAGTCCGTAAGTTCACCTACAAGAGATCATGTTAGAAAATCTTCAAAAAAGGCAAAATAACAGGCGAAGAGAAAATGGTAACAATACCTCGGCCTGCAACGCCAAAATCTCGTTGACCCTGGACTTAGTAGGGATAGCAGCCAATTGCTTCAAGTCCTTGTCGGACATCAGCTGGCCCATGGCCCTCCTCCAGCGAATCCTTAGATCTTTGGGAGTCAAGTCGGACAAAGGCACGTCAGAACAGTGCACCACCCCAGTATCCCTCCGGGTGATCTCATACTCCGGCTCCTCAGCCTGAGCCACTTCCTTCCCCTTGTCCTTGGGATCAGCCTTCTTCTGGCTAGAGCTACCAGTAGGGGGCAAAGTCTTCTGGCGCTTAGCTGGCTGACTAGGAGAGTCAGTCGACCCGGTAGCATCACTAGTAGCCTGCTGCGTTTCCTCGGGCAGCTTCTTGTTCTTGCCGTTCTAAATACAAAAATGGAAGTCAGCAGAATGGAAGAGCAAAAGAAATTTGACAAATCAATACCACATACCTTTGGGGGGTTGGGGAGTTTAACGCCCTCAGCTAGGGCCTTCCTCCTCCGGGCATCAGCCGCCAACTGAGCAAAGGTCATGGAGTTCATCGTTTCAGAGTATTTCCTCTCCAACTCTTCAAAAGCTACCACTGCAAAGAAACAAAGTTAGAACTCGTTTTAGTGAAAAAAGAAAGCACAGAGTCGGACTCAACTCACCCCTATGGTACTTCGAACTAATTCCTAAAGCCGACAAGAGTAATTCATTCTGAAGAAGTAATCTATCTACCGTAAAGTTTCTCTGTGTAAACTGGGGCTTAATTTCTCCTAACTCTAAACCCTTAGTGGCATGTTCTATCACCAAAAATTCGTCTAGATTGCACTGAGGGACGTTATTGTTTAACTGAAGATTCGGCTCTTCATCAAAGCTCGTCTTAAATGGCCACGGTTCGGCCCTATACAAGAAGACGAAGTCGTTTCTGAACTTCTTCATACTATCCTTTAGTTTATCTACAATAAGAAAGCCCGACCGGTGCTGGAACGTAACCCAACCAGGCCCCTGCTTGGATGTACATCTCCTCATCCTGAAGATGTACCGAAAGGCTGTAAGTGTGGGTTCTACTCCTACGACACAGCAGAGCATAATAAAGGCCACTATACAACCCCACCCGTTGGGATAGAGCTCGGCCACTGTGATGTTATAGGCATTCAAAACTTCTACCGCGAACGAATGAAGAGGAAATCGAAGGCCGGTTTCCATTGCGTCCTTATAGATAGCGATACACCCTTCGGGTGCATCCAAAACACTCTCCTTCTTCCGGGGCTTTACCAACGAGTAACCATCTGGCAACGCCCACGATTGTTTAATCAGAGAAAGATTCTTGTCCAAAGAATCAGCCCACTTATGCCTAATAAAATAGTTGGCCGGACCACAATTAGCAGTAGGTTTCGGCCCATCGTAGTGGGGGTTCTGACCCAAATCTATATTCTTGCCCGAAGTGGTAGGCGCCATTTCTACTTGTGCTGAAGGATACGGCCTGTAGGATGGGGGAACGATCATTATACCTTCTAAATGACTATTATCGACATCAAATTTACCAGGGGCGAAGGTAACGGTCGGTTCCCAAGGGAAAGGGTATAACGACTCCGGAAAGTGGAGAGGGGACTCAAGGCAAGACTCGTTTACATCGTTCTCGGTCACATAATTATATACGTCTATAAAGTCAAGTTCAATGTTATCGTCAAAATTTAACAAGAAAAACTATAGCCGGCTATTATTCCTATACAAAGACCGAGTAAGAAGACGTACCTGAAGTTTGAAAAGAACTTGATGTGAAAGATGGAAATTTGATAAAACTTGAGGTTTTTCGAAGAGTTTTTTGGGATTTTTTGGAAAAGCTCTGAGAAAAGTTTTGAAGCAAAGAGCAAATGAATTCAAGTACCCCCTTTTATAGAAGAAAGAGACGTTGGACACGAAAACCAAGAGCTCTTTCAAAGCATCATTTCATTTTAAAAGTTACTGCGGCTCTTCGTATTCCAAGGGTAACTCCCCTATTCGGCCAGTCCAGTACTCGGCCAGCTAAGTATTCGGCCCTACGTGGATGGACTCCCTAGGGGTCCGAATACCATTCTTACCATACTTAGCTTATTTTACTAAGTATGAAGATCAAGAGAAGGAGCCGGACACCTCTGGGAGAGGGTGGCTCCCCTATTCGGCCAGTCCAGTACTCGGCCAGCTAAGTATTCGGCCCTACGTGGATGGACTCCTTAGGGGTCCGAATACCATTCTTACTATACTTAGCTTATTTTACTAAGTATGAAGATCAAGAGAAGGAGCCGGACACCTCTAGGAGAGGGTGGCTCCCCTATTCGGCCAGTCCAGTACTCGGCCAGTTAAGTATTCGGCCCTACGTGGATGGACTCCTTAGGGGTCCGAATACCATTCTTACCATACTTAGCTTATTTTACTAAGTATGAAGATCAAGAGAAGGAGCCAGACACCTCTGGGAGAGGGTGGCTCCCCTATTCGGCCAGTCCAGTACTCGGCCAGCTAAGTATTCGGCCCTACGTGGATGGACTCCTTAGGGGTCCGAATACCATTCTTACTATACTTAGCTTATTTTACTAAGTATGAAGATCAAGAGAAGGAGCCGGACACCTCTAGGAGAGGGTGGCTCCCCTATTCGGCCAGTCCAGTACTCGGCCAGTTAAGTATTCGGCCCTACGTGGATGGACTCCTTAGGGGTCCGAATACCATTCTTACCATACTTAGCTTATTTTACTAAGTATGAAGATCAAGAGAAGGAGCCGGACACCTCTGGGAGAGGGTGGCTCCCCTATTCGGCCAGTCCAGTACTCGGCCAGTTAAGTATTCGGCCCTATGTGGATGGACTCCTTAGGGGTCCGAATACCATTCTTACCATACTTAGCTTATTTTACTAAGTATGAAGATCAAGAGAAGGAGCCAGACACCTCTAGGAGAGGGTGGCTCCCCTATTCGGCCAGTCCAGTACTCGGCCAGTTAAGTATTCGGCCCTACGAGGATGGACTCCTAAGGGGTCCGAATACCTTTCTAACCATATGTAGCTTATTTTGCTAAGTATGAAGATCAAGAGTAGCCGGACACCTCTGGGAAAGGGTGGCTCCCCTATTTGGCCAGTGAAGTATTCGGCCCTACGAGGATGGACTCCCTTGGGGTCCGAATACCTTCCCTATCATACTTAGCTTATTTCACTACAAAGAACAAGAGAAGGGGCCGGGCACCTCTAGGAGAGGATAGCTTCCCTATCTCGGCCAGGCCAGTACTCGGCCAGAGAAGTATTCGGACACAAAGGCAATCGGCCAGTACAGGATTCGACCCTGCCAGTATTCGACTATTGCAAGCGTTTCGGCCCATATGGTACTCGGCCACTCGGCAAACTATCCGGCCCAAGGGATGAACTCCTTGGGCATATAAATATTCGGACCCCTCGGGAAAAGAGGGAACCCTGCACGGCTTGGCATCTATTCGGCCTGTCATGTGCCCGGACTCCAAGTCATCCACCTCAAAAAATGATTGATGTGATTGATGTGATAGGGAACAGTAATATCTTGGCTATAAATAAAGCCATTGCTTGGGTCATTTTCATCAACCCCACCACAAAAATCCCCAAAATTCCTCTGGATAAGGAATACAACCTTGGTCTTAAAGAGGCTTCTTTTTTTGAGCAACCCCTCAAGGGTCCGAATGCCCTCGAGATTCAGAGGGTCGGAAATTCAGGGGTGTTACAGAATCCATCGGCCGAGCTGAGGTTCTTCCTAACCTTGCTGTTTCGCGGTCAGACTAATCAACTTTGCCCTTGACTTCTTCGGTGCGAGGGGAAACCTCCGTTCCATCGTGAATTACGGTTCCCCCTTGTACCGAAGAAGTTGATGGCTGAGTTGAAGTCCCCACTAATGCCTATCCATGGTCTATCATCTCAACTTCGCCCTTGGACTCTTCGATGAGGGAGGGAACCCCAGTTCACCAAAGAATCAGGGTCCCCTCTTCCATCGAAGAGTTCATCGGCCAAGTTGAATCTATCCCCTGACCGGGGCTCGTAGCTGAATATACCAACTTCGCCCTTGCAACCGTCGGTGGGGGGGGAAACCAAGGTTCGCCCAAGAACAGTGGTATCCCGCTCCATCGACGGTTTCATCGACCAAGTTGAGAACTTCCCATTGACGCCGGTTTGCGGTCTAACATCAACTCTGTCCTTGAACTCTTTGGCTGAGGAGGAGACCCTTGTTTCCCTAAGGATTACGGTCTCCTCTTCGGTCAGAGGGTTTATCGGCTAAGTTGAATCCCCCTTTATCGATGACTGATCTCCACCCACCTATCAGTGATTTCAACCTCTCAACCTTGCCCTTGGATTATGTGGTGGGAGGGGAAACCCCGTTTCCCTTTGGAATAACGGTATCCCCTTCCATCACATAATTTATCGGTAAAGGTTGAATATAACTATCCAGCGTCAGTATTCGGCCCCTGCGCCAGTACTCGGCCTCTCCCCGACATACGGTCCGAAAGAGACCTCGAACAAGATATGCCTGATCTCCCTCAGACATCCGAACACCCAAGGTAAGGGAAGTCAGGGGCTCTTTCATAAAATTTACGCTCAAAGTCCGTTTCCTGTTTATGAGTAAACGCCCTTAGTGCGTGGGGCTAATGTTATTGGGTCAAACCCTAATTTCTTATCTGGGCCCTAATGGTAAGCCCAAAACTATCAGTTTGTGGGAAATTACCAAAATGCCCTTGGGGCTGTTTGCTCCACATATTTTCTGCTATAAATACCTCACTATTCACCAAAATCTGGTAAGCTTTTCTCTCTCCTTTTACCAAAGTAAATTCCCAATTACATTTTACAAATCAATCCAACTGACTTGAGCGTCGGAGAGGCTTTCCGGGAAAAGCCCCCGGATAGGCTGACTTCATTTGTTTTGCAGATCCTCACTCGAAAAATCTGAGAACTGTCAGCGAAACAACACCTTCCGGTCAGGGAGACATTGACCTGATTTCTACGCAGAAACAATACTCATTATACTTTGTTGTAAGAGTTCTTGAAACTCTATTATTCTAATACTAGATAGAAACCCGTGCTTTGCACGGAGATTAAACAAATATTATTGATTTAATTATATTCTTGCATAAACAATTTGTAAGATTATTTATTTTTAAAATTTTTTAAACGAATGAAGGTTATTGGATAATGTTTCAAACATTACGATAATTTTCTTATAATTTTTGGTCATGAGCTGCATTATTTCTTTAATTTTCATTATTGAAGTTATTTATCTTTTATGTGAAAATTTTGATGTTAGTGTAATAATAACTATTTTTATTGTTGAGTCAAAGAATTTGATATTTTCTATAAATATTATAAGTATTAATTGATACAAAAATTATACTCCCTCCGAATCATTTTAGTTGTCCCATTTTCTTATTTGGCAAATTCATATCAATTGTCTCATTTTCTTTTTAGTCTATCTCTTTTTACCTAAATACCCCCATTTTTCCAATTCCCAATACCCAACCATCACCTTTACAATTAATTTAATGAATTAAAATACCCAACTACCACATTTTTAATGGACCCCACACCACCCTTAATAACCGTGAAAATCCAAATAGGACATCTAAAATAATTCAGAGGGAGTATTTAATTATTACATAATGCATAGAAATAAGATATTTATTTTGTGTTTTTTTAAATTGGAAAATCTTTGTTTTTTTTAGAAAAAAGTTACATTGCTTCAATAAGAAATGAATAATTAATTAAGAGTTGTATAAACATATATACCCACTTTTATCATGGAAATAAGAAAGATATGGTTTTATATTTACCATATTAAGAAATTAATTATAAAAGTCAATCTTTTTTTTACCATATTAGCTTGAAGTATGGGCGGGAAAATTTTTGCTTACAGTATGACACATGTCAAGACTGTTTCTTTTTTAGTAATTTTTATAGATTATAGATAGATTATAGATAAATAAAGATAATACACACCTTTGATATTGTAACCTACATTGGATGTACCTTGTAAATACTTATTCCTTCAAATATTCTCAATGTCATTTAAGTATAATATATTCGTCAAGGTATTACTTCATACTTTAGATTCTAATCTAGCTCTCATTTCGAATACAAACTAGCTAGTGTAATACCTTTGCAATGCACGAGATTATTTAAATTTTCATATATATAGTAATTTAATTGTTTTGATAATTTTTTCTTAGCATAATTATTAATTATTTAGATATAAAAAAGATATTTCATAATTATATTAAAAAATTACATACTTGATCAAATTAAATAATTCAAAATTAGTCCCCCATGAATTATATGTAAATATAGTGAAGAGTTAAAGTCTTACATATTTGAATGATGAATATAAGTAATGAATGTGAGGGAGAGGTAAGGATGCTTATTACTAATAATTTAATCATAGCTAAAAATTAGTAATGAAGACTTTAGAGTAAATAAATACTCCTTCCAATTCTTCTCAATTGTATCATTTCCTTATTTGATAAATTCAAATCAATTGTCTCATTTCCTTTTTTGCCAATAATTTTTTTTACCTACATACCCCCGTTCACACAATTAATGACCATCATGGTGTGTGTGGATGCAGATCCTACAGTGGTGTCATATTCAGGGAGTTCTCCATGAGGATTGTGGAAGCTTCTTTGAGCAATGGAAAGGGCTTCTTGTGGGTCGCAAATGGAAGCACATTAAATTTCTGATACTTGGGTGCGTCATCTGGTCGCTGTGGTTCGAAAGAAACAAAGCAAAATTCCAAGAGCACACACCGAATCTTATCCAAGTGGTAGCCTCGTTGAAAGTTCGAATAGGAGAATGGGCAAAGGAATATATATGGGGCTACAATCTTTCTCATCCCGCCTCACATTAGTAGAGAATCTTCAATGATTATGATTGGCTGTGCAATTTGTGGTGTAATATCCTTTTGTGGTCTCATGGTTGTGTATGTTGTATGCTTGACGCCTGTGATGGCTTTTTGTATGTTTGCCTGGTCTTTTTGTATGGTGTGTTGTTGATGGTGGAGTTATATTTTGATCTTTGGATAGTGTATGCATAGACCACTCCTATGCTGTCTGTGGCCTGCCTCTTGGCCCTCATATGGGGTTTTTTATATCTGCGAATCTGAGGCTCCCCAAGCGACAGTGTTTTTTCTTCTTCAATAAATGAATTCCCAATTTCCAAAAAAAAAACACTATTAATGACCAAAATACCCTACTTTTACGGCCCGTTTGGTTAGTGGTACTAAATGGTGGTAATGTGAATGATTTATAGTGTAAAATTTCATCAAAACTTTCATGTCATTCCCATGGTAATGGAACTTTGATCATAAAAAAGTTTTTTTGTTCACAAATTTCCATTACCACCTAATACCACCTCTCCCATTGGTAATGCATTGGAATGAATTTTATGAACAAAATGAGATGATTGAAGGTTGTTAAGCATGACCATCAGGAAAACCAAAAGATTTTTCAACCAAAATTACACTAGTTTTTCATTTCAATTGACGCGATTTATTACCACCTACCAAACGGGTCGTTACTACTTACAATACTAATAATTAAATTCCCCAACTTTCATTTTACATCTGCCACGTGTCAAACATGTTTCTCAATTAGTATATTTGTGATGTAAAGATATTATTAGAACCATATGACATGAATTTTGGCATTTTAGTCTGCCCAAACGTCATAGAAATTGGTTCATCTACCACCGGAACCCATCAATAGACATAAGTGAAGTTCACTTACCAACAACATATATATTTTACTCCCTCCTATTCACCTTAAGTGTCCCATTTTTTAATTGGGTCAAGTCACTCTAAGGGGGTGTTTGGTTTAGTATTTTTTGTTATAGGTAATGGATTCCATTAATTCAATCCATTACTTGTTGTTTGTTATAAAAATTGGATAACCATTACCATTACTTGAGGGTAATGGTTACCATTACTTTATTACCTCTTATAAAGATGTGGAAACAATTATCCTTTCTCTCCACATTTTTCACAAAGCTATACAACAAGTTTCACCATTAATCCCCCCTTATTAGTTCTATTGTTTGTTACCCATACTTTTTAATTTCTTATACCAAACAAAATTTAACAATAACACTTATTGTTACCTTTACCCTTTCTTATTCATTCCCTTTCCATTTCCTTTTCTCTCTTAATACCAAACGCTCCCTAAATGTCTTATTTCTATTTTGGGTATGTTAACTTCACCAATTTATCCCTAAACTTAACTTTTTTACACCTTTATACCTACTAACCCCACTTTACACCTATAAAAATTCAAAAAATCTACCTTTTTCTCTTACACATGTGGTCCCATTTGACTCTCCTAAAAATCTGTGAAAAGTCAAATGAAACTCTTATAATGAATAGGAGGGAGTATTAGTCAATTAGTAATGAATAGTTTGCACAAAAGGTCAATAAAGTTTTTTCCTTCATTAAAGTACAACTCTACGCGCCCTTATTGGCTAGCTACTCTTAGTCTTAGAAATTAGAAAATGGGTTCAAACAACCCAAACTAGAAAGAGAAAAGGTAATTCATATATAAACCCAAAAAAGGTTTACAACGAAAACCAATTTATAATAATCTTTCCTATTTATAAAGAATGAGACATTTTTTTATTGGGTCAATTCACTGAGAATATCTCATTTTTATTTTGTCATTTTTTACCTTTTACTTTTACTACAACACAACAACACGCAAATATCAATATCCTTTATATAGTAATATATCCTCTTCTCTTTCTTCGATATACGACAACTCATAAACAAGAAACAATAAAAACGTTAATAGCTACTAACTTAAATAAATTGTACAAAATATTTTACACGATAGATAAAATAATCACAATCAAAAGAAAAAATGAAAAGTTTCCAACTAAAACCAAAGGTTGACCATTAAAATCAGGCGCAAAAGGCGTTGGAGAAATAACATTATGGTCAATTAATAATGAGTCATTAAAAAAAGGGTGATTATCATATCTCATTTGGCAACTTGGTCCTCTATATTGACCCCATAAACGTGCATCCCTCGCACATGATTCAACCGTGAAATTGAATGCATTTATCAAACAATTCTTGCATTGTGTCTTACTTATATCAGGTGCACATTGTACCAAAAAATATAGGTCCCTTGATCCTACTACATTTTGGGCCTTTTCAATACCAAAGTATTTCGTAGATGGGCTAGTTTGTGAGATTGCGCTTTCGATCAACGATTCAAGGTTCGATTCGACTTCCCCATGTAGCGCGCCTCTAAGAAGCTTAACCCCTGCACATGTGGTGTAGTTCGGGAGAAGCTCCATTTTGGAGAAGATCATGCGGTTCGCGTAACGTAGCATGCACTCCTGATAATCAAAACGTAATAACAAATGTTGTTATTGCAATAAGTACTTTAGTAGACTTGTTTTGGACCTAGTTAAATTTTCATTAATAACATCAACTCAATTTCTCGCTAGAAAACAGGGTTTGGATGAAGAGAGGTGACAGATTATCATACTTGTAACTTTTTGAAAGAGAGAGCTAAAGGATTAAGGTTAATTTTAACATCGATCGATCTATTATGTACCATTTAGGATCTTGGATTCCAATGACCTTTTAAATTTTACAAGTTTGAGATTAAAATGATAACGTAACTTTTTTTATTTATATTTTGTCTTATAATCTATACTAATAATATTATTTCACCAAAACAAATACTTTGAGATTATTTATTTTTCTTTGATCACCATTATATTTCGAAATTTTAACTATACAATTTATGGTGAATCAATATTATTATAGCAACAAATGCCTTTATCGAAAAATGATAGTAGAATTTAGAAAATGAGCCCGGACAACCCAAAAAGGAGGAGAAGAAGTAGTCCACTCTTAAACCCGAAGAAGGTTCACTACTATAGTAGGAGTTACTCCTTGAATTTATAAAATGATGCATATTCTTCTGTTTCTCCGATGTGAAACAACTCACATGTGGATAACACATGGGTACTTCAACATAAAATGATTATAATTTAGAGATTAACCATTAAATGCTAAAATAATAATTTCTCAATTTTCAAAATAATTAAAAAAAATTAATTACAATGTGTAATTACCTCATAAATGACAATACACTCTTTAGGGTGGACGAAGTCGTAACAAAGATCAACAGCATTGAGGGTGGCATCCTCCACACAAGCATGACATGTTTGAAGGGTAACATCCTTTCGACACTCATAAAGTGCGTATACTTTGTTATCATCATCAGATCCTACCGTTATATTTGAGAAGATCTGGGAATTGGATAATTTACTAAGATTAGAAAGTGCAGTTTCTAGGTTTAAACCATAACTGCTATTTTTAGTAAAATTGCCTTTTGTAACATCTGATTCCCAGTATTTGGGCCACAACTTGATGCTTGTTTCAGTACTTCCCTTAATATTAAGGAATAATACCAACGTTATTGTGATGAAAGGGATCATTGTTTGAAGGCCATAACATGATGGTGATAAACTCATGTTTGGCGTATGTGTGCTTTGACTTTCTAATGCTATAAATTGGGAAGAAAAAACTATTATATACTCCCTCCGGTCCATTTTACTTGTCCCATTTGACCAAACACGGATTTTAAGGTAGTAGGGAGTCCATTGAAAAAGGTGGTAGATGGGTATTTTAATTGATTAAATTATCTGTAACAGTGGTAGTGGAGTATTGAGAATTGGAAAAGTAAGGGTATTTAGGTAAAAAAAGGATATCCAAAAAAGGAAATGAGACAAGTAATGAGGAATTGCTAAAAAAGGAAATAGGACAAGTACACTGGAACGGAGGGAGTATTTATCAAAGAAACTGTCTATGGCAAAGACGCTCTCTCAACATTCCAGCCCAATGGCTGAAATGACTATTCAGTTACTCATTTAACAAATGGGTTGGCTCATATTTACCTGTCTATGCTATAAACGGTCTATAGCAAGAGAATTTGTGTATATTTATTTATCTTGAAATTTCATTTGACTGTCCAATGCTGTTATAATAAGCGGTTGCTACGTAGCGTTTGATTTGAGGGTCGGATGTATACAATTTTATTTTTGTTACTCACTGACTATGGAAGGTACTGGGCATGTTCAATATGTTTGACTGAACAAGGACCTGAAAAATTAAGGGTCCCAATATTTAATTACGTACGTATACATATATATTATTATATTAATTATTATTTATAGATACAAATTAAATTGTTAGACAAATATCATACTTCCTCCGTTCCATAATATTTGCTATTGAGTGTGATATATTGTGTGGGAAAATGTCATAATCGGTAGCAAGTATTATAGAACGGAAGAAGTAATTTTTAAAATTGCATAAGGTCTCAAATAATTTGTCAATTTTTGCTCCGTCTTAACAGCTAGTGATTTTAATTATGTGTATCTTAGGACGATTATGTAGTTTTCTATTCAAGAATTACATAATTGGATAGGAGTTGAATCAATTTTTAATTGAAAAAATGAAAAATAAAAAATTTGCTAAGATAAAAGTTGGTCAATGTTCTAATAATCTTCTCTTATTAAGTTATTTATTCATTTTTTTATATTCTATTGATTACCAAAACATAGCTGTATTATAGTTGACCTTCAATCCTTCATTATATTTTTTGATAGATAAAAGATTGTATAGTTTTTATAGGAGTATTACTCCTACATTATGATTAATTGCCGACTTAAATGAACATAGCTTCTATGAGGAATATTTTTATTATTATAGTATTTTTTTTTGAATAATTATTATTATAGTATTTAAGATATCATTAATTATTAATTAAGTCTTCCTTGTAATTGTCCATATATCTGTATTTAACCTTACCAAAAACAATAGATTATAACTAAAAAATTTTGCTCTACTATGAAAATGAGTAGGGACATGAGTTGCTGCCGTCCTTCCCTCCTCAGACCCTGCTCATAATTTTCTGTGAGCAGAATACACTAAATAGGATGAGGAGGATGATGACGAAAAGACACAAACCCAAAAAAACCATTAAAAATTGGATCATACCGGACGATTGTAACTTAATCAATTCGACCATTTTAACAAGTTTTAATATTATCAATAATTAGTTCTAAATGAGCATTTTGTTTTGTTGTTGGGACACACTAAATTTCTAGGTAATGTGGAAATATAATTAAGTAATAAATGTAATTAGTGTTTTGTTTAACACAAACCACGACCTGTTGGGCCGGGCCATTACCGAAATAGAAATCATCTTGAACTAAAAGTACCCAACCCAAATATAAACTCAATTGAAAATGACAAATTTGTGTTTTATTAAAACCGTCTCACCGTTAGACGACTTACTATGAGTTGGTCCAATTCTAGTTTATTTGAAAAATTAATAAAAATAATTTAAATTTAATAATTCATTCACTCTTTTGAAAGACCGTCTTTCTAAAAAATGTTTCTCAGGCTCAGCCCAATAAAGTTAAATGTATACTCTTACTCTATATTTTTCTTTATGGGTCGACCCAATTATAAATGGTCTCTTAAAAAGACCGTCTTTCACAAGAATTTGTATAATTTTTTTAACATAAATGATTTGGGCTACTTATATGGGCCTGTTTCACTATGAGATCGTCTCATACAAGACTTAGCAAGTCTTGCATGAGACTGTCTCACCATTTATTTTAGGGGTTCAGTCATAAAAAATATTTCCTCCTACTCTATCTACTAGTCCGATGTAATTACTTTTTGGACGCTATTTACTTATTTTTCTTAATTTGTACATTATTTTTACTTTGTAAGTTAAAACATAGTCAAATGAGATATTATTTGAATATTTTCACTAAATGGATTATGATTATCATATTTTCGTAATTTTTAATCATGCACAATTAAACATATTAAGAGTTAAAATATTTTCTCAACAAGTGAGAAAAAGATAAATAAGATTAGTTGGCTAAATCTTTAATTAATAAAGTGTATACAATTTGACTTCTGACTGCTTTTGTATTGGGAGGCATGAAAAATACTAAGTGGGCCTCCATGACAAACTAGATGGTATAGAATTTGACTAGTGATTGAAATTAAGTACTTTAATTTATGAAAAATCTGTTTTTTTTTTTGGCAAATTCATAAGTAAGAAGATTCACTAATTTAATAACACTTGTCATTTGTCAATGTATATTTAGTGTAGTAAAATAATTACTTACAAAATTACAGTTATCAATTATAGATTAAATAAACTAATTATATTAATATGTCTATGATGAGTCCGTCTCATATAAAGTGAGTGTGTATTGTTTGGTGTTCAAATTTGTTCAGTGTTTATGTGCAAATTTGTAAAATGGTAATTTGTAGGGCTATACATAAACATTAAACAGCTTTTAATGTGAAAATGAGTAGACTTATTACTTAAAAGTCTCACCTTAAACTGATAGATTTCCAGTTTGTTACAATTTGCAATAGTATACAATCAAGAATGGAGAAAAGAAACTAGAAGAAGAAAGTTTTTTTTTATTCATTGAACACACATAAAATGGAAACATGCTCCTACATATATATAGGAAGCAGAGAAAGAAAAGTAAAGACTACAATAGTTTGTTATAACAAACTTTGACAGCTGTCCTATAAAGATTCTAATCCTAACAACCTAACTAATCAACACATAAGAAGATAAGTAGAGCACGTGCCCACTTGTATGCTTGGTCTTGAATAGGTAGATATCAATAGTAGGACACGTGCAAAGCATGAAGAGAGGCTGCATATAAAATCTTGGTTGCTCATCAACTGCAGTAGGCAATTACAATCATCAGCTTCTTTGTAGTTCATCTGTGGCATCATCACCAACACCCCCCCTCAAACTAGGGATTGGAGGTACAAAAATGCCTAGTTTGAACAATAACTTTCGGAATTGGTGAGAAGGCAAAATTTTGGTCAAAATATCAGCTAATTGCTGATCAGTGGGCAGATGAGAGAGTTGAAGAAGTCCTTCCAAGACTTTATCTCTAACAAAGTGACAGTCTACCTCGATGTGTTTCGTGCGTTCATGAAAAACTGGATTTTTTGCAATATAAATTGCTGATTGGTTGTCGCAAAATAAGGTAATAGGTTGTAAATTTTTCATACCTAATTCTTGTAAAATTCTGACAGTCCAAGTAACTTCAGACGCTGCATTTGACATTGATCTGTATTCAGCTTCTGATGAAGACTTAGAAACTGTGTGTTGTTTCTTTGACTTCCAACATATAGGAGTTTTGCCTAATAGGAGAAGATAGCCTGAAACTGATCTTCTGGTGTTGGGGCATGCAGCCCAGTCTGAATCACAATAAGCTTGGAGAGTGAGCTTAGTATTGCCTTGTATAACAATACCTTGTCCACATGTGTGATGTACATAATTGAGGGTATGGACAAGAGCTTCCCAATGAAGAGTCCTTGGAGTCTGCATGTACTGACTCAACGTTTGAACAGTGTAAGATAGGTCTGGCCTTGTGTTGGTAAGAAAATTCAGCTTACCAACAAGGCTTCTATATAGTTCAGGTTTCTCGAAAAGGTCCCCTTCATGTGCAAATAACTTGGTATTGAGGGGTAAAGGAGTAGCAACTTTTCTAAAAGATTGTAATCCAGATGAAAGAAGAAGCTCTTTAGTATATTTTTGTTGGGTCAAGATCATACCATCTGGCATATAAGTTACTTCCATTCCTAGGAAGTAATGTAACTGTCCTAGATCTTTTATGGTAAAAACATTATGTAAATGCTCCTTTACTTTAATAATTTCCTCAGTGTCACTACCAGTAATAAGTACATCGTCCACATATACTGCTATGATAGTGATTTCATTTTGAAATTGCTTGACAAATAGGGAGTAATCATTCTTTGACTGATTATATCCTAAGTGTTTTAATTCTTGAAGTAATTTGGCATGCCATTGTCTAGATGCCTGTTTTAATCCATATAGAGATTTTTTTAGGAGACAGACCTTGTTATGAGGATTATCAACGCCTTCTGGCATTTTCATATATACTTCCTCAAATAGGTCACCGTGTAAAAACGCATTATTGACATCCATTTGGTATATAGTCCACTTATTAAAGGCAGCAACAGCTAAAAGACATCTAATAGTTGTCATTTTCACAACAGGAGAGAATGTTTCTTCGTAATCTATTCCATACTTTTGATTGTATCCTTTTGCTACTAATCTAGCTTTGAACCTTTCCAATGTTCCATCAGCTTTATATTTGACCTTGTATACCCATTTACTTCCTATGGCTTTTTTTCCTTTAGGGAGATCCACAATACCCATGTTTGATTGTTTTCAAGAGCTTGTAACTCTTTGGTCATAGCTTCTACCCACATTTTATTTTGTGTGGCTTCTTTAAATGATCCAGGCTCTTTATATAAGAGATCTTGAGAAATATGGCTACCCTTTGCTGTTGAAGCAAAATGTTGAACAAAGTTGCACCAGTGTGAATTAGTTTTAGTACAAACATAATCTTGTAAAGATGTAGGTGTTTTGGTAATTCTTTTGGATTTTCTAGGACTGTTAGCCTTAGGATCAAGATTTAAGCTAACTTTAGCTTTTGTTCCAGGTGCTTGTGTTTCTTGATTTGGGTACTTAGGAATTTGTTCGGATAATTTTTCAGTACTAGAGATTGGTAGGAAAAATTGTTGTGTAACTTCATTAGGAGTTAGAAGTTGATATGGATAAAATTTTTCTTGAAACACAACATCTCTAGATACGAAAACCATTTTAGTTCTTAGGTTATATAGTTTGTATCCCCTTTTGTTTTGAACATAGCCAATGAAGACACATGGATCAGCCCTATAGTCTAATTTAGACCTATCCTTGTTCAAGGTGGATGTAAAAGATAAACATCCAAAGGGTCTAAGTAGATTATAGTCAGGTTTTTTTGAATAAAGAATTTCATATGGTGTTTTTCCTTTTAGTGCCACAAGGGGCATTCTGTTTATTAAATGAACAGCACATTGCACACAATCAGTCCAAAAGGAGATTGGAACTTTGGATTGAAAGTATAGGGCTCTTGTGACTTCCAATAAATGCCTATGCTTTCTTTCAACAACCCCATTTTGTTGGGGTGTATTAGTACAACTAGTTTGATTTTCAATGCCCTTGGAATTATAAAATTCTTTTGTTTTTCCTTCACTTAATTCCTTGGCATTATCTGTTCGTACACACTTAATTTTTTTATTGAATTGTGTGAGAACAAATTGATAAAATTGTGTAAAGATAGTCAAAAATTCAGACTTTTGTTTTATTAAGAAGATCCAAGTGAATCTTGAGAAATCATCAACTATGGTGATGAACATATTACACTTATGTCTTGAAGGATGTCTCAGAGGACCCCAAACATCAATGTGAATTAATTGGAATACATCACTAGTTTTTGTATAGCTGGAACTAAAAGACAATCTAGATTGTTTTGCCAAGGGGCAAATAGTACAAAACATAGTATCCTTGATGTTTATTGATTTCAAATCAGGAAAAAGCATTTGTAAGCTATGAAAGGGGATATACCCAAGTCTGAGATGCCACATCTTGATGTCATTAATCATTTGACTTTTTATAGCAGCATTAGAAGTGTGAGTTTTTAAAGCCTTTGTGTAGCCTTGATTCTTCACATAGTATAAGGAGTTTTTCATTTTACCAAGAAGCATAGGCTTCTTCATCAAAGATTCCTGCATAAAACATTCATTAGTGTTGAACCAAACTTTGCATTTGACGTCTTTGATTAGTTTGTTAACTGATATGAGATTAAATCTGAAATTTGGTACAAACAAGACATCATGTAATTTTAAAGAGTCTTGTAGCACAACAGTTCCTATGTATTGTACTCTTACTTTCCTTCCATCAGGAACAGTTACATAATGTGGTTTTCCTTTTAGCAGTTTATACTCATCAAAAAGATTTAGATTAAAACATATATGGTCAGAAGCACCACTATCTATAATCCAATCATTGCAACATTGAGAATGCAAACAAATCATACCTGCTAAGTGTGTTGTATTAGATGCTGCTGGTTCTTTGTTTTCATCAGAAACATGCTTTGATAACATAGACAGTAGTGCACTATACTGTTCTTGTGTTAGTTTAGCATCAACCATTTGGTCTTCTTGTGCACCATTGTCATTAGTTACAACATTGACCTTGCTTGGTGCACTTTCTTCCCTTTTCCAGGAACTATTCTTGAAATTCGGAGGGTATCCATGGATCTTCCAACACTTACTCATTGTGTGTCCATGTATATTGCAATGTTCACAAAAATATTGTGTGTTTTGTTTTTTATTCTTGTGCTCAATCTTGTTCTTGTTCTTGTTATCATGGAATTTGCGTTTCTCCACTTTATATGCCATTATACTTTCTTGATTATCAAGGGTATTCACCTTACTCAACTCTTGATGAGTTTGTTCCTGTGTAAGAATTCTATAGGCTTCATCAACACTTGGTATCTCCTTCATCATAAGGATATTGCTCCTTGTGTGTTGATACCTTGTATCAAGTTTCATGAGAAACTGTATCACCCTTCCTGCTTGTTGACTCTTTGTGGTTCTTTTTGTAAGTTCACAAGCACAACCTGAACATTTGCAAGCTGCCACAGGGTCAAGAGCATCAAGCTCATCCCATAAACTTTTCATTTTTGTGTAGAAGTCTTCAATGCTCATGTCAGATGTTTGCACTGTTCTACTTATAGCTTCTTGTATAGAGAACAATTGTGCTGATGAAGACTGACCAAATCTCTGTTCAAGATTGTCCCATACCTCTCGCGCAGTATTGAACCATAAAACGCTTTGATAGATCTTCTCATCCACAGAATTCAAGAGCCAACCCAAAACAACATCATTCACTCTGTCCCAAGCCTTTCCATGTTCCGTTCTTGATGATGATCTTTTTAATGATCCATCAACAAATCCCATCTTATTCTTCCCTGACAAAGCAATAGAAACCGCCCTTTTCCAACCCTTGAAACCCACACCAGAAAAAACAGTGGGTACTAATTTGAGACCTATGTCTGTTGGGTGTAAATAATATGGACTGGATGGAATCATTGTGAGTTCTTGCCTTTTTTCAGATTTGTTAGCCATCATTAAAGAAGTGCTAATGTGCATAAAAGAACAAAGAAGAGAGGGAAGAAGGGATACCAAAAAAAAACACAGACACAAGGAGAAAAGAACAGATCAGAGAAGGAACAACATACTGTATGGGTTCTTTGAAGAAAACAGAAAAATTCAAAGCTAAAGCTCCGATACCATGTTACAATTTGCAATAGTATACAATCAAGAATGGAGAAAAGAAACTAGAAGAAGAAAGTTTTTTTTTATTCATTGAACACACATAAAATGGAAACATGCTCCTACATATATATAGGAAGCAGAGAAAGAAAAGTAAAGACTACAATAGTTTGTTATAACAAACTTTGACAGCTGTCCTATAAAGATTCTAATCCTAACAACCTAACTAATCAACACATAAAAAGATAAGTAGAGCACGTGCCCACTTGTATGCTTGGTCTTGAATAGGTAGATATCAATAGTAGGACACGTGCAAAGCATGAAGAGAGGCTGCATATAAAATCTTGGTTGCTCATCAACTGCAGTAGGCAATTACAATCATCAGCTTCTTTGTAGTTCATCTGTGGCATCATCACCAACACAGTTTATAAAAGGAAGGAAGAATCTTTATTTGCTTATTATTGTGATGATTGTGTGCATTGTGCTTACAGTTTCGTATACGCTAACATTGCGAGTAAGTATTTAAACATCGTTTAATTGTCCACTTTTGATCTATGATGATTAATTTATCATGAATATCATATAAGGACTAGGTACCCTCAATTAATATGGAAGAGTTAAAGATTAATTGAGGATGTAATGTATTTATTACCCGAAGGGGTTGCATAAAATTGCTTGGGATAAATCAAAAGGCACCCCAAAATGTACAAGAAGAAGGTTAGGATAACCCAAAGGGTATCCAATGAGATTTATTGAGACAACCAAAGAGAACCAAAAGATATTTATATTGGTTTCCATGGCTATAGGGTCTTTACAGACACTATGGGGTATATACATACTTTATCTATGACGATTCAAATAGGTTAGGCAACGTTTTAGGTCAGAGGTTGCCCATGTGTTTTTCTCCAACATTTGATGCTTTGGCAACCGGATTTAGAGTCAAGGGGAAATTGAGTAAATAAGAATTAGATCACTTTACAAGGGTATTTGTGTCCTTTCACCATTTAACGACTACACAACGTTTTTTGCATTATATTGTTATGGTAGTGAGTTTTCAAAGAGTTGATCGAGTGCTATTTTGTAAAAAAAAAAATTAAGAACGACTACTACTCACCTTTTTTTATAGTTAGTGCTTACCATATAGAATAAATTTGAAGTTAAATGAAGACATAAGAATTAAATTTGATTATTAATATATAATCAACATAATTACACAAAATATAATCTTAAAAGAATCAAATAAATCAAAAGAAAGAAGTTGATAAGCATCATTAATAGCTTTAACACTAGATAAACTAGGCGGAGAAGCCATAGGTGAAAGCCTATCATCATTTGAAGACACATTAAAGAAATGCCGCACAACATCATATCTCATTTGGCAACTGGGCACACTGTAATAGCTTATCATTCGGCTACCACTCGCACATTCTAGCGTAACATTCATGGCTTCCGTCAAACAATCCTCGCATTCTTGTTGTGTAATATCGGGTGTACATTGCACCAAACAATATACTTTTTGATACTTAAAATAATCTTGTTTTTTTGCTGCGAAATATTTTGGTGATGTTGAGTTGTTTGACATGGCTTCGTCTATTAAGTTTTTGAAGATTGGTTTTATTATTCGGGTTAACTCGCCGCCTTCGTCGGGGATGCTAATCTCGCAATCGGTGTAATGGGGTGTTTGCTCCAACTTGGAGAGGATCGGATGGTTGGCGTATCGTAACATGCATTCCTGCAATATCAAATACATTGATGGACTTAATTATGTGTTTTAGTGCTTTTTGGGAGAAGGAACGGATCAAAACTGTATTATAAATTGGATGCTATCATGTGGAAAAAACTTACAAAATTATGAATTATACGAAATTTAATAAGAACTTAACGAAAAATGTTGTGATAATTATATAGTGCATAACTTAGATGCTATCATGTGGAATTTTCTTAAAAAAGTGCTATATATCACTAACATTTCATGATAATTAATTGGATGCTATACCATGTGAAATTTTCCAAATCTTGTAAAATTTTGAAATATGTGGTGTCAACAAAATTAATTGACTTTTGATCTCTTCAAATCTATTTCACTCAAATTCACCTCTTCAATTGAACAAAAAAAAAAATTCAGCTCTTCAAAATTGGTATTCAAACTGCTGAAGTGCTACCCATATGTGACATGTGAGTTGTCTCATATCGGAAAAAGAGAAGAGTATGCATTACATTATAAACTCTAGGAGTAACTCCTACTTTAACAAATTGGTTTTAGTAGTAAACCTTCTTTGGATTTATGAGTGGACTACTTCTTCTTCTCCTTATTTTGATTGCTTGCACCCATTTTCTAAATTCTATCACTGTTGGAAATACTTCACATGTGAGACAAGATCCCACATCGATAAAAAAGTGGGCTGTGGACTTGCATATATACTTGGTGAGCTAATTCTCCTATAGCCATATGGTTTTGGGAAACAATGAACCTCACCGAGTGTATGCGCAAGTCAACGCTCTTAACCCGTGAGTTTGTGGGCCCGAGCCCACGGGTGTCCCGTGACCCCACGAGTGGGCCACGGTGAGATTATGTGACGAATTGTCACGGCCTAATAATCACAAACAAAGAGATTTAAACCCCTTTTCATCACTCCTCTTATATATTTCCTCCAATTATCTCAAATCAAATAAAGGGTTTAAGTTATTAATTGATTTAATTATATCTTTGACATGATTTCAAAAAACAGCATATATATCATATTTTTTTGACACCAAAAATCATAAAATCTATAATATAGACCAAAATATATAACACTCTCAGTAAAAAAATCTCCAATATACTCGATCATCACCATTATCCTCAGTGTATCGCGCTCATAAAAACTATGATTAGAGTCTGAGAAGGCAATGAAGGCGACAACTCATACCAATAAAGAAGAGTGCGGCTAAAGAGTCTCTCGACTCGAGAAAGATTCACAGATGAATGCTACACTCCAATGTACTACTAAATAATAATCAGTCAATCTCCTGAGAGACCGTCTTTCAGGTCCAATCATTAAAAGCTTATTTCCTACATTTACTTTACATTTTCCCTAATGGGTCAACCCAATTAGAGATGGTCTCTCACGAGAATTTGTGAATAATATTTACCTCATATGTGGCAATGGCCTGTAGCGAGGGGCAACGCTGCAAGAGTTTAATGGTAGCATCCGCAACGCAATCATGGCATGTCCTAAGTGTAAGATCTTTCCGACAATCATATAATGCGTACACTTTGTTCGTATTATCATCCTCATCTGTGCTTGCAACGTAATCGGCGAAAGTATTGGACGAGGAATAGGAGGTAAGATTAGAGAATGCATTTAATAGATTTATATGGTATGGACTATTTTCTGTATAGTTACCCTTGGAATAATCACATTTCCATCCCAAAAATACTGGATCTTTATTCCCTTCACTTGTTGTATATCTAATGAAACAAAGGAATGTAAAGAAGGTCATCAACATAAGGGTAATTTTTTGAATGGCCATTAGAAATAGTATTGGAACTATTTTGGAATATGACTATGTGAGCTAATAATTTTACAATATATTCAAATTTTGAATATCATTAATATTAGTTAGTAATTAGTTAGGTGTAAACTGGTCAACTGAATATAATGTAGTGGCTAACACATCTTGTTTTGGTTTTAGTAGATGAGATCACATTTGGAGGTGAATGCTAAGTCGGAATGATAGACGATGGAGAAATGAGCTTAAATCATGTGGATAGTTATTTAAATTAAGTCGATATTGGAATGATGGAGAAATAATGAGTTGAAATTGCGTGGATTCAAATTAAGTCGGAGTAACTCAAAATATATGAAATATCGTTTTGTTAGAAATGAGATTAAAAGAGAGATATAATACTGAAAGAGATGTAAATATTTTCAATATAGTCGAACTCGGAGCCATCAAGCTAATAAATAGTTCCATGTGGTAGATTAAAAGTCCGGAGTAGTGGATATGTCCAACACGATGTGACTTTATGATGAAGTGTAGTGACTAGAGATGTTCAACTGGGAGGATCAATCCAACAGGTCAAGGGTGCCGAGTCACATTTTAACAGGTCATTAGCGAGTCGGATCAATAATGGGGCGGGTCATTAACGGGTTTTGGGTGTAAGGGGTCGGACCGGGTCGGATAATTATAAGAATCAATTCGAAACCTGTCAAACCAACACTTTTTGACAACCTAGCATCAACGTGCCCGGAGAAAATATTATATTTGCGTAATATTATAATTTAGTAGTATTTTAATTAATCTATTTTCCTGAATTAATTATTTTTATAGCCATTGGCCTGCAAGAGCTGGCACAATATAAAATGAAAATACACATTATGTACATGTACACCACTAAGGCACCACTAAAATAACATAAAGACAACATGAATTATCTATTTATAATATAATAAATAAAAGGCAAAATAAAGTTTCTAGAATAAGTAATAATTGACTGATTATGATATCTTTTGATGAGTTTTGCTTTATTATTTTCTGCTTACTAATTAGACACTATGCCTGCATACCACACCAACAATATTGGAAGGACTAGAAATTAATAATTTAAATTAAATAAAATAAAATTTAAATTTAAATCAATTTCATCTATGTTTTGAAAATAGATAAAATTGATAATTTGAGAATGATTACTGAAAGGTTGTCATTATCAAAACTTTAATTGATGATTTGATAATGAAATCTATAATTTAGAAAAAATTACTTTTTCTTAAATACAACAAGAAATTATTTGCATATCGCCTGAAGTATTGTATCAATAGAATTCATGTTTAAGAAAGGTGTAAAAAATGGTTATTTAAATTTTAGGAAAAATTATAAGAAACTACCTAATTTATACATTTTTTTTAAAAAAAACTACCTTATATAAAAATTTTTGCAAAAAACGACCTTATATAATATAATTCTTTACAAAATAGTACTCCTTTCTATTTACCACAAGTGTCCCATTTACTTTTTGGACACTATTCATCTCTTATTCTTAATTTGTATTTTATTATTAATCTATAAGTTAAAACATAGTCAAGTGAGATCTTATTTGATTCGTCTCAATGCAATGATTATTCATATCAACTTTTCATAATATTTGATTATACACAATTATTACAGATATTAACGATCGAATAAGTGCATTGGATAGAGTGCAAAAAGCAAATGGGACACTTGTGCTGAATAGGAGGGAGTACCTTTTACTGATTTTCGTCAGTTGACTGTTAACATTAACGTTGACCTGCACATAATTGTATTATATAAGGTAGTGTTTTGAAAAAAATTGTATTATATAAGGTAGTGTTTAATTTGCAAAGAATTGTATTATATAAGGTAGTTTTTGTGCAGGTCAGCGTTAATGTTAACAGTCAACTTAAAATAAAATTATATTAAGTCTTCATAATTGATTCTCATATTGTAATTGAATCCTTATTTCAACTTACATTTCAACTTAAAATAAAAAATAAATAAATTAAGAAGCTGACTAATAATAATTAGAACTAGGCAAACGTGAGAATTTACTTTTTATATTGCTAACACATCTTGATGATCAAGTCTCACGTAGTCTCCAACAACACAAAAATCGCTGTCTTAGCTCTTGAGACAATGCAACATCCCTCTTAATCACATTAATTCCATAATCCATCAACAAACAAATTTTGTCATTAAAACCCCCCAAAAATTCACAAAACCCAATTAAATTAACTAAAAAAAATGCCTAAAAAATCAATAATTTTGTCATTTCTAGTCTTACTACACATAATCTTTACCAATCCAACATATTGTATAAGTCCTCCAATGACCATGTTTAACGCCCCCAACATAAGCAAGCCCGG